>CM034152.1:40946240-42146240 GCA_019776745.2 Taxus chinensis | reverse complement strand
TGTTGGGACCCACCTTAGACTGGTACAGTGCTTTCCCCAAGCACTCAATATTTTCCTTTAATCAATTAGTGCAGACCTTTCTCAATCACTTTTCGATAAACATTTCTAAAAAGGTCTCTATCACAGATTTATATTCTATTCATCAATATGATGACAAGTCTATTGCTGATTTCGTCACACGGTGGTGAAGCCTAATCAATCAACTTTCCTTCACTCTCCTACAGCCTGAGCTCATAGAGTTTTTTACAGAGGGAATGTACTAGACACATTTCCTCAAATCTTTAGGTTCAAATGTTTCGTACATTTGACAAGGATTTTACCATGGCTAGGAAGCTTGAGATCCATGCCCTCGAAGAAGAAAAACTAAAACCGCATAAGAAAACATGTTTTGTTCAAATCAAACAAGTCTTCTTCCAAACCACCCAAAAACCATCCCAAGCTAAAAGTATCCGCTAACATGGTAGTTCTAAAATTCGGCCCTTCTCATCTAACCAATCAACCTAAACCTCCTTCCAATATCTCACTAGTGAAAAATTTTCAATATCGATATGAACAAAAGAGTTACACTCCCATTGGGGAGATTTATTCTTCTGTATTGGAAAAGTTGTTGAAGGCTAGAGCCATCACTCTTCCTCCCATTAAACCACATACTGGTTTTGATCCTTCTCACCCCACATTGGCTTGGTATAAGGAAAATGAATTCTGTAATTACCACCACATAAAAGGACATAGTGACGCAAATTACAAAACCTTTAAAAACATTGTGCAAGGAATGTTAGACAATGGTGATCTCGTCCTTGACAACCCTAACACACCTACTAATGCAAACTTGGATGTTTTTAGAAAACCTTTTCCTAACCATGCTCCTTCATCAACTCATGCTAGTGAGATGTCTAAAGAAGAAACCAATGTACATGTGGTTCAGGAAGTCTTCAATACAACGTCTGATCCTTCTATTCAATATCCTTCTATAGCATCTATCAAGGAAATCTTCACACGAACTCATTTACCCATAGAGGAACCCACCTCACATGTTCCTTCACCCATAGAGGAACCCACCTTACCTTGCTCCTTTACCTACAGAGGATTCCCACCTGTACCCATAGATTCCACCTTTATGTACCCATAGAGGAATCCACCTCACCTGTTCCTTTACCCATAGAGGAATCCACCTCACTTGTTCCTTTACCTCTAGAGGAGCCCACCTCACCTATTCGTTTACCCATAAAGGAACCCACCTTACCTTTTCCTATACCCACAGTGGAACCCACCTTACATCATGGAGGAACCCACCTTATCTTCCTACCTATAGAGGAGTTTACAATACCCACTTTACCTTCTCCTCAACCCATAAAGGAGCCAATTTTATCTACTCCTTCCTATTGGTGATATCTATCAAAGTCTTTAAATATTCCATCGCTCTTCTTACCTCAATCTTACCCACCAAGTCATAGGCTAAGACCTTCCATGTCTCATGGGCATCATAGCTCTTCACAGGATTTAACACCAAGTCATTGTCCTCTTCATCTACTCCAAAACCCTTCTCTTGTTTGGTTGACCACTTGGAGTACATCAATTACACTACCCTCTAGGGATGCCTTAGAATCCCCATTTCCACACAAATGTAGATGTCCTCCCCTGATACCTCTACCATATATCCAAATATCTTCAAAGCGACTAATGCTATTACACCTTCAACTGGTGGTATTAGCCCCTTCTTCATCAACACCCTCTCCACTCAGGCCTCCATTTTCTCAAAAACCTACTACCACCTTAGGGGTTTTATCGGTACCAAGTCTATTACACCCCTCCATGAAGCTAGAATTGTCAACATCTTCACCACCAATCAAAAAATCTATTCTGGCACCTAAAAGGAAGACCCAACCTCTTAGGGATCACACCCCGGTATCCCCCACACCTTCTCACTCACCTTCAGCTCTGCCATCGATATTGGGCCCACATCCTTCAACCTTGGTTAACCTACCCCTTTACCAAGGAAAACCCAAAGTGTGAAAACCTATACCCTTTCTTTACCTCTCGTGCTACCCACACCTTCTTCACTACCTTTACCCTCACTCTTGCCAACACCCACACTTTCACCTTGGCTTACTCAAATACTACACCTTCTGAGTATCCTTACGCTCATGTGCTATTCCTCTTCCTTTACCCAAAAAGGCAGAACCTAAACCCAAACCTTCACTATCTATGAAAAAATTAGCTACACCAACATGATCTCTCACCTTTACCCCCTCATGAAGGTCACCTACCCATTTTCCCAAGACAACCTTAACCTCTCATTGTGATCCTTTAGTAGGATCCTAGTCTAACATCCTCACTCGGTTGTTAGAGACATTTTTTATATTACTTCCACCTATCAAGCCTTATGATCCTCTCAAACCTAAACTACTAGGGTTTGACGACACAAAAATTTAGGCTTATCATTTCTCACTAGGGCATGATGTCGAGAGTTGTAAGGCTCTTAAAAAAATTCTCCTTCAGCTTTGTGATTCTGATGGTCTCTTCGAAGAAGATGATTTGTTGCAGGAGGATTCCATTCTTTCTTCACCCTTCACCACACAACCTAACTTGAAACCCATTCTACAACCTTTACCTTCACATGCAAATAGGGATAAAGGTAAGGCTAAAAAAACCTCTTTTCCTCCTCCTATCTTCAAAATTAACATGGTGCGTGTAGCCACTCGGTCACAACATGTAAAAGACAAAGGAAAGGAAAAAGTTGGTAACCCTTCTAGTTCTCCTTTACCTACCATTACACTTACACCTCCCCCTATGATAACCATCCTTGGATGAGCATCACCTACTTCTTTCGGGGTTACACATCGTTCAATGATCAAACAACTTCACCAGTCCCTATTGGATATGTCTTTATATGACTTGATTCAAACTTCTGATTCTCATCTCTGAGCCCTGATAGAGGTCCTGTAATCCATCGAGGTTACACCCAATGACACTTCACTTATCACCGCCCTCATTACCCCTCATCAGGTTACTTCCATTAATTTCTCCAAATAAGAGATTTCCCCTTTACAACCTGATGATCCTCATCCCACTCTTTTCATCTCTACTTACATTAATGATATTCACATTAAATGCGTTATGATTGATGGTGGTGCTAGCATCAACATCATATCTTCTCATGCCTATGAAAAAATAGGCATACCAAATAATTATATGTCTATAAACCCCATCATGATTTGATCTTTGAAAGATACCATGATCACTATCCTTGACACCATTGTCCACAAAATCCATGTGGGTCCTTGAACTATTCCTGAATTCTTCTACATTCTCAAAGGAGAGTTCTAGTATAACATGTTGCTAAGTCATCCCTTGATTCATCTCATGGCTTGTGTACCTTCCAGCCTTCACTGTTGCCTCAAATTTGAATATGAAGGGAAACCTTACATTATTTAGGAACATCCCTCCCCCTTCAAAACTTGTAATATGAATTACCATCCAAATGATGTCCTAATCCCAATTAAGGAATCTACCACATCTACCACTTCTACCGCTAAGATAAGGGAAATTCTTGACATGCCTCCACCTACTAACCTTTGGCAGCTTCATAGCTTACAAGGAAAATTACAATCTATCTGAGGCTTCATCTCTCAACTTTGAAAATGATGACAACCGTTTGACCACCTCCTTAAAAAATTCATTTCTTTCTCTTAGAATGATTAGTGTCATAAAGCCTTTGAAGCATTGAAAAACTACCTTCTTCAGCCTTCTGTGCTCATTCCACCTAAACACGAACAAACTTTTTACCTTTACATTTCTATTATTGACCATTCCTTGGGTGCCATGCTTGCTCATTGTGATGAAAAGCATAGGGAACAAGTAGTTTATTACATAAGCCATACTCTTCTAGACTAGTGAAATTCGATATACTCATGCTAAAACCATATTTGCTTAGCCCTAGTCTTCGTGGCCACCAAACTTCGCCACTACTTTATTAATCACAAAACGTTTGTTGTTACCAACAATGACCCTCTTCATTACATGTACATCAAACCTTACCAACACCAACACACCGCTCATTGGCTCATGCTTCTTGTAGAATTTGAGTTGGAGTTCATTCATAAAAAAGTCTGTAAAAGATAAAATCACCGCAAATCAACTTGCAGATGCTCTTCTCCTTGGGAATCAATCCTCAAACTTTGATTTTCTTGATGAATCTATCGTCGCATCTCTCCATTGATGATATTATTTATCAAATGAAATTATTCTTTGATGGATCCAAATGTTACCATGGGGGAGGTTCGGGGGTCATCCTCATTCCTCTTGATGGTGAGCCTATGCCACTGTCCTTTAAGACTAGTCTTTGACTGTAAAAATAACATAACTGAGTATGAAGCTCTTGTGTTAGGTCTTCAAATTGCCATTTCCTTAGGTGTTAAATCCATTAATATAGTTGGTGTCTCTTAACTAGTTGTGAACCAAATCAATGGTTTGTACCAGTTTTGTAACGATGAGCTTCAAAAATATAAATCATCACGCTGACCTACCTTTTGACCATCGTTTGATCACTACCTCATTCAAGCCACTCCGTGATCCACTAAGAAATTCGTAGATACCATGGCTTTTATTGACTTCTCAAATACCTACCTCACCTTCAGACTCAAAAATATTTATCATAATACATTGGTTGCATTTACCTTCTTATATTATCCTTGACCTTAATGTTTTGGGTAGCATCGATACTGACCCACACGACATTTGGTATAAATAGTTCACTAACTACCTCTCGCTTTAAATTCTACCTCTGGATCTCACTCGTAATGGATGAAAATCCTTCCTAAAAGGTGTCTCTTATTACACCATCATGGGAGTTCTTCTCTACAAATGTAGCTTTGATGGTATCCTCATGCGGTGCCTCACTAGTTTTGAAATCTACCGTACACCATCAAATGAATTCATGATGGGATTTGTGGGGAACATTTTAGTGGTATCATTGTTGCAAAGTGTATCCTTCAACTCATCTACTACCAGCCTACCCTTAACCAAGATTGTTATGACTATGTTAAAGATTGTGTGAAGTGTTAACAACATGCTAACCTTCATCATACTCCTAGTCACGCCTTACAAGTCGCCAGGGAATTTTGGCCCTTTTCTAAGTGGGGTTTGTTTCTTGTTGGAGAGATTAACCCTAATTCCTCATAACATCATCACTGGATCATCATGATGACTGAATATTACACTAAATGAGTGGAATCCATCCCTCTCATTTCTACCAAAGCTGAGAAAATAGTCGAATTTATCAACCACCATATCATTTTTCACTTTAGTGTTCCTCATCGCCTCATCGCTAACAATGGAAAACAATTCAAAAATAAAACCCTATGCCAACTATGTGACAAATTTGGTATTTAACTCAGTTTCTCTTCACCATATTACCCACAAGTAAATGGTTAAGACAAATCTTCTAAAAAACTCTCACCAAAATTCTTATGAAATTGGTTGACGACACTGGTAAGGATTGGCACATGCACATTCCTTTCACCTTATGGGATTATTGTACTAGAATTCACACCTCTACCACTACCACACCTTTCTCTTTGTTCTACAGTACAGAGGCCATCCTACCTCTCAAATTCCAAATTCCATCTCTCCAGTATATCTCTTAAAGATATCCTCTCTAATGATGCTTTTTACCAATAATTTTTGGCATAACTTGAGCTACTAGACGAACACCATTTAAACGCAAGACCACCTTGAAATATACCAAAAGTGCATTAAGCATGCATATGAAAATTGCATTTGAAGAATAAACATTCAAGATCTACGATCGTGTCCTGAAGGAAAATCAACATGTAACCAAAATGGAGAAAAGTAAACGAGGCAAGTTTGTTCCTAATTGGGTTGGACCTTATATTGTCACCCATACCTATGGATCATTATCATTTATCTTCTCTTGAGGGTAAACAAACCTTTAATTCCTTGCATCTTCGACCGTTCTATTGTTGAATAAATTACTACATCACTTTATGTCTCATATATGCTCGTCCCTTGAGTGAGCCTCTGCTTCCACCTACCTCTTTTAAGGACCAACGACTTAAACAAAATTGTGTGATTATCTGTCACCATGCAACCTTATCTTGAATATGAGTACCACGACTCTACTCATGGCATGATTCTCATGGATACTTTTCATCCTTTTCAGGATGGAATCCCATGGTCCTTCGTCACTTGAAACCCCTCTTTCATAGCTAACCTTTTTCGTGCTATGGTTTTTCCTTCATAAAAGAGGCCTATACTCCTTTATAGTCTTGTCCATGACTACAAGTCCAAAATAATGCAAAAAAAATGGGGATAACATAAAATCTACTCCTTGAGTAAAACTTCTCGCACATAGATGATTCCATCAAATGAACATCTATGTCTCTCTATTACTGCTATAAGTATATTTTTCCCTCAAAGGATAGCTATAATAAGATAGCCACATGTTGTACTCAGTCTATCCAAAAAAAGACTGATCTGTATTTGTTAAAACAAAAATTTATCTAGGAGCTTCCCGCATCGATCAAATTTATGAAGACCTCAAGGAGAAACTACTATTCATCCCAATATATACTTCCTACATCAATCAATCTATGAATGCAAAAAGCAAAACGCAAAAGAAAAAATCAAGAAAAATACAAAATTTTGGTCATGGACTTTCCTATGCTAGTTTTGGGTATCTTGCAGAAGGGGCATGTTGTCCCACAACAAGGTTACGCTAAACAAACCACTCCACCCTACCCTCTTTTATTTTCTCCTATCTATTCAAGGGACATGGCACTCATGCGACACTTTGTGATCATGCAAATTCTTTCAACCATAGACCTATCAATCATGCAACGTCTCAAGGGGTTTATGTTCATAAGCCTATTTGGTATGGCCATTATGGTCCTTGCCAACTATGGAGCATTTCACTTCTTTTCGGTCCCCCTCTGTCTACTTTTTGCTTCTTCAATAGGATGAGACCATCGACATCGGATATCTTGGTTCTATTCTCATCTCACATACACCTATACCCATCATCTAGTTCCCATAATACCATCATACATTGGAAATTAAATCAAACCAAACCAAAACATAACCCAACCTTACCTACATCTAATTTCCATCTACCCATCAATACATTGGAAATTAAACCCAAACCAACTTACCTAACATCATCAACCATTATCCTACATAAAAGTTTCCTATAATATCAATACATGGGGTCTTCAAGGTTAGCTCAACCCAAACCATGTGACAACAACCATGACTACATAACTAGTTTTCATAATATGAATACATTGGAAATTAAACCCAAACCAAACCATACATCATCAAGCATGACTACACATATAATTTCCATAATATCAATACATTGGAAATTAAACCAAACACAACATTATCAATCATACCTACATCTAATTTCCATGATATCAATACAATGGAAATGAAACTAAATACAACATATATAAATACCACCATCTATATACTGGAAAGTCCATGTGTCAATACATTGTATACACAAATATAAATAAGTCTCTCAAAAACACTCATATACAACTCACCTCTTCAGCACGCAGGCTGGTATATATAAGTCATAAATCAAAAATAAAAAACAATCTCCATCATCTCATCATCCCTAGGAGGACCTGGCGCCTCTGCCACTCTCTCTTGTCCCCTCACCTGGCTTCTATCTCTGTGCACTGGTCACCTCTTGCTAGCCTTGCCCATAAGTACGGTGGCTCCCTGAACTGACTGCACTATGGGTCCAAGCTTGACAGTTGAAGGGTTGTGCTGTTATATGTAGGTAGCATATATGACAATAGGGAGATCAAGATCTACAATCTGATCCTCATAATATCTAGCCTCAACCATAACCTCTCTGTATCAGTTGATCGATACCACTGTGGACCCTGTGGTGGTGGGATTTCTCTACTACCTGAGGTCTATTTCCTATCCCTGTGGTTGTGGACCATGTCCCTGGGTACTTATACCTATGATGATGGACCTGTGGCTATGGACTGTACCTATATCTATGTCCCATCATGTACCCTCATAGGTAAATTAGGGGAAGCCACATGTCCCTCGCCGCCATCATGTTTGTATGCTACCACTAACTATGTCTATAATGTGGCCACCTGTGCTTGTAAAGCAGTAACCTGGTCCTACAGTCCAGTAACCTTCCTTCATAGCTTGTCTCTTTCACTGATAACAGTGGCCAAATCATGTTATCTTAGCCTAGTTGGTGATGACCTGTAACTGTGTTTTCCACCACTTCCTATACCCATCCATGTACCCAACATTATCTATCATCTCATCAACTACCTACTCCTCCACTCCTGCTGGTGGTGTTGGATGTGGAAGAGGTAATGGAATCTCCACATCATCTTGACGGTACTGTGGGAATGATAGGGCAACCTCTTATTGTAAGAAAAATTTTCATCTGACCCAATCTATGAGTATGAGCTTACGCTCCTCATCCCTACACCCTTAGATCCATCTCAAAAATTTTAGACCCTTTAGCTCCTCATATGTATGTGAATTCTAGGTAAGTGAGGTATGGCCTCCATAGAATATCTATAGGTGATATGATATCCATTACCCACTAATAGTATGTAATATTCCGAATACCCCCATCCACCCTCATCCACTCTCCTATCAATAGCCACTACCTGTGTCTTTCCCTGTATAAACCCACATACCACCCATGTCGTGGTATTGTTATCCAAAATGAACCCCCTGCTTATTCTGGCTAACTTGCCTTCATTATTTCCTTCCTTGTGATTCAACTTATAAGCTTTTACACATTTCAAGCACTCAAACTCTATCCTATAAATGGCTTCATCAGATAGGATTTTTCTTCCCCTTTCTAGAAAGGTAAAAGTTTCCACCTAACTCCCAAATATTTTTCAAAGTTATGGCTCAGCGGATTTTTTTGGGGAAATTTTCCCTTGACAGGGTTGCATCAAATGAGAAGATGCCACGTTGAGGTAGAGGTCAGGCCAGTGGAGTGAAGTTAAAAAATTTTCTAAGGTGGGCAAAGGAAAAAAAAGGCCCACAGGCCCACGGAGGAGGATGGAGAAAAGTTTAGAAGACCGGTGGACGAACCGGAGGATGCCATGTGTCCTGTCAGCGGCGGGAATCAGGGGGGTAGAGGAAATTTTGGTTTTTTACCAAAATTGCATAAGGCACAAAGGAAAATGTTGAAGTGAAAACCCGTGGGCAAACCAGGAAGTGACACGTGGTAGCGGAGTGGCGAAGCGCGGGGAAATTTTGGGAAATTTTCCCAATGAAAAATCAAAGTGAAAAAGGCAAGGTTTGAGCCCACTTTTCCATCAACTAATGGGAAAGTGACATGTGGTAGTGGAGCGGTGGGCATGGGGAATTTTTGGGAAATTTTCCCAATTTAAAAAAATGGAAAATTTTCAAGTTTTAGCCCGCTAACCCGAATTTTGTGCTAAAATTGCCATTTTTGCCCTAAATCTTTAAAGGGGCATAACTTTCGATCCTAAGCTCAGATTTTCACGTTCTTTATATCATTGGAAAGCTGTTGAAATAATCTATGCAATGGAATGTTCAATTTTTATTTTTATGGGAATTTTTGGGAGAAAAATGGAAAAACGTGTCTGGCATGCAAAAAACACAGAAAATGACTCCAACCACCAAAATTAATGAAGTATAGACCTCTGTTTTGCTCTGTAAAGCAATGTACTTCTAAGTATGGGATTTTTTTTATAGAAACCCATCATTTTTCAAGCCCATTAGATGAATCTTGTTAGTGTTTGAAGTCCCAAATCATTTTTCCCACGTTTTCTCCTTTCTTCCATTCTACTTGATGGTTAAAAGCCAATTTTGGCTCATTTGTAACGGTTTGTTCATCATTCTTCTCTGCCTCTCCCTTCTTTTCTTACCCAGGGTTGAAAATGGAGTTTGAACCTCCTCCCTTCCTTTGTAAAGGCATTTTTTTTCCTCTTACTAGTGAAATGATGTTTTGTGCAAACTTCTGGAGCAATAAAAAACATGTTTTGTGATGTATTTTTCCATCCTTGCTTGTTTTTACTTTTTTTCTTCTTACCTCTCTTCATTGCAGGTATTTGTGCATGTTTTAATATCTATTGTAGGTTTTTGGGCTGTGTTCATGGAGTTTTGGAACATTTTTTGTGTGAAATCCATCCTTGGTTTTGTGAGGCCCTTGTCCATCCTTTCCATTGCTCACCTCTCTTTGTTTCCATGGCATTTTTGATAGATGTTCAACATTTTCCTTCTCTGGTGTATAATGCTATTTTGAGAAAAGTAGGAATCTGATCATGAACAATCATTTAAGCTCTATCTCTCTCTCTCTCTCTGTCTCCTTGGCATAGTTAGATTAGGATTAGATTAGCTTGCTTGCACTGGAATAGCTTATGGTAGGTAGTTTAGGAAGAGGAACTAGACTTCTCTGGAGAGCTTTCCCCATTTACAAAGGTCCCACACTTTGGGAAAGCTCAATGTTGTGCATTCACACCAAATGATATTGCGTTAGAAAAGTAGATCCATAGGTCATTTTGGGGGTGCTGTGAAATTGCACTAATAGGTATACCTAGCAGAAGAATGCATATAATGTGTTCATATGCCCAAAAATATAACATATAAGTGCAACAGAGACCAAATCACAGTATCCTCCTATAAGCCCAAAGCTCCCTATATAGCTAAACCAAGTAAGTTGGTGCCCATTCAAAACAAACCCTATAAAAAACCATGTCCTCTAGAACCCCCATCAAGGCTCGTGGAAACTTCCCACCCTCTGAATTTTCAAGGGTGAAACAATTGATGCCAACCATATCCGAAACTTAAATACGTGTCTCCTAAGGATGCGTTGCATACATCACATCATAATTGATACTAACACTATGGTATGTCAGCTCTACCATGGCTGGCCTAAACACCGTAATCATATGATCTATCACATTTGTAGAAGACACTTGATAAAGTGGCTTCCCAATGATCCAAAGCTGTAGAATCCTATATACATCTTCTAATGTAATAGTCATCTCTCCTGTTAGCATATAGAAGGTGTTGGTAGCTAGGTCATATCTATCGATGAGGGCTACTATCATATTGTGGTCTCATGCAATCCTCCTATACCTCCTCACCACACCTAGCCCAACTGCCTGCACATTCTCCCACTCCTCATCTGAAATGGTGGGTCTCATCTGTATTAAAAGGGGTAGAAGTCAGTCCCTCATAGTCATCTACTACCTAGCCTACATCATCAACACCCAAAAAAGTTCATCATTTTTCCTTTCGAATTTCTATTCAAAACTCAACATTGCCTAATATTTACCATGCCTTACCTAGACCATTCACCTTCACCCAACCTACTTACGAAAATCATATTCTTCCTTGTCCTATGGGAGAACTACATCAGGCTGAGACCCCTTTTGTAAGGGATATGTAGGCAACACTATGAAGACATGGGGTCTTCAAAGGTTAGCTCAACCCACACCATCCCACTATTTTCCCCCTTTTCTGATCTTACCTATCTGCCCTCCCACTAGTTCACCTATTGACCTACCCAACCCCATCCCTCTCGAAATCATCCTATAAGATCATCATTTACCCAAAAACTCCCCTAAGACTTCTCTTTGCCACCCTACCCAACCTCAAACTCCCTTAGACGGTGTAAAATCAACATTTACCTACACTTTGTTCTTTAACTAAACAACCAACATCGATTTCCCTATCGATGTTGGTCCCCTTCAAAATGATAGGAGCCGGTTAGTCAAATGACACTAGTCGATAACCAACCAACGTCGGTTACTGGTTCTGCCCCAAGGTTGAATCCCTACGCCCCCCAATTGCAAAAAAAATAAAAAATACACCCAAATAACCCACCTAAATCACTTCCAACTAGACCTAAGTTTATTTTCACCCCTAATTAATCTAATTACACCCTCCAATTCCCTGATTTCACCTGAATTCCAAAAAATTTAAAAAATAAATAAATTTACATTACAATACCTATAATTCTATAAAACCAAGCTTAAATCCCATATCCTATCTCTACTCACCGGAACCTCTGTGTTGGGATGGCTGGATCTTGAACTGGAGCACCCCCTGATCCTTCCCTTGCCTCTGCCATGTCAAATAGATCCCAACTCTCCAACTAATCAGATAGTTACACATGGGGCCAAAAAATCATCCCCTCAACCTACTTATCTCTCACAAACTCAGTCTCCTTAACCTATTTGTTGTCTTCCTCACAAATAACCTCTCCAATATTCATTTTCCAACTCAATTAATGCTTAAATGAGCACGTTTTTGGTGGGATTGATTTTTTTATATCACCATTTTGGTGAACAATGTCGGTTAGGTCTTTCCCTAGGTGACCGATATCGGTCACCCTACTAGCATCGGTTCCCTCTTAATCGGCATTGGTCACCCTGCATATAACCCAATATACTTCATTTTCCCTAATTTTTTCTCTGGGTTACTTTTTTTTAGCAGACACATCCCTTAAACCTCCCTACAGGATCACCTACCAGCCTCACCAAATAGCCTCATCACCTTACCAACTCCCTATGGATACTCAAGGGCACATTTTCCTTTTCCTAGGCCTTACCCATGACCTTACCTATATACCTTCGCCAAGCCAACCTTGCCTATATGATAATCAAACTCACGTACTCGCTCTATTGTGTGATAATGCTTCCCATGTTGTTTAGTCTACCAACATTACCTCACCTTATTTCATGACATTTATCTCAACCAGAAAAAACCTGTTGGTGTTTTTTAACACACCTATACCTGTTCCTACACTTGGCCTTATTGTGTTTCTAGGATCACATTTTATACCTTGGATACTTAGACCACATCACCCTTGTTTGGATAAACTATTGAATATTGATGAATTAGCGTTCATGTGTTCTTCAACCTTGTGCCTTATTGCATTCTAAGCATGTGTGTGCATTTAGCTTCCTCCACCTTTCGATCACCCTATCATCACCATTGCCTATACCTTCACATAACCCCATTTTTCATCACCTACCACCTTATCAAACCCATCACTAATTCTGCCTTCCACTACATCAGTTCCTGGTTTGAGGGAGATCACCTCCACCCACATCTGGGGAATTCGCTCATTAGTACAAGCTATGTGACAAAAAGGGGAAAATGTAGACACCCAAAATTGGGACGACACTCTCTAGGTCCCCTTTTATTACATAACCCATTACCATGACCCCTTTCACATATTTTTATCAATCCAATTACCTATATTAGATTAATGATTACTTTACCCTTCCACCTCACCTCTCCACCTCACCTTAGACCCATTCCAAGCCCATTTAATAACTACTTCTAAGTCATCACTCCCCCTAACCAGCTGAAACTTCTTCTAAACCTAAATACTAATTACCAACTACCTCTCCCACCAACTTCCCATGTGATTTAATGATAATCAAGACTCCTAACCCATAACCATTCTTGAATCACACCAAAAACAGAGAGAAAAGGTTATTTTTAGAAAATAAGACTATTTCTCCCTAACCGACATCGGTTATTCCTCGGTCGGCACCAGTAAATGAACTGCCATTGGTTCCTTTAAATAAGCATTTTCAACTCTTTGCTCATGTTCTTCTTTTGGTTAGCATTCTCTAATCTCACATCTTTGGCATTCAATTGACAACCTGATGATCAATTAAGCACCAGAGCATCAAATTCTCCACCAGCAAAAAATCTATGGCTTCATAGGCTTGAACCATTTGCATGAATAAGAACTAAACCTTCGCTTCCACAAAACTGGATCTCAGATCATCTCTCCTATGGAAAAATTCCAACCACCACCTTCTACCAATCTTTGTATCTCTGATAAGTATTCTTAACCAGGTTATTCATTTCATTAGATTTGGTTTAAAATCCTTTATATTTTTCTAATCACCTGCTTCCTCTCCTAGATACCTTCCGTAAGCCATTTACCTGACACCCTACCAATCAGAACCACTCTTCCCTTTCAACCATCCCTTTTATCCCTACTGAGTCTTCACCTAAAGTCCTACACCCTACTTAAAACCTCCCAATACTTTGTGCAATCACAGAGAGACCAATTAACCTCCTTTCTACCTTTGAAATCCAATTTTCCCTTACGTGATTACTTACCCAACCAATCCTGTCTATAACCAGTGACTGAAATTGGTTCCCCAACTGAAATCAGTCTCTGTGTCTGGCATTTTCCCCCGCGACCAGCGAGCTCATTCCTCCACCAATAACTCTCCAAAACCTCCCAAGACTTCACTTATACCTTATTTCTACCCTCTGTCACCTATAGACCCTTCCAACCAACCATTCTCCAAGATTTAATCTTGTATTCGTCATTTATATTAGATTTAGACTATTGTGTTGTGTGAGATACCCAAATCATATAACTATAGTAGGAATTTCCATTTCATGATATTTATCAACATTAATTTGTATTAAGGCATGGATTGAAATCCTTACAGGGAGAACCCTGCTTCCTGGATCTAGCTCATGCTAGGAAATCCACTGACCTATGTTATTAAATTTATTTTTTGGTCTTTCTTTGCTTCTTAGCTAGTCCTTCCAAGATAAAAAAGAGTTCTCTAAAATCGTCTTAGTCTTCAAAAATGGTGCGCAACCTCTTCACGACCTCCAGGTATTCCTCACATACCTTATCTTTACCTTTTAAATCATTTTTTCATATGGTACTTCTATGTTGTGAAATAACTATATACATCACTAGCTATAGAAGTAGATGAATGTGCATTAGTAACATCATCGACTATATCATTCATAAGAGAAGTATTAGTAGGAAATTATCCAGGGAATTCCCATGGGAACTCATCATCATATGAAATGGACTCATCTATATCTTTAGTGGATTTTAGATCAAAGAAGGGTGAAGGGTTTGGAAAATTGGGAGGCTGAGTTGGAACCTTGAATCTAGGAGCTTCATCTCTACTAAGTCATTCATTATCACTATATGCATATTCAAAACTACAGTCATTATCATAAAATGGATCCAATACATTAATGTGGTTGACCCAGCTAAAGAGGTCCTCCATAATAAAGGGATCATATAAGATGGGTAGAGAGCTAACTAAGGATACTTCAGTGTTTGGTATGCTAACAATGGGTGGCACACTAGGAGTGGAAACATTAGGTGGATTTTAAACCCCAGGAGTAGGATCATATGATGAGTGATCGAACCATTAATCTATATTCAGATAATTATAATCCACATCACAAATAAAATAAAATAACTCAGGGTATGGCTCAGAGTGGTTATGCTTTTGAAACCCACAAGAAGTTTAGACCTAATTAAAGGTATAAGAACCCATTTTTTTTTTCAAAGCATTATAACAAGCCATAAAAATATAAACCTAAGCTAAGTGTTGAGCGAAAAATTATGACACTAAGGAGAAGGAATAAAAAAGATTTATGTGCAGGAATAAGGCACATCTGAAGGCATTGAAGGATATGAAAGGAAACATGTGCCAGGACAAGCTGGTTTGGGACTTAGCCATTTTTCATGGTTATGGGAATTTTTTGGAGATAGCATGGGAAGCACGCATTGGGATGGAGACTTGTATGTCACACAATTTCTATTTTGGGACAAGTGTTTGATGAGCGCCATGCACAAGTTGAATATACTAATAGGATTACTATTGCCAGTTAACTATTGGAGATCTATTATTAGTGCACTTGCATGTGTGCCTATCATTGTAAAGGTAGATGGTTATTTTCAGTATGCGACCTATTTTGGGACGTTCGTAAGTGGTGAAGGGAAATCCCCCACCCCTATAAGTATGTATTAGTTGGTGTAGTTAGAGAGAGACACTGTCTATGAGCTTTGGTGGAGTTATGCTGCCAGATATGATGCACACATAAGCTTATGATGTTATTTATTGTAAGAAGCTTTTGTATTTACTGTGTTTAATATAATAAAGTGCATTGGTAGGATAATGGTGTTAAACATAACTGTAACTAGTTCTTGTATGGTTAATCCTATCATTGTTATTATTTAATTCATGATTCTTTAAGATCTAGATATAGTTATGCTCTGTGGAATGTTTATGCTATTTATGGATCTGAATGAATTATATCTTCATCATGTTAACTCCTACACAAGTATCTATAAGGAGGGTTCTGGTGCCTTTGCGTGCTTCGAGTGAGTGATCAACTCAGGATAGGTGATGTGCTAGCGCGTTAAGTTATTTATGGTAACTTCTAGGTTGCATAACTGGTTCTATTTCCAAGACCTATTTTTCACTTGTTTTCAGGATGGTTCATGATGAAGAGGTACTGGTTGACCCTAGAAAGTGTTGAGAAGTGGATAAAATATCTAGAAGATGAGTACACATGGAGGTTCAACACTGGATCTAAGTTTGACACATGTGTGTGGGTGGAAAATAATCTGTATGCCTGTTTGTATGAGAGCTTCTTTTCTATTTTCCCAGAAGAACTATACAAGTGGTTGGTTTCTTATGTGTCTAAACAAAATTAGAGGTATCACACACTTGTTTAGATGTAAGAAAAATTTCAGGCCCTGTATGATGCTAATATGATTTGGACATGTACTGTGGATACTTGGTTCCATGACATTTTGAATAACTATATTATAGAGTACTCAATTTCCACTTATTCTTGCCCAAAGGTAGCTAGGTTACAATTTTTATGGTATCCCAGGGGAACTTACTTGTAAGGAATTCCACTAGTGATCAAGATCTTGATGGTGACCTTGAACTTGGAAGAAAAAATGATGGCTAGCTAAACCCCACCACGCGCAGGAGCAGGAGCAGGTTTAGTGAAAGATAACGGACCTAGCAGCAGAAATGAAGAGAGAAGAAAGCAAGATTAAGTACAATTAGGCATGTGAAAGGGAGATGGAAAAGCAACAAGATATTGCAGAGTGGATGGCGTTGAGGAGAGAGATGCCTCGTGAAGGATTTGGAGCTCACATAGAAGGTGTGGATCCAGGGCATCTAGAACTTGCCCATTTGTGCAAGAATGACAGAGAACCCTCCTCGACCTCACATAGGAGTGCACCAGTAGAGACGACCTGGACCGTGGGTGTACATCTAAATCTACTTGACAACCTAGCCTTTGCACTTGGTTTTCCAGTATCTAGTACATCCATTAGTCAACAAGATAATTTGAGTAATAGAGAAGCAGGGGTAAGTCACATAGCAAGTACATCTATGGTAGGGCATATGTCTTCGTTGCTGTTTGGAGGTACCTTTTTAGGCACATTATCAACATAGAATTTGAACACGCATAATTTTGGACTCACTTCTAGGAGTAGTACCACCATGCAGACTATAGGAGTTTAGTTCAGTACTACTATTGAAACACAGGGAATTACATCTTTTGGTCTATTTCCAGCTATAGGTGGAGGATCAGAGGGTATAGGTGGTTCTAGTTTTGGTGGATCTGGTGGTTCTAGAGGAAGAGGTAACATAAGAGGTTCTAGATCAGGTGGGCAAGGTCCGCACCAACCCCAAAATATTTACATGGAGATGTATCTCCATCTTCTAGAATATAGGGGCATAGAAGATGTTGTTAAACATGTGCACATGTGTGAGATATTATGGCGCGTAAAGGGGATGACATCTTCTGAGCATAAGGCAAGTCAATTCACAACTAAATTACAGGGATGCACACACAATTGGTATAGAAAGTTTGACCCAGATAAAACTTGCGTAGATTATGCAACATTAAAAGATGCATTCCATAAAGAGTTATATATCCCTGAATTTGAGCAGAAGAGTATAAGTGTGCTTAAGGATATTAAACAGGTCACTACTGAGAGTTTCCAAGAGTATGATGACCATTTCAAAACAATTTTATCTAAGCTTTCTTATGATATCCATACAAGCCAACATGCATAATGGTTCGTTAGAGGGTTGTTCACACCTTTTAGAAGGGTGTTGTCGCATAAGACATACACTGATCCACGTAAATAACTTAAAAGAAATTTTTTACACTTAGGTAATTGGAAGTATAAACACTAGAGTCAAACCATTCTTGGAAGCATAGATTATAGCTATGGTGAAGCAGTTGGAGACTATCAGAAATTTGGCACATGAGATGTGCACTGGGATTTGGTGTACATATTTTGAAGTGGAGGGGAGCACAAAGGATAGTGCATTTATTATTGTTATACTGTGAGATATGTCATCTGAACCATGACTTCATCTGCTTCCCGTTACTACAACGCGTAATAAGGAAGAATGTATCTTGTTATTGTAAAATTTACCAGTCCATGACTCATGATACAGAATATTGTAGGTTGATTGGTCAGATCCATGATGCTATAGATATTGGTGTATGACAGACAAGAGTATCATATAACTCTAAAGGTAAAGGTGAGCACCAAGATTGGAATAACAATCAAGTGCACTATGGTCAAAACAAGGGGCGCTATGAAGGAGGACGTGGCAGAGGTTAAGGATATCATAGTGGATTTGGAGGTTGAGGCTGTAATGGTGGACGAGATGAATTCCCTTGTGGAACGTGCTTTACATGTGGATCACCTAACCACTACAGGTGTGAATGTCCTCAGAATATTAATTGTTCTTTTTATGGGAAGAGTCATAGCTATGAGGAATTCCCATATCTATATGATCATCTTAGCAAGCAGCACAAACAAGAAAACAAGGGTGTAATAATGGTTAGGATACACCACACTATGGAAAATCAGTAGATGCCAAAGTTTGCACCAGAACCTGAGGTATTACCTGTGAAGATTACTACATGGTGTGCCAGAGAATTGTTACAGCAGAATCCTACCATCACTAAGGAGGACATTTTGCATGCAAGGTATCCAGATCCTACGCATTAGAAGGAGGTTTATCAAGAGACCATGGAGGTACTTAGATACCTTCAAGGGAAAATACAATGTTTAAAGGAGCAATCATAGAAGATGGATTAAAAGAAGGCAGCAGATATGGCCAAATCAGATACAGATGACTTGAAGGAGGTATGAAAAATGCTGCACTAGTAAAATATAATTCTTTTACTAAGGAGTTGGCTAAAGCGAAACACTCCATGCATGAATATTGAGAATGGATGTTAGATCCTACATGTAAATCTTCCCCCTCATATCTTAGATTACAACAAGGAGAACACTCTGAATGCTGTTGTGGATGGATGGCTCTTGAGTAATATATTGATAGACATAGGTGCAGAGGTAAATGTTCTTACTTTAGATGCATGGGTACATATGGGGAGACCTCCATTGTAGACATATTTTAATGTACTGTTTATGGCTAATCAAACTAAGGGCACTCCCATCAGAGTTTTAAAAGATGTATCCATTGCTATAAAAGGGTCCAAGTTCACTGGGGATTTTGATGTTCTAGTACTTACAGAAGAAAACACTTTCCCAGCTCTTCTTGGGTGCCCTTGGTGCTATGAAAATAATGCTGATCTTCAGTTCAACAAAGGGTATATAAGTTTTGAGAATAAGGAGGAAATATTTATTATCCCATTAAAATATGGGAAATATGCGCCCTATGTTGAGCCTTTGAGTGAAGAAGATCTAAATAGAAGATATGTACGCACCATTTGGGACCCAAAAGTACTCGAGCCATCTAAGGAAGGAATCCTTTAGTGGGAAGATGCATAGTCTATTAGTGATACAAAATATATTTCTTATGATAATTGGGGTTATTGAACTTATGAGATAGTTAGGCATGAAGTAAGTAACACATTTGTTTGGAAAAGAAAACCTAGTTGCATTAGGAGGATATGTAACAACTTTGTACCTTGGTACACTAGAGAAGGAGACCCTACGGTATTCCTACGCACTATGGAGGAATAATGGACATACCAATTTGAAAGAAGAAATATGTTAGCATATACCCTGTATGGGACAACAGTGCTTTAGTGGGTGGTTCACAGGGATAATCTTGTAGAAGGGAAAGAAGTCAGGATTGCTCTAATAACTCAATTTTCTAGGAGCAATGTAACTACTCAAATCTGCACATATCATGGTAATCAAATTGTTCAACACCACATTCAGCAATGTGATAGGATTTGGATAGAAGATTAGGAGGCTTTACCACCTTCGATATGTGTGGAAAAAATTTATTCCACTCTACAAGGTTGTGCACGCGCTTGGTATGTATATGCGGAGCTACATAGAGAAACTGGAAATTGGTAGGATTTGATTAGGGGATTGGTCCAGACTTTTGAATACTTCTCTACTAACCCTCCAATGGAAAAAACATTAAGGGTTAGAAAGTGCTTAACCATGGGAGATAGTGCAAAGGTGGAAGAGATCATTCAAGATTTATTTGGTGAGACAGACTTAGGGGCGCTCTTTGATGAAGAAGAAAAAACATATGCCACGCTACTTAAGCACACTTGCATGGAGAAATAAAAAGGAAAGATGGTCTACATAGTGGATGATGAGGAAGTAGAAGATCTGGATATAGATCATTCAATGATTATGCACAAGGTGTTAGACTGTGTGGATAAAAACGTGCATGCCTATCATGAACCCATGAAGATAAAAAAAAAGTGAATATTGGTATGGATGTTGAACCTAAGGAGGAAATAATTGGGGATTATTGGTCCGACTCTAAAGTGGCAAAAATCATTAAGTTATTACGTGATTTTTAGGACTTATTTCCTAGGGGATACCATGAATTAAAAGGAGTGCATGAATCATTAGGAGAGATGAAGATTAAGCTTAAGGAAGGTACATGCCCGGTTAGGAAAAGACCTTACAGAATGAACCCTAACCTATGCGTAAAGGTTAAGGAAGAAATTAACAAGATGTTGAAATCTGGCATCATCAAACCCCTAGAAGAATTAGAGTGGGTTAACCCCATGATTATTAGTATAAAGAAAGATGGTCAAATTAGGATTTGTGTGGATTACAGAGAACTAAATGTTACATGTGTAATTGATCCCTTTCCTACACCTTTCATAGAGGAGATATTAGAAGGCGTTGCAGGATGTGAAATGTATTATTTTATAAATGGATTCTCGGGGTATCATCAAGTTAGGATTGCACACGAGGATCGAGAGAAGACAAATTTCACCACTGAATGGTGAATTTTTGCATATACTGTAATTCCCTTTGGTTTGAAAAACACACCTAATGTATTTTCACACATAGTTGTTTAGGTATTCTAGGATTTTATTCACAACTTCTTACAAGTTTACTTAGATGATTGGATGATGTATGGACTTGTTAAGGATCATTATGAAAATTTGAGCTTGATGTTTGAAAGATGTAGACAATTAAGAGTTAAAGCATATAATTGTGTCCCACTTTTTTGTAGTTTTTGTACTTTCAACAAACTATGTCTGACAACCAAAACAAGACCAAAAACATATAAAATGACCAAACATGCATTTTTAAAGAGTATATAAATACCAAGGTGCAGGGCATCTAGAATTTACCTGATTCTTTAAAATTATGTAGACAATTAAGCATCTCTTTAAACATCAAGAAGTGTGTGTTTGCTACACCTTTTGGCACTTTGTTAGGGAACATCATCTGTAAGGAAGGTTTTTTAGTGGATCTAGCTAAGGTTACAGTTATTATCGGCCTAGAAGAGCCTACCAGTAAGAGTGAGGTGCATGGATTTTTGGGTCACACTGGATATTATAGAAAATTTATCAAAGGATATGCTAAGATTGTCACACCCTTGGAAGAGTTACTAAAGGGAAAAGTGAAATTTTATTGGGGAGAATCGTAACAACAAATATTTGAGGCATTGAATTAAAGACTTACTACAACACCTATTATGCATTTTCCCTCATGGAACCAACTGTTTCATGTACATGTGGATGCCTCTAGCATGACCATTGGCATGGTGTTAGCTCATCCTAGAGAAGGTATTATAAATCATCCTATCTATTTTGATAATAGAAATTTGATTCCTATAAAGTAGAATTATACAACTCTTGATCGCGAAGCCTTGTCAATGATCTATGCACTACATAAATTTAGATAATACCTGCTAGCAACACCATTTTTATTTTACACCAATCACATGGCATTGAAATACTTGGTAAACAAGCCCATTTTATAGGAGTGCATATGTTGATAGGTGCTCTTATTCCAAGAATTTGATTTCACAGTCATGGTAAAACAAGGTAAAAGTAATTCTAACCTAGACCATTTACCAAGACTTCAGTTAGGGGAGGACACACAGACAATTGAAGATACAATTTCGGATGAAAAATTATACAAGTTACAACGTGCACCTTTGAAATTGGAGGATATTTTTTTCTTTCTATGTACAGGTATGGCACCAGACGGGATGAAATCCTTAGAGAAGAAACAACTTACAATTCACACAACACCTTTTATGTTGATCGGTGGTGACCTATACAAGTTAGGCCACAATGAAGTATTGTTCCGGTGTGTACTAGAGCACGAGCGCAGAGATATCATGGAAGAGGCTCATGGTTTTATTGCAGATGGGCACTATGTAGGTGACACCACTGTGCACAAGATTCTACTCATTAGATCCTAGTGGGAGACCGTCTATAAATATTGTAAAGCATATTGTAAGGCATGCAATCACTATCAATGTGTTGGTAAACCTAGGAAAAGAGATGAAATACCCTTAATACCTATTCCTAGTACAAATCCATTTGAGAAATGGGATTTAGAATTTTTGGGTCCTATTTTACCAGCCACGTGCAAAAATGGATCGTTCTACATCATCACTTACACAAATTATCTTACAAGGTGGGAAGAAGCAACACCTACCAAGGATTTTACAGTAGGTTACAATAGTCGGGTTCTTATGGGAAAATGTTCTTACAAGGTATGGATGCCCACTAATCTTGACAAGTGATAGGGGTACACATTTTTTGAATGAGACAATCATGATACTATTGGATGAATTTATGATTGCGTACTATAATACTACAACCCATCATCCTCAGGAAAATAGAGACTGTTGAGGCCTTCAATAAAATTTTGAGCCAGACATTGACAAAAAAATTGTGATGTTAGAAGGAAAGATTGGGATGATAAAGTTTTTTCCATGATTTTGGCTGTATAGAACAACATACAAGAGGTTGAAACAATTCCACACCCTTTTAGTTGGTGTTTGGTGCAGAAGCAGTTCTTCCTATGGAATTCATGTTACCTTCTTTGTGTATTGCACACGTGTGTTAGAGGTGTATCTGATGAGCAAGATTTAGAAGAAATAATTCATAAATTGATACAGTTGGATAAGATTCATGTCATAGCATGTTGGAGTCAGATAGTAGGAAAAGGCCAGGTAGAAGGCATGGCATGACAGGCACATCAAGGGAAAAAAAGCTTAAGATAGGACAGATGGTGCTTCTCTATGATTCTAAGTTTTTGTGCCATCTAGGCAAGCTTAAAGTGCATTAGTTGGGAGCGTATGTTATCACTCATATACTTGAATTAGGTGCTTACCAGTTAGAGATGCTTGATGGAATACGGTTGCCTAATTACTTCAATGGGAGTAGGATGAAGCCCTACTATAAATAATTCTTCTTAGTGTTTATAATAAGGTAATTTTATCCATTTAGAATAAGATTTTATTTTTGTATTTCCTTTTTCCTCCGCTATGCTTTGTGAGTTTAGTTTGGTGTTTTGTGTAATAAGCACATTTGCCCATGTTGGAATCTAATTACCATTTGAAGTATTTTTATACGTAGAAGACTGCACATACCATTGGTGTGGGGTGGTTACTCATAATTGGGTACACATGAGAATGAATTTTTACAGGTGCTAGTTAAGTGTGGAAAGGAGCTGTTAGAAATGATATTTCTCTAAAAGTATGACCATCGATGAAGATAAATGAGGGAATAATAAAACACGAGGTAATTAGAGGCTATGAATACTACCAAGGGAAGGTGCAGTGGTGAGGTACTCAAGTGCATGGAAGCATGCTAAAGAGAACTCTATAGCTAAAAGGTAGGAAGGCACTCTAGAAGGTTATAGCTAGGGCACAAAGATGTTCTGTGTGGATATTGTGAAAATGCTCAATTAGTGAGAGGATTGTTGGTAGGTGAAGGAGTAATAAATGCATTAAATTTTTGAAAATCTATATAAGAACATGATGTAGTTTCATTTTTACCTTTGGGATCACAAGTAATTGAGTGAGCTAAGTGCGATCGAGCTGAGAGAATTGTGTTGAGGTATAGAGCATTGTGAAACAAGATGTGGAGATCATACTATTGTGTAGAAGAGGCTTGCATCCCCATTGGTGAAGGGTTTGAGCGAAGCAGAAGTGTTGAGAAGGAGCTAGAGCATGCAGTTTCAAGCTAGGGCACATATATTTGAGCTAGGGTTTGAATTTTCTCATTATAGATAGAAAAAAGGTGGGATTTTTATGATGGTACCGAAGAAAACACTTGTAGCATGCACGAAAGGAAAGAAGAAGGTAGAAGATAAAGTTAAAATTGCTCACAAGAGTAATTTTTCAGAGATGCAATACCTAAAGGAGTAATAATGTGACAAGAGTGGGATTTCCACATCCGTAGATACAAGATAAGTGACTACAACAATCGTACCTATGAAAATAAGGGAGAGTTGGAAATGTTGCTGAATAAGAATACCAACAAGTGCATGGTGGAGGATATGCCAATGTATGACGACGCTAGGGAGAAATTTCTAAAGCAGGTAGGAGTTTATCAATCGTATGAGCTCTCGTATTTTGGAAAATATGAACCCTTATACCAATGGTTAGTGAGAAGAGTCCATGAGGACTTATTTTATTTCAATGGACGAAGGGTTAGGATCACAGTAGCCCTGGTTTTGAAACTAATAGGATTGAAGGGCACAGGGGTAGATCTTGTTAGTGATTTGACTAATAAAGTAGTGATCAAAGACACAAGAAAGGAGTTGGGGTATACCAAAGGTCCATGCAGAATGGACATTGATAAACTGAAGAAGTTTCCTATGGTACAGGAAGCCACACATCTGCTAACCAAGTTGAATGACCAAGAGAGATGGTCGTAGGTAAAGACAATGTGGCTTCACATTGCAAAGAAAATGTCTCAAGGAGTAGTATACAACCTAACATGCTATATTGTAGACACCATTGTTGAGGAAGCACACACAAGAGAAAAGATAATTATTGGTGCCATCTTCCTTTCTCTCATGTTTTTAGAAATTGGGGTGCCCGATGGGCCAAAGAACAAGATCTGGGAGTACCCCTTATAATAGAAGTCCCTCACAAAAAGGTTTGAAAAGTATTTATGTGAAGGATCAATGAGTGTGTCATTTAAGAAGAGGACGAAGATGTGGTATTACTGACTTTGTATGACATTTGAGGAGGAGTGGTGCATTCCCAAGGAGCTACCTTCGGTGGTGGATAAGGCAGTACAGTTCACGGTGTACCAACACTTTTGCATCGCACAATTTACCAGGAGGGATGGGACATGGAGCCCATAATGTAAACTTCCTTATGACTTCACAACACACTACTTCCAGGCCTCAGTTCACCAATTTATTGATGTTGGCCATCTAAAATTCAACGCAGATAAGGTAGAATGTGACTACCACACCCTCAGGAAGACATATGTGTATCTAGGCCGGACTTCCTACATTGAGAGGTTCATCTTGGACATCATAAGTATGAATCTAGTAAGCTTGGCTATTAGGGATAGTGGAGCCGTGCTTGTATACCTTCAGCTTAAGCCTAAGCTGGAGAATAAAAAGTATGTGGAGAATGAGTTCGTGCTCCCATGACCGCCTAAGGGAAAGCATAAAGTGGAGAATGTGCCAACTCCAAATCTTGCAACGACTATAGAGGTATATGAGGAGGAAGAAGAATTCGAAGATAGTGGTGGATTAGATCATAGATGCTGGAGGTAGCCCATAAAAAGAGTGGAGACTGAGTGTGTGTATACTCCACCACAGGCACAGGAAGGAGATGAGGACTTGGACATGGAAGAAGTCCATGAAGAGTAACATTTTAAGAGGGTATTTAGAAGAACAATAACCCAAGGTGCGGGAAATCCACATCCTGTAAGAATATCACCATGAATCTCCTCTCAGAAAGAGGTAATTAAGAAGAAGAGGAGAAAGCTAAAGCTGAATGAGAAGGTGGAGGAGTCTGCCAAGAGTGTGCTTGGAACATTAATACATGAAAAATATATGGAGGAGCCTAGAGATGAGGACATGAAGGATGAAGAATAAGTAGTGAAGGAGGTAGAAGAATCAAAGCATGAGTAGCCTCAGGTGCATGACATTACTCAGGATGTCAAAGGGCCAACTCCAAACCTTGGCACTCAGGTTCCTAAGGGACCAAGAACAAGGAGAACAAGTGAAGAATATGTTGTGCTGAGTATGGGCTATGCTGAGGACACAAGAAAAATTATCCACACATGTTTTCAAAGAAAATTGGACCTGAAGGATTTATATGGATGGGATTTGATGGACCCAGACATGGCCACTACGTACGTAAGGAAAAAACTATCTTGGTCCATACAAACTCACATAGACGAGCCAGATTTTGATGTATGTGACTTGACTAGTTCTTTACTTGATTCATGGCTTGATCTACGACCTTGATTGGTTCTTAGATTGTTATTCCTTTCCTAAATAAGTAAGGCCCATTCTCATTATATTTCATTGAGTTCCATAATAATATATGATATTTCTACTCAATTTTTTCGCAAAGGTTTATGTAAAGTTGTTCTGGCAAATTGGTTTCATCTTATTGATCATGGTGTTTGATTAGCATCTGAGTTCTTAGATTTGTATGATCTAGGTATCATTCCTTTTACTATATGTAATTAGATAATGGTGAAGGATGAAGACCAATCCAAGGAAAATTTTACCACTAAGTGGGGAACTTATGCCTATTGTAAAATTCCATTTGGTTTGTCCAATGTAGGAGCAACCTTCCAAAAAGACATAGATATGACATTCAAGGGGATGTTCAATAACATCATTTGTGTCTACCTTGATAACATCATGGTGTTCTACAAGGATGAAAATGATCATCTGATCCATCTCAAGAAAGTATTTGAAAGGTGAATGAGTTTGGGGTTTCTAAAAATACAAGAAAATGTATCTTTTTAGTACATGAAGGTAAAATCCTTATCAAAATTGTCTCTAAGAAAGTACTTGCAATAGACTCAAAAAGAGTAAGTGCCATCTTTGAATTTTCATTACCAAATCACAAGAAAGTGTCACAAAGATTCTCAGCAAGGATCAAATTAATTTTAAATTTAATTCAAAAACTTCACCAATCTTGTCAAGCCACTGACATCTATGCTAAAGAAAAATATTCCTTTCAAATGGATTGAGGATGGGAAGGGAAGTTTTGAATTCTTTAAGCAAGCAATTACATGGGACCCAACACTCATCAATCATAATTTCACAAAGGATTTCACTTTGTATGACTTTGGAAGCATAAACTCGATATCTTCCATACTGGTGCAATTCAACAAAGGGGGATTAGAATAACCAATCACATTTTTTAGCCAAAGTATTAAAGAATATGAAGGTACTTATTTTTTAAGAAGCATGAATTAGCTATCATAAGGAGCTTAAATAAATTTAGATATATTTTATCCAACAACAAGATCCATCTTATGGTGTCACACTTAGGTGTGAAATATTTTCTCCTGAATAAGGATCTGAATGAGAAACTATTTGGTTGGATAACCAAAGTAATGGAGTATGTTGTTGATATCAAAGTGACTAAGCTAGTTATAGAAATTTTTTTGTGTGAATATCTATTTTTAGATAAATAGAACGAAGAGGAGTCTATCTTAATGTTCCATCATGATCAAGAACAACCCGCAGATGATCCACTTAGTAATTGTTGGATCCGTGACATAATACACTTTCCCTAAATAGGTCAATGCATTTAGGTCCTAAACAAGGACAAGAGAAGGTATTTATGACATCAGTCTCTCCCCTTTTTTCTTATTACCATCATCCTATTTAGAAAGGATATCAATGGAATTATTTTGAGATGCATCAAGGTGGATCAAATTGAGAAGGTTTTACATGAATTCCATGATGGTGTGGCTCGAAGACACTTTTCTCCAATGAAACCCACAATTAAAATAATGAAAGGTGGATATTATTGGTCAAGTATTTTAAGGATTGTAATGTTTGGGTAAAGAAATAAAAAAGTGTTCCTTTTTATAGGAAAAGAAAGAATAACATCCATTCCACTCCACCCCATCTCTATAGATCAACCATTCATGCAATGGGGGTTGGATTTTATTGGAGTAATCAATCTGAATTCAAGCTTGGGTCACAAGTTTATCCTTACAACCATGGATTACTTCACCAAATGGACAAAGGCAGTTTCTTTGAAGGAAGAAAATGAGGAAAACACCCTAGAATTCTATGAGGGTATCGTGACCATGTTTGGTGTTCCTTTCACAATAATATTTGACAATGTTTTGGCATTCTTAGGCATTAAAATTATTGATTGGGCTATGAAGAATGGGATATACTGAAGCACATATTCAAAATATTATCCCCAAGGAAAGGGTAGGCTAAGTCAACAAACAAGAATATCCTAAGGACTATTAGAATAAATTTTGATGAGAATCAAAGAGCTTGAAAAAAAATCTAAAATTGGTCTTATGGGTTGATAGAATTATTCCTAAAATGTCAACTGACAACTCACCTTTTAAGCTTGTTTACGGTAAGAAAGAAACGTTTCCAATATCTATGGAGCTCATAAATCAAATGGATATTTTTGAAGTTGAGGCCATGGAAGTTAGATATGTAGAGCTTGTGGAGCTAGAAGAGCTAAGAGATCAAGAAATGTAAATAATAGAGATTAATCAGGCTCATGGCAAGAAATATTTTGACAAGAAGGTAGTGGCCAGAAGATTTTAAGAAGGATATCTTGTCCTCAAGTGGGACCAAGAAAATACCAAACTAGGAAGACATTCGAATTTGGTAGCCATATGGAGTGGCCCTTGTGTTATCTCGGGATGAAAGTCACACAATACTTTTTAATTATCAAATTTGGATGGAGAAGAGCTCACGATCCTAGTAAATGGGATGTATCTCAAGAGTTGCTTTTGAAATAAAGAGTTTTTCTTATACATATTAGATTATTTTCAGTTTCCCTAAGTGTTTCACACAGTGATCTTGTTACTTTTGGCACTTTTCTCAGTTTCAGAGTGTTGAGGAGGTTACAATAGTCTATCATGATTCAATTCATCTCCCAATCAATGTCATTCTTAGGTGCTAAGTTCATGTGGATCCATGGATAATTTTTGAGTTTAAGGATCAGCCTTCATGGTATCATTCCTAACTTTATGTCTATGAGAAATGAAAAACTTAGCTAAAATGAAACACAAGCAAATAAACAATGAAAAAATTTCTCTAAGGTTATCTTTGTAAACCTCAAGATGAGATTGCTGACGTGTTACACTCGTAAAATATTTTGAAATGGTTGGATTGTGGGTGCTCCGATTTATGTCTACAAATAAAGAAGATAATATTGCGAGCAATTTTGAATACAAGGATGTAGATTGGAATGGTTGAATGAGAAGAAGTTTTCTGAAATTGCATATAGATTCCAAAAATTCTTCGGGGATTCTCTAACATTATTGTGAAGAATGTAACCTATTATTTATAACATAAGGAGAGGTTATGGAGTGGTTCAAGATTCATAATGAGGTTTGAATGCATATTCTTAAAATAACATTGAAGGAGGTTGCAAAAGTTAAAATGTTTTAAATGTCCATTGAGAGGCAGTAAATTTATGTTTTTTTAAATTCAAAGAGGTGGTTGTAAGTGTAATTTTACTACCCCCAGCTTTGTAGGATTCTAGAAGTGGAGTTGAGTGAGGTGACTAGGATAGTGAAGTGGAGTCTAAGTGGAGGATGAGCAGGAAAATATATTTATTTCTATTTAATTAAATAATTTAATTAGTTAATGGATGTGAGTAGCAAATTAATCATTTAATTAAATAAATACTTAATTAAATTATCTAAAGGGTATTGTAGTATAGTTTAAGTATGCCTATAATTAATTTAATTAATTCTAAAGGGATGTAGAGGATAATGATCTAAAATGTATTCTAGAACCAATTTTAACGTATTATGCAAAGGATAAGGGTAATTAGGAAGGGTTAGAAATAGGTATGCATTTTTAGGGTGTCTACATTTGCCTCTCTTTAAAGTGTTATTACAAAGTAATAACATTTTAAAGATAATAGACACATGTAGATTAGTGAGTGGATGATAGGAAAACATGGTAGGCCTACTTGATTTTCCCCGGTGAAGCATTTGGATGCCCCAACGAGTGTGGATGGTAAGTGAACTCCCTCTCAAGTGGATGGGTGATGCAATAGAGCGGTATACTACCACTTGATAGGAATAAGGAAAGTAATTTGGAGGATAGGAGGGATTGTGCTCATAGCAAGAGATTCCATTTAGAGAGTGAAAGTTATAGAAACCTTATTTTATTATTACACAATAGAGTTGTCACCATGATTATTAAGGAATCATGATCTGTAACCCAATATGTGCATAAAAAAACACAAACACAACAAAGAAAAGATAAAAAGGAAAACAAATATAATATACACCATAAAATTATGTGCCATAGCTATAAGGAAGCCAAGAAGATAGAAAAATACGTGTAATTTTTCCACAAATTAGAGAAATAATGAGACACAACTTGAAAAGAAGACAATTAATGACACCTCTAATGTGTGCCACAATGATAAATAAGTAGATGCAAAATGCTCCCATGTAATGACACTAAAATACAAGGGAATATGATTAGACCGAAGAGAGGACTAACTACTCCTTATGACACCCTTATTGGATTCCATTGAAGATTGATCTGAGATTGAAAAGGGTCATTTCCCCCAAGAAATAATGCTAAAATGCAAGGGATGGAATGAGAGTCAAGATTTCCCCAAGTGAGGATACGTGTGAGGGAAACAATTAAGTTGATTTTCCCTTTAAAAATATATTAACGTGAAATGGGTAAGATGATTTACTGTGATAGTCATAAGATGATTGGAACGATCACTAGGGTAGTAGTTCAAAAGTTGATTTTATCAAGTTATGTTGTTGTGTTGAATTTTTTGATCATTTTGTAATTTTTAGTATTTTGTGATTATTTGAATGTTTTTTTAATTTTTTGTTATTTTTGCGATTGTTTTAGAATTTTGAGAATATCTGATTTTTGTTTTTTTTTGTGATATTTGATGCAGAAAAAAGAAGGCCTAGGATGAACAAAATGAGAGATGTGTTGTATGGACTACTCGAGTTTCCCTAGTGAAACATTAAAATTCCTCAATGAGTCTGAATTAGTGGATGAAAATTCCCTTGCAAGTGATTGACCATAGTGATGAAAAGCTGGTTAATCATGTGAGAGAAGAGAGAATAATCCGTGGAAAAACCTCTAGATTAACTACGAAGAAAATGAAAGAATTTACTACGCCCTTAATCATATCTTACATTTGATGTATATAGTTGACTTGTGGCTATCATATATTTTTATCATTATGTATCTCTTTCATATATGTTATATTATCATGGGTGGGTCAGCCTTGGGGATGGAGATAGCATATGAATAGTATAAATGGGGGTTAGTAGGTAGTAGTTGATCATCAAAGTGAGCATTTGATCTTATTGTATGGTTTAGAGGTTGCCCCCTCGAAGTGGCCAAGTTATTATAATTTCATATTGAGATAATTTATCTAAAATATTGTGTTCTTTGGTGTTTTATTACTGGTGATAACCATATTTATACAGGTAATTTTATTACAAGTGGTATTAGAGCTGTGATCTGGGCCAAAATCAGGGCAAAAACCCAAAAAAATTATTTCTCCTATATCGCGCAAACTAGAGAAAATTATTCAAATCTATTTTTACCAATATTTTGAATCATCCCAAGTAAGGTTTCATGAAAATTTTAGAATTTTTTGATTTATTTTACAAAATTTATTGCAAATTTAGGGTTTTTCATAAAATCACTCCCTAGGCTGCAACTTTTGGAATTTTTCCAAGTACTTTACATTTTCGACAATAGGATAAAACATTAATTGGAGTTTTTTATTTAAGTTTTTTTATATTTGGCTGAAATCTTATCGAAATCCTAAATCCTAAAATTTGACATTGATCCCTAAATCCTACTATTTTGGGGCATCATGGCAGGACCTTCCACAAGAGGCAAAAAGAATCCCATCACTCCAGGTAAAACACCACAAAAGGATGAGATAATAGTTGAGGAGTTGGGACCAAAAGAAGTAACTACAAATTCCTCAAGGTTAGAATTTACTTTGACGAACCATAAGGTAAGAAAACTTGAGTTTAACCTGCAAGACTTTGAGTCTAGGGTGGCTAGAAAAAAAAGATGTGGAAAGGATTGGAAAATGATTGGAGTATTTCATAAAGAAATTAAGTACACATATAATGGGTAATCATACTTCTATCAACCAAGGTGGATCTTCAGGTCAAAGTAATAGACAAATGAGCCAAGGTGGATCCTCGAGCATGCCAAATCCAAATATAAACACTCTATAGGCCCATAACATGAATTTGAAAGTGGAGATACATAAGTTTGATGGAAATGAGCCACTCAATTGGATTAACTGGATGGAGAATTTCTTTGATCTACATTAGATTCCATCAGGAAAAAAGGTGACCATGACATATTTGTATATCTAACCTAAGAAATTCATCTCGTATCGATGGTTATGTGCTCAAAGGAAAAATAGTGGTCTCAATGTTATATGTAAAATCTTCACTGAAGATTTACAATTATACTATAGTTTTAGAAAATTTAAGATAGACAAAATCCATTAAGGATTACATTCATCAATTCCAAAACCTTTCTCTGCAAGTGGAAAATATTACTGAAGAGAATATGAATGACCTATTTCTTGGGGTTCTTAAGGATCACATTGAGCATGAGGTTCATATGTTTAATTGTCATAACGTTTTTTATTCTATGATTATAGAACAAAGGGTAGAGGAATTTTTTTTTCAAGCAGGAGATAAAATTTCACTAATATCAGATATCAAAACACCTTACCTTCAACACTCCCTCATCCAGTTAGATTGACACCTCAACAAATTGAAGAAAAGAGAGCAAAAGGGTTATGTTTTAACTGTGACCGTAAATATGGACTAGGACATAAATGTGTTGAAAAGAAGTTGTTCTACATTGATGTGCCTAATGAAGAAGAAGATAAGGACAAAGATACATAGATAGAATTCATGGTTGAGCTAGAGGAGGAATCAGTAGATCCCTAACCAACAATCTCATGCCATGCAATTTCAGGCATTAGCACCCCCCAAACCCTCAAGGTGGTTGGATTCTTAAAAGAGAGAGGGTCACAATGTTGATTGAGTTAGGAAGTACTCACAACTTATTCAATCATAAGTTAATAGTGTTCCTAAACTATTTTATTTATCCAACTCCTGAATGCCAACTAATGATTGCTAATGGAGTTACTGTTACTTATTTGGGAAAATTCCATAACATTAAGCTTTCTATGGGAAATAACATACTAAATAGCCCCATGTATGCCATTTCTATAGGAGGTGTAGAAATTGTGTGAGGATTTCATTGGCTTACCACCTTGGGAACCACTGAGATGAACCTCTAAGAATTGTTCATGTGCTTTTAGTGTGATTGAAGGAATTTTCAGCTAAGATTCTTAAGAGAAAAGTATCCACAGATAGTGAGCTCATATCATATGAACAAGATGCTAAAATAGGATGCAGAGGGATTTGTGACACAACTATTTCATTAGAGGCATATCACTCTAAGGACATTATACCATCAAATATGCAAGTAGTGTTGGATGCAAACTCTATTGTGTTTGAAAATATGTTGAAGGGTTTACCTCCAAAGAGAGATCATGATCATGTTATTCAGTTAGTACCAAGGAGCCAACATTCTAGCATTAGACCTTATAAGTACCCATATGTGCAAAAGAGAAAGATATGTTGGAAGAAGGAATCATCTATTATAGTCGGAGTGCTTATTCTTCTCTAGTAGTGATGGTATGTACGAAAGATGACATGTGGTGCATGTGTCTCGATTATAGGGAACTTAATAATTACACATTCAAAGAAAAGTTTCCTATTCCTATAATTGATTATTTGATTGATGAGTTGCATGGTGCTGTTTATTTTACAAAGCTTGATCTTCATTCAGGATACCACCAAATCAGAATCAAGGATGAGGATGTTCATAAAATTACCTTTCAGACACATGAAGGCCATTATGAATTCTTGGTAATGCCTTTTGGACTCACAAATGCACCTTTAATATTTCAAAGTTGGATGAATTCTATTTTTAATCCATTCATGTGGAAGTTTATTTTAGTGTTCTTTGATGATATATTAATTTATATAAAAATATGGGAGGAACATTTACAACATGTAAATAAGGTTTTGGAAACCCTTGAGTAACAAGGTTACAATTGTCTCTCATGTAAATAGGGTATTGGAAACCCTTGAGTAACATCAACTTTACGCAAAACCCTCTAAGTGTTCTTTTGGAATTAAGAAGGTTGAATATTTAGGTCACATTGTCTCTCATGAAGGTGTTAAAGTGGATCATAATAAGATCAAAGCCATAATGGAGTGGAAGGTTCTAAAAACCCTTAATAATATTCGAGAATTTTTGGGGCTTATAGGTTATTATCATAGATTTGTAAGGCATTATGGAAGTATATCAACACTTCTCACAAATTTATTGAAGGAATCTTTCCATTGGAATGAGGATGCTTCCAAAGCATTTGAGTAGTTAAAGGAGGTCATGTGCACCACTCTAGTCTTGGCTACTCTAGAGCTTTCCAAAACATTCATTCTTAAATGTGATGCGTCAGGATCTAGTATGGGGGTAATTCTCATGCAAGAATTTCATCCTATTGCCTTTTTGAGCCATCAATTCAAAGGTAAGAATTTTTCAAAGATAACTTGTGAGAAGAAGATGCTAGCCATACTTCATGCAGTAAAGTAATTGATGCCATATCTCATAGTAAGACACTTTAAAGTGAATAAAAATCATGATAGTCTAAAATACTTCTTGGAGCAACATTTATCATTTGAAGAACAACAAAAATGGGTCTCAAATATGTTGGGATATGATTTTGAGATTATCTATACGAAAGGGAAGGAGAATGTAGTCACAGATGCTCTGTTTAGGAAATATGAATCAGCTATAGCATTGTTATGTGCCATATCAATATTATAGGAAGATTGGGTAGAGGAGGCAAGGTCCAAATGGATAAATGACCCAACTACACAAAATCTCATTCATAATCTCCAGAATGATCAAAACATGTCTAAATTTTTTTTATTGAAAGGGGATACTTTATGGTATAAAGATATATTATACCTATGTAAGAACTCCACTCTTAAAAATAGGGTTCTATCTGAGCTTCACGATTCTCCAGTTTGGGGCACTATGGATTCTATAAGACTTATCATCAAATCAAATAAAATTTCTTCTAGGAAGGGCTTAAAGGGGATGTCTAAAAATTTGTGGCTGAGTGCATGGTTTGTCAGCAACATAAGGGTGGAACAGCTCATTCCCTAGGTGTTCTACAACCTCTATTTATTCTTAGCCAGTGGTGGGAAGAGGTTTCCATGTATGTCATCACAAAATTACCTAAATCTGAAGGAAAAAATGTCATCATGGTTGTGGTGGATAGACTCACCAATTATGCTTATTTTTTTTCCTTGTCATACCAATTTTCTACAAGCATAGTAGCAACAAACTTCATGGACACAATTTAGAAGCTACATGGGACACTAAAGATTATAATAAGTGATCGAGACCCTATATTTACTAGTAATTTTTGGGCTAATTTATTCTCATGTTTGGGTACTTAGTTAGCTCATAGATCTTATTATCATCCCCAGTCTGATGGAAAAACCAGTGGTAAATAAGTTTTTGGAGGGATATCTCTAGTTCTTTACCTCATATAAACAAGTGAGATGGGTCCAATGGATGTCACTTGCAGAATGGTGGTATAACACTTCCTTCCATACTTCATCCAACATGTCTCCTTTTTTGGCACTCTATGGGTACCATCCACCATCCATCACATCATCATTGAGAGGAAAACCATAGGTTAGAGCAGTAGAAGAACACATTCAACATCAATAAGAGGTCCTCTCTAGTCTCAAGGAGAACATGGCCATGACAAAAAACTGCATGAAGTAGTAGGCTGATCAACTTCGCACGAAAAGACAATTTGAATTTGCTGACTAGATTTTTGTGCATTTACAACCATATAAGAAAATTTATTTGAAACAAAAACAAAAGGATAAAAAACTTTCACCTAAGTATTATGGCCCCTATCAATTATTGTAGAAGATTGGTACTATAACATACAAATTACAACTTCCACAGATAACCAGAATGCATCCAGTCTTTCATGATTCTTTCATGAAGAAAGTAATTAAACAAAGGGTATCAAAAAAAATAATGTTACCTGAGGTCGATGAGGAGGGGAGAGTCATCTTTGAACCTAAATGAATCCTTCAAACACACACTAAAAGATTGAGGACATAGGTTATTACTGAGTACCTGATCAAGTGGAAGAATATGGACAATGAAGATGCAACTTGGGAGGCTATGACGCTCCTACAGAAGCACCCAAATCTTCTCAACATTGGGGAAAATGTTACTTTGAAGGGGAAGGGAATGCTATGACCTTAATCACATATCTTACATTTGATGTATATAGCTAAATTGTGGCTATCATAAAGTCTTGTCATTATGTATCTCTTTCATATATGTTATATTATCATGGGGGGTCAGCCTTAGGGATGGCCATAACATAGGAATATTATAAATAGGGGATAGTAGGAAGTATTTGATCATCAGATTGAACATTTGAGTCTTATTGTATGGTTTGGATGTTTCCCCCTCGAAGTGGATAAGCTATTATAATTTCACATTGAGATCATTTATCTATAATCTTGTGTTCTTTTGTGTTCTATTGTTGGTGATAATCAGATTTATACAAGTAATTTCATTACAAAATTTAGATCATGGAGATAAAAATAGAAGAAGTATGGTTACCATGAGGGTATAAATAGAAGTGTGGGAGGGGTAGCAAATATTGTAGTTAATTTTTGTTATTAGAATCCTTTTTCAATTGAATGAGATTTTATCTTTGATTTTTGAGAGATATGGCTCATCTATCATAGAGGAAACATCATGCAAACTGTGTTCATTTATACCCTCAGTAAGTAACTGAAAACTTAGTTTTTAGTGCATTTAATACTAGTTAGTTATAGAAGAAGATTTGAATTTAACGCTAGTGCATGCACTTAGGTGCACTAGCGTAGCCTGAGGAATGTGCTAGCATAAAAATGTACACACTAGTGTGCAACTGAGAGCATGATTGTAAAGGTAGAAATGTGCTAGCATGTTGAGCGCACTTGCATACAAGTGAGAGCATGAACGTTAGAGTGAACGTGCTAGCACTAAAGTGGAGGTGATAACATGAATGCGATGGTGTTGAATTATATGCACTAACATAGAAAAGAATGTGCTAGCATAGAAAAGGATGTGATAGTGTTAGTGGATGATTTTTAGAAGAATTTTTGGAGGTTAGAATAAAAGAAAGATGTTCTAACAATGTTATTGGATGATTCTTAGGAGAGACTGTGAGAATTAGATGTGTAAGAGAATAATGGATAGTTGCGGATGTTCGAGAGGAGATTTAAATGTAGAAAAAAATGGTAGTTGGTTATGTTGTTAGAAGCAAAGAGGCTAGAAAATATTGTACAACTGCCACACATTATATTGGACCACTATTTATTGATGGCTCTGGTTGAGCGATGAAATAATGAGAGTCAGAAATTCAGGTTACTGACCAAGGAGATGATTATAACCTTAGAGGATGTGCATCGAATCCTTCGGGTGCCGATATAGGTTATACTGGTAGATTTTAATGGGGATGGCACACATATACACAGACACATCTAGGACATAGTATGCTTGGAAGATATACCCAAGGAGTTAATGGTGGTGCACTTGTACAAGTGAATGAATGGCATGAGGGTAGTTTGACTACCTGTATATTTGATGCTCTTATCAACAGATTTTTGCTAGCTGATAAGAGTGTAACTCATTTTCAGCTGGATTTAATAGGTGCAATGGCACATCTGATAAAGGGTGAGGTATTTGCATAGGGATAATGCATCTTAACACACTTACATAAAGACTTATATTTGATAGTTTACATATGTATAAGGATTCTGATCCTAGTGACATTGTTGCAAATATGGGCATGGGACCATATACTAATTGGATAGATAAAGGGGATTTTGAAATATACATAGCCAAATGATCCCTCATCATTTGGATTGGAGACAATAGGTCTAGAAAAAATAGGCCATATGGGGATATTACTTTCTATCAACGGGATTTTGATGATTTATAACTACGTATGGTGACATGAAGACCATATAGATTATACCAGTGGGCCACAGATGGGATAGAGTTGTGCACGGTGGAGGTGGACCATATTACTATTGGTATCCACAATTATATCCTTGAGATGTACAGGGAATCCAAGGTTAGACAATAGTTTAGTTTAATATAGGGTATACCAGGTGGGGATCAGTGGTATGCACGAGTAGCGCACGAGACAATGGACTTCAGTTTGTGGATTAGGGAGTGAGATACTAGGGAGAGTTTATTTGACTTCATTCCATAGGCATGGGATTCTCAATCTCACATTGATGATCTTGGTAATACACCAGACTATGTTGTATGGTATGCAATGATCATGCCAAAATGGATCATGATTCCATAGGCATCTATAACAGCTGAGATAGTAGTAGTAGCTATGGGTGGATAATAGAGAGGAGTCATGGGAATACTAAGTCAAAATAAGGATGAGGATAAGCTACATGGAAATGTACTAGGACATGCACCAGGATAGGGTCAAGTGTAGGGTCCTTTATAGATGGAGGTTCCATTTCAGGTGCTAATACAGATTCCACTATTGCCACATATACCACCTATTCTAGGAGTCAAAGATGTAGGTAGAGGAGGAGAGGGAGGTGGAGGTGGAGGTGGTGATAGATGGGGAGATTTAGGAGGAAAGATTGTGTGCTAGCAGAGTACATAGATGTAACCATACACACACACACACACACACACACACACACACATATATACACCATCCCTAGGCCCAATTGGTGAGTTATCAATTTCTATATTACAGGTAGAGATGGATACTTCCATGTTATGAAGTGATATTACTTTCATCACCATGAAGACCCTTCAGTGACATTTAGATCAAAGAACAGTTGAGAAGGATAGTATGAGATAACGATTATAGCAGAGGACCATGAAGAGAGATCATATTGTTAAGCAGTTACATCATGTTACAACGGAACGCGATCTCATGTGCTATGTGGAAAAGGCAGATGATTTGAGTGATGTGATGTAGGATGTTATCACAATGTCATATGATGAAGGATACTACAAAGCCTTATATGAGGTGATAGACCCTGAGGTCTAGAGAGTGCTAGGGTATATCCAGAGGACATCCACCCAGTCTACCAGGTCACAGAGATCATCAAGATTATTGAGGTTAGTGTAGATGGCACCTCCTAGACCATCAAGATAAGTGAGATCGGTGAGATCAGTGTAGATGGAACCTCCTAGAGATAGACCAGGCAGTCCCAATGTGGGATAGAGTCATCCATGACTCAATTTTGTGATGTATTGTATTTTTTGTATATGCCTCATGATGAAGGCATATTTTTGTAAATCAAATCCCATGGTGACATACTGACATGTATATGAATTTTTTATATAATGTACATGGATAATTTTTAATGATATGGAATTATGACATGATTGATATGATGTTTATTATTTATCTGATACAATTATGATATATGATTATATGATGGTATTGATTATTGTAGATGATAATGTCATTTATTATGAATGCATGATGATTATATGTTTGTAACTTAGCTTACATGTGTGTATATTAGCTTTTGTTCTTGATGTATGATGAATATAGATATATTATGTTATATGTGTGATGATGTTAACATAATTCTTGCACTGAGGACAAATACAAAGAAATGCAAACAAACCCAATTAGACACAGTAAAGGAATATACACCATGGATTTTAATAAACTAGGATGATAACACAATACTTACAATTGGTTAAAAACATAAAAAAAACATGTCAAACAAACCAAATATGAACAGTAAATTGACTACACCAAAGTTATACATGAACTAGGATGCTAACAATTTTCCTGCAATTGGTATACAAAAAGGTAAAACAGTTACAACAAACCCCATATACAATTTTTTTTATAAACATGCTAATTATAAATAATTCAAAATGATTACAAAATAAGTGTAATAGTTAGAAAAATCCTAGGAGACAAAGAAACATGAGCTAAGACAACAACTGAATACAACTAATTGATCAACACAAAAACAAATAATTTTAAACACAAACCCAATGTGCAAAGAAAAATGAGCACAAAAAGTGAATAACCAGCCTAGCTATATCACCTCCTACATTTGGTCAAAGACATGTACGAGAATATACATACAATAACACACACAAGGTTATATAACTGATAATGATAAAAAAATTACAACATAGTAACAATGCCACACATCCTGTAATAATGACTGCTAGTTACATCCCTAATGTGTTCCATAATGAAGAATAGGAAGATATGAATTCCACTAAGAGATACCACTGAAAAGTAAGGGGATTGGATTGGACCAAAGACTAGAGTAAATAATCCTCATAACACTCTTATTGGATCTTGTTGAATTCAATATGAAATTGGATTAAATCAGTTTTCTAGGAAATTATGCTGAAATGCAAGGAAACACTTGATAACCAAGTGAAGCTCTACACAAAGGGTTAATTGATTGTCTTACCCCCAGGAAAGGATGCATGTTGAGGGTAAGAAGACTTATTATTATAAGATGATCAGGAATGATTACTATGATTGTAGTCAATGGGAAATATTATAAGTTGTCTTGACATCTGTTGAGGTTTGGTAAAACATATTATGAATCTTTATGTTTTTTGAGTGTTTTGACCCTTTTTTTTGAAAGTTTTCTATTGTTTTTAGGATTTTTCTCATTTTTTGAAATTTTTTGTTGCATTTTGATAGTTTTATATTGTTTTTAATTTTTAATTTTTTTAATTTTTTTTGAAAGGTAGTTACATGCGCCAATGAAGAAGGAAAGATATCTCTAACCCATATTAAGCACGGTACAAATGAATAATCCCAATGAAACCAAGAAATGAGACACAATGGAAGTGGGTGAGCATGATTAGTAAAGCATGGGGCTCACAACTTGACTAGGAGGAACACACGACACAAGGATTTTTAGAAAGATGTAGCAAGTGGAATAAAATGGAGGGATGAAACAAGTGGTTTGCGCTGACATGCTCCCACCACTAGGGATAATCTTAGAGGATTTAGGAGTAGAAAATTTTTAGATGAACCACATTCATGGGATCCTTAAGATATTTTCCATATTCTTCGGATATTTTATATTCTCTAGATCCAAACTTGGAAGTTATAATGTAGGGTCCTAACTAATTTGGTTCAAACTTTCCTTGTTTTTCATGCTCTTTTGTAGTATTCTTCTTATTCTCTTTAAGGACAAGGTTGTAAATCTCAAATTTTCTTGGTTTAATTATCTTGTTATAGCTCCTTCCGATCCTATTATGGTACAATTTTAAGTGATCTAAGGCACAAATTTTCCTCTCATCTAGGAGCTCTAATTCTGTAAGATGTGTCTGGCTATAATATTCTTCATGAACCAAGTGTTAGAGTGACACACTAAGGGAAGGGAGATTGAATTTTATAGGTAATATGGCTTTAGATCCATAGACGAGAGAGAATGGAGTAGCTCCTATTGGAGAGTGGAATGAAGTATGATAATCCCAAAGGTTGGGATACAATTACGCGTGTCAATTGTGACCATGTTTATCAAGGGTATTCTCCAATATTGATTTGATCATTTTATTGGATGCTTCAGATTGGCCATTGCAATATGTGTAGTAAGGAGTTTCCCATTGTAGGATGGATATGGAATTTTTTAGCTAACTCCTTGACATTATTATTTTTGAAGGATGTACCATTATCTATGACAAGAGATGTAGGGATCCCAAAGCTACAAATGATGTGGTTAAGGATGAATTTGGTAATATTTGACCAAGTGACATAGGTGAGAGGCATAGCCTCTATCCACTTGGTGAAATATTAAGTGGTAGTGATTATAAAGGTGTGACCATCACAAGATGTAGGATTTATTTTTCCGACTAAGTCAATCCCCCATCTGGAAAAAGGCCCGGGTGAAGTGATAGGTTGGAGGGCTTGTGAAGGTGCATGAATTAGATTACCATGTTGTTGAAATACTTGACACTTTTTGAAAAAATTGCATGCATCAGACTCCATAGTGGGCCAATAATAACCCACATGCAAGATCTTCTTAGCTAAGACCATGTTGTTTGTATGTGCACCACAAATACCTGAATGTCACTTCAAATAGTGTTTAAGTTGCTTCTTCTTGATTGAGACATCTTAAGAGAGTCCCATCATAGCCTCATCTATAAAGGATGTCAGCAAGGATGGTCTAACGTGATGCACATTGTTTTAAGGCTCTTTTATGGGTTGATTTCATGTTAGCAGGATAGGTTTTATCTTGGATAAATGTATAGATTTCATGGTACTAGGGGTTTATAAGAACGACAATTTCACACACCATGGTGAAATCCAGCAGATCATATGTGGGCACCAAAAGATGTTTTATGATAAACTCACTGTGTGTTTGATTTGTATCAAATTCAAGAAGGGACATGATATTTTTCATGGCATCTTTACTTTATTCTACACACAGGAACTTGTTCAAATATCATCATTCGAAAGTAATCTTTAATACTATCAACCATTCATTCATATGGAACAAGTTTATCATCCTTTACTTGATATTATCTGTTTACTTGTTTGATGATCAAAAGGGAGTCACCAAATACTGTCAGCTCTTAGAGGCTCCAAGATATGAAAAATCCTAGACCTTTTATTAGAGATTTGTACTCTGTAATGTTGTTAGTGCATGGGAAACCAATGCTGTATTATTTAGGAATAACATCACCATTTGGTGTGCATAGCACAATGCTAGCTCCTGATCCATGAATGTTGAAGGAGTAATCGAAAAACATAGTCCATGAGGGAAGTGCATGATTATATAACAAGTATTCATGGGGGAACTCAAAATAAAGTGGTTACGATACCGAAAGTGGCATTGTGTACATCCAGTTAATCTACCAAAGCTTTCCCTTTTATGGATTTTCAATTGACAAATTCTATGTCAAACTCACTTAGGAGCAACCAACTAGACATTGACCTGTTAGGACATGTTTGGATAGTAGATACTTTAAAGGATCTACCATGGAGATAAGCTTTATGGTGTGATTAAGAAAGTAGTGTCACAACTTGTTAAAGGTGAACGCTACTTTCAAAAAACCTTTTTCAAATTGAGAATACTTGATTTATTGGGTTATAAGGGTTCTACTCATATTTTAGTTATTGTGTTGTACAATCAATGCCATAATGACATGTTTTGTTATAGATGTGTATAATAGCATTGGATTTTCTTGAATAGGTGGAATTACCACCAGCATAGTTGATAGATTTGTTTAACTTAGTGAAATAATCTTAGCATTCTTGGTCCATTTAAATTAGACATCCTTTCTTAGAATCTAGTTAAAATGGTGGCACTTGTCTACAAGCTGAGATATAAAGTGTTAGATAGACTAAATCTTTCCTATTAGACCCCGTAGCTAAAAAAGGTTCTGTGGTGGAGGAATTTACATGATTTATTTTACCTTTTACTATGTCAACTTCAATTCCCATCTGTGAGACTATTAATCCTAGGATCTTCCCTGAAGTCACACTGAAGACACGCTTCTTTAGATTAAGGTGTAAATATTCTCTCAATATTTCAAATATATGTCGTAAAATGGTTGGATGATTCACTCTATTATTTGACTTAGTAAGGATGTTTTCAACATAATCCTCTATTATATCATGAAGTAAGTTGTGGAAGATGTGTTTCATTGGACATTGATATGTTTCCCATGCATTCTTAAGGAAAAAAGGCATGACCTTGTAACAGAAATTACCCCAGGGTGTTGTGAATATTATCTTATGTTGGTCATCCTCAACAATCTAGATATGGTTATAACCCAAAAATCCATCCATTAGGGATAAAATTTCATGTTCTGATATAGAGTCAACAATCATGTTCATGTTGGGTAAAGGAAAGTCATCCTTAGGAAAATATTTGTTGATATCTAAAAAGTTAGTACAAATTTCAAATGTCAAGTGTCTTCTTTGCGAACATGAACCATGTTAGAAATCCACTCAGAGTAGTATATATACCTTATAAATTCAACTTCTAGCAACTTTTGAAGTTCCACCTTGACTAGTAATGCAACCTTAGGATGTGTTTTCCTCAATTTCTATTTAATGAGTTTCACACTGGGTGAAACCATAAGATTGTGCATGACTAGGGAGGGATCCAAGCCTGGCATATCCTTATAGGACCATGTGAAGACATTGTGGAATTCTATAAGTAGTGTTTTGAATGCCTTGATCTCTGATTCTGATAAAATCACACCAAGTCTATAATAGTTTAGGATTATCACTGTGTTCCAATATTGATTGTGGTGGTCTCTTCTACTAGCAACTTAGATGTATCATTATCTTAGAATGATGTTGTAGTTGTTTATAGGTCATATTTATAATCTGACATAGAGTCTCCTCTCTTTAGAGCCTTAGAAATGTTTTCACCAAGAGATACGTCCATTTCATTTTGTTTATTTTTCTCCTTTTTGTGTTTTTACTTCTCACATAGTGCCTCAATGATGTTTTTGCTATGCAAGATTTTATTTTTATTTTTTCTTTTTAATTTTTATTCTTCTTAGTTTTTGGTGGATGAGTGCACTCAAATTCCTCACCAAAGTAAGCATAATCATCGATGTTTATATCAAATCCCTTTTTTTGATCCAATAAGGTAATATGGTCTTGATTATCGAGAAACTCTTTGATGGCCTCATTGTTCTGAAAGAGGTCCATAGAGATGTGATTTTTTATCCTGATGGATAAGAGAGGGATAAACTATGTCAAGGGTTTGAATGCATAGGTTTTCAAGGAAGAGGGTGGTTTTGATTAGGTACTTGAAGAGGCTATGTGTGGAACTAGTCTCATCTTTGGAGTCAGACTCCTCTTCACTAGTCGTTATCTCGAATATTATGGGCCTCTTTTCAAAAGTTTCATAACCTAGACCATAATGGTATATATTTTCTTCATACATTATAGTTTTAAAATGACCTTGTTCTTGAGGGTCGAGTATTTTGCCTTTTCAGTTCATATTTTCATCATCTTGTGAGCTTTATTATAGTCCTTGGATATGTAACAATCATCCATTTGATCCTTTTATAACCAAGAGCCATATGAACCATGAATGTGTTCATCCTCTAAATATACATACCAGCTCTAAAGAGTGTTTACCAAGGTCATAAACGAGATATTTTTTCAAGTGGGGGGAATTGGGTCAACCATATCTTTATGGGGAAAATGAAATATTTATAATATGGAAAGTGTTTTCAAGAGTGTATTCATCGAGACCTTTATGGGAAAAATTGATCTCAATGGGTGTCTTAGACGTAGATGGTTAGGAAATAGATGTAGATGCTTGGGATTGAAAAAGTAAGTCAAGGTCGATGCACTTATCTCTAACTGGGATGACACAAGGCTCAACAAATCTATTCGTGGAAGGGCAATAATTATAATTGTTATACCTAACCTCTAAGAGTTTACAATATTTGAAGGTTTTTGCATCGGTGAGCAAAGGTAAACTCTTTTCATCATGTGGGAATTTTATGAACTGGTGGAAGGTAGAGGGAATAACTTACATCATGTGTATCCAAGGTCATCCTAAAAGGATATTATATGAATTTTCCACATCAACGATGTGAAAAAGGGTTTTAAGGATCCATGTAGGGCCCATTTATATAGAAAGGGTGATTATTCCAGAAGATTTCCATTCACTATTGTCATAACCACAAATAGTTATAATTTAGCTCCCAAATTTTATTCCATGTGGCCAAGAAAACTCAACATTTTCATGGAACATAAGTTCAAGGATGCTCCATTATCAATAAGAACTCTTTTAACCTTGTGGTTGGTAATATAGGATTCGATATACAAAGAGTTACTATTATTAAGGTTTGGATTCAACAGGTTCTGAGGACCAAATGAGAGTATATGATTTTTTGGGAAAAGATTGGAATTGTTAAATATTGAGATTCTCAGGAACATGTGCCTCTTGGAAAGCATGAGTGATAATTTCCTAAAAGTTAGGTGACACTTTCAATAACTCCATGAGGGATATATGTGTGGGTGTTGTCACAAACTGCTTAACTAGGTCGTATGGACTAGATGTGAAATATTTAGCATTTGATGTTGGATTCAAGTTATTTGGAGCCATAGGATGTGACACTTGAGGCTCAGAAGAAGTGGATGGTTGCTTCACTGCAGGTACCCAAACCTTTTTTGTTGTGGCCACTACATAAAAAGAGTCTTGGAATATTATCATGGCAATGGTATGAGGTATCTCTTCAACAAATGAAATGATTGAATTGAAATCAACATTGTTCAAAGATTAGACACGTTCGAGAGTTTTTCCATTTGTACCATGCTTGGAGAAGGGATTCAAAAACAATTTTAAATTATCACTGGGTGTTTTATTGGGTTTTGCTCTTTGACCGCAATGTCCCCATTATAATTTAGAACTTGGATATAGTGGCAAAGGAAAATACATTTATCTATTTGATGACCATCAATGCGATGAAAATAATAGTATGTGTTGGATATGTAACAAGATGGTTTAGGTTATCCTTGTACAAAAGATTTTGTGATAGGGTATGTCACCATATTAGCGCTTACCAGTTGTCGTAAGACACTTGAAAGGGTCTCTCCAAATGTTATACATTGTCATTATTTTTAATCACAAGAAGGAACTTCTTTACTTGGAATAATGATATCTTGTTTTGATTTAGTTTGTTTTGTTTGATTATTTTGTATGTTTTGTACATTGGAATTGTATGTTATGTCATCATTAATGACATTGTGATTCTAATTGATGTACTTGGGTTTATCTAGGTGATTTTTGTAGTTATTGTTGGTGTGTGTTGTCCTTAGAAATAGGTTTGATTAATCCTTTCGAAATGAGGGTATTTTCAATTTGTGTCCCCTTCTTGATAACTTCTTCAAAATTATTGAGAAAATGCATCTTCATGTGAAAGGGAAACTCATTGTTAAGGTTTGGAAATAAGATACTTACTACCTATTTCTCAGGAATTGAACATGGGAATCGACTTGCAATCCATCTCCATCGCTGTAAGAATCGTGTAAATTTTTCATTTTTTCGTTGTTTTACATTACACAATTCTACCATGGTGATCTCAAAGTCTAGTTTAAAAGACAAATGTTTGACGAAATTCTTCAAGAGTTCTGAAAAAGTGGTGATTGATCCCTTTAGAAGGTGTAAGAACCAATCTAAATCTTTCCCTCTTTAAAATTTCGGAAAAGAGGCACAAGAGAAAGATATCATTGTCTGCCACTTTTTGACATACCATGAAGAATTATTTGATATGCTCTTGTGGATCATTTTTTCCCTTGTATTTGTCAAATTTTAAGTGTCTTGAATGATTTTAAAAAGGGTATACTCAACATGGACCTCTCAAAGGAATAAGGGAATAATTCCTCAAAATTGAATTGCTTTCTTTTTTTTTTTCATTTCCAAGACTACATACTTTATGGTTTTCCATTCTTTTGTGAATGGTGAATTGGTTTGAGGAATACTTGAAATATTATATATTTTTAGATTGGTTTTCTCTTTGTCTGTTTTAGTATTTTTTTATTCATCATCAATTTTTGTATTTGATTTTTTTTTTCATGTCATCAATGATTTTTGAGGCTATTAGAGCCAATTGTTTTTCCATGGCATTGATTTGATCCATCAAGGCTTTAATTGACTTGGGGGCCGAATCACTAGATTTTCCATTGTTGTTATTGTTTTTTTTACTTGGTTTGGCTTCATCATGTTTATTTGATTCAGGTTGAATGTTTTTAGATGGTTGAGGTTGACCTCATAGATTTTTCAAATTTTTATCGTCAAATTTGGAAGGAAGTTTTGCTCCCATTTTGAGGAGATGAAGTAGGAATTGATATATATTTTTCCACAAAATCCATTCAGATTTTTCTTTTTCTTTTAAGTAAACATCATTCTGTTGATCCTATAGTTAGTCTCCATACTCTTCATCAGAACTAATATGAAAAGGATTTTGATCCTTTCTTCTAAAAGGGTCATAGTTTTGATGCCTTATTCCCGCCATTTTTTCTAAAAGAGGGGAGGTATGTGAAAAGCGAAAATGTAAAGTGTGCTTAGAGTTTGGGCCAAGTTAATGCCCAATTACCCAAGACTTAGAATTAAAATTTGATTACACTTACACTTGACAAAGTGAATGTCTAAGGATAAGTCATAAGTGTTGAGCTTTATTTACTAATCTTGGCAAAGTGAATGTAAAAATATAGGAAGTAGTGATCAAGTAAAGTTGCTTAATGTTTGGCAAAGTGAATGCCAAAATATAAGACTAGGAAATAGAATTAATTAATCAAGCTATAGCGATGAAATAATGTGTTTATATTTGTGATAAAGTGAATGTCAACAATAAAAGACTTAGGGATGAAATAATTTACTCAAACTTCAACAAAGTGAATGTTGAAAATGAGAGGTTTAGGGTGACCCTCAGAAAAGTGAATGCTAAGATGGAAAAATTAAGAAATAAATATCCAAACTACTCGACCCTTATAAAAGTTAATTCTAAGATGGAAGAGAATTGAAATGAATCATGATTACTTGACCCTTAGCAAAGTGAATGCTAAATTGGAAGAGGTTTTAAATGACTATTGTAACACTTGAACCTTAGTAAATTGAATGCTAAGATGGAAGGGTTTGAATAAGATGATAGATTACTCAACCCTTAGCATAGTGAATGCTAAGATGGAAGATAATAAAAATCTAATTTGAGCTACCCGACACTTAACAAAGTGAATGTTAAGATAGAATAGTTTAGGGAAAATATGATTCATTACTCAACCCTTAACAAAGTGAATGTTAAGGTGGAATAGTTTAGAAATGAAGATCTGAAATACCTGATCCTTAACAAAGTGAATGCTAAGCTGGAAGAGGTTTAGATGTGAAGATTTGATTACTTGACCCTTAACAAAGTGAATGTTAAGATAGAAGAGGGTAAGTGCTTAGAGTTTAACAATGTGAATGTTAAACTAAAAGGCTTAGGAAAAATTATCATGCTTGATTGTTGAAGAAATGAATACCCAAGGTCAAGAACCCAAAAGAAGAATAAATATACACAAGTTAGGACATGGGTATCCAAAAATCAAGGCTTTAATGTTGATTACAATTTGAAAGATAGGTGGATAGAGTGTGTATGATAAGAGTGTGGAACACAAAATTTATAACACATGAAATAAATGATAATAACGTTGTTCAAGGAAGGCCTCTAAGCTTAAGTTGGCTTGGTCAAGTGGGGCTTACTATAAATATGGCTCTCTCCGCAAGTACCAAAAATATAATCTGAGTGAGTGCAATTAAATATTTCTAGTTGTCAACTTTAATTTGCCCCTCTTGATATGATAAGCCATATTTCACTCCACTCAAAGGATCACACCAACGTCACCACTATGGGTAATTTTGGCTCTAATCCTCACAAAGGCATATTAGTCAAGTCGGTGGGGATCCTGTTTCATTGGCCACTTCACTCAAGGTGCCAAATACTTTGGGGTTCCTGTGGTACTCCTCACAATGATTTTTTGGATTTGTACCATGTACTTCTAATAGTTAAAGTGGATTGGTAAATAAACCTTTCTCTGAAAGTTTAATTAAGAGATATTTATAAATTTTAACAAAATATAGTGTAATAAAGTTTGTTTGATCCCTTGAATAAGGAATCTTGTTGTTTTTAGTTTCAATGCAATAACAATATTCATAGGTATGGTCCTGTAAGAAACTATAGTTAATAGTTTTCCTAAGGTGAAAACATGATAGAAAATAGAAAGACAAAATCATGTTTCTAATTTTCAAGATTACTTATAAAAGTGTGAGAAAAGAGCATACGTGTGAGCTTGTTGTGATTTATATTGAAATTAGAACTAATAATAAATTAAACACTTAAATGGATTGATTATAACACACTTGCAATAAGAGGACCAAAATAGACCTAAAACAAAGGTTAGAAGTAATTTTAGTTGATAAAAAATACATAAACTAAAAAAACGGTAAGAGAAAGCTAGTGCATGTACTTAAATGCACTAGTGTTAATAGGAAAAGCTAATGCATGATCTTGAACTTAAACACATACAGTATAACACAAACACATGCTTTATAATGTACACACATGTAGGAAAAAATCAAGTGTAATTCTAGTATGTAGACTACTACACTAGCACGTTCAAAGCACAAAATATAGAAAGACAATTGGACAAAAATGTGTTCACTACTACATATGTGCAGACATAGCTACATTAGCGCATGCACTTGCATGCTAGCACAAGCTATGTACAATGCTAGCACATGTAACCTAGAAGTGGCCAAAATGTGAGAAAAAATGGCCAAAGACTTTTTAAAAATATTTGTACCCTTCTTTGCTACACCCAAAGGCCTGAAACTTGAACAATAAGGTTAAAAAAACATAAAGAAGACACAAAAATGATTAGATTATAAAAATGTAAGCTAAACAAAATTAAAGAAGTGTGGAAATCCCACCGAGCATGTTAGAATGTGAGCAATGAAAAAATTAGATAAAATGAAAGACAAACTAAAAATAGTACAAACCTTTCTCCACGCTTTTCTTTGCAAACCTCAAGATTAGATTGTTAAGGTATTACACTTGTAGAATATTTTGAAATGATTGGATTTTGGATACTCTAATTTATGTCTCAAAATGAAGAAGATAATGCTATGAGAAATTTTGAATATGAGGATGTAGATTGGAATGGTCAAATGAGTAGAAGTTTTCTGCAATAGCCTATGACTCCCAAGAATTCTCCAGGGGCTTTCCAACATGCTCCAACATTATTGTGAATAATGTAACCTGTTATTTAAAAAATAAGGATAGGATATGGAGTGGTTGAAGATTTATAATGAATTTTGAATACACATTCTTAAAATAGCATTGGGGGGGTTACGAAAGTTCAAATGGATTGAATCTTCTTTGAGGGGTAGTAAATTTTTGTTTTTATTATTCGACGAGGTGGTTGTACGTGAATTTTTTATGCCCCCACCTTTGTAGGATTATAGAAGGGGAGTTGATTGAGGTGACTAGGATAGTGAAGTGGATTCTAAGTGGAGGATGAGTAGAGAAATAGATTTATTTCTATTTAATAGATAAGGGATGTAAGTAGGAAATTAATCATTTAATTAAATAAATACTTAATTATATAAGCTAAAGGGTATTTTAGTATAGTTTAGGTATGCTTAGAATTAATTTAATTAATTCTAAAGGAATGAAAAGGATAATGATCTAGAATGCATTCTAGAACCAATTTTAGTGTATTGTGCAAAGGATAAGGGTAATTAGGATGGGTTAGAAATAGGTATGTATTTTTAAGGTGTTTATAGTGCCGAATGGAATGTCAAGGAGACCAATAATCTATTTGCAGGTAGATAACCCCATTGAGCCACAAAATAATCATCCAAAATAACACCCCCTTTGCTGTTTTGGATGACTTAACAAGTTCAAGGATAAGGTTTCTTCTTTCTTTGCATAAAATTCAAAAAATAGCTATGTATAGCCACGAAGTATTGCTGCAAAAAATTAAACATTTCATGGATTTCCTAAATATGCAGGATGAAAATCTATTAGTTCAGGTCTTCTAAGGATGTCAAGGTCAAACTACCATGGGTTATGAGGTCATAGAGGTGTTTGCATTCCCAAAATAACCAAAATTTGGCTAAGTTCCAAATTTGTGAGTCAAAGTTGAAGACATGTGAAAAGTTGCAATGGAGGAGAAAATATTTGCATTTAGTGGAGTTCACTTTCTTTGGAACAAAGGAATTCAATTTCTGTGGAACAAAGGAATTAAATTTCCATGGAACAAAGGAATTCATTTTCTATGGAATGAGGGATTGCAAAGTCCGAAGGGTATATAAAAGAGTACTTATTCATGGATTTTCTCAACTTCACATAAGGGATCATGTATTCGGTGAAAGCCGCGATGAAATGAATAATGTCACCAAACTGCAATATAGAGGGAGTCAACTGAGAATTGGATAAGTCTAAAAACCATGAAACACTAGCCTAGTTTTCCATAGATTTTCCAAATGTAGTGTTTTACGGGTTTCTAAGTTCGTGGAATGAAGAACAAAGAAAATACGCAAGACGAGGAATAGCCACAAAATATTAAGTATGGCCACGAAGTATAGTTATATTATTATGTGGGTTGGTGGAGGTTAATATTCCATGGAACATTCACATCTATGTAACAAAGGAAACCGTAAAATAACGTGAAATTACAAATTACAAAGGCATTTTCACCCCCAACTGTACATTGGTTGTTTTCATATATTTCGACTAAGCGCTCCGAATTTCATTGGAATTATCGTATTTGTTTTCTCTCTCCAAAGGATACATTTTGCAATGAAGAAGATGTAGAGAATAATGTTTTTCAAGGGATAACTATGAAAACAAGGGATTGCATGAAAAAATGTAGTTTTCTTGTTTCAAGTTCCCAACCACCTCACTTACATGTAATAAATGTTTGACGGTTCCGACACTCATGTATAGGAAATATGATGGCATGTATAAGAAATAAAAATGGATTGTTTGCAGGAGTAATGACATAATATCTGGTAGGTGGCAGATTTCATTAAACTCATCTACTAATTCAAATTTGAATTCCCCCTTATCTATCTCTGTCATATTCTATAAATATAAGTTCTTAGGCACATTATAAGGGTTACCTTATGTTGATTTTTCAGGATCTGCCTTAGAACCACACATTTTCTTGCCCGCATATATCTGCAACCTCACATTTTGCAAGATATTTCGTACCTATGTTCTATAAATGTGGATGAATACTTTCTAAGTGTAATACACTTTTGGTATTTTCCCTTTGAACATCTTGTATTCACTTTGGATGCTTAACCTCTTCTTTTCCTTAAGTTTTGTTCATTCATCTCTTTCTAGAGCTCTTTGTTTCTTTAAAATTCTTTCACTTTGATTTTTGTGTGTCATTAAAGGTCATATTTGAAACATTTTTTAGTTTTGGTGCATCACCATTCTTTCACCTTTCATCTTTTCTCTCCTCTCAACCCTAGATCCCATAGCGTTTTATATTTAGTTTTTGATTTAGTCACATTTTGAATAGTTTAGGTTAGTTTTTGTTGATCTAGGATAGAAAGAACCAATACTCTTTAGAGGTTTTTCTCAAGGAACAAGGTTCCACACCTTGGGGACAATCCCATGTTAGCCAAAGTATTTGATCTTCCATGATCAAAACAAGGTGCTACTTTTGGTCTCTAACATTTGAGGCTAGATGGGGGAATATTTTTCATTCTATGTTTTTTGTGTTTTATCTGGAGTTAATTTTTCACCTTGACCATAAAGCAGGTGTGAAACATATTCATGCTTTTACTTTTTTAAAATCAAATTTATTACCTAGATAATTATTGGGACCAATCCTCTTCCATAATTTTCATATTTTTGTATAGAGCAGGATGTGATGGGCCCTTTCTTCTTTTTATATTGATTTTCTACTATAAACTATGAGTTTTATCCAAAAGTATGTCTTCTAATTTCATAGAGTATGAAAGCCTCTTTTCTTTTTTATCCCAATTTTCATTTTTCATCATATGGAATTAACTAGATATTATCCTTTCTCTATGATTTGAATACATGAATCTCTTGAACCTGTGAATTTATTTTCACCAATAAGAATATAACACACATTCAAAATATTTTTAGAAATATGCAAACATCTGGACCTCAAGAGATCAAATTTCCTTTATAGGTATGCAAAGGTGTGCATGTATAGGAGAAACATTAATATTAAAGGGTAAAACTCAGTCTGGATGTTTGGCCACCCCTATGTAGTATAGAGAAGACACTTAATAAAGATTGAGATTGGACCTCCCCTACTCCTGCCCTAGATTCTAGATATAAATCTATTAGAAAGGGGCTTGTATCTCACTTTGTTGACTGGATTTGGATTTCTTGTGTTAAAAATTTCCTTGGATGATCATTTTTGGTAATTAGACATATAATAATGAGTAAAATTTTGTAGAATAATGTTAAAAATAGGACATTGGTTAACATATAAATTATATGGTAGAGAAAAGATGGATAAACCAAAGATGGGGTATATGATGGCTTTTTCAATTGTAGTTTGTAATATAGGTGGTTATATCTTACAATCAAGGAGAATAATTTACATTATTTTAGTTACAGCTGAATTTAAATTCAGAATGTCATAGCATTTCCACATGAATTAGGTCCATTTCATTGATGGGATTCAGATGGGATAAGTCACTCATCAAGCTCTAGGGAATTATTATCAAGGACATCTTCATTAGAAAAATCATCATCAAAAGCTATTACAATGCCATAGGATGTATGTCCAACATGTCAAGTATGGTATGTGTTTCACATCCACTCCCAATTTGTGACAACCTCTTATCTGAAGGAAGAAATGTATACAAAAATGTTATGAAATGGATTGTATATGAGTAAAATACTTATGCCCATGTTTCATATACCACTTATGAGTGTTAAGGTGATTGGTATAAGTGTAGAAACATAAATTTGTAATTTATCACTTGATAATGTTAGTATTGACTTAACCCCATAAATAATGACTTGTGTATATATTCTGAGCTTAATTTTATATATCAATCCATTCTTAGTCCTGTTGTAAGACATGATATTTTCATTACACTAGTCAATCATTTAAAGAAATTATCATATCAATCACAAGTAGTTTGTTACTCTTAATTATCATACAAATATCTTTAAAACCACTTCTCCACCCTTAGATCAAAGTGTCTAATGTTTTATTCCTATGAAGAATGGTCCCATGCAGCGCCACTGAACTGTTAGTTTCCCAATTTTTATATCTTTTATGGGTTAGTATTTCCACTATGGGTTGTCCTTTATGCAAAATTATATCCATGAAACCCTATATATGCAATTATAATACACTCATTTACTCACCCAAAAATTTAATAGTTTGAAGAAATCCTTAATTACAAATTACTCAAAAGGAATACAAAGCTCTCCTTAAATTCCCTAAAGAAACAACAAATATTACAATCAACACCCACATAGGTATGAAGTACTCTAAACTAGGTTCAAGATACAAGCTTCCCAAATTAAGAGGCCTTAAATCTAAGTCAAACACAAACAATCCAATTTAATACAAATAAATTATAAAGTGCTCAAATAATCAAATACAATTTTGATTTCATTTTTTTTGGGAATATTTTCAATCATTTTTAAGTTTTAGTAATGTTTAACTAACATACATAAAAGGGATTGAAATAATGTAATAGGTGGACATTTTGATTTAGTGAAATTCCAATATTCATTTCACAAATCACAATAAAAATTTTCAAAGTGACCATTGATCTAGAAACTATAAAAACATAAAGAAGAAATTACACTTAACTAATTCTAAGTGGATCTGAAATGCTCCAGGTGATCTGAGACTAAAAATGCTTCATTACATAAATTGACACCTAAACTAAACCTATCTAAACCATACAACTAGCTCAAAAGTAACTATAGGTCTTGAAAATTTTGTATAATCTTGGACCTTCTCTGAATTTAGGTCCGAAAATTCCTAAGTGATTGTGCTCCCTAGAAATATATATCGATATGTGTTTTAGTCTTCTTTACCAACCTGTAGAATGGCTCTATAAACTCTACTCAAACCCTAGAACCCTTGTAGTACCAGGAGTTCCTGTAAAACAAAACTATGTGGGTTGTGGGAACCCCTGTGCACCATCAAAATCTCCAATCCTCAAAATAGATCTCAAACCACATGTCATTCTCATAGTATGTGATATCTATCGTAGTGCAATCAAAACTTGACAATAGTACTTTGAAAATGGTTTGCTTGAGTTTCAAACTTGCTCAAATACTTCGGAAGGGTTACTTTGTTTTCTTATAGAAAGAAGATGAAGACCCATAGACCTAGAAGGATACTTTAAACCTATAGAGGGTACTGCCCTTATGGATTTGCATGAGTTTTTTTATAGTTTAGGGAGCTTGGAGTGCCTTTTTGCTTGCTTTTATATAAGGATTTCTTAAGATGTCAGGTCCTTCAATAAGATATGATTTACTTGCTTATATATGATTCTAAAGGTTATTATGTCATGAAAGAAGGAGATGTATTTTCTCATAATAATGTGATAGAATTGAAATAATTATCCCAAAGCATGTTGGTCCAAAACCGTATAGTAGGGTCGGCTTGTAGATTTGTATAGCCCGTCTGAAAATGGTAGTTTTAACTAAGAGGAAAAACATGTTTGAATTTATGGTCCAAAGGATGGTTGTTTTGATATATGTTTTATGAATTTGAAATATAGAAAATGGTGATAGAGAGGTGTGTAAATATAATCAAATAATCCTATAGCTATTAGGGTGTGCTAAGAAAGAGTGAGGAGCGTACATTTGTACATGCATGTGTTTAATGCCAATATTAGTGGTGTCAAAGGATATATTACCAAATTTGATTGTCTACATGTTCCCCCCTTTAAGTATGAAATAAAATTACATTCTTAAAGGAAAATATTCCTGCATTTGTACACACACTTTTTCTTTTCTCACAATAACTTTGTTTTACAGTATCCCATTATGTTGTTGTTAGCATGCTTCAAAATGAAACTTGCAACACACTGTAGTTAATGACCAAGATAGGAAACTGAAATTTAAATAAATATGTAATGAAAGTAATGTAAAAAATGTGTAACAAGAAATGACAAAATAAATGTAAAACATGGAAGGAATACACATGTTTATTTTACATAGGGAATGTTCTCTGATTCTTTTGCTTTGGAGATTCTATATTTTTTGAACTCTGATAAATAATTTAGGGTGATTAGTCCCCAATTTTTGTTGAGGAGAGGTCTATATGTTAGATGTACTAACCCAAAACATGGATTCTGAAGAAAATAACAAAAAAGAGGAGCTGAAGCACCCCACCAAGGAATATTCCCCTTAAGTGCAAGAGGATAGGAAAGTCTTCCTATGAATAAATTAGTTGCTTCGATACCTTCTACAACCCCACAAAACATACCGCTATAGACATATATAAGCCCAATTTTATAAAATATGACACACAGTAGAAAAGAGAAATAATTGCCCTCATACTCTTCCCATATGCCACAAAGCTGAGTAGGAACTGAATATAATTGATTGTATGCTAAATTTTGAGTGGAGTATGGAGGCCCATACCCCCAATGTGCCCAAAACATAGATGAAACTGGGTACTATGTTGAAAGAGAGAATGAAATACTTTATATCCCCTGAATTTGTGTTAAAATGAGTCAAAATGATTATGAAACCATATGAAAATTTTGTAACAGTGATCGAAAACATGATAATATTGAATTATATGGAGAAAATGCCCCCTGGGTAGAACCATATGATAGGGTCAAAACCATCTGTACGGTCATGAGAAGGATATAGGTTTTTTCCACTTTTGTAGATTTTACCAAATTCTTATGTTTGAGTACAATTTTGAATTATTTTTTTCTGCCCTTGCATATGTATGTGCCAAGAAATATTCTTGTATCCACTGGAAATGTAGAATATAACCCTGGATGTTTTCCCCCTCTTTTGAGGCATATGCGATGAAGAATTTTAGTGTGTGGATCAAAAGAAAAGATGTATACTCATAGCTGAGTATCTAAAAATCCATATATAAACTATGAAATGTTGATGTGGTGGCCACCAAGAATAAACTATGCATATAAGGGAGATGCACATGGTAGAAACCATGACGTAAAACAATAGAAACAAGAATAAGAAGCATGATAACAAGAACAATGTCAATGAAACAATAACAACAATATAGAACAATGTGTTAGTAGAAAATAAGTACATACAATGTAAAAACAAGTGAAAACAATGCCACACAAAAGTAAAAATTCCTACAAACATGGAACACCCATGGTGTCGTAAGACAATCAAGGCCCTTGATCCTGCAAATAATAGATGCACAACCAAACACAAGGCATTATGCTACAAACAAGGGACACCCATAATGTCATAAGAAAAAGTAGGCCCTTGGGCCACAATTAGAGTTGAAAATAGGAATATACATATACATAACCAACAAACATGAGTGAAAATAAAGTGTATCCAAATGTGTTGAAAAAATATCATATGATATAAAAAGAGCTAGAAATAACTATAAGGGTTGCACCAAACACATGTTATTCTTGTTAGTCTGAAAGATATAAAATAATAAATATGTATATAACCAAGCATAATGTGGAAAGAAAGGAACTATAATGGAAATATAACACCTAGATGTAGAATGTGAAAGTAGATGCCCCAAAGGTTAAACATATAGGTAAAAGGAATGACAACACCTATCATTTTGTATCATTATGTGGATGTCGTGCATCATGCTCAATATACCATGTGAACATATGTGTGTAAAGAAGAAATGCTATCTATCAAACCAAAGGATTAAATTACATGTATAATGTAAAGTGAAAACAAGATATGCCACGGCAATAAGTCATTATTTTTTTATTACAAATATTTGATTTTTTTTGTATTTTGAAAATAATTGTGTTGATATAGAGTATGAAACTAAATATGGGAAACAAGATTTCCCCCAGTGTGTGTATTTTTGTGTGTAAAGTGAGGTTCGGGTATGGAACACCTCCCACAATAGTCAAGTTGAACCTATAAATTGAGTGCGTCATTAGGAAATGAAGGGGGAATAATACAAAAGATATTGATCGTGCACAAATGGAAGTGGCCCAAGAAGGTATGGAGGCATATGTTGCAAAATTGTATCATAAAAAATGGGCAATGAAGGTAACATATGCAACCATGAAAGAGTATCTCAAATGCCAATGAAAGTTCTAGATATAACATGATGATCATGGTGGGAGTCATGCCCATGATCTATCAAAGGTGCATATGTGTCATGATCGGTATCAAAAGAATTATGTATAGATGTATCAATAGTAGTGTATGATGTATAAGTCTCCACAATAAGTGTCGTAATGGAATTCAGTGCAATCAGACAATCATGAGTGAGGGTATCCTCATGATGAGTAGACTTATAATGAGTCTCATGCCATATAATAGAACTAAAATCTATAGTTAGAGAAAGATATTGCAATGGTATGGGATTTGTGTGCATCATAGATGAAGTACTAGGAGGAGGAGTAGGCTACAAATTATTTGATTTAGATGTGGCAAGAGATCATGAATAGGAGTCTCAATCGATAACATGTGAATCAATTAGATATTGAATAAGATGTTACAATGAGTGACATTACTTAGTATGGTGTCCAATGTAGCAATGAAAATTACAATCGAGATTAGTATTAAAACTCTTACTAGGAAGGAAGCTCATATTAATCTCAGATAGTAAAGGGAGAGACACAAAAACACCTTTTAACATTTATTTCAATACAACAAGTGGTGGATAACGTAAATGCATGAATTATTGTTTGTGAAGGGAGAGAGAGAGAGAGAGAGAGAGAGAGAGAGAGAGAGAGAGAGAGAGAGAGAGAGAGAGAGAGAGATGTAGATACACTAGGGGAACCCTGGGATTAATAATAATATTTGAAAGGAGTAGGATCCCATTTGTAGAAGTAAGTACAGCCCTGATAAGAAAATTGCAAGCCTATAGGTTCAAAAGTAATTTGTGTGGCATGTACCCAAGGGAGTCATAGAACAATTTAATAAGTGGGATGGTTAGGAATGATATAACAAATTCCATCAAATTTTCTATGACCAAGAGTAATGGGGATAGTGATGGAACCAAAGACTTTGTGAGGAGCATTTATCATATGCATGAATGTTAATATTAGAAGGAGTTAAGGTGTTAATAGGAATTTCTAAGCCATATATACATTATATGGTACACACGTTGAGCTTATATGATTTGTCAATAAGAAAATGCTTAACCAAAGTTTGATGAACCATCACTTGAACATATAGGGGAAGCCCGTTATTAAGAAGGGGCTACAAAGGAAATACCCCAATGAGGGGAGAAAGAGCCTTATGAAGAAGGGCCTCTATAAAGTCCCTAGATTCATTAGGAGGGACCCTTATTTTATGCAAGATGTTAAAAATTGCATCTTTACATGCAAGGTTATGCCTAATGTACTAAAATAAGGATATAAATGGAACACTATAGGAAGAAACTGGTGCAAATAAATTAGAACCGAATGTCATATGAAACCTTAAGGACACGAGGGTTAGGGTACTATGTTTGATTAGAAAATTTTGGGTTCACCAAATGATTTCACTTTTTGTGAATCTTTTCATTCATTTTTAAGTTTTAAGAATGTTTAACTAAAAAAGATTTAACTAGTGTAACAAGTGGATATTCTAATTTAATTAACTTCCAACATTATTTTCATAAATAAGAATAACACTTTTCAAAGTGACTATTTATCTAACTATCAAAACACAAAGAATAAATTATACTTAGCTGATTTTGTGTGGATTTGGAAGGTTTGCATGATATGAATGTAGGAATAGGCTGATCAGAGACTAAAAATGATTCGCTACATAAATTGACACCTAAAATTGAACCTAGTCAAAAAAATACAACTAGGTCAAATCATATGTGTGGTCCTAACCATTTTGTAATGTCTTCTACCTACTTGGAATTTTGGTCTACAACTTCCTGGGTGCTTTGCCTACCTAGAAATGTATGCCACTATGTGTTAGTCTTCCTTGCTCACGTTTAGAATGATTATGTAAACTATACTCAAACCCTAAAACCCTTATAGTGTAAGGAGTTCCTACAAAAAACATTAGGTGAGTTGTGGGCACTCTTTTGCATCACTGACATAATCACTACTTTGAAGATGGCTCTAATAACACATCGTTCTCCTAACATGTGATGTCTATCATAGTGCAGTCATAACTTGACAACCATGCTTTAACAATGCTTTGTTTGAGTTTCATACTTTCTCAAATACTTTGGAAGGGTCACTTTTCTTTCTTCTAGAAATAATATGAAGAATCCTAGACCTAGAAAGAGAATTCATAATATAGAGGGTGTTACCCTAATGTATGTGTGTGAGTTATTTCATATATTTGGGAGCTAGGAATACCTTTAGTGCTTGTTTTTACATAAGGAGTTATTAAGGTGTCATGTACTTAAACGAGGTATGTCTTACTTTCTTATATATTCTTTCAAAGGTTATTATGTCAGGAAATTATGAACAAGGAAATATATTTACTCATAATAATGTTATGTAATTGAAATAATTATCCCAAATCATGTCGGTCCAAAACCATACAATAAAGTTGGCTTGTAGATTTGTAGAACTCGACAAAAAAAGGTGGTTTTGACCAAGAGGTAAAAATAATGTTTTGACTTTATGGGTCAAAGGATGGATGTTTCTGGATGTGTTTCATGTAGTTAAACTTTATTAACTAATGACATAGAGGCATGCAAATATAAGAAAGTAATCATAGAGCTATCAGGGTGTTCTAAGAAAGATCGAGGAGAGTGCATTTGTACATATAAGTGTGTAATGTCAAGATCAATAGTTTCAAAGACTAGATTGCCAAATTTGAGTGTCTACAAGTTTCACCATATAATATTATGTTGTACATATAGGTGGAGAACTACATAAAAAAAATTCCTCTTCATAGTAGTGCAAATGTAGGTTAAATCACAACTAAAATTGATGAAAAAGAAGACAAATATGAAATCTTAGTCAAAAAGACTTATTTACTCATAATATAAGAGAGGTGTTGATAGAATATATAATACCACAATTTGAAATGGCCACCAATATAGAGGAATGAAAATAAATTGATGTAATCCTCCTATAAATAAGTTTTCACCTTGACTATATAAAAGGTGTGCAACATAAGCTACTTTTAAACCACTAGTGGTCACAACTTATTGTATGGATTAAGATTGCCCTTAGTTTTTCAAGAAATGATCTAATGTCAGAGTAATTTTTAAGAGGGGTCATCTCAAGAATTGTATGAAGTTATGTGGGATCAACATTGATCCCTTGAGAGGATATGATATAACTAATCTTTTCCCCTCCTATCTCTCAAAAAATATATTTTTCAGTAATCAATGTGACTCTATATTCAATAAAGCAAGTGATAATGATATAAAGGACCTTAGGGTGATCACCCCTCTTTATAGATTTTTCTATTAAGTCATCCATATAATTTTTAATGATTTTTTGGATGAGGTCATGAAAGATATAAGTCATTACCCTTTGATATGCAACACTATCGTTCTTTAAATTAAAGGGTGTGACTTTGTAAAAAAAAGGTTCCTCGAAGAGTAGTGAAGGTTGTATTTGTTTGATCATCCTTAAAAATAATTATCTATTTGTGAGCCAAAAACCCATCCATGAGGGAAAAAAAACTCATACTCAGCTATAACATTAACAATAACATCTATCAATGAAAATAAGAATTCACCCTTTGCGTATATTTTATTGATGTCTTGGAAATTTATGGAAATTTTGATCTTGCCATTATTTTTAAGAACCAAGATGATTTTGGAAAACCACATAGAGTATTCCACTAGTTTGATAAACCATACATGTGTATTTTCATCACTTCTTCTTTGACCATTAAGGAAACCTTTTGTTTCACTAGTATTAACTTTTTCTTAATAGGTTTGGCATCAAGTTTAGTCATGAAGTAATGGAAAACCATGTTAGGATTAACTTTAAGAATTTCCTTGTAGGTGAAATTGAATGTATGAGCATAATTATTGAGAATATTTGTATGTTCCTCCAATTCCTTAGGGGAGAGTGAAGAGCCCAACTTCATAATCTTATGATTTTTTTCAGTTCCAATGTTGATGTAAATAATATCCTCTATTAAGGAAGCATTCACTTCCTCACATTATTGGGAAGTAGGGAAAGTTTGAAAGGATCACCTTTTACTTAAAATATTTCAAATTCTTATGTGGAATAGATAGAACTAGATTTTGATCCAAAGTAAGGTGAAGCACACAAGGTGAGGGAAAAACTTCTCTTATCGTGAGTTAGGGGAAGATCATTGTATGCATGTAAGAATCATAGAATTAGCTCATCATTTTCAATAAAGTCCATAGTGACAGGTTCATTATTATATTCTATGTAAGGGGGGATTACAAGTTTTAGCATCCTTTTTATTAAGGGTTCTAGTCTCATGGACACAACAAACTTATTTTTAATAAATCTATGTATTGGTAAAATAATGAAGATGAAGAAGCCATAAAAGTATATATTTGGTTTATCTTCTTAGGAATAACCTTTATGTATATTTGGAGGTGTTATACTCTAGTATCATACATCTTATAAACCTAATTAACAACCAATTTTGAATCTCCAAGGACTCTGAGGTTCCAAAATTTCAATCTTTTGGAAACTATGAGACCTAGGAGTAAGGGTTCATGTTTAACACCATTGGTAGTACATTCAAAATCCAATTTAAATATGAGAGGCATGACCTTACCTTTAGGAGAAGTTAAGATCACCCATATGTTCTCCTTTAGTAAAAAAACGATTGTCACCTAAATATGTCTTGTGACCAATCCTCGTTGATAATTGTCATATTAGTGAATAGATTGGGATTTGGTGGTACATTTATTATTTTTATGTTGATGGTTATTCTTGGTGAAGGTGTGTTATTTTACATCCACTTTGATGTAATAATTTTAGGTTTTCAACTAATCACATGTTAGTATTTTATATGCTTATGCTATTGAACAATTTAACAATAGATAATGTATAGAATGTTATATGAATCTTATTCCCAAATATTCCTTGATTAAAATGAAAACAATAGTCAACCTTAATAGAAATATAAATTTTGTGTATACTAAGGTAGGTAATAATGTAATCCCTTGGTCAATTGATCTTAACCAAAGAAAAATAAATTAAAATAAAACTATTGGTTGCACATGAGAGGGCCTAAAAATATTTTTAAGTAAATGAATTTGATGTGTACATAAGGCTCCAAAACTATTTTCAATGTCATCCCAATACATGATAACAATGATTTTTTCTTGGTAATATAGGTTTGTAAGGTTGAAATATAATAAATGTGTTTGTTATTCAATCTACTTCTATTACAAAAGTTCTTTCCATGACCATGCATTTTTATTGTTGTAACTATCATTACATAATTATATAAGCCTTTTTTACTACATAATGTTACTACAATGTTATGTAAATATTTGACTATGGTGGGGATAGATATAAAACTACAAAGAAATCTCATGTGATGTTTTTGCATTATGTTGTTGAATGCAAAGGATAATAAATAGGTAACAGATCCAATGGTCATGTGACTATCCCTGCTATGCCCTTAACCTATTGCTTGTATTAGGATATGAGTAGCCGACAGGTGGCTTACCATATCATTTTATTATATCATTTATACTTTCTCATGCTTAGTAGGTCAGTCTTGGTGATGGCCATAACATATGAATAGTATATATAGGGGATTGTAGATGGTATTTCATTATCATTGGAGTATTTGAGTATTATTGTATGGTTTGGAGGTTACCCCCTTGAAGTGGCGAAGCTATTATAATTGCATATTGAGATCATTATTCTGGAATATTGTGTTATTTGGTGTTATATTTCTTCTCATGGTCTGAATTATACAAGTAATTTCATTACAAGTGGTATTAGAGCTACAATCTGGGCTAAATTAGGGCAAAAACCCTAATTTTTTGTTTCCACCATATATTGATAACAAAAGCGAATTGATGGGACACATTTTTACCAGAGTTGTGAAACATTTCAAGTAAGGTTCCCTAAAAATTTCAGACTTTTTAAAATTTATTTTACAAAAGTTATTAAGAATTTAATGTTTTTCATAAAATTGCTCCCTAGGGTGCAAATTGTGGAATTTTTTCAAATTCATTACATTTTCAAAAATAAAAACAAAATTTATTTGGGGTTTGTTCTTCAAGTTATTTTATATTTTTCCAAGTTCTTATCGAAATCCAAAACCCTAAAATTTGACCGTGATCCCTACATCCTACTATTTTGGGGCATCATGGTGGGGCCTTCCACAAGAGGAAAAAATAATCCCATCACTCTAGGTAAAACACCAGAAAAGGATGAGATAGTAGTTGAGGAGTTGGATACAGAAGATATAACTACAGATTCCTCAAGGTTAGGGTTTACTTCGACAGACCATAAAGTAAGCCAACTTGAGTTTAACCTGAGAGACCTCGAATCTAGGGTGGCCAACAAAGAAGATGTGGATAGGATTGAACAAAGATTGGAGGATTTCAAGCAAATTCAATATGCATATGATGGGTAATCATACTTATGTCAATAAAGGTGGATCCTAATGTCAACATAATAGACACATGAGCCATAGTGGTTCTTCGAGTGTGCACAATCCAAATACGAGCACTCTGTAGGCATGTACTATGTTTCCAAAAGTGGATATGCACAAGTTTGATGGAAAGGATCCACTCAATTGGATCAACCAAATGGATAATTTATTTGAACTACATCATATTCCATCAGAACAAAAGGTGACCATAGCAGCTTGATATCTCGAACCAGACTAATTCATCTGGTATCAATGGTTATGTGCTCAAAGGAAGAAGATTGGTCTCAATGTTACATGGACAGTCTTCACTAAAGAGCTGTAAATTACACTATAGTTCTAGTGTTGTCTGAGAATTAATTCAGCCAATTAGCAAAGTTGAGATGGCAAATTGGTATCAGTTAAAGATTACATGTCCATCAATTCCAAAACTTTGTCTCTGTGCGTGTGGAGGATAATACAGAAGAGTATTTAAATGACCTATTTCTGGGGGTTCTTAAGGATCACATTGAGCATGAGGTATGCATTTTTAACCCAGTCAAGGTTTCTGAATCTATTATCATGGTACTTCGAATAGAGAAAAAATTTCTTTCCAATAGGAGACAACATTTCACTTATACCAACTAGATTGAGGATTGACACCAACACTCCCTTAGCCAGCTAGATTGACACCTCAACAAATTGAAGAAAAAAGAGAAAAAGGGTTATGTTTTAATTGTGACAGTAAATTTGGACCCAGACATAAATGTGCTGAAAAGAAGTTGTTCTACATTTATGGGCCTAGTGAAGATGAAGAGAATAATGAAGATGTAGAATCAGAGGTCTTGGTTGAGCCAGAGGAGGAGTCAAGAGATTCCCAGTCAACGATCTCATGCCATGCAATTTTAGGTATTAGCACCCCCCAGACCCTAAAGGTGGTTAGATTCCTAAAAAAATAGAGGTCACAATGTTGATTGATTCAGGAAGTACTCATAACTTTATCAATCATAAGTTAGCAGTGCGCCTAAATAGTTTCATTTATCCAACTCCTGAATGTCAAGTAATGATTTTTGATGGAGGTATTGTTACTTGTTCTAGAAAATGCCATAGCATTAAGCTTTCCATGGGATATTACATACTAAATAGTCCCATGTATGCCATTTCTATGGGAGGAGCAGACATTGTGTTAGGGGTTCAATGGATTACCACTTTGGGAACCATTGAGATGAACTTCCAAGACTTGTTCATGTGATTTCACTCTGAAGGAAGGAATTTTGAGCTAAGAGGCTTAAGAGCAAAGTCTCCACAAATAGTAAGTTCTCATCAGATGCACAAAATGATAAAAAAGGGTGCATAGGGATTTGTGGCACAACTCTTGTCATTGGAGGCTCATCATTCTAAGGACATTATACCATCAGTTATGCAAGCAGTGTTGGATGCACACTCTGTTGTATTTGAAAATATACCAAAGGGCTTACCTCCAAAGAGAGATCATGATCATGCTATTCAGTTATTACCAGGAAGTCAACCGTCTAACATCAGACCTTATAGGTACCCATATGTGAAAAAGAGTGAAATCGAGAAGATTGTACAAGAGATGTTAGAAGTAGGAATCATCTTCCATAGTCAGAGTGATTATTCTTCTCTAGTAGTGATGGTACAGAAGAAATATGACATGTGGTGCATGTGTCCTGATTATAGGGAACTTAATAAGTACACAATCAAATATAATTTTCCTATTCCTGTTATTGATGATTTGCTTGATGAGTTGCATGGTGTTGTTTATTTTACAAATCTTGATCTTCATTAGGGATACCACCAAATCAGAATTAAGGATGAGGATGTTCATAAAACTGCCTTTCAGACACATGAAGGCCATTATGAATTCCTGGTAATGCCTTTTGGACTCACAAATGCACCTTCTACATTTCAAAGTTTGATGAATTCTATTTTTAAGTCATTCCTGCGGAAGTTTGTATTAGTGTTTTTTGATGATATATTAATTTATAACAAAACATGGGAGGAACATTTACATCATGTAAATAAGGTTTTGAAAACCCTTGAGCAACATCAACTTTATGCAAAGCCCTCTAAGTGTTCTTTTGGACTCAAGGAGGTTGAATATTTGGATCACATTTTCTCTCATGAAGAGGTTAAAGTGGATCCTAATAAGATCAAAGCCATGATGGAGTGGAAGGTTCCAAAAACCCTAAAGAATATACAAGGATTTTTGGGGCTTACATGTTATTACTGAAGATTCGTAAGACATTATGGAAGCATAGTTGCACCTCTCACAACTTTATTAAAGAAGGACTCCTTCCATTAGAGTGAGGATGCAACCAAAGAATTTGAGCAACTAAAGGAGGCCATGTGCACCACTCCAATCTTGGCTACTCCAAATTTTTCCAAAACATTCATTGTTGAATGTGATGCATCAGGGGTGGGTATGGGGGCAGTTCTCATGCAAGAAGGCTGTCCTATTGCCTTTTTGAGCCATCAATTCAAAGGTAATAATCTTTCCAAGCCGACTTATGAGAAGGAAATGCTAGCCATACTTCATGCAGTAAATCAATGGAGACCATATCTCATAGGAAGACACTTTAAAGTGAAGACAGATCATGATATTCTAAAATACTTCTTCGAGCAGTGTTTATCATCTGAAGAACAACAAAAATGGGTCTCTAAGATGTTGGGATATGATTTTGAGACTATATATAAGAAAGGGAAGGAGAATGTAGTTGCGGATGCACTGTCATGGAAAAATGACTCAACTGCAGCCTTGTTATGTGTCATATCCATATTACAAGAAGATTGGATAGATGAGGCAAGGTTCGAATGGAGAAATGAACCAACCACACAAAACCTCATTCATCATCTCTAGAATGATCCAAGCATGTCTGAAAATTTTGTATTGAAAGGGGATGTTTTATGGTATAAAGATAGATTATACCTATGTAAGAACTCCACTCTTAAAAATAGGATTCTATCTGAGCTTCACTCTTCTCCAGTAGGGGGCACTCTGGATTCTTGAAGACTTATCATCGAGTCAAACAAGATTTCTTCTGGGAAGGGCTCAAAGGGGATGTCCAAAAAATTGTGGTAGAATGCATGGTTTGTCAGCAAAATAAGGGTGAAACAGTTCAATCCCCAGGTCTTCTACAACCTCTATCTATTCCTAGATAGTGATGGGAAGAGGTTTCCATGGAATTTATCACAGGATTGCCTAAATCTGATGGAAAAAATGTCATCATGGTTTTGGTGGATAGACTCATCAAATATGCTCATTTTTGTGCCTTGACACACACATTTTCTACAAGCATAGTAACAACAGCCTTCATGGACACAATTCAGAAGCTTCATGGGACACCGAAGATTATAGTAAATGATCGAGACCCTATATTTACTAGTAATTTTTGGATTGATTTATTCTCATGTTTGGGTACTCAGTTGGCTCATAGCTCTTCTTATCATCCCCAGTCTGATGGGAAAATAGAAGTTGTAAATAAGTGTTTGGAGGGATATCTCCATTGCTTTATGTCTAATAAACAAGCAAGATGGGTCCAACGGTTGGCACTCGCATAATGGTGGTATAACACTTCCTTCCATACTTCATCTAAAATTTCTCCTTTTTTGGCACTCTATGGGTACCATCCATCATCAATCACATCATCATTGAGAGGACAACCATGGGTTAGAGCAGTAGAAGAACACATTTAGTATCAACAAGAGGTCCTCTCTAGTCTCAAGGAGAACTTGGTCATGGCACAAAACCGCATGAAGCAACATGCTGATTAACATCGCACGGAAAGGCATTTTGAAGTTGGTGATTGGATTTTTTTGCGGTTACAACCATATAAGAAAATGTTTTTAAAACAACAACTAAAGGATAAAAAACTTTCACCGAAGTATTATGGTCCCTATAAAGTATTATAGAAGATTGGTACTGTAGCATACAAATTAGAACTTCCACAATCAACCAGAATACATCCAGTATTTCATGTTTCTTTCCTGAAGAAAGTAATTGGACAGAGAGTATCAGCCCAAACAGTGTTACCTGAGCTTGATGAGGAGGGGAGGGTCATCTTGGAACCTGAAGGCATCCTTCAAACACACACTAAAAGATTGAGGACACGGGTTATTACTGAGTACCTGATAAAGTGGAAGAATATGGACAATGAAGATGCAACATGGGAAGATATGACATTCCTGCAGTAGCACCCAGAGCTTCTCAACATCGGGGACAATGTTGCTTTGAAGGGGAAGGGCATGCTATGCCTTTAACCTATTGCTTGTATTAGGATATGAGTAGCCGACTTGTGGCTTACCATATCATTTTATTATATCATTTATACTTTCTCATGCTTAGTAGGTCGTCCTTGGTGATGGCCATAACAAATGAATAATATATATAGGGTATTGTAGGTAGTATTTCATCATCATTGGAGTATTTGAGTATTATTGTACAGTTTGGAGGTTGCCCCCTCGAAGTGGCGAAGCTATTATAATTACATATTGAGATCATTATTTTGGAATATTGTGTTATTTGGTGTTATATTTCTTCTCATTATCTGTATTATACAAGTAATTTCATTACAATCCCTCCTCCAATTGGGCATATGAATGTACTTGTATTTATATTGATTAATAGAACATTTAAGGTTAAAATCATTAAATGTGTTAATTCCTTTGTTTTTATTACAACTAAAGGACCATATGGCACATGTTATGCCATATTATTCAATATAGTAAGGAATCAAGGGGATGGAGGGATGAAAGGCCTATACGATGAAATGCAAAAGTGATGTAGTAAAATATGGGTTCACAAACAACCCTATATCATCTAGAAATATTTTGGGTCAATTTTTGCATTTTGTTTGTATTTGTGTTGTTGGTGAACAATGATGTGAATGATGATGTTGTTTATGAGCCATGAGTGTGGTGTTTCATTCTATAGATTTTTAATCTTGATATAAAATTTTATCATTATGCGTTATCCTACTTTGTAATGTTAGTTCTATTGCGTAGTCCACACAATTTAGTGGATTCCTTACATAAGAAATGCAAGTTGTAGGAGCCAGTATTACAAGCATTAATAGGTTGAAGGATGCCATAAAACATTTAGAAATCTACACAAGTCTATTGGGAGCCATAAAACACTAGAGGAGTCACATAAGACTAAGGGAAGTTGCACAATATTACATGTTAGAATTCAAATCCACAAAGTACTATTTGGGGTTGTAGAATACTACAAAGTTGTTTGAAAAGATGTGAAACATTGGATAATGAAAAACTGAAGCCATGAAGCTTGGAAATTTTGACTATTTTTGTAATGAGTCCTTTAGTCTGTATTGTGTCCTTTCAACCATGAATTCATATATGTTTTAGGGGTTAAGTTATGGAATTGATTGGCTAAATAGACAAATCCCAACTACAATGGGAAGTTAGTTTTCAGTTTTCAAGAGTTGAGTAGCTCGTAGAGTAAAGTGTGGATGTGTGCTTAAGGATCAAAGTAGAGTGCCTTAGAGTTGTAAGTTTGTTCCATATAGAGACTTGTGTATAATTCTAAATTCATTTTGAGTTGCATTGTGGTGTTGAATGGATATTAGGTTGCAAGAATTGTGATAGAATTTCTAGGGTTCCAACCCTTGGCCTTGATGAAGTATAAGAAGTAGAGAAGTGAATCCTCTTCTCATATCTATTGGTGTTAAGTTGGACTAAATTTTTTAAAGGCAACTGCTTGCTTCAAATGACTCACTTTTCATATATCTTCACTAAATCCATAGGGTACATATTTGGGCTCCAAAAATTTGGATTGGTTTTTAGAGATTAAATTAATTCGAGTATTTCATTTTGTGTGGTTTCCTCATATTTATTTCAGATTTTTATTCTCTCTCAGTTTCAGTCATTAAGTTTTATTTTTCATAGAGAGATCTTATCTTGTTGTAATTAGAGTTATGATACATAACACTTATATGATTTTTGTTCTTCATTTGTGAAGTGGTGACTCCCTATTAATTTATGAACCAATGTGCTTTAGTAATTTATTTTTTTCAAGTATTTGATTGTAGTTTGTTTGCAATCAATGATTTTTGTACAACACTCGAATTGAAGGTAAAATCAGTGCTCTTTCATTTTACTTGACGACTTCTTATGGATTATTCCATAGAGATTTTGTAGTGGGATCAGATTTTATTGTTTTCAAGGATTTGTTGAACACGATCAAGTAGATGATCTACTATATACAATGCATGACACTCTAGGTTTGAACTTATTTAACCTCAGTCACTCTGGAGGACTCAAGCAAGAACACATCTGTACATAATTCAATGGTTTTCCAGTTGGCTAACCATAATACCTAGGTATGTTTAGGATCATATCCGAGTGGTTAACCTATTCAGTGACTCATTATGCTCCATTCCTCACTATGCTCCAAATATTCCTATTCATAGATTCTAATTTATTCCTGTAGAGATATCATCCATATATTGACCAGTGCTTATTTTTATGATTTCCTAGCCTCATCTCCCCAAATATATTAGGGAATTTCTACACCACGTTTAATGAAAAATTTAAACACCTAAGGGAGCAGATCACATGTACAATGCCTTTACTAACATCAATGAAGTGGATTTGTCATATGGCAACTAATGAGAGGTTGTTCATTGACCTCCAGTCCTCCAATGCCTGCATCCTCCAATGTCATGTGGTGCTGAGTTCATTCCTGAGTGTGGTTTCATGAAGCTCAACAATGATCTACATTAGGCTCATTTGTATGAACTTCCCCTCTGCCCCCCTCCCCCGTAATGTGAAATAGTTTAGTATCTATTCATTGAGCGGTATTGTGAGTAACATTGATTAATGTGTTCTCTTATCTATTATTTAATTATAGATTACGAAAAGATAATTGTACAGTGTTAAGAATTATGAAATCACTATTGGTAGATTACATGACTCTTCAACAAAGATTTTGTGTATACAATAAGACCACTTTTGACACAAAATGACAACTTATATGATTTTCATAGCGATGCTATTTGAAAGGACTTTTTTTAATTAGACATGACAAGAAGACTTTAAAAAATGATTAAAAGATAATAATTTAAGGTTACCTAATTAATGCACTCTATAATATTTAAACAATTTTGGACCCAAACGATATAAAGATGTAAGACTTATTTTGACTCAAAAGTACTCATATGCCTAGGAATAATTTTTAAGTTGATGCATTTACACGCTGACTCTAGAATATTAGTATTGTAAATTTAATTGAAACACTTAAACAATACTCACAATGTGACACTATAAATATCCACTTAACAAAAATGATTCCTTCATCAGTAAGCTTACAAGGTTCAAATAATGTAATATTGTGAGCAGACAATAACCACAAAATGAATGTATAGACATTGATAAATAATATGCCATTGACCAAATATTATACTATCGTCAGACTTGGCATGATGAAAATTTAATTATACCATACCGTAGAGGTCAAAATGGTGAAAATTACTGCATGGTAGGAAATTTTGATAGCTAGATATATGGTCGATTTCACTTATGTGAACGTCCAACATATGTAGAATTTTGCTACTTTCAGAATTTTTTTAATAGTGGAAAATGGGAACCAAGACACGTTGATTTAGCTTGATGAATCTGGAAATGTTTTAGTTCACGCATTGAAAGTGATTTTCTATGGTTTCTCCTACTGTCTATGTGAAGCCTGAATCAATGATTTTGGACGTATCATTCATGTGAGACTCTGTTGCGTGTGCCAAACTATGAAGAATACCCCATGCCTGTAAGATGGATTGACTAAATTACTAGGATCAAATGCCAAACAATATGATTGATATATGCATACTTTAAGGTGATGATTGTGTTATCCAGTGTAAGAGAATGATGCATTTTAATCCTATGTTGGCATGGTGTACTAGTGCAGGGGCCATCTGATCATTCTTTGCACATGAATGTCTCTAGCACATACACCTACTGACTAGTGAGTACGATCCTTAGGAAACAGACATTGCTACACTGCCCCCTTGCATTGATACACCCTTTGATCACTAGATTGGTAAGAAAATAGACCAAGGTATATTAGATAGATGCCAAGGAGATCTAATGAAATCGATTTAGGTTAAGAGAGCTTCCAATATGCCATCAAATTTGATCTATGCATAGTGATTTGGAGAGTAAAGTGCAGATTTTGAGTAGTTTCAATATCAATGAGAACCACGTATCATAATGCGAACAGGACGTCAAGAACATAACAGTGTTGAACCAATTTTTGTATATATATATATATACTAAAAATTTCACAATAAAGAATGGAACAACGCTTAGGAAGAGCTAGAAAAACTCAATTCAAAACAATGGAAAAAACAATGGCAAGAGAGCGTAGTCTAACATGCCTCGTATGGAATGAAAGATTTTCCATGTGGTTTTTCATAATTGAAGAACTCCCTGATATGTATCATTATAAAGAAGCCAAGCAACAAATTTCCAAAATTCCCGATTACTCGTTGTTAACACGTCACAGATCAATGCCAATGCAAAACATATGTATGCACAGCTACATGAGGATAGAAACACGCATAGAAGAAGTCTCCTGCAATTAATTTTCAATTCCTCATTTATAACAATGTGTCCTCTCAAAATCACCACTCCTAGCGAGCTCTATTTTCTTGTAACCGTCAACCTAGGAAACCTACAAATTTCAAGATGCCCTGGTAAGAGATTCTTCTTCCATTATATGACTGTATATCCTCGCTCTGATACCAAATACTGAATTTGGATCAGTTTTACATAGGAAAACACAATATTATTCATGGAATAATGATTTATCATTCAATTCATTTCAGATGTTTATACAACATATGCCACTCCATATAAATAGGTATTTACATCCCTGTTGTTTAGAAAAATACTTTTCCAACAATATCTCCACAATCCTATTTAGTTGTGATTGTTACTCACATAACAATACACAACTCAAATCATACGAATTGTTAAAACAATTCTACTGATATATTATTGTTTATACAAGAATAATATAACTAAATACTAACATGTGAACATTACTTTTCCTGACAGTTAGTGTCATTTCATCGTATTATTCTATTAGTAGCTATTGATTGGTTGCTCCATATTAGAGCACCAAATACATGTTTTTGTCATTTGGTATTAGAGAAAGACACAACTCTAAGATGTAGAAATTTTATCTCTCCATCTTGTGAGGTGGGTAGAGAATAGGGGAAACTTGGAAGGAGGTCTGCATAGGTTTTCAATGACTATGATGGTAGATCAAGGCCCTTAAAATCAAGGTGTTTCCTATAAGGATGGGGAAAGGAATTCCATTGGTAAATAATATAGATGAAAGGTTGGAGGATGTTACACAGATGTTATTTACAATAAAATATAGGTTAACGATAGTGGAAGAAGAATGCAGAATATGATTCATCCTAAGGTATGATGTAAGTAATTCATAAGAAGAGGGAAAACAAAAAAACAACTAAAGTTGGCGTGAAAAGGATAGTTCTAATGCAAAAATATGTAAATAATGTGGAAGATAGGTTGTTTTAGGATTTTTCAAATAATTTGGAAGATAGGTTACTATAGTACTTGTCGAGAATTGATCGGGGGATGTGAATGGAGGTTCCTTTTTTTCAGGGACACTGAACATGAAATATTTTATTGATTGGCTCACCAAGATAGAGGGATATTTTAAATTTGAGGAAGTTATGAAAGAATGCAAGGTGAATATTTCATGGAACAATTTGAATGTTAATGTGGAATTTTGGTGGAAATAATTTTAATTAGAGTTTAATATAGATGGAAACGACAAGATTACCAAATAGGAGTGCATGACTGCAAAGATGAAAAGGATATTTCTAGCTAGAGATTATGATTTGGATTTTTTGAAGATTTTATATAATTTGTGATAAAATCGGATGAGTGTAAAAGCATATATAGAGGAATTTTATAAGATTAATACTCTAGTTGGTTATATCAAGATGGATCGACAGACATTACCATGGTACATCAATGGACCATGGTGGATGATCTAGTATGAAATCAATTTGATAAATATGTAGATAGTGGAATAGTCATACTAGTATGCCTTGAGGGTATAGGATAAATTGGCACATAATAAGAGTGCATAGTTCTCTCATAGAGAAGCCCAGTTTGATAGATAACTAGTACCAACTAAGCATAAGGGTGTGGAATACACAAGCAATGAGAAAGAGACTTAAAACAAGGGAAGAATAAATTTTTTGAGAGGAAAAGGTTGAAGCACAAGATTTAGTGACCCATGTTTTTAATGCGGTGAAGTGAGGCATCAAGCTTATGAGTGTTCACACAAAAAATGAGGGAAAGAGGAAAAGTGTAAGTGCATAAATCATGTAATAAGAGGATCATAGTAAGCAAGAAGAACAAAAAAATTAAGGAAAACCCTAATGGTAGCAAGAAAAGTCTTGAAGGTTACGAGAGAGAACAGGGAGTTACGGTGTGATAGGAAACTTATTTTCCACACAAGGTGCAAGACTAGGGGGAATTTTTCAAAGTTGTGGTTGATAGCGGAAGCACATATAATTTGGAGTCTATAGAGATGGTAAGAAATTGGGATTGGAATGCAAATTGCATATAGTTCCTTACACGGTGACATGGTTATGGAAGGGGAAGTAGGTAATGTAAAGGAGAGATGCAATGTTCACAAAAAATTATTTTTGTATATTTTTATTGATGGATGCATGTCATGTATTTTTTGAAAGACCTTGGAAATTTGACAAAGGAATATTGTATGTTTTTACATGAGATTATTTTGACATATTTAATCCACAATTAACCATACATAATCAGAACAATGCATCAATACTTGCACTCATGATAGATGATGAAAAGATGGCTCGAATACAAAATAGAAGACAAAGAATTAACTATACATGTTAGAACATATGATATTTGGATGTGCAAATAGGTTAAAAAGGTAGATCATATATTGGAAATTCTTCATAATCAATTATTAGACTAAAATTGAGATGGTACAAGACCGTACAACTATTGTATTGTCTTTCCCAAGAACTATATAGTAATGAATGGAGATGTATGATATTTTAGCCTTGTACAATTAAGTTTTAGAACTTCATGTGTGCTTTGATTTCCAAGAAGTTTTTATTAATATATATCACTCTTGTTCACACAACCTCTTCATAGCCTATAATCATATGAAACAAAGTGGAAACCATAGATACGTGTAATACCCTTCATCAAAGAACTATATAACAAAAGGATAAATCATGTGTGTGGTGAGATATAACCACCCTTAGCAATTAACCCTCTTGAACCAATACAAGTGATGTATTGCATGTCCTTGTATAATATCAAGCCCAATGTAGCTATCTTAGGTGCATGTGCAAGTGTACACTTCATTTTATACCTCATCCAAAATGTCCCCATTCTTAGCATTATATGGTTACCATCCACTATCCCTGACCTCCAAGTTGAGGGTTCAACCTAAAGTAAGAGTAGTTAAAGAGCATATTTAGTACCAACAAGAGGTTATCTCTAGCCTTATAGATAATTTTCTAATGGCACAAAACTGCATGAAGCAAAAAGTTCATTAACGTTGAAGCGAGAAAAGATTTGAAGTTGGAGACTTTATTTTTGTACAATTGTAGCCATATAAGAAACTATCTTTGAAACACTAGAATAAATATAACAAGCTTTCACCTAAATACTATAGACCGTATCAAGTGTTGCAAAAAAGTGCAGCGTGCCATATAAACTGGAGCTTTCTCTTGATAATGAATGCTTGAAAACAATATTTGACACAGAAGCTTTGCACAGAAACAAGCGGTGTTTGTGTATTTTATTAATATCAAAATCAAGCATTACAAAACAAATGAGAGAGCTACAATATTTATAGATATTGGACAACTTCTATCTCATCCAAAATATATGGAAACAAATCACATGATTTGAGAAAATATGTAGAAATAGCATATTGCCCCTAACTGCCCCTATTGCCCCTCATGGAAATCATCCAAGAACAAAATATGTAAGATAGAACATGATCCCACAAACATAGGGATGAGAACACTATCACCTATTTAACTAACAACTAAGGATAACTAATACCTATTGACATAATTTTAAAATATTTAAATTAAATAATTTAACTTATTACATTTATTCAAATATCAACTAATGATGAATTAAGCTAAGTTTTATTCCTAAAACTTTCTTAATCAACCAAAATACATTTAGTTTTCAATGTTTCTTGCTTGGAAAAGGTCATTGGTAAAAAGGTTTCTTCTCAGTTATTGATGAGGAGGGACACATCATCTTAGAGCCTGAAGGAGTCCTATAGAAACACACTAAGAAGTGGAGGACAAGGGTGGTCACCAAGTATCTGATCAAGTGGTAGAATTTGGACATTGAAGATGTAACATGGGAAGATGAAGCATTTCCGACAATAAGATAAAAATATTACCAACATTGGGGATAATGTTTCTTTAAAGGGGAGGGGCATGTTATGCCCTTATTCCTAGTTCATATATATGGATATGGATAGTTGACATGTGGCTAACATAATCTCTTATCATGTCATTCATATTTATTTATGCTTTCATATGCTTAATGGGTCAACCTTCGTGATTTTCATAACATGATAAGATATATATAAGAGTTAGCGAGTAGTATAGGATCATCATATTGAGAAATTGAGTCTTATTGTATGGTTTGGAGGTTTCCCCCTTGAAATGGCTGATCCATTATACTTGTATATTGTGATTATTTATCTTTGTTTTAGTGTTATTTGGTGTTATATTGTTGTTGATATTCATATCTATCTAGGTGATTTTATTACAAGGAATTATATTTCAATTTCTTCGATGTAACATTAAGAGTCAAATATCAAGTTCTTTGAGCTAATATTTTATATATTATAGATTATAGCATTCTCTTGCATGTTTTACACCACAATTTGAGTTATTTGAAATGATACTCTATACATTGCAACATAGTGCATATTTCTGCATATTGTGTGCCATAGCTTGTGATGATGAGACCCAAACTTTGATACCTCAGATATTACGCTTCATTCATATAACTATGCATGGAGCTAGTTCATCCAATTTTGTAACAATAGTTCAGATTTTTAGCTTGACAAACAATTGGGCCTTTCAGTATAACTTCAACACACTTTTGGGTTACTCATGAGCATCATAAAAAAGAATCATATAGTTTCCAATCTATTTGTCACATGATTCATTTGAGTGCACCATCTTCATCAAAGAAAATTACAAAGATTGATAGCTCATTTGACTTAGGATTATAAGTGTGTGTTAGCATAAGCTCTCATAATCCTAAGTATAATTTCATCACTTATTATTAGCAGTAGTTGTATTGTTTTGTATTTTAAATACACTTATAAAGGGATCTTAATGGACATACATAAGATGAACCAAATAGACATTTGGTGTAATTAAATATATGTTCGTGTAGTCAAAGATATTCATTCAATGACTATAATTTTATTTTTCTAAATTGTCTTGCAATTTTCTAGAGATTGACAAGGGATGTTAGTAGAAATTAAGTAATAATTAAAAATAATAATTTAATGTTTAAAAATATATATTCAAAAACTTTTTTCTCCTCTCTACAAACCCATGTTTTAAAATAAATAAAGCTAAAAAATTAAATATATCCACAAAGATAGATAAATATTTAAAAATTAGCAAAATTCATGTTGGCTAGTCTAGTGGAGGATCAAGGTGTGTCCAAGGATTAAGTTTGCATCCTCTAAGTCAAAAACCATGGTTGTTTAGATGGGAAAAAAATTAATCTTAAATTAAATTAAAACAAAGGGTGTATGCCATTTGTAAATGACACATACCCTTTGTAGTGCATTGGGTGTGCACCCTTTATAATGTTCATTTAGAGGGAAACATTAGTAGTTTAAATTTGAGAAATGTAAAGAGCACTTGCCCTTTTTAAAGGATGTGTGCCCTATTGAATGTAAAGGGTGCACACCATTTTGGTTTCCTTAATATCTTGGTGCATGCCCTTTTGGTTCCCCATAAAAAAAATTCTATATGTTGGTGTGTATTTAATAAAATAAATATTTAAGTATAAATTTATATTTACTTCATAAATTCTTAAAATTTAGATTTATTTTGTTAAATATAACAAATTAAGCCAAATTTATATCTTATGGAATTTAGTTTCATAGTTGTAAGAGTTATTGTTGAGGAGATACTTTTTCTAAATCTAAATTGGTCAGCACTTAGTTATTTTAAGGATTTCTGAATTAAACCTATGGTTTTCAAGGTATAACCTTATCCACCTAGTGTCTCTTTTAGGAAAACCAATGCTCATTTGTAGGTTCTAAGACTTTTTGGATTGATTGTTGTCCTTCTAATTACAACTAGTTATGGTTAATTGGGTTAATTAAATGTTGTTATCCCCAAATCAAACAATATGATACTAACACATGTTAATTGTGACCAAGTAAGGTCAATAAAAGGTGTAACTATCCCCAACTCAACTAATCTTATACTACCAAGGGCTAATTACAACTAATTGTTTCCAATAAAGGTCAATCAAATGTGTAAATAGGGTCAATAAGGGGAAGTCAAGCCATGTAAACCTAACTATGATAACATAATATGATTTGGGGATTATTTTTCCCCAATTGAGTATGTGGTTGATCATATTTCTTATTTAATTCAATGAGAGATGCAACTTAGGCAAATCGAGCACTATGAACCATTTTCGACTGCAAAATGTGATTTTTAGATCAATTTTTCCAAATTGAGTCCTTGACTGAACAAATTACTCTATTCACTCAATGAGGAATGAAATTCGGAGGAATCAAGTCCAATGATCCTAATTGTGACCACATAATGTGATGTAGATCTCAATTTTACCCACATAGGTCCTAGCTCTTTCTTTATGATATTGCATAGTTATTATAGTATCAATATTCAACTATAGATTTGAAGTGTTGTCAGCGAAAGATGTTGGAAAAATAATTAGTTATGAATAAATTTGTGTCAAATACCAATAAAAATTAGATCCATCTCCATACCTTCATCACCATGTAAGCAAACTTGTTCTATTTTGACATTCTACTCATAGTTCACATATGTTTATATCTCACATAGAAATGGAACCAATGAAATAATAGTAATAAATCTATCAAACCCAAACTGTTAACCACAGGAAAACTAATACTATTAAAAATCCATTGATTAACTATATCTGATACCAAATTCGATCTATAAACTAACATTGATCCCATGTTTAAATAGTTTATCAAAATAGATACTTTAAATAGTCATTTCCCGATTTTAATGAGTAAAAATTGATTTAAAAACTGATCTAAAATAAATTTAAACATGTTTTAAAACTGAATCGAAACTGATTTTAACTCATTCATTTCCAATTGCACATTCAAAATAACCAAATACGATTTCCCATAAATGTTATAAAATTGTGATTATTGCAACAAAATCATTTAAATATTGATTTAAATCTACATTATAACCAGAAAAAATATTCATTAAAAACTTAAACACACAACACCAATGTGTTAATGAATATTTCTAGTTGGATACGTCTTAGTGATCACTAAAAATGTAATCTGATCTATTAAAATATATACTTACAAGCACCATACAACTCACAACATGATTAATAGACCCTGTCACTTGCAAATACAACTAAAATACTTATGTGAAGACTCTAAACCTAGTCAGTAAATGTCTCCAAATACATATATGTCTCTAAAGGATTTATTTCTCAAAAACGGGTTGTATTTCTAAATAAATAATGTGTGAAAAACTCCATAATGGTCTAAAAACTCCTTCATGAAGTGCACTCCTTGTTACATAGTCATCCTTGCATAAGAAAGGTCAACAATTCTGATAAAAACATGTTATATTCTCCCCATGGCCACTAAATAGGATCTCTTCACTATCACATCTCCAAATTGATTCATTGCTAGCACAATCAAATTGCAAATGTTGTTAAAATAGGAACTCTATCCCTTATCACCACTTATAACATATAGGAAAGTTGGTTGGGGCATTTATCCTTTTACTATAGGTTCATGGTTTGAATCCCCATCTAAGCGGCCTCCAATTTTCTTACGAATGGGAATAAATCCCACATCATTGGGTGGTAAAGGTAAATAAGCTTAAAATATCTTGTTGTGGTTTTGTTTAACCATGGCTTCGATCACTTCCTTTTCCATTTTTCTAATATTTGGGGTAACATCCTACGCTGAGCTTGATTTGGATGTTGGGTAACTAGAAAGCCCATATGGCTTTGCCTGTGACTCGGTTATCATGGTGAATCAGTTTCCTCGAGTGAGTTGGTGACTATTGTATGCATCCCAACTACGATTACTGATGTCAAATATCTCACTAAGTTGGTTGTTGTGTTGTTGAATTAGAACATTTAGTTTTTTGTGATGTCCCGGTTAGGTGTCAGCTTAAAGAATATGAAATCTATTTTTCCTATAGAGTTCCACTCATCCTCCTTTGATCCTATCATGTGTCAACTTGGAAATGCACTAAATAACATATTGTAAATGGGATGGTGAACACCACCAATAATAATATGGTGGTTGGGTCTCCTTCCAAAATAAGAGTAGATCCCACTGTTAAAACCCAATGTTTTTGCACACGCCTATCGAAGACCAAAGTATAGAAACTCAACATGATTTTTTCCTTACTCTACTTTCACATTTCCACTTTTTAACTTCCAATAGGTTGATCGGTTCTTCATTGTGCTTTTTGGGGTCCTTGCGCATCATCTTCCTACTAATCATGTGCATGCTTTATCTTGCACATATGATATTCATTTTAAACCATTGAAAATATGACGGAAAGATTAATCCAAGATCTTCTATAAGGAATTGGAACCAAGAAATATTGAGAACATTTTTTTTTCCTAAAATGACCTCTAGATCAACATGGTAATTGTTTAAATGAAATCGAAATTTTTGATTCATTGTAAAATCATCTAAAGTATGCTAGAATAATTCACACATATTTCAAACTATAAGATCAACCACATCACTAACCTAAATTTAATTTTTATTTGCGCTATCCTCTTACACTAGTGATTTTATGGTGTGTGATTGAATCAATGTTAGGCACCCATACTTGACATGCAATTGGTCCTTACTGATGGCAGGTGGTTTAATATAATCATTGCTAGATGTGATTTGTATTCTTTCCCTTCCTTCTCTAATTCTATAAATATAAGTGTTTTGGAACATAAAAGGGGTTCAATTTTGAAATTATAGTGCTCTACCTTTTGAGCTCAAAAATTCTTGCTCACAACCTTTGTAACTCACCTATGGAGACTTCTTGCCTCACCTCTAGGCTTGTAAATGGTAACGTTTTGATATTAATTCAAGTTTTAATTCGTTCCTCTGAATGCTCTATGTTTAATGTGAATATATATGTCTTTTTTCATGCCTTCATTCTTTTCCAATTATTTTCTTGTAAATATGTGTGTGTCTTTTAAATATTCATTTGTGTGTTCACATTTATTTATTTTAGAGCCAAAAAACAACCCCCTTCCCTTATTGGTACTATTACCACTTGTTTTAGCTTAGTTTCATGTTTTTCCTATCTCCCTCTCCATCTCACCCTAGTTCCCTAGATATGTTAGTTATTAGGATTATCTTATGTAATGTTAGTATTGGTAAATATAGGTACAGGAAGCTGGCCTTTTCCAAAGGATGGTTTGATAAAATCAAGTCCCGCATTGAGAGACCATCCTGTGTTTCAATAAAATGTTGGACATGTATGATCTAGTGAGGATATGATTTCAAGTGACAACAATACATTTTCAAGATTTAGGGCGTCTATGGTTCCTTTTGTAAGTATTCGAAGTGAGTGTATCAATGTAGAGTCCTTATATTTCCAAGCTATAAAATGAGGTAGTGGTATATTTCTTATATAGGGTTCCATATGTGATTTATTGAAGAAAGGATGACCGAAAGGGAGTTATAAACCCAACAAAGAATATGAAACTAAAAGTAAATTTGGAGGACATATAGGTGTAAAACCATATAATTTAGCTACAACCAATATAAAATCCTTAACAAACTTTACAACCTTTCCAATGGATGGAAAACATGAAATATGAAGTTTACACATTTTAATTTTAGGTTTGTCTATGTATTTTAGGAATTATACTATTAGAATTTGACAACATATCAATGTGCAAAGATAAACAAGTTATAAAAGAGACCTCAAAATGTGATAAGTAGGAATAAAATGGTGGTGTTTATATTTCAAAAAGTGCATTATCGAAACCAATAGTATAAAGAGTGAATTGTCAAATTTGAATGTCTAAATTTGACCCCTTTTAAGTATGAAATGAAAATTACATTCTTACAGGAAAATATACCTGAGTGATTCGACACACTTCATATTCACTCAGATTTTTTTATAGATTCTTTTTATGTTTGGTGGTTGTATGCTTCATGTTGAAACCTGCAACACATAGTCTAGTCAATGCAAATAGTAAAGAATTGAATTTTAACTCAAATGTACAATGTGACATGAAATATTTACATTGAATAAAAAAATCAAATGTAGAGATGTAAACAAGGAAGGAATAAACCTATTTTTTTAGGATGGAAAATTTCCCATTCTTTTCTTGTACTTGAAGATTTACATTTTTGAGTTTGTTGAATGATTGGGGGTGATCATTACCTAATTATGTTGAGGCTAAATTGATTTTTAGGTGCATGCAACTCAACACGGAATGTAGAAGAGTGAAGAAGAATGAAGTGTTGAAACACCATACAAAAGGAGGAAAGGAAAGGAAGGACTCCCTATGAAGAACATAGTCACTTTGATACCTTTCCTAACTCTACATACCGCAAAACTACAAATGGATTTAGGCCTGATTCTATAAATAATGATACATGGTGGAAAAGAGAATGAGTTTCCCCATTCCCTTCCCATGTGTTATACAACGAAATAGATACTATAATGTGCTAAAATTGAGATAAAGCAAGGAGACCCATGTATCCAAGTTTCCTTCAATAGTAGTAGCAATTGAATGTCATGGGGAAGGACTGAAGAATTGCATGCCCCCTGTAAGTGATCTGGACTAATTAAATTAGATCTAAAACTATGTTAGAATCCTATATTTGAAGTTGAATGTTTGATACTACAATTTTTTTTTTGTGTAGCTCCCCCTGGGAAAAACCATGTGAAACGCGAAGGACTGTATCACATAGTCTTAACCAAATTATACATTTCTAAACCTGCTCCTATTTTTCTAAATTTTTCTGCTTGGATGTGTTTCTTAGTACCTGTACCCTATCTTTACCTGTATGTTACCCCATAATTATTCATGTTTCTACTATCAATGTAGAATATACCTAGATAAATGCACCTCTTTTGAGGCATGTGCAAAAAAAACATGTTGAGAACTTGTCTTGAAATAATATGTGTTTCCATGCACTATATGTATGAGAATCTATATAAGATTATATAATATTAAGGATGTGGCCACCTTGAAGAACATGTACCTGAAAAAAGGTAGGTTTTATGCATGGTGGAAATTATGGAATGTAATAATAGAGATGATAGAAATAATAAAGATGATAAGAATTGTATTACTAATTTATATATGAGAAGATAATTATAGCAAAAGGGAATTCATATACAATAAATATGCAAATAATATCGCAAAAAAGGAAGAGAGATGAAAACATGGGAAAACTATGGTGCCATAAGAAAGTCAAGGCCCATAGGTATGAAAAACAAGAGAAAAAAATATATTCATAGAGCCACAAACATGGGACACCCATGGTTTCACATACAAGCAAGGAATCAATAAAACAAGTATTAACACACACATAAGCAATTATGCATGAAAAATAAGGGTGTCAAAATATGATTAGATGATATAGCATCTGATGTAGGTGTAAATATGTGAAACAAGAGGTGCTAACACTACAAAAATCAATTTTTTTCCTCCTATTATCTCAAAAGATAACATGTACACAATATATTTAATCAAGCATAATGGAGAAGTAAAATAGAGCTATAATAAAACAATATCACATATGTGTACTATATAATAGATTCCCCCATTTATGGAAAAAGTATAGGAAAATGGACAAACATCACCTATCACCATGTATTGCTCTATGTATGTCATGCATCAAGCTCAATATACCACATGACCACATGTGTTTAGATAGTAAATAAGCATGATATCTATCAACCTAAAGTGACAAAAAAACATGTATAGTAAAAAGTGATAAAAAAATTAAGAAAAGTATACAGGTCATAATTTTGTATTTTTTCACATGTATTAATGTTTTTTGTGTATTAAAAATGCTTAGCTATGTACAAAAAGAATGTTTAGCATTGATCTATCCAATGAGAACATCTAGAGGATGTGGAGCAACTGGAACAAGGGATAGAGGCATAGGCCTCAACTATGTGGAAGAATTTGACTCAAATGCAAGTGGCATAGTAATCATAATGGTTTCCAAAGAAGGCCAAGGAGATGGATGAGGAATGTGTGAAGTAGAATACCTGCATAGAGGGTTGGAAAAACAAGTATTCATAGACATACCATGGGCACTTGAAGGCTTCTAAGAAATAATAGAGATATCATATACACTAGATGACATACATACAACTCATTGAGGGGGAGAGCCAAGAGAAAAAATGCATAAAAATAAAGGTCTAATAGAAGACCTAGGAGATCTAGAGCTATGAAAATAAATGTATGCAACCAAAATCCTATCATGAGACTAGAAGGTCCAGATCTGTACTTAGGAAGGAATATTGGAGGGACAGAGCTATGAGGGAAATTTTGTGGCACCAAATACTTATCTGTAGGTGCACTATGGGTAGGAATAGGAATTATGGGAGAGAGCCTTGGAAAAATAAGATAGGTAGTTGTAAAGGGAACACCTCTAATTGTGACAACTTGCTGATTATGAAAAAACTTTACACATTGGTGAATGAATGATGAAATTTTCCAAGAGTATGTACTAAAAGGAAACCTAAACATAATACACTAGAGATAAGATTAGAATAAACCAATAGTGATAGGGATAGTAATGTGCTGATAAGAAGGATTGGTATCAAATGTAAAATTTTGTGTAGAAATGCTAAGAGATTAAAGTATAAGGAGAAAGAAAACATTTTATTTATTGTGTGCATCATTCAATTCACCATAGATAGGGGATATATTAATAGATAAATTAATGTATAAAGTTTCAGAGACAAGCATGTCATCTATATCAAAGTCATCAAAAGTGATAAACAATGTAGAAGATGGCGAGTGAGTGATAAAGATGATAATTACATCCATGGGGTGATCACAAGAGGGTGGTGATGACACCGTACGATATGTATTTTTCACTTTAGAAGTTGATTTATCACTATTAATATTTTTAGTTTGGTATTATTATTGGTTATCTTAGAATATTTTGTGGGCATGACACATTCGATAGCATTTGAGTCTATAAGATCTTAGATGATGTGGTGAAGCTTGAGACATCTACTAGTGATGTGACCAATACATCGATGATAATTATAGTAAGCATTGGCATCATAAATCTTACTTGAGAATTTCTAGTATCAACCTCAAATGGTGGAAGGAGAGACAAAAGATTACACTAAATCAAATGTTTTAATCTAATGTGTGGGTTGCAAGGTAAGAGAGTAAATTGTAGGCATGCAATTTAGAGATGTAACTTAGTTGTTTGAGTAATAATATTAAAATTAACCATAGAAGTAACCTTAGTGTCATTAGCCTTGCCTTTAAATGTGGATTTTATTGGAAATTTGGCATTAGATGTAGCAAGAGTGTAGTGGCAGACTTGATTTTATTCATATGTAATAACTTAGCTTCGCACTCCTTAAGCATACGACATAATGGTCAAGATATCTTAATTTTAAAATAATATTTATTCTTATAAAGGAGAAAGTAAGATTTCTATAAATAGATCTTGTAATTCAATTTTAGATAAGATATTTCTCATCTTAATAGGCATGGTATTGTATCGTAAGATATAATAATTAATAGGTTCATTAGATCCTTTTCACAATTTAGATAGTTGTGCATAAAAAACTTTGAGCCCAATGTTGATAAATAATTATGTCAAAACCACTAAGAGGTTCAAGAGCTTGTGTGCTAGATGAAGTGTGAAAACCACTAAGAGTGGATATAGGACTTGTAGTAATAATATTGTTTGTAGGAAGAGGCATATAAATATTGGGCATTGAAAGATGAGGCACCCCTAAGAATACATGCATCATATATGTAGGAATAGTATATTATTATTTGAAAGAGAGTGAAGCATGCTTTAGTTGAACTTGTGTAACATAAAGAAGAAGACAAATATGAGATATATTCTCTTATAGGAAAGGTGAAATATGTTTTTGCTAATCTTTGGGAATATCATAAGAGTGAGTGAAAATGTTATTATTGGATCTTTTTCCTTTAATAGGATCACCGTTGATGGTAAAAATAATATTATCAAATATATCAAGTGTAGAATATGATCCTAGAGTAGGGGCCATTAGGCCACAGTGGATATTGATATAAGGGAAATAAAATATCCTTGTGGTGGAGGTTCAATAACCCCTATATTGAAGGAAAATATTGTAGAAAAGATGAGGGTTAATCACGATGATATATAGACAGATACAAACAACACCAAGAGTGAAGAGGAAGATCATAAATGAATGAATGCAGCTAGATTTGGAAACTTTCTTTGACAATGATTGAGTTGACTTCAGATATTTCTTATATACTTGGAGAGGTTAATTTTGAGTTCTTATTTATGATATGGGCTAACTCCTTGACCTCGTAAGAAGATTCAAGCTTTTAGTGTTTACTTCCCGAATGAGTGAAGATTTTCTTTTCTAAGATTGAGGGAGTCTGTGATGCCTTTTACAAGTGTTGGAAGTGAGTGTATCAGTTTGATTCCATTATAATTTATGTTATAAAATGAGGCAATGTTATATTTCTTATTTAAGGTTTTGTAGGTGATTTATCGAAGAAATGTTGACCTAGAGGGAGTAAAATACCCAACAAAGAATATGAAACTGAAAGCAAATATAGAGGACATGTTATTGCAAAACTGTATAAGTCATATAGGACCATATGTTATATCTTTACCAAACTGCATAGCCTTTCCTAGGGATGGAAAACATGCAATCTAAATTTTTCACCTTTTCAATTAATTTTTTTCTATAGATTTTATGCATTTTACTCTCAATTTTTGGTGGCATGCCATTTTATAAGGATAAACAAAATAGACAAGAGACCTCAAAATGTGCTGAGTTAGAATAGAAAGGATTTTTTATCTTAACAAGAATACATTTTTAAAAATGGCAGTGTAAAAGATTAAATTATCAATTTTAAGTGTCTACACATTTATTCAGATATCGCATTCGAGGTGGAGAATAATGTGTGGTTTAAGGCCTCTTTAGAGTAGTGCCAATGCAAGAAGTGCACTGGGGTTCCCACAACCCAAATAATTTTTATTTTTCATGGTTTCCCATCCAATATTATGGTTTTATATCTTGTTTATAATGTTCAAATATCTTTTTACCATGAATGAAAACTAGGGTTTGACAATGAAAGAGTTTTTCAGGTAGGCAAAAGTCCCACAAAGTCACAAATACAGAAAAAAAGTAGGTCCAAGACCATACAAAAGGGTCAGTACCATAAAAAAATATCCTTGTAGAAGTGTATGGTCCTACCCCATGTCATTTTCTAATCATTGTTCCTATAAAAATCATTATTATCTTTAAATCTCGTTGTTCCAGTAGTGTGCACTCCTAGAACTTCCCAGATCCATCTATAAACAACTAAGTGTGCTCATCCTCTTATGTTTTCAAATTTATATCTTGTTTTATAACTTAGTTACAAGTATTAATTCATTATTATGATATTAAATATTTAATTTTGGAATTTAATTAATTACAGTAACCTCTTGTAGCTCCCATTACATCCTTTAGTGTACTCAATTTATTAATTTTTAAATTTCACATAATTTAAGAAGGGTGTATACAACATCATCGATAGTGGTATGACACTCATTTAGAACAAGAATAGAATAAGTGCATCATTCTCAATATAATCCAAAGTAGATAAAATGTTTAGAAAATGTTAAATTAGAATAAGAGGGACAAAATTATCACAAGTAGATGCATCATTCTTTAATTTCAATGGGATGAGAAGGGGTAACACATTTAATAATATTAGTTTCTAGCGTAATAGAAGGTGAAGATGTGTGTGTGTGTGTGTGTGTGTGTGTGTGTGTGTGTGTGTGTGTGTGTGTGTGTGTGTGTGTTGTTTTCCATTTCAACATGAGAGGAGGGAAGAGAGAATGTGATTATATCACTCTCCATATCAAAAGGAGAAGAGGGAAGAGGACATAAATCATACTTACTGATTTCAATTTTAGTGAATCATATTTCATTCCCTTTTAATATTTTAATGTGTTTCTAATTAACATACATAAAAAGGATGAAATAATGCTACAGGTGGGTATTATGAATTAATTAAACTCCAAAATTAATTTCAAAAATCATAATAATGATTTTCAAAGTGACTATTGATCTAGAAACTTCCAAAAACACAAGGGAGAATTTCCCTTAGCTGATTATATGTGGATCTAAAAGATTCTAGGTGATCTGAATGTAGGAATAGGATGAACTGAGATTGAAAATACTTTGTTGTAGAAATTGGCACATGAAATTAAACCTGTTAAAAATCATACAACTAGCTCAAGAGAATTTATATGGTCCTCACCCTTCTAAACTATTTTAGACCTACTCGGAATCTGGGTCTGTAACTTCCTAATTGCTTTTCCTTCTTGTAAATGAGTGTCATTATGTAGTTGTCTTATTTTCTCACCTTTAGAATGGTTTTATAAAATTTGTTTAAACCTTTAGAACACTTTTAGTGTAAGGAGATCATACAAAAAAAGTTAGGTGGGTTGTGGGAACCCCTATGTAGTGACGACATTTCCACTACTCTAAAGAGGGCTCAAATTGTATAGTGTTATCATAATTTGACAATTGTGCTTTTGACAATGCTTTGTTTGAGCTTCACACTTTCTCAAATACTTGGGAAGGGTCACTTTTATTGCTCGTAGAATTAATATGGAGACTCCTAAACTTAGGATCCTTCAAACCTATATAATGTGTTTCCTGAATGGATTTGTATGAGTTATTTTAAATTTTAGGGAGTGTGGAGTACCTTTTATGCTTTATTTTACATGAGGAGTTCTTAAAGTGTCATATTTCTAAATAAGCTATGATTTACTTATGTTTATATGCTTCTAAAAAAATTTATGTCATGAAAGGCCATCCTAATGGGATGTATTTGTTCATAAAAATGTGATAGAATTGGAAGAAATTACGGAACCTAAAAAAATTTAATATAATTTCTCCTTCGTGTTTCCACCAAGGGTCGACTGATGTTAGTATATTTTCCTTCATGCTATAACAATCTAATATATGTATATATATGATTCAGTAAAGTCTTATTTTTTTACATTATAAGCGTGTGAATAATGCGAAAGAATAAGACCACAAGCTAAAGGATTCAAGAAAAAGTGAAAGACTCAAGAGGTAAGTGGAAAAGATAACTTTTTATGTAGAATGGAAAGGTTATTTTGTGTTGATGGATGGTAACAATTATTTGTATTACAACTCAACAATAAATTCTGCCATGAGTTATGAGAAATATGTATAAGTGTTATAGGTCGGTAACAGATATATGTGTTATTGACTAGTAACAAATATATATGTTACCAACTGGTAACATATATATTTGTTACCATTTAGTAACATATATATGTGCTACTGGACGGTAACAGGTATATGTGTTACTGACCAGTAACATATATATGTGTTGCCGACTTGTAACAGTTAATTGTGTTACTGGCCAGTAGCAATATTTTCTACAGACGTCATGCATATTTCTTTGTCATTTGAGTTCTTAGTTGTGTTTTCATCCATCATTCTTAAGGTGTGTTAGCTTTCGTTTGGATAAATCTTTGTTTCCATTAGTATTTAAAAGTTATGTGTTTTTTTCACATGTGTAGACTTCAAAATCATCCATTTGATGGATTCTATACAAATGAGAAAAGAACTCAAGGAAAAATTAAACGCAATATGGACATTTCAAAATATTTCAGTCAACTAGCAGTAACCCTAGTGGGAAGAGGTAAGTAAAGAAATTTCTACTATGATAATGTTTATTTATTTGATTTACTTGGGGAAGCTGTAAGTAAAACAATCTCTCTCAAATGCAGAAAACCCTAGCTATGACCTTACTCTAGATGAAATTTCCAATCACTAGAGTAATACAATTCAAATTGACACTAATGATAATCCCATTTCCCATCCAAATCAAACTTCTGATAAACATTCCAAAAACTCGCATCAGAAACGTAAGAGTGGGAAGTGGACTATAGGAGGGAATTATAACTTTGAATGGTCAACAAAATATCCATTCATTGAACTTATTGAACCTAAAAAATAGTATGGATACTCCTACATAATGTAGATGTACTATCTGTATTTGGAAACTTTGTAGAGACCACAAAATGCAATTGAAGTTGGACACAATAGAGAAGCATTCTAGGAAGGTATACGAGTCTAAAAATAAAGATGATGCAATAGTTATAAAAAAACTAGATGGAAAACTGAGGAAGATTGTTTGCATTTGAGATATGTTGTAGAATATGATAATCATCATAAACATCTTTAGGACCTAGTTGAGAAAAGTGGAACTATAAAGGCTAGTTTTGAAAAAGCTACTAACGTAAGTCTTCAGGAAAAACTCATTCAATTCATAAAATTATTTCACATTTTAAAAAAGGGAAGACCAATTTCATATCTCATTGATTATAATACAATTTTTCAATCTAATGGATTTCCAAATATTCCAACAACACACTGGTAAGATACCAGTGTATGGGAGATGGAAAATTGTATGGGAGAAATAGAAATCACTTATTTGAGAGAAAAGGTAAAAAATGTAAATGTTATTGCTTTATCGATTGATGAGGTCATAGTAGTAGATAATACATCTTGGGTGTGCATGCATGTCTACACTTTCAGTTTTAGTAACCATTTCAGGGAAAATCATCTACTAAATATGCACAAAATGATGGAGAACTACAATCTTGAGAATATCTGCAAACTTATTAAAAATTTGAAGGAAATAGGTTGTATGGATGATCATTCAATATCTACAAAGCTGATTTGTGTAGGATATGATGGTGCATTTGTCATGCAAGGTCAAAAAAATAGACTTTGTATTCATCTACAAATAAGAGTATCCCCTTACATGATACCTATTCACTGTATGGCTCACCGAATGAATTTGGATTACAAGATTGTAAGTAATTTTGAAAATATTGCTAAGGTGGAGGAGTTGATATGGGACTTGCATTCATACATGTCAAGAAGTCCTAAAATATTTCTAGCATTTTAGATAATTTCTATTAGAATAACAAATGGTAAAAAATTGCTAAAAGATGTTGACATGAGATGGATATCACTATATGAACCAACTTGCAGGTTTTTTGAGGAATACAGGTCATTAGCAAGGTATATGTTCAAGCATCAAAGACAAGTGGAAAATGTTAAAGATTTTTTGTATCACTTGAAAAATTTAGAAGGGTAAGTGCACCAAGTTTGGGGGCCAAAAGGGGGTCTTAAGTGGATGCATTTTTTTGAAAAATAAAAAACTTCAACTTGTATGAGTTTTTCAAAATAGTTACACTCAAAATTGGAAGATGTTGTAGAAATATTAATCATAGCATTTTGAGTCTAGTTTCTAAACTACTAAATTTTATTGAAAACGGATAAGTTTAAGTGGGTCAAACAACTAAAATACCAACAGGTTCTCCTATTTTTGTTAAAAAAACATAATTGAGTGACTTTCGTGCCCCCCACCATTTTTTGAGCACTATTGAGTATTTTTGAAAAATCCTTTGGTAGAAAGATAGCTAGGAGCATCTAGTTTGTGTTAGATTTTTTTTTTAGAATTTTTTAACGAGTATTTTGTATTTATGATTTTTCTTGTACATAAATTTCATGTTTTGAAAAATAACGGAGCTCCAAATGTGCCCCTAACTACCTCAACAAATATCGAAAATTAGATTTTTTTTTTGAATATATATAGAATTATGTCTAGTTTGTGCTAGTATAATTTTTTTCAATTTCGATGACCCAAAAAAAATATACATGATGAAAAATATATTTAAACTTCAAAAAATAGATATAAAAAGGCATAGTTAGAAAATAAATAATATGGAAACCTTATATTAGTCTAAAAATTTGAAAAATTATATTTTTAGAAAGAAGAAACTTTGCTCTACATCGTGGTATATATATTTTTAAATGGATCAATTGTTTTATTTTGATTTATCATAGAGGAAGTGACATTTTTACATTTTCCTATAAAAACACGTTGTTTGTTGTGTTTGTGCAGGTCCATGCCTCAGGGTTGGGGATCCAAACCGGATCCCAAGCCTTGAGGCATGTGCTGGAAAAGGTAAAAATCATAACATGTACACGTTATAACGCATATGCATTATGATTTGTTTATATATTGTGGCCCCCCAACGTCCCTTTTTTTATAGCAGACATAATGTGTATGTGTTATAATGCATACGCATTATGCTTTGGTAAATCCCAAACCTAAGAATTTAAAACGTGATCGCCTTATAATAGAACGTGTACGTGTTTTTCTTTTTTTAAGGTTTTTGTCCACTTTTTGGCACCCCAAATTTGTGAACTTACCCAGAGACATTATTATCTTTATGTCGTAATTTTCCAGTGTTGAAGGAAATAAACAACTTGGTGAAACATGCTCAGGAAAGATCCATATACATTGTTGATTTTCTAAAATTAAAGAAACAAGTATGTATGATTTTAGATACCTTGTATATTGCCTAAGACTGGATTTAAAAGCCAATTTTTTGCAGCTTCAAGGTATTGACAAACACCAAATATCCAAACAACTATTTAAAGTTCAATATACGTGGTCATATTTGTATTTCTGTTGATGGAAAAAATATTAAAATGCACACTTTATACAAAGATCCTTATGTAATAGGTTCTTAACTTGAGAAAGTACCTATCACGAGATGTTTTTTTGATGTTGCAGTTTCTGATGTACGTAAAATATTGATGAAAATATCTAAAACATTATCTTTTGATATCAAAGAGAATTTTAAAAATAGTGATTTTCTGGAGGCCATGAGAGTTGTAAATCCCATTTTATGGAACCTGATGATTGATGAAGAATAAAGAGCTACAAACTTCATGAAATCCATGACTGCACTTATGGAGCAGTTTTACAAATATTCACATGGTGATGGAGGGAAATTAAATGGTATATTGGAAATAAAATTATTGATATCCCAGTAACAACATTTTGCATTTACAATGTCTGATCAATATAAGTCTATTACTGACCCAATAGAAATGGGAGATGTCACTCTATTGTGGAGAAATATGTATCAAAGTAGCATTCTTCGAGAGAATATAAGTGAATACTTAAAAATTTATGAACTCATACAAACAATGATTCCTGGGTATGTTGAAGATGAAAGGGTATTTAGTGCACTTATATTTGTGAAATCAAAACTTCGCAACAGATTGGACAAGAATTTGAAAACTTGTTTGAGAATCTATGTTTGAAGATATAGGGTGGACACATTTCCATTTGAAAGAGCATTAACTACATGGACATCTCTTGTAGAGCGCAGAGATGTTAATTAGATAGAGAACAATGAAGTTTGTAATAATGGTGAAATTTACTTGGAATCTGCTAGACAAAATACTACAACAAATATAAGAAGTGATGAAGGACCATCCAGGATATGGTTGTTTCAACTACCAAACAATTCATTGTATTCTTTTTCTAAAATATATATAGTTACTCGATATTTTTTCATTTACATATATTATGCATATAATGTTTGGAAAAAAAATTAATCCCTTATATATTTTTAATAATGTTTGCAAATAAGATATGGTAGATAGTTCATATTTGTGCAATATCATATAAGCAAACTGGATGATGTAATAAAATTAAAGTTCGTTAATAATAAATTATGTTCAGTCTTTGATTTCTCACTATCACAATTCCTCAGGAACAATTGTTTGCAAAATAATTATAATCCATATATGATATATAACATCATGATTATAAAGATTAATAAAAACCATAGCAATCTATGACTGCATCACATGATCCGTCATTATTGGAGATAATATTTTCATGATGAATCAAGATTCAAGAATCAACTATCAATATTGACAGCGACATGCACATTCAACTTTCAAGACACAAGTTTTAATTATCGATTTCATGTATTTTTGAAACTAAATTGAACAATGTAAATCCAGATTCTAGAATTAATGTGTATTATTCATCAACTGGAGAACCTTGAAAAAAAATGACTAGATTTTCATTCAACAACACCCATGAGAGAAATAAAAAGATCAACAAATAGCAATTTCACAAAAATATAATGTTTTTAAATTCCAATTTTCAAATATTGAAAACATCAATAGTAACATAGTTAAAAGTTTTAATTGAAGTTAATTGGACCCTTGTCCTTGAACATCACTAGATTCAACAACAACTACAAAATTTGAACTAACTCGGATTACACCAAACTATACTAATTCCTATGTAGCAGCTTTAATGTTTTCTAAATTTTATCTATCTTCCCTAGCAGCATCTCCTCATTAATTTTTTTCTTCATAAGAATTTCTGGATCTAGATAATTCTCCTTGATAATCCTTCGTAAATTATTGCTCTTCTTCTTTAACTGAACAAGTTTTTCTCTAAAACCAATAGCCCCGTAGACACTCTCTCTTGCTTATCTAAGGTGCTCATCCAACACCTGCACCTCTATCTTCAAAGTCTGGTATTTTTAATGTAATTAAAAATCACATAATTAGTATTTATAATAATATAAAGAATAACTATATATTTATCTAACAATCTACAAAAAATTAGAACTTACCACAGCCAAGTCTTTCTCTGCATTAGCAATAGTGACAAGGTACTTGTCATGATTCCACTTGTTGTAGTATGACTGCACCTCGGAATTCAAATTAGCTAATATGTTCAACATTATTATCAAAACTTCATCCCTATTGTAAACATTATTGGTGACTGCATTTCCTTTCTTTGTTTGAGCAAGAATACCATCAATTACCACTGGTTGATTTTTAACCAATGAAAAAAGTTTTTCTCTGTTTTCAAAATTATGATATCTATCATGAATTTCCTTTATTATAGATTTTGATATGATCTCCCACATCTTCAACTCCTTAATGTCAGGAATAAAATTTTCCATGACAAGGGTTGTAACATTTTCTGACACAAGGATGTCAAGTGAAAATTTCTTCTTTGCATCATCATCCATTTTTTCCTGCAGTTACCTAGTTGGGGAAGGGGGATCTGAAGAGACTATCAATTGTGGCATTTCTTACAAACAAATTGTGTTAGATACTTAGAATTCCTCCCCGAATCTTACATGTCAAAATATATTTCAAACCTAAGATACTCCTCATCCATATCTATATTGTTTGAAATAGAAGTGCCTCTGGAACTCAACACACCATGAACTGAAAAACTGGGGAACTCAAATGTTGTGAAATTTTGATTTTCCTTGCTCATACTCGTTCCAGCGTTAGGGAGAAAAAGGATTTTCCCCTACCATAAGTAGATGATAGATATGGAAGAGGAGGTCAGACAGGGACTGATGCACTCCTTGTGCGCTGAGATAGAATCAGAGCTGATGTGGTGGCCATAGGTGTGGTCACAATATGAATTTCAGATTGTAAAATATCTGTAAGCATCACTACTTTAACAATATGAGATTCAGTAATCACTATGTTAAAAATTTAAAACTAAAAGACAAACAAGAAAAAATTATAATTTCTTATGCTGTGAATGTTGTCTATTATCAACAGACTGGTGTTATGGCATTAGGGGAAAGGGTGGTGGTGGCACTGTTACGGAAAATCCTGAATTTAATGAAAAATAATTAAAAATAATTGTTAGTGCCAAATCACTACACCCTCCGAATGTACTGAGTGCAAATGGGACACTCAGTGTGATTGGTTAACATGGGATCACCTCTCAAGCTGTGGGACTTGGGCTCGAGGTGAACCTTCAAAGAAGGCCAACTTCCTCTTCCTAAACTAAGCACTCCACTACTCCTAATGCATGAAAAATGGCTAACTAGATCTATGCTAACATTTTAAAGGATTAGGGAGAGAGATTTGTAAAAAATAAAACCATAAATTATAAATGGTGTTGCAACAACAAAGGGTTTTGCTAGACAAATTTTTGGCTTACTGATGAAGAGAGATGATCATGAGGAATAATGAACATGCATTATAAACCCAATTTACATACAGTACTTCACTCCTTTATAATCATAATGACCTCCAAAACATGTAAAAGAAACCCTGATTTCACAGTTCACCTATAAACATGAGAGAGGAAAATAGAAGCAAAAAATTCATGCAAGGACATATAACTGATCACAAACATAATTCTCATATCTTCAAGCACTTACATAGTGCATCATTACAACGGAGAAAAGGCATAGGCTTCCATTACAACTTTAGAAGAAAGGCTTGAGAGCCTAAAAATTTACAGTATCTTAGCTTGTGAATAGAGGGGAAGCTTTGGAAGATGTCTAACTCTTTAGAATAAGCACCCCATTTACATTTATAGAAAATTTTAAGTTATTGAGAGAAAGAAGGGAGAAACCCTAGAATCTAGGCCAAGATGTAGGAAAAAATTAATCATTATTGTTGACCATGTTTGCCCATTTATTGCACCTCCACCCTTGAGGCACCACTTGAGGAATGAGGAAAAACTACAATTTTTGAATGCAAGCTTCTAAAAATTCATATTCTGATGATTCCACTACGTAGCTCTCATTCTCCTAATTCCAACAACTATAATTTTGTAAAAAAATAGGAAATCGGGGAGGAAGTTATGTCTTCCTAATTGAAATTCATTTTAGGGTATCCAGGCAATGTGCTCCATTAGCACTTGATAACAACTCATGATGCTTCATAAATTCCAATTCCGAATTTGTCTCTATTTAATTAAAATATAATATTTTAATATATTTTATGAGCTCCTTATACCCTTGATAGAATCCTACACCATTGGATTTTGCATTTGGGGGACTTTATGAATTATTTTGGTGAATGAATCGCTAGCCAGCTCACCATGCTGGCTGGCGAGCTACTCCATTGCAACGCCTCAGTGAGTTCTATGTATATACCACACCTATCTTATTTTATTAACCACTATTTTACATTTGTTGGTTTTACATTAAAATCACCAGTGTAGTTCAAGATTAAATCAACAAGCTTTTCGTTCAAACAATGTTCCACTATGCATTAGAGTCTCCATAACTTACCATGCAATAACATGTGCCAACCCATTATTGACTCAGCTGGCTCTTTTTCTTCATCGCATGGAAAGCTCAAGCTTACCTGCTAATCATTACACATCGAGCTAACTTACCTTCTACCGAGCCCACATGGCTCACTCGGTGAACTACACAACGCTACCGATAACCATCCTACACACCCACCACGTTTTACATTAAAATTGGAAATTTGGAATTTATGAAGTACCCCCATCTTCCCCGCATTAAGACCAATGAATTCAACATGGCTCGCTTAGTCAAGCTCTTGACATGCACACGTCAACCGCTTCTCACGCCGAGCTATTTCAACCAACTTTCCAGATGTTTTACATGTACTAGATTGTTCCACATGTTATGTTTTGAAAACAGAGCCTTCATTTGTGCTAAGCAACTTGGGATAACCACTACATTCCCTACGATGACTCATTTCCACCCATAAAGACTCCCAATCATCTTGTCAACCTCAACACTTTAAATGACGAGCCATTGGGTTGCATTTATTCCACGCAGCAACCTTTGACTTGGTGGCTCGGCCGATGAATCAGCTTGATTTTTGGAAACCAGCCTCTAAGTTGACCTGAATCACTTATGAGTTCAGAATCATCTGAAGTCTTTCTGATGTGCCAAACTCCAAATGCTGAAACACCTCCGAACCCCGAAAATCCAAAACTCTAAATTTCTAAGTTTCAGGCTCTCCTCATACATTGAACTCTAACTCACTCGGGAGTCTCTGAACTCCAAAATCATACACCTCTGAAAACCTAAAATCCTCCTTCACCTTGGATTTTATGTTATCCTTATTTTTGAGCTCTCCCTCGCACCACTCTCAATCCCAAGCTCCTAGTCCCACGATGATGCCATGACCTGAGCTATTTTCACAATAACAAATTGAGATTGTAATATGACTCACAAGATCCTTTGATCCATTGTGATTTACACAACCGACTTCACCTATGAATTCATCTTGAGATCCAAGCTCCTCTCCTTCTTCACATGAGACTCCAACAAACTCAACTTCATCACTAGCTCGACCCATGTGCATCCCAAACCATCTTCCCCTGAGTACCGAGCTCCCACATTGATTCTGGTGGACCCCGACTCAGTTTCCTGCGGGAAAATTCACTAGTTCCTCATCAATTCCTCTCGCTTTTCCGTACAACACCAAACATTGGCTCACCATGCATGTTGATGCATCTATGATGCTGAGTTGAGCTAGTCCTAATAGTAATTTCCAATCTCATCTAGACCAAACCTAACTTCATCTTATGCTTCTCTAGTTGAGTGTTTTAGCCTCATTGTTGCATGCTTATCATCTTGCACACTTTTCCATAGCTCATCTTATGAGATCTACACTACTTGATAAGGTTTGGCTCTCTCCAGGTATTCACTGAGACTTGGCAACATGAAATTAAGGCTAGTCGAGTTCAAATTTTTTTTAGGGTGATCCTTTCCCTAGCAAATCAAAAAATGCTGATCCATCAACCTAGCTCGCTTCCTTCCACAAGTAGTCTCCTTCACATATCCAACGATATTTTAGCTTGATCCTTGCACATAACATGATCTCAAACTCACCTTCATATTAGCTTCATTATCGGGCTCATTGTCGACTCTTCACTTTCATCCATTCAAGCTTGATGTAGTGAACCTTTGGGTCGTTCAACATTATGCCAATCAACCACAAATGATCATGCTCATTGTGTAAAACATCTCCCTAAGCCATGTGTTGTGTATCACTTCTAAATCCTCAACATCTCATTCCATACTCAAGCTGCCTATACCAGGTTGCAAGTTCCCAATTCAGAAATATAGTCCCCTCACTCGATCTCAAATCTTCCCAAAGTTATCCCATCGATGAATTTCAAGTTACACACCAAGTCTCTTATGAGCTATAATAATTTCCGACTCAAATCTTCATGTGTTTTTACACAAGTCCGAGACTTCCTTAAAAACTAACCAACCCTATAATAGTCTTGTCCTAATGGCTCACAATGAACCCTTTTGAATGACCTTACTCACATCTCAAGCTTTGAGTTGTTGTAACACTACATGAAAATTTGATTCATTTATTTCCACGTCAATGCCTTGCTCCCGAGATCCCTGTGTAAAATGTATCGTTGGGCCATATGTTGTGTCAACCATTCTGAATCCTTAACATGTTTCAGCGTTTAAGACTCCCATATCTTGATGAGCTATGTTTAGCTCATCCCAAGATTGACTCTTTGAGCCCTTACAAACTTTAGCTTGGCTTAGAGAGCCATCCTCATGCTTCAATCCTTCTGCATTAGCTTCCACATAGTTTGATTTGTTCTTGTGTCAAACTCGTCATGACACGTTTTGGCCGAGCTAGCCTATGTATCCTTCCGAATTGCGAAAATATGTCCTCACATTGAGTTGGCCCTAGATCTGAGCTCTCTTCCTCCAATGTCATATCCTCCATGTTGACTCATATTCAATGTTTAGGAAACCTATTACATAATTCCACAAATATCGACTCCATAAAATCCAACCTAACTCATATGCACTATAATGGAACTTGATCCCGAGCTATCTTACTCCATAAAATTATAACTCAAGACTCAGTTTACTTCGTATTTGATGAGTTATTCATAATTTCATCTATGGCAGTGTGCTTGCGGTATTGCAACTTATCCATGCATTTAAATGAATTCCTCAGCATTACCTCTTTCCCAAAGTCTTGTCAGAATGAATCACCTAGGATTTCCTTCAACTCATCCAATGATTCATGAGTAACTCAATGTTGAACTTTCTTGAACCAAACCATTCACCCCATGAGCTAAATACATTCTCGCCTTCTTCTATACAAATTTTCTGAGCCAAAGTCAAGTTATTTTGGTGAGCTACAAAACCTACGTGCTTAGAAATGATCAAGAAACCTCACCCAACCCCAAGTCTCCATGCTTGACCAATCGAGCCATGTTATGATGAATGTCGATCATATCTCTGAATAGTTCTCTGAGTTTTTTGGTGAGCTATCTTTGGCTTATGGCCCTCTATGCCTATTTGACAAAATTTGTAGTGACCCTTCACATTTTTACCTATGAGCCAGTGGATCATGGAAATATGGTAGGACACCCAAAAAATTGTTTACCAACTCTAATAATTTTTTTCCCATGATTGCTGAAAACCAACCTCATAAATTCTTTCAAGAAGGAATTTCTGGTCCCGAGGTGTAAGTCACCACCGTCATCCAATTTTGTCTAAGAGGGCAAAATTGACAACAAGAATGATAAATTCGTAAAAGAAATTTAAAACACTAATATAAATAAAGTTTAAGTCACAATTTTTTAGTTGTTTTGTAACATAAATTGAAGGGCATAGGTGGATTACTATGGTAGACTGAATATCTTCATTCTCAGGTATGTATGTGGTGCCTGCAATAGTATGAGCAAACTCTCTTTGAGGCAATGCAGATATGCCAGAAAAGGCTGCACATTAGGATAATGAAATTAGAAATATGAAATTGTAGAGAATTAGATATTCATATTATCATTTATCTATAAAATAATTAAATAAAATTGAAATGATTGTTTAGTATGTAAAACTAAACAAGAAGAGCGTGTTCTCTCCTTACTCTAAGATCGGGTCGAGTGTGACGAATCCAAAGAACCACACATCCATTCATCTAGTATTGACTCTTGAACCAAAGAGTCATCAAAATTAGTGACATCAATTGTATTTTTATCACCAAACCCCTCAGGCCTAGCAGGGTTATGTGAGAAAAATTCTGCATGATGGCGTTCAAGTGTTTCACAAGGTTATTAGAGCTACTCGGCGAATTGTCATTAGCTCATAGATCCCTATGCCTATTTGAAAAAAATTGAATTGACCCTTCACATTTTTACCTATGAGCCAGTGGATCATGGAAAATTGGTAGGACAACCAAAAATTTGTTTACCAACTCTAAAATTTTTTTGTCCATGATTACTAAAAACCAACCTCATGAATTCCTTCAAGAAGGAATTTTCGATCCCAAGGTGTAAGTCACCACCATCATCCAATTTTTTCCAAGAGGGAAAAAATTGACAACATTTTTGGCAACCTCATTGGGATGCTTTCCTACTAAGCACTAGTCCAGTAGCCTTGAATATCCATTGGGCATGGAGTCATTCTTATTCCCCAAACTGATCCTGAACTTGAGGTAGACTGTTTGACCTTGTCCCGGAATCTGATGTTGCCAAATATGAAGCACATTAAAACCCATGACTTCCTGGAATACACGACACACTGCAAAAATTTAAGTAAACATTTCACAAGCTTAGGACATCATGGAACTCTGTTAAAGCTAGATTTCTCTCTTTCTTCTAAAAATTTTGCTTCCAAAACACTGTATGAGAGCAATGAAAAAACACAACACACACAAAAATGAAAATCATACATGCTTCAAATGAAACATACAGAGTGTGTCAGGCACTTATTCTACTGAAAGCAAACCTATTCCTACTCTTCACTAAATGGAGGAACATGTGAGCTAAGAAAACCCTACAACTGGTTGTGCAAAATAACTTCATGTCCTTACAATGGGCAGCCATACAGATGATGTGACAATGGACATGGCTGAAACTAAAAGCAAAAAACTGATACAAGCCCAATTCTCCATTTGGCTCACCAAGGCATCAGTTAGGAAGAGAAAATATGCTTCTTGCAGTTGTTATGCATTCGTTTTATATTACAATTGATCCTTTACACTGTGAAATTCACCCTCACATTTTGAAATGAATCTGATCAGCTGCAAACTTTCATTTGGTTCTAAAGAGGCCAAATACTTTATGGGACATGATCTAACCCTTGGAATATCCCTGCTACTTTGAGATTCACTTTCGACAAGGAATTATACGTGAAGACATCCTTGTATGAAAGGTGTTGAAGTGAATTCCTTTCTCTCTTGTTGCCTATTTACAAACAATTTATCTTCCACCTGGGTGGATGGTACTGAAGTGACATCCTTTTCCTCCCTCTTGTCTTCCTTGGAAACAATAAGTTCTTCCATGACATGCAACTCCTCTAGATTGTTTATAGCCCCTAATGGAATCATGGGAAAATCACTACAAGTTTTTGGAATATGTTGCTCATCTAGGAGTTTCCTTTCTTCTGATTGATCTACAAAATCAATCACCTTCATTTGTTTCTTCTGATAACTTTTAGGAGCAGTAGGATCTTCTTGCCCCTCTACCACCATTACAAGTTCATTTACCAATTCAGGTTCTTCAACTGAAAACATGAAGATTTCCATGATATAATCTCTATTAAAATCTTCTGAATCTGTCCTAACTTCTCCCATGTCTTCCTTCGAAACAACATGCCTTGTGTTTTGGGAAAGAGGTAATGGAACAACAAAATGATGAAGTTCCATAGGCTCCATCCATCCAAATACTCCTTAAAATCAGATAGGTAATCTACTTCTTCATTTTCCAGTTGTGTCAAGGATTCATCTTCAATCATGGTGTCCTCCAAACTAGCAACTTGTTCATACTGACATTTTTCATTCTCAAACATGAAATTAGAAAGATTAAATTCATAGGAAGAATAAGGAGAAGGATTTGAAACCTCTCGTGTTTCTTTTTCTATTTTCAAAACCCTTAAATCCACTTTGAATTCCTATTTGGTAAAAGACTCCTTATATCTGATTGTGATACTTGGTAATGCTTTTGGTGGACTCACATAACCTTCTAAAATAACAAAAAGCTCTTGACAAGATAGGCAATCGGGATCATTGCACTCATTAGAATCACCTGGTACACTTGAGAGTCTTCCTTCTTCAACTTGCACATGCTCTTTTCCTGGCATATTTGGGACTAAGTCCTGCCCTTCTAAAATATGTTTTCCCACTTGTGGTGATCCAACCTCCTTTGATGATATGAAATCAAAATGGATTATGCATTCTGAGAAGGTAGACTTCTGCTCATCATTTACTTGTGCTTGTTTTGTTTTTTCCACGAAACTAGTTTGTACCACCTGTTCTTGATCCTTAATTTACAAAATAGGTTATGTCAAAAGTGGAATTTTCTTGACGTTGAGTCTTGCATCCCACTTCTTCAGATGTTTTGCAATATTTTATTTATTAAGCTCCTTAACATCCTCTTCTTCATCTTCAGTATAATCATGTTCTTCCCAAAATGGATTTGGAAATATAAGAGGACAGGTGGGTTGGGATTCAATGAACTCCCTCACTATTTGAGAGAGAAGAAGAGGTGCCTCTTCTTGTGTTGGTGACCTTTGCAGAAAAGAAGGAACTTTTGAAGAAAAATTAGGAACAAAATATTCATAATGGGATGGAAATATAGGAGAGGAAGGAATGGAATTCTCAACATGGGCAGCTGGTGAAAATATTAAGATTTGGGGTCTATACTGAAATGATATTGATTTGGAAATAGAAATAGGATTATGAGGTGGTGGTGTAGAACTTGCCCATTGACAGGATTACATTACATCAAGCTCATATGCCTATATTTATTTAGTCCAACCTTCAAGTTGAGGAAACATTTCAGTCATAAAAGCAATCTTTTCCTACTAGCTGTAAAAACTCGGCATAGGGCCAAACCATGGACAAGCTACCTTGAAGCGATTCTTGAATTCCCTCATTTGAGTTATGGCTCTATATTTTACCATGCCTGCCTCTAGTTTTTGCATCTTAATTTGCAACTTTATATATTCATCTATAGAATAGCCTCCATCATCTGCATATTCATGGTCTTGAAAAGCTGCATAGTTAAGTGAACAATCAAATTGGCCATGGCTCTACTCATAGAGATATGCATGCTGCTGATTTTCATCATAAAAAGGAGATGGAGGTGGGTTAAAACAACATGAAAATGGAAATTATTGTTGCTGGTGCAAGTGGGATCTCAACTGTGAAAATGAAACCATGATTGCACAGCTTCATGAATGAGAGGAAAATAGAAATATGTAGAGGAAAACTATATGGAAATGGGAAAAAACAAAAGTCTGCAACTCAGAGAGTGGGTTACTTAGACCAATGGAGTTTCCAATTGTGGTTGGGTGTACCTTAGGTAAGGCTGAAATTTCACTAAGAGCACAACTTAATGAAATGAAGTGAACACAATAAACACACCCATGAAAAATGTGATGATGGGATACCTGTGAAATATAGAGCTTTCACCTACTCTCCCACCCGACATGCCAAAAGCTGATAGCGCTAAAACATTGCACCCTCTAAATGGCTTGAGTGCAAATGGGACTCTCAATGTGATTGGGTAACATGGGATCACCTTTCAAGTTGTGGGACTTGGGCTTGAGGTGAACCTCCAGAGAAGGCTGGATTCATATTCCTAAACTAAGCACTACACTACTCCTAATGCGAGAAAAATGGCTAACTAGACCTATGATAACATTTCAAGGGATTAGGGAGAGAGATTTGTAAAAAATAAAACCATAAATTAGAAATGGTGATGCATAAAGAAATGGTTTTTCTAGATAAAATTCCATCTTTCCAATGAAGAAAGATGATCATGAGGAAGAATGAACATGCATTATAAACCCAATTTACATATAGTACTTCACTCCTTGATAAGCGCAATGACCTCCAAAACTCGCAAAAGAAACCCTAGTTGCACAGTTCACCTAAAAACATGAGATGGGAAAATAGAAGCAAAAAAATCATGCAAGGACATATAATTGATCACAAACATAATTCTCATTACTTCAAGCACTTGCATAGTGCATCATTACAGTAGGGAAAAGGCATAGGCTTCCATTACAACTTTAAAAGAAAGGCTTGAGAGCATAAAAATTCACAGTAGCTTAGCTTGTGAATAGAGGGGAAGCTTTGGAAGATGTCTAACTCTTTAAAATAAGAACCCCATTTACATTTATAGAAAATTCTAATGTGTCAGGGATATCTCCTTCGAAGATCCGCACCTCCTCTCTGTTGTTTTTCCTGTTGTTGAGAGAAAGAAGGGAGAAACCCTAGAATCTAGGCCAGAATGTAGGAAACAATTAATCACTGTTGTTGACTATGTTTGCCCATTTATTACACCTTCACCCTCAAGGCAACACTCACGGAATGAGGAAAACCTACAATTTTGGAATGCAAATTTTTGAAAATTCATATTCTGATGATTCCACTATGTAGCTCCTGTTCTCCACATTCCAACAGCTATAATTTTGTAAAAAAAATCACAATCGAGGAGGAATTTGTCTTCCTGAGTGAAATTTATTTTAGGGTATCTAGGGCATTGTGTTCTATTAGCTCTTAATAAAAACTCATGATGCTTCACAAATTCAAATTCCAAATTTGTCTCTATTTAATTACAATATAATATTTTAATATATTTTATGAGCTCGTTATACCCTTGGTAGAATCCTGCACCATTGGATTTTACATTTGGGGGAATCAATGAATTTTTTTGGTGAATGACTCATCAGCCAGCTCACTGAGCTAGCTGGTGAGCTACTCCATTACACTGCCTCAGTGAGTTCCTTGTATATACCACACCCATCTTATTTTATTCACCATTGTTTTATGTTTGTTGGTTTTACATTAAAAGCACCTATGTAGTCCGATATTAACTTGATGAGCTTTTCATTCATATAATTCTCCATTATGCATTGGAGTCTCCATAACTTACCATGTCATAACATATGCCAACCCATTATTGACTCGGTTAGATCTTTGTCTTCATCGCATGGTGAGTTCAAACTTACCCAGTAAGCATTACACAACAAACTAACTTACCTTCTACCGAGCCCACATGGCTCACTCAGTGAACTACACGTCTCTACCGATAACCATCAAGCATGCCTGCCCTATTTTACATTGACATTGGAAATTTGGAATTTATGAAGTACCCCCCATCTTCCTCGCATTGACACCAATGAATTCAACATGGATTGCTTAGTCGAGCTCTTGAAACGTACATGTCAACTGCTTCTCACACCGAGCTATTTCAGCTAATTTTCCAGCCGTTTTACATGTAGTAGGTGGCTCAACGTGTCATATTTTGAATGATGAGCCTTCATTTGTGCTTAGTGACTTGGGCTAACCACTACATTCCCTACTATGAATCATCACCACCCATCAACACTCCCAATCATCTCGTCAACCTCAACACTTTAAACGACGAACCATTCAATTACATTTATTCCACACAGCGATCTTTGACTAGTGGCTCAGCCCATGACTCAGCTTGATCTTTGGAAACCACCCTTTGAGTTGACCTGAATCACTTCAAATTTTGGAATTTTAAGTATTTCCAACATGCCAAAATCCAAATGTTGAAACACCTCTGAACCCGAAAAGCCAAAACTCCAAATTTCAGAGTTTCAGGATTTCAGGCTCTCTTCATACGCTGAACTCCAACTCGTTCGAGAGTCTCTGAACCTTGAAATCATACACCCCCAAAACCCTAAATCCTCCTTCACCTTAGATTTTTTTCTATCCATATTTATAAGCTCACCCTTTTACCACTCTCAATACTGATCTCCTGGTCCTGTAATGATGCCATGACCTCAACTACTTTCATGATGAAAAACCAAGCTTGTAACATGACTCATGAGATCCTTTGATCCACCATGATTCACACAACCAACTTTGCCTATACATTCATCTTGAGAGACAATCTCCTCTCCTTCTTCACATGAAACTCCAGCAAGCTCGACTTCATTCCTAGCTCAACCCCTGTGTAGCCCAAACCATCTCCCCCCAAGCACTGAGCTCCCGCGTTGATTCTAGTGGACCCTGACTCAATTTCCTATGAGAAAATTCATAGGTTCATCATCGATTCCTCTCGCTTGGCCATACAACACAAAACATTCACTCGCCATACATGTTGATGCATTTATTACACCAAGCCAAGCTAGTCCTATTAGCAATTTCCAATCTCGTCAAGACCAAACCAAGATCAGTTTTGAGCTTCCTCAGCTGAGTGCTTCAGCCTCATTGTCATATACTTATCATCTTACACACTTCCTCATATCTCATCTTATGAGCTCCACACTTCTTGATAAGGTTCGGATCTCTATAGGTTTGCACTGAGACTTGGCAATGTGAAATTGACACTAGTCAAGTTCAAAAATTTTGTAGGGAAATCCTCTTCCTAGTAAATCCAACAACGACAAGCCATCAACCTAGCTCGCTTCCTTCCACAGGTTGGCTCCTTCACAAATCCGCCAAGCTCTGAGATTGATCCTCTTGCATAACATGATCTCAAACTCACCTCCGTATTAGCTTTTTTGTTAGGCTCATTGTTGATTCTTAACTTTCATCCATTCAAGATCTATGTAGCGAACCTTTGGATCATTCGACCCTAAATGCTCACACTTGTTAAGTAAAACATCTCACTGAGCCATATGTTATGTATCACTTTTGAATCCTCGACATCTTGTTCCATGCTCAAGCTGCCTATGTTGGGTTGTAAGTTCCTAATTCAGAAATCCAGTCCCCTAGCTCGATCTCAACTCTTCCCAAAGCTATCCCATCAATGAATTCCATGTTACACACCAAGTCTCTTATGAGCTATAATAATTTCCGACTCATATCCTCACGTGTTTTTACATGAGCTCAGGCTTTCCTTAAAAATCAACTAACCCTGTAGTATTTTCTGCATAGCTCATGGTGAACCCTTTTCAATGACCTTCCTCGCATCTCAAGCTTTGAGATTTTATGCAACTCCATGAAGAATTGATTCATTTATTTCCACCTCAATGCCTTGCTACCAAGATCCTTGTGCAAAACATATCACTGGGCGATATGTTATGTCAAATGTTATGAATCATCAACATGTTTTAGCCTTTAAGACTCACATAGCTTGATGAGCTATGTTTAGCTCATCCCAAGCTTGACTCTTTGAGCCCTTATAAACCTTAGCTCGGCTCAGAGAGCCATAGCTTAGTTTTATCATGTGTCAAGTTTGTCACGACACATTTTGACCAAGCCTTCCTACATGTCCTTCCGAACTACTTTGGAGGTTACATGCAATGCATTTTGATGGGGCAAGCCTGTTAGAAAATGAATGTCTTCAGGTCTTATTTTGATGATAAATTGGTGGGATGGTAATTGAGTTATGAATGTGTCATCAGAATGATTATACACTTACATTAAATTATTTATTAATTTATGTTTTGTCTCATACTAGGGGATGTAAATAAGACCATGGAACCCTGAGCTACTAATCCAACCAGATTGACTAATTGTTTGAGGGTCTTCAAGCAGTTGCAGCAACTGGGGATATAAAATGTTTCGGTAAACATAGGAAGTTGGTTTAATGGTATTTTTCCTTGGGGTCATTATTCTTGAATGTTGATTTCTTGAAAAAAGAAGAGGTTGGAAAATTGTAGATTAGGATACTTGTATATGATGACAGATGTGCCTTGAATTTTTATGATCGATCCTAATATTGGAAGCGGACAAGAAGGTTAGAATCCTCGAACTCTCTAAAAAAATTCTATCTCGGAGAAACCTACAGGTGAAAATGGGACAAAACGTATGTGGATGGGTATATATATATATATATATATATATATATATAGGAAAGAAAAGTGCATTAAATGTGGAAGGCACGTGTCATATTAAATGTTGGATGACCTTCCATGTTACCGTTTGGGAACACCAATCACACATTATCGGCTAGAAACTCTGACATTGTTACCGGTCATCAACACTTTTCAGTGTTTCTAGCCGGTAACACTTGTCATTATTAATGGTCAGTAACACTTGTTAGTTTTGTCAGTTGGTAACACAGATAAATATTATCGGCTGGTAACATAGACAAGTGTTACTAGCTAGTAACACAGACAAGTATTACCATCTGGTAACATAAACAAATGTTACCGATCAGTGACACTAATAATGGTGTTGAATGGTAACACTAATAATTGTGACCGACCGGTACCACTATTGAAGTTGTTGTCATTTGGTAAAAGACTGTACTTACCGGCCAGTAATATTTTTTTTTACTTTTTTCATTTAGCAATAAAAAACTGCCCCTCCATTTTTTTAAAAATGCCTTCCTTTCACCACCATCACGAAACCCTTTTTTGTGCTTTCGCCTATAGTGTAAATGGCTTTTTTTCAAATTCACCACCCATTCTATAATATTTTTTTGGGTGGGGGGTCTTAAAATGAACCTTGTTGTATGGATGTTTCTAGATTTTTTATGTTATAAACTTCAAAAACTGATGATGAAAAGGTGTGCTAAGATAAACAAGTATTCACAGAGTTATCAATGTGTGTTAAGAAAGAGTGAGGATATTACACTTATACATGTAAATGTACAATGTCAAGATAAGTGGTGTCAAAGGATATATTTCCAAATTTGAGTTTCTATATTTTTCCCTCCTTTAAATATGAAAATAAATTACATGCTTAAAGGAAAATATACCTGAGTGTATAGACACTTTTTCTTTACTCGCAATAACTTTATTTCACAGTATCATTTCATGTTGGTGTTGGAACACTCCAAAATGAAACTTGCAACAAAGAGTGTAGTCAATGCCTGAGATAGGAACCAAAAATTTAAATTAATATGTAATGAAAGTATTGTAAATAAATGTACAACAAGAAATTCCAAAATATATGGAAAGCATGGAAGGAATACACCTATTTTTTATGAAGGGAATGTGCTCCCATTCTTGTGCTTTGGAGATTCTTGATTTGTTGAAATTTGATGAATAATTGGGGGTGATCAATCCCCAATTAATTTTTAGGAGAGATTGATGCAATAGGTGTACTAACCCAACATATGAATTTCAAAGAGAAGAACCAAAAAGAGGATCCAAAGCACCCCACTAAGGAGGAAGACAATGTCTTGAATTCATTTAATAACTTTGATATCATCCCCTTAAGTGTAATAGGTTAGGAAATTCTTCCTATAAGAACTTAGCTACTTTAATACCTTCAACAACCTCATGGACCATACTGTTGCAAATATATATAAGCCCAGATTTGTTTATTAGGAAACATAGTAGAAAAGAGAAATAAATGCCTCCATACTCTTCCCATATTTTGTACAACTAAGTAGAAACTAAATACAACTGATTGCATGCTGAAATTTGAGTGGAGAATGGAGACCTATACCCCCAATGTGCCTAAAACTAAAGATGAAAGTGAGTACCATGGATAAGGAGAGAATATAATACTTCATGCCCCTGAATTTTTTCCAAACTGAGTCAATTTGACTATAAGACCATATGAAAATTTCGTGTTAGTGATAAAAACTTGATAATGTTCACAGAAACCAATTTTATGTGGTTGTCACTAAGAATAAAATGCATTTGTAAGGGAGATGTGCATGGTAGAAACCATGACACAAAACAAGAGTAATAAGAAAAAGAAACATGATATCAAGAATAGTGTTAATGGAAAAAAAAACAAAAAAACAATAGAAAATGATGTGTTAGAAGAAAACAAGTGCATACACTGTATAAATACGTGAAAACATGTCGAATAGTGTCACAAAAAAGGTGATATGCATGCCAACATGGGACATCTAAGGTGTCACAATATAATGAAGGCCCTTAAGCCTACAAGAGATACATAACCATACACAACACATGCTGCCACAAACATGGGACACCCAGGGTTTTACAAGAAAAACAAATCCCTTATGCCACGATCAAAATAGAAAAAAAGTCACGCACACTGATGCAAAGCCTAATTCACTTTCAAACAACTTGCAAATTTATATTGAACCACAAACTCAAAAACTTATTTTTAGGCCTTCAAACTAACTCCTTTCTCAAGTCTAAGGACTCCTTAATCAAGAAAATAATCCTTATTGAACTCATTCAATCAATGGACCATGCTTCTAGACTTCATACCAAGTCAAATCAACCATCAAATTAAATGAAAATAATCAAAATTATCAACTTGCTTACCCTCTTATAAAATTTCTCTTCTAGGCTTCTTGAGAAAATGCCATAGGAGATTCCATGGTTGGATAAATTTATAAGCACTCCTTACAAACTAATAATTCCTATAAATACCCTTTATTTTCAAGATGGTGTGTGTAAAATTTGTGTTTCTAACTCCTTGGTTAAATTCCCCTTTCAATATCACTTCTCTTTACCTTGTTTAGGCTTGCTCAAAGGGTTTTGCACCCTTAATTTTTGTTCTAGGAAATTAATTCAAAATCTAAGCCCATTATATGATATCCTTTTTGCTTTTCTTCATATGCACAAAATTTCATTATGGATTTCTTCACAAATTTACCCTCAAATCCTCTCTGTCAATTATATATTAGCTATCCATAACCATCTACAGTTTAGTAGGTCAACTGTCACAAAATGGAAGTGTTTGAGGTATTTCTAAGGTCTAAAACTTTATGAATCTATTTTAGAATCCTTTTAAAATGACTCTTACCAATTTGGAAATTTTCATCACTGTGGAAAACATTTTTCCTTCCTCATTCAACCAAACCCTAGGTTTCAAATATGCATCTAGAAGTCTGTAGCCTAGCAATCAACAACTTTAGCCTTTATATAATGATTCAAACCTTGGTATAATCTAAATACACCAAAGTAAAGTCCTTAGATGCTTATTAGAAAGTTTCACTTTTGAGTTTTAAGTTTTGACCCTTCAAAATCTTGATTGGGATCAAACCCTAAGAGGGTTACACAATAGCGCCAAGTTATATAAATTTAGTCATAAAATCAAACATTATTAACTCTAAGGCTTAAATATTTTTTCCATAGGTCTAAAACACCTTGGTAAATCTCATGAATCCAACAATAGGCTATCTCCATTCACCAATTACTAATGTAACTTCCACACTTTGTACTCTATTTCACAAAGCAGGGTGATTAGGGTTTAAAAACTTATATAAGCATTCTCAATCCAAAGTGTCTAACCTCTCACTTTCATGGTTTATAAATTTTAATTCAAACCTGTAAAATATGGAATAATCTCCTCAAACCACCATCCAATCCTTTGAACAAATTATCTCATTCACCTTAACAGTATGAACATGACTAGTTTAATGCACAATTTATTATAGGTTTTTACTAACAAATGACATCAAACTAGAAATTGCAGAAATCTTTGAAGGTACATTGTAGCTTATTCACTCCATCTAAGCTCTTATATATTTTAACCTCTTGCTTATTGATCAATTTCAGCCTTCTTAGACACCAACTTGCACTTTTTCATACAATATACATAGTTAAACTTAGAATTCCTTTGATGATCACAATAACAGAATCTCAGAGATTGTGAAATACAACTTTCAATAAACAAAAATAAAGGAAATAATCTCACATCTAGTATGCATGTGATCCTACCAAGAAATATAACAAACTAAGGATTCATTAATTCTCATGTACACAGATTTCTTGAACTAGTACACCATACTTGCAAATAAGAAAATCTTCCAAATCCCCTAAAAGTAACTCTTTTTATTCTCATGCAAATGGATTGAGTAAAGTCAATTACATTTTACATCTTATATTCCTTTAATAATTTTCCAATCAAATGGAATCTTATAAGACCTAAAGATCACATGATAGATCTTAATACAACATTGAGATCTTTGAGCTAAACTCTAAGACCCTAACTCCTAAACCTTAATTATGACTCCTAGACCTCTATAGATCATATTCATGCTTGACATTGCATAAATGAACCATAAGGTAAATTAAAACTCCTAAGAAATAAAAAATATCCTCCATAATTCAAATTTGTAGTTTTGGAGGGAAATTACACAATTTGAATTTTTTGAGGACCTAAGTACAACCTGACACCTCTAGATGACTCCTTCTAACCTCTTGAACCTACTAACACACTAATAAGACTAAAAGACATTAACTCGTAAACATTAATTGTGACTCCTAGACCTCTATAGGTACTATTCATGATTGACACTCCATAAATGACTCATAAGGTACATTAAAACTTCTAAGCAAGCCAAAATAGCCTCTGAAATTCAAATTTACAGTTTTAGAGGGAAATTTCACAATATGAATTTGTGAGGACCTAAGTAAAACTTAACACCTCTATATGAATCCCACTAACCTCTTGAACCTACTAACACACTAACAAGCCAAATTTTGAAGACTACAAGACATATTTACATGATTGGAGTGACACTACTGCATTATACTTCTAGGTAAAGAGAACGTTTCCCCATAACTTGTATTGTGTTAGTTCTTCTTCTTATTCTTTCTGTGTTTCCAACTGATGGTGATCTTCTTGAGGTGGATCTTGATTACATACCATACCTTAATTAGGTCCTTCATTCTTCTCACTTTCTTGTTTATTCTTAGATTGATCATGTACTTGAGTAGAGTGATGGTTTTAAGACTGGTTTTGTTGTTCTCCACCTTGTACTTAAGAATATACCTTTGATTATTGTTCACATGGATAATATCTTCTTCATTTATAACTACCAAAAATTCCTTTTCATCTTCCTTTGGTCTTTCTTGGTTCATCTCATTCTTGTAATTGAAATACACTAGTTTTTTCTTGAATGAATTATCTTCTCTTGACTATTTTTCCTCTATCTCAGTTTTCATACCTTTATACACCTCTCTCAAAGAGAAATTAAATTGAAACCATTTGTTCTTATCCATCTTATTTTCCTCTATTTCCACCTCATGTTTTATTTCCTTTTAATTTTTCATGTTTTTGTCTTCTTGGGTTGCTTTTCTCCTTCTTTCAAGATTGTTTTCACCTTTTTCAGCATTTGATTACTTTATGGGTGCTTCATACTTTGAATTTTTATTTTCCTTTCTTATTCCTTATGATCCTAAGATATTTTTTTTTCTTTTTCTATTTTATGATCTTCAAATCCTTCTTTTCCATCTTCAATTCTCTGTTCCCTTTGCAAATTTCCTTTAATTTGTCTTTCCCATTGTTTCTTCTTTATGACTCCTGTCAAATGATTCATACCTTCATCCAAGTTTCTTATACTTGCACAATCAGAACTCAAAATAATGTTAGATTTAACATTAGGAGGGTTTAATGCCTCTTCCATATTCTTCATGTCCTACATTTTCTCTTCTTTATTCGTGGTTTCTTCACACAACTTGGTCACTGTGTCTTCCTCTTTTTCACATTCCTCATCACCTCTTTCAACTTTACTTGTTGATTTATCATACTTAAGACCTTATTTTGGGTCCTAAGCACTTCATCATGTGATTTTACACTCTTGTTTTCATCTCCCTCTTATTTTACTTCACCATCTTCCTCTCTCTTGACCTCCTCTTGCCTTGAGGCCTTCCCATTATCTTTACAAATCTGATATTCTTCCTCCACTATTGCTGCATTTTCTATTTCTCTCACCTCTTCCCTAAATCTCTCTTCACCTTCCTTCTTAAGTTTATCTTGGTGCACCACTCTTTCCTTGTTATCATTAAGATGTAAAAACATCTCTAAGGCCTCTTCTAATACCTATTCATCCTCTTATTCCTGTTTTACCATCTCTTTTCCACCCAAGATTATCTCATTTAAATGTTTTTCATTTTTATAGCATGTGAATTGAACAAATTTTCAATAAATTTTAGTTCCTCTAACATAAAAGCATTCATTTTTTTATTATCTTCATCATATATAGGATTGTCAAATGTAATTTCCTCTTCTCTTTGTGTATTTACAAATAAGAAAATTTCAATTTGCATATGACCTTGTTCACATACCTCATTTACATGTTGATTTGTTGTTGCATTTATTTTATCTTCATTTTCCTCTTCATAATCATCCATTTCTTAAAGTAGTTCACCTTCTTCAGGGTAGCAATATACTACCTCTTCATCATTGAATCCTTGTCCATCTTATTCTTCACTTTCCCATTCATCCTCTACTTCTGAGGTAACTTCTTCATCTGCATCTTCTCCTTCCATGTTCTATATCAATTCCTCGAACCTTTTTACATCGTTTTTAAGATTTCTTAATTATTTATTCATCCATTATTCTTGTTTTTTTACTTCTTCTTTCTTCTTGAATTATTTCTTCTTTCTCTCTCTCTCATCTAGTTTCTTCTTTTGGCTCAATAACATCACCAACTCTTTCACTATCTCTTCATCATCCACTATCTTCTTTACTTTCACAACCACCTATCACACACACACACACACACACACTTTTCACAAGAAAATTCACAATTCCTTGTTAAAATATTCCAAACTTATTCTTTAATGGCCTATAAAATTTCTCTAATATTAAATGATGCAGATCCTAACTCACTTTCAAAAAAATTACAAAGTTAGATTGAACCACAACCTCAAAAAACTGATTTTTAGGCCTTCAAACTAGCTCCTTTCTCAAGTCTAAGGACTCCTTAATAAATTAAATAAGCATTATTTAACTTACTCAATCAATGGAACATGCTTTTATACTTCATACCAAGACAAATCTACCATCAAAATGAAGGAAAACAATCAAAATTATCAACTTTCTTACCCTCTTGTAAAACTACTTTTCTAGACTTCTTAAGTAAATGCCATAGGAGATTCCATGGTTGGAATAATATATAAGTAATCCTTACAAACTAAGAACACTACTAAATACCCTTTCTCTTCAAGATGGTGTGTGTAAAATTTGGGTTTATAACTCCTTGGTTAAATTCCCTTTTCACTATCACTTCTCTTTACTTTGTATAGGCTCCTTCTAGCCTTGCTCATAGGGTTTTCCACCCTTAACTTTTGTTTTGGGAACTTATTTCACAATATAAGTCCATTCTAGGATACCCTTTTTTCTTTTCTTCATGTGCACAAAATTACATTATGGATTTCTTCACAAAATTTCCCTCGAATCCTTTGTTTCATTTATATATTGGGTCTTCCATAGCCATCCATAGTTTGGTACATCAAATTTCACAAAATTGTATGTTTTTAAGGGATTTCTAATGTCTAAAACTTTATTAATCTCTTTTAGAATCCTTTCAAGATGATTTCTTACCAATTTGAGAATTTACATCACCGTGGAAAACATTTTTCCTTCCTCATTCAACCAAATCCTGGGTTTCAAATATGCATCGACAGGTCTGTATCTTAAGTGTCAAAAACTATAGCCTTTCCATATAATTCAAACCTTGGTATAGTCAAAATCCACCAAAGGAAGTACCTATATTCTTATTAGAAAGTTTCACTTCTGGGTTTTAAGTTTTGACCCTTCAAAATTTTGTTTGGGATCAAATCCTAAGAGAGTTGCACAGAGCACTTGATTATGTAAGTTTAGTCATAAAATCAAATATTATTAACTCTAAAGATTAAATTTTTTTACCACATGTGTGAACCACCTTGGAAAATCTCATGACTCTAAAAGTAGGCCATCTCTATTCACCAATTACTAATGTAACTTCCACACTTCATACTTTTTTTCACAAAACAGACTGATTAGGGTTTAGAAACTTATTTAAGCATTTTCAATCCAAATTTTCTTACCTATCACTTTCAGGGTTTCTAATGTTTAACTCATACCTTTCAAATATGGAATAATATCCTCAAACCACTATCCAAGGATTTGAACAAATTATCTCATTCACTTTGATAGTCTTGACTTGACTAGTTTAATGAACAATTTATTATAGGGTTTTTACTGAAAAATGATATCAAACTTGAACTTGTAGAGATATTTAAAGGTACATTGTAGCTTATTCACTCAATATAATCTCTTTTGTAGGTTAACCTCTTGTTTATTGATCAAGTTCAACATTATTAGACACCGACTTGCACTTTTTCATACAATATACACAGCTAAACTCAGAATTCCTTTGATGATCACAATAATAGATTCTTAGAGACTATGAAATATAAATTTTAAGCAACAAAAAAAAATTAAATAATCTCACATCTAACATTCATGTGCTCATATGAAGAAATATAACAAACTAAAGAGTCATCAATTCTCATGTACACAGATTTCTTGAACTATTACACCATACTTGCAAACAAGAAAATATTCAAATCCCCCTTAAAGCTTCTCTTTTAATTATAATTTGAATGGAATGATTAATTTTAGTTAAAATTTTCATCTTATAGTCCTTCAATTAGTTTCCAAATGAATGGAAGCTTCTAAGATCTCTAGATCACATGATTAGCTCTTAATACAACATTGAGATATTTGAGCTACACTCCAAGACCCTAACTCCTAAACTCTAATTGTGACTCTTAGACCTCTATAGGTCCTATTAATTCTTAAAACTCCATTAATGACCCATAAGGTACATTAAAACTCCTAAGAAAGCCAAAATATCCTCCAAAATTCAAATTTGTAGTTTTGGAGGTAAATTGCACAATTTGAATTTGTGAGAACATAAGTATAACCTAACACCTCTAGATGACTTCTACTAGCCTCTTGAACCTACTAACACACTAACAAGTGAAAATTTTAATACTAAAATACATGTTTGCATGATTGGAGTGATGGTCCTGCATCAAAAACACACACCCACACACACAACTATCAAGTGTATCCAAATGTGATGAAAATCACATAACATATGATATATAAGAACTAGTGAAGAAATAATTGTAAACATTGCACACGACACATGTGTTATTCCTATTATTCCAAAAGATAATAAATACACAATATAGATATGTAACCAAGCATAATGAGGAAATAAAGGAACTATAATCAAAATATAGCACCCGAAGATAGTACGTAAAAGTAGATGCCCCTAGAGTTTGGTAGTCTAGGAAAATGGAAGACCTATACCTATCATCATGTACCACTCTATGAATGTCTTGCATCATGATCAATACCATGTGAACGCATGTGTGTACAGAATAAATACTATCTATCAAACCAAAAGAATAAACAACATGTATGATGTAAAGTGCAAACAATGCATGTTATAAAAATAAGTCTTGATTTTATATTTTTCCAAATATTTGAATGCTTTTTATATTTTAGGCCCTCCCTAAAGGCATAGATGAAAAAATATTCTCTGAAGAGAAGGAAGGGTGACCTAGGAATGCTCTCATGGAGGGGAATAGATGGAGATTGTATGACTAAATATGGAAAGCAAGATTACCCCCAATATATGTGTGCAAAGTGAAGTTTAGGTGTAGAACCGATCCCTCGATACTCAAGTTGAACCTATAAACTATGTGAATCATCTCGAAATGAGGGGAATATTATGATAACTAATGACCTTGCAGAAATGGTAATGACCCAAGAAGTTCTGAAGGCCTAAGACATAAAATAATATAACAAAAAATGGGAAATGGAGGTAACATATGCAACCACGAAGAAGTAGCCCAAATTTCAATAAAAGTGTTAGATATAACATGATTATCATGATAAGGGTCATTCCCAAAATATATCAAAGGTGTATCAATGTTGCAAGTAATATTAAAATAATGGTGTGTATGTGCATCAATATTAGTGTATGGCATATACACATTGTCAATGAGTGTAGTCACAGAAGATGGTGCAACCAGAGGATGATGAATGATAGTAGCTTCATGATGGGTATACATATAATGAGTGTCATGTCATATAATAGAGCTAAATTCCATAGTTTTCAAGATCTTTTAATGGTATCAGATATGTGTGTATCATAGATGATACACTGTAAAGTAACATTAGGAGAAGTAGTCTAAAAATTATCTTATCGAAATATAATCAATGTGGAAATAGGTGATGAAGAGTAGTCCCAATAAATAGTATGTGAATTAATTAGATATTGAATAATATGTTGTAATGATTTACATTGATCAGTATGGTGTCCGATGCAGTGATGAAAATTACAATAAAGGTATTCATTAAAATTATTATTATGAGGGAGGCTCATGTCAACCTCAAATGGGGGAGGGATAAACATGAGACCACCCTTGGGAAATTATTTTAATATAAAATGTTGTGGAAAAGGTAAATGTGTGAATTTCCATGTGCGAATAATAGTAGAGATAAATGTAGATGAACTAGGAGAACCCTTATATTGAGATGAAAAATATTTGAAAGGAGAAAGATCCCATTTTTAAACTAGGCGGAGTCCTGGTGAGAAAATTACAATCCCGTAGGTTCTAAGGCAATGTGTGTGGCATGCACTCAAGGGATTCCCAAAATAATGTTGTAAGTAGGATGATCATGAACAACATAGAAAAGTGCATCAAATGTTTTGTGACCAAGAGTGATGGGGATAGTAATAGAACCAAAAACCTTTTGAGGGGCATTATCAGATGCATGAATTCTAATATTAAGAGCTAAGGTACTAATAGGAATACCTAATCTATGAAAAAATATATATATTACACACATTGAGGTTAGATGCTTTGTCAATAAGAACACACTTAACCATATTTTTATGCACCATAACTTGAATAGAGAGAGGAATTCCATTATTAAGAAGGGAATATGGAGGAAATATCTCAAGGAAGGGAGAAAGATCCTTGTGAATAAGAACCTCTACATACTCCATAGATGCATTATGGGGTACCATTATCTTACACAAGATGTCATGAAATGCATCCCTACATGCGGGGTTATTCCTAATGTACTCAAATAAGGAGATAAATGGAACACTAGAGGAGGCCATTGACACAAATAAATCAAACCTGAATTTTAAATAAAACCCTAAGGCCATTAAGGTTAGGGCTATAATGATCAATTAGAAATCATCAGGTTCACGAAATGATTTCACTTATTTGAATCTTATTTCATTTTGTTTTAATTTTTTAGTTTTATTTATTAACATACATAAAAACTAGAATAAATTCCAACAATTGGATATTCTAATTTAATTAACTTCCAAAATTAATTACACAAACTAGAATAACAGTGTTCAAAGTGACTATTGATCTAACAATTATCAAAAAACATAAGAGAGAATTGTACTTCACTAACTCTATGTGTATATGGAAGATTCTGGGCGATCTAAATGCAGGAACAAGATGATATAAGACTTAAATGCTTCATTACAAAAACTGGCACTTGAAATTGAACCTGGTCAAAAATGTACAACTAGGTTAAGAGCATCTATACAGTATTGAATCTCATGTACGATATTGGACTTGTTTGGAATCTGGGCCTATAATTTCTTGATTACTTCATCTTCCTGCAATTGAGTGCTACTATATGCCGGTTTTCTTTGCTCACCTCTAGAATGGCTCTATAAACTTTTTTCAAGCCCTAGAACCCATGTAGTGCAAGGAGGAGTTCTTACGAAAAAAAATTAGGTGGGTTGTGGGAACCCATGTTCACTACTAACATCACCACTATTTTAAAAAGATCTGAAAACTTATTTCATTCTCATATCATGTGATATTCTACCATAGTGCAATCAAAACTTGAAATTCATGCTTTGACAATTCTTTGCTTGAGTTTTACACTTGTGAAGGGTCAATTTTCTTTCATGTAAAATGAAGATGGAAACTCCTAGACCAAAAAAGAGGATTCAAACCTATAGAGGGTCTTACCCTAATGGATTCACATGATTTATTTCATAGTTTAGGGAGTTTAGAGTGCCTTTTGTGCTTGTTTTTACATGAGGAGTTCTTAAAGTGTCAAGTTTATAAATGAGATATGATTTAGTTGATTATATATTATTATGAAGGTTGTTATGTCATGAAAGGACAACAAAGAGGATGTATTTTCTCATAATAATGTGACATATTTGGAAGAATTAGCCCAAAGTATGTTGGTCTAAAATTTTACAGTAGGGTCAACTTTTAGAATCATACAAACTGATCGAAAACAATGGTTTTGAATCTAGAGAGAAAAAACATGCATTTAATTTATGGGCCAGAGGATGAATATTAGTATATGTGTTTTATGTTGTTAAAATTCATAAATTGATGAAACATAAGTTGGAAAAGATAATAAAAGTAGTCGAATATCTATCAGGGCTTGATAAATAAGAGTAAGGAGAGAACATTTGTACATACAAGTGTGTAATGTCAAGATCAATAATGTCAAAGGATAGATTGTCAAATTTCAGTATCTACACTCACTTATAGAATTCCTCAAGTTACAATGAGAATGAAATACATCCCATGAAACATTATTATATTACATTCCAAGAGAGGACAAATAAACATCATCATTTGACTCATCCCCACTATCACTATTATTAATATTACAATTATTCTCATTTTTCAACATTCACTTGTATTGAAAAAACATGTCTTATATCATTACAAGTGCCACTATAATCAACCTCATAATCAAAATTAATGTGACCATTATTATAACATGTGTCATGTTTGTCTTTAAGACTAGATATAATAACTTTTTCAAAAATAAATGAAGAGTCAAGAAGAGGAGATGAAATAGGGACCTCTACAAGAAATTTTGGGATGGGCCAATACCCATAGTAAGGGACCCTACTGAGATTTGGTATAGTGTCTTGTGCACAAGTAAGGGGATGCTCAAGAGAATGAGATGAATTGGTAACATCTATCATATATTTTAAGATGGGACAATATCCATAGCTAGTGACCCTACCCTAGTTTAGGTCAATTTATTAATTAGAAAAGAAAGCCTCAAGAATAAAATCATTTGTAGGCAAGGAAGAAGATGGAAAAAAGGTTTCATACAAGCCTCTCTCATTGATTATTAACAAGAATGGCTTCATATTATACATCAATATTAGTAAGAAGACCTTATTGAGTTGAATATTGATCTTTTCCCTTGAACTGATTAAGATAATGGACATGGTTAAAGGGCTGACAACCCTTACCATCTTGAGGGAAGAAATCCTAGACCTTGGGAAACCATGAAAGCAAAAATTTGAACAAACCCTGCAGCTAGGGGAAGGGATGATGCATCAAGTAATAAAAGGAAACCCTAGGGGAGAAATGGTTTGATACTATAAATCCTGGCTTAAGTAGGGAACCAAAGCCAAAATATGTGAAGAATTCAATCAATAAGTGGGTTTGCAAAATTATTTAACACTAAAATTAATAATGATTGTATATTACTAATATAGGATTGACTGTCACACAAATATCTAAATAATCATATCATACACATTCAATATACATATTTAGAAACTAGTGTTTTATGGTCATAGGCATACAATAAGCAAATAGGGGTGCAATTAGGGTTAGAGTGACCACTCAACTGATTTAGAAGATAATTCATATGTTTTGTTAGTTGATATTGGCTATGTGCAAGTCTGAGGAGCTTCTCAGAATGTCATTGTGGTTTTGTGTGCTTTGGGACCAAATGATCAAACTTGAACTGAACCATTTGGTGGTTTCATACATCTATATTTAACCATATGGAGATTTCATGTTAGTTGATATTGAAGTCATTTGAATTTTCATCTACATTTAACACATGCACCCTAACTCATTAGAGAATGCAAGGTGTAATTTGGGATCTCAAATCAAAGAAACACTCTAAGAAGGACAATGATAAAATAATTGAAGCATGTTTTCTTTAGAGCACAACTACAACAGTGCTACTCAAATTTTAAATACATCTATATTATTTGCCTAGATAAAAAATACATGCATTACAATCAATCCATGTGTCAATTTCCAAGTTAAAGGGTTGAATCAAGTCCTCCATCTTGTTTACATTTTGTATCACTCTCCATCTCATCATATAATTAAGAGAACTATGTGTGACTTGATCCCTCATCCAATGATTGCTATGTAGTGCAACGTTCATCAAATCAGTAGGGGTGTGGTGAGGTAAGTCTAGCACAAATGATGGCTAAATGTTTTAATTCAATGAGAAAGGAGAAGACATATCCAACAAAATTGTTATCATCACATTTATTTAGGTACAAAAAATATATTTAAAAAAATAGGCAAAGAAAATCCTATAATTAGACTACATCTTAGATCTCCAAAGGAAACATTTGTAGCTACTTGGACAGGTTTAGCCATTAACATGTCGCCTTCCTAAAAAACATGTCTTGAGACTTGTGCACATTTCTTGGTTGCCAAATTTTACAAACTACTTGATGAATTCTACCCAGATTCTCCTTCTAGTTTCAGCTCACTACCACACATTCTAAGTTCAGTATATGGTGACTTCTTTGTAAACCTTAAACTTTGTTTTTACTTTTATTGTTATATCTCTAACGTATCTTATAGCATGATCTCATTAACACGATAAAAAAATGTTATGATATTATTATGTTGTTATGAATTATGTTATACATTAAGTAACAAGAATTAGATCTTAAACCTAATTTACATATCACACCTAAATACTCTTGGAGGATGATTTATTATACAAAATATTAATTATTACTTTGTTATTTACATAAAATGTTATTTTTATTAAATATTATTTTAACTCTATAGTCACATCATTTCTACCACATGCTAAGATGTGCAACAATATTGGCACCTAATACCATGTGGGAATATTAAGTATATATACAAAAATTTAAATAAAGAAGACCAAACAAACAAATTCATCATTATATTGCCTTCATTGTGGCATCTTTTATTGATATACTAAATGTCATGTTCCATCATTTGAAATTATAATTTAGTTATTTAAGAAAGAAAGCATTAAAAACCTCAAATGGAAGAAATTGAAACTTTAAGCTAATGTGCATTACTCGGTCAAATCTTAATACCAAAAATGTTCAATTTGAATCACTTTTAAAATGGTACAACTCAAACGAGATGAATGTAGAATGTAGTCAAATGGCAAGTGATCTTTTTCCTTTTCCATCTCAACAATCTAGGAATAAAACTATCCATATTTATATTCTTGGGCTTTTAAATTGCTACATTGGTAAATGAAATTTCCATAAAGCATCTTTTCTTAACTAAGAAAATAGTAAATATTGCCATGACAAATTTCTCCTTTCTACATTTAGATCCATGATTATAGGGAGCATTTTAAGTCAAGAATATTAAAGGTAAATTTGAAAAAAAGAAAAGAAAACTTAATGATGTTTATTTTGGACTTCTAGTTACTTTTTAATGTGTTTGAATTGCCGCCTTTGCAAAAAAGAATTAAGTTTTCTTTTACTTCAAAAACATGGAAAACTTTACTATGAGTTCGAATTTGAAGTTATTCTAAAGCAAGGCAAGTTTGATTGTAAAAGCAAGTCCCTTTATGACTTGCTATGTGAATAGGCATAGCTCTAGTTCACATATATAAAACTTTCTGAATTTTGTTTAAGCTTTGAAAGCTTTGCAATTAAACTTCATGGTTTAAGGATCCGGGGACAACCCCTTGAAGTCATCTCTAGAAAGGTATCGAAAACCCTCTTATAGTTCTAGAAGAATTAACGAGAACTCTTCTATTTGTGTTTTCCAGGAGTGTATGTTGCAAATCTGAGCGAGTGTTTGTAGAAGAATAAAGATGGTTGTGATTATTCTTCATTTCAAACTCATTCAGGGTGGAGCGACCCATATAAAGAGCTGATTGTGGTGTTCTAGAGCTGTTCTTGAATAGTTTTGTATTGCTGTTCATAATTCTGATTGTTAGAAATCAAATCAGCCAATTTGTGATATTTTTGGCCCAAAGAGTTACTGTTTCCAGCTGTGTCTGAAGGAGCAACTTGCAGATTTTTTAATAAATAAATCAGCCTTCATTTGAGGTCCAACCTAGTATTTTTCTCGTGTATTTGGCTATATAAAATCAGCTGATCTGTTTTTAGCAATAAAAGGGTGATTTTACTTCAGTTTTGAGTAATTTCCTTCCTTCGAGCAAATCGCATTTTCCCCTATAAATTCAGATCTGCATCTTTGAAAATTTTATTTTATGCATTCAAAGTTCATATTTGTGGGAAATCCATTGTAAGTGTTCAAAGGTCCATTCGGGGACATTACAGTTTAAGTGTGCCTATTCTTATCATGTTACTATGCTTAATCACTTTAGACATGGGAAAACCATTAGTTGGCCCTTTTTCCTTCTCATGTCATTGGAGAGTTTTGTAATGGCATTCCAATTGGGGAATGCAGATGGGCAGATTCATCGAGGCCTATTTTTCTTCTCTACCACTTGGCTGAGTCTCAAGAGCTGGCATATGGTCTGGTAGCTAATGCTTCTCTTGTGGATAAGGGCAATTCGGGTGAGAAAATTAAAATTAGTGGTGACAAGAGTGAGGTGAAACAACCTTCCTCAATTGTCATTAAGATTCCCAAGGAAAGGAAATGCTGTCAAAAGCAAAAGAATGCTGATCCGGCCTGTCAAGACCTTGGTAAGGACAAGCAGAAAGGGAAGGGGGTTAGTGTGGAGGCTAATAGCTTACCTGGTCAGCAGGATGTTCGTTTTGGGTCACATATCAGCAAGAACATTGTGGGTAGTATGGTCCCTAACAAAGACAATATTACAGTGAAAGGAAGTGCCAAGGAAAGCCCAGAGAAGAGTGATGGGTTGAATGAGGCTATTCAAAAGAGAATAGAAGCCTTGGAAACTAATGCCAAAATTCAACATGGTATTATGAAATGCCTCATGATGGAGAATGAGAACCTTAAGCTGAAAATTCAGCAAATTTCTTCACCTGGGCAGGACATTGGAGGTTCTGATCAGGGTAAGGATTGGATAAGGGATCTTAACCAGATGAGGGAGAGGATTGATAGTATGGAAAAGTATCATGACAAATGCAAAGAAGCGCTGAACAAAGTGATCCAATTGAGTAGAACCACAATCAAAAATAGCGCTGCTAGATTTTTCATGTTGAAAGAGAGTATCAGGAAGAGTAAGGAGCATAGAGGAGAAAGTACCCTCAATAAGAGGAAGCAGAAAGGTGGAATCGAGAACCAGCTAGAGCAAAAAATTGAAGTGCAGGTGCTGGAGGACCATTAACTGAATTTTCTCAGCGAAGAGTGGGATGTTGCTCTGCCAGCTGGTATGTGCGAGGTTATATAAGCTGTTAGTATGTTGTTGGTTGTAAGCCTTCTGTCAGTTGGGATATTGTTCATCCTTTTTTTTAATATGCTTCTAGTTTGGTTTTGTTCCTGTTAGCGCTATATATTTTGTATTTGCTTTTGTAAAAGGGTTAGGGACCTTACAAAAACCCTACCTTTACCAATATCAAGAAAGAGAGTTAGAGTGGTTGAGCAATGTGTGTAACCAGGTGTGTTGGGTGCCTAAATAAACCGCCTCCTGCCCTTTAGAAATGTATGTTAGTTACTAAGGAGTTAGATACATAGATAATTTCAATTATCTCTGCAACTAGAGTTGTTACATATGTATGTGTTGCTGCCACCATTAACGGAGAATAATACTTGAGTATTTCTTCTAAATGTTTGTGACGCATGGCACCATTATTTTTTGTGAATGCTTATTTATGTGCACGAGTAGGTCTTATTGTCAAAATATGCATGTGGAATCTCTTTTCACCTGAGCAATGGATGCATCACAGCATGCACCTTGGGTGAGCTCTTGAGTGCTATATGCCAGTGTGGAGTATCCTATTTGTTGGCATTGCAGAATCTGCATAGGACTTCTATGTGATGTAAAACCCAATCAACAACAAGTGCCATTTATGTTTCTGATTTTTGCATTGTAGTTTGCTAATACTTATAACGTCCGAATTCCAGTAATCTAGAGTGCTAACTATATTTTGGGATCCAAATCAAAATGGCAAAAGCTGCTCCAGTCAGCACTAGCAGTATGGTGGCATAAAACATCCTATTATATGCTAATGACCCTTTTCACAACTTTATAAAGATGCGAACCTCCAAACATTAAAGAATTTGTCTGTATTGATATAAAGGTCTAACTTTTATGGACTTCATAAAGAAATTAAATAAGATTATCCAGTGCATAAAACTGAATAAGATACCAATCTAATCAACACCAACCTGAAAGAATATTCAAGGAGTTGGGGTTTGTTTCTTTGTCCACGTAAGAAACTCACAAAAAAAAAATGGAATAGAATAAAAGTATGACCCAAATTTCATAGTTCTTAGGAAATCTGTAAATGAATTGGTCAAGTTGTCTATGCTTTGGACTTAGCTAACAAAGGACAACTTCGTAATGTGCTCCACATTTCATGTTCTAAGAAGAAAAGAGGTTAAATATAGGAACATATATGGCTTCAAATCTTCAAAGGTGCAAAAAGGATTTGGGATTGTTTTCTTGGGAGAGGGAGTGGCGGATATTTTGAAGCATATTATCAAGGCAAAATAATTCTGTTCACTTGACCAAAAACATGTTTTGGCCGGATCATGTGTAGAGCTGACAGGATATTCAGTATGAATCTTCGTGAACAAGCCTGACATGCTATTGTTCCTAAATTGTTTGTCAAGCCAACTCAAGAAGGTGAAGGCATAGACATACGAGAAGTGATTTTGGGAGATGTTTAAGCAATGGCTTTCGGGTTCAAGGAAAGTTCAGCATCTGTTCATAATAACTGTTAACGTTATGATTTATGTGACCTGGAAAGGCATAAATGTAACTGATGTTGAGCACCAGGTTTTACTACCATAACAAACCTTAGAGAACATCAAAACAAGGATTGTTACAGGTATCAAATTTGAGGCCAGTAATGATACTTTCAAGGAGATGCTTTCAGATTCTTTCCCTAAATCTCAACTCCCTCTTATTGTATTTTCTAGCTAGACAATATCATGAACTAGGTAAATGTTGAGCTAGCCGTGGCAGATGAAGGAACAAGAAGAGGATAAACTGAGCAATGAATGCCACAGATTTGTAAGATCATGGCCTGCCATGACTAATGGCCTCTATCTCATCGTAGTTAATTTGGGGGGAGTTTTGGCATTGTTGAAATCTAGGTGAAGGAATTGCTAGTAGGAATCTAATACGCACTCAGTTTTGTCTCTGAGTGTTTGTTTGCAGTGATTCAACATGTAAGAGTCTTCTAGGTACAATCATACAGTTTGAAGTTTCTAAACTACTCTTGCTCGTACTCAGTTTTCTAATTTTCACTTACAAATGCGTTTCCTTTTCAAAAAAAGAAGCTCTTATTGTGGGATACAAACTGAATTACCAATACTGGATGAAGGAAGAGCCATTTTCAAGCCTGAAGGAATCCTAGATACATGCACAAGTCCTATAAGATCAAAACAAATGGCCAAAATTTAAATTGATCAGGAACTTACCAGTTAAAGACGCTTTGTGCCACAATGGAGAGTGGATCTTTTAGGGCTGAGCATACCTCTTGTCTATGCTTTGAGGCCAGGGCATCTTAAGAAAGGAAGATGTACGTCGGAAAAGTGACAGGCGAGCTTGAGAATCAACAAGTAACTCTTCTGCGTACCCGACCTCCCGAGGTCGTGCCGAGACAGCCGGTGTGGGTAGAATGCGCAGGCAAACTAGTTAGGCAGTCTAATGTCTTCGACACGCACTAATGGTATTTGCGAATCTAAAGCAAAGAAGGCCCTTCTAACTTGGACTGGTGTGATAGATCGATCAACGAGGATGACTGCTCGAAGGCTCCAATCAATATCGAGCTCTGGCGTGATTCGATCTATGGGTTGTGGGATGCGTGGAAAATGACCCGGGATGGTTTCGTGTATTTCTCCTGATAGGGTCATATGGTGGATATAGTCAACTCTATGGACGATTCTCTGGCCTAGTCCAAAATTCTCTAGTTTCGTTGGTTATTGTGTCTAGTAGGGATAACTGTTGAATGATGAGAGGTGGAATCGGAGTAGACTGAAATACTAATTTACGTAGGCCAGTGTCTATGTCTAATTCTCTTATGGACTCGTTAGGCTGTGGGATCTGTGGATCACAACCATAGACTCTTGGTTGTTGCGGGTCCCGTTATGGTCATATGAGAGATCAAGTTCTGATCCCTAGTATCCAGTAGTCGTAAGCTTTTTCAGCTTCTATGTTTAGAACCAACAGTTGTGCGATCTTCTCAGAATACCTTACTGGTGTTATCGCAACTTGGATTCTTAAGCTGGTATCTATATCTACTAGGGTGTCTCCAGCATCTGGCTGTGGAACTAAAGGATCACACCCGAATGTTTGTTCTCTTTCGAGCCCTTCTACAGTCATGTGGGTATTTTCTAGGGTAATCTGTAGTTTGGCTGATTTGACCAAAACAGATGTGCTTGGTCGTCTTCGATGTTTAACCCTCTCAACTGTGTCTTGATCTGTTGGAAGTCTTCTGTTGTTTGGAAGACTTGTATCCTAAGGTTTTGGTCAATATCAGTTATTGCCACTACGGTATTGGGCTGGGGCACAATTGGCTCGAAAATGTATTCCCTGGGCTCCCTAGGTCCCGTAATTGTCATTCAAAAGCAGTAATGAAACAAACTATAAAGTAAAATCTAAGTACACTTCTAGCATATATAATTTCTTTTTGTATTTTCTGGCAATTTATAAGAAAGCAGCTATTTAAAATATTTAGAATTGATAACTAAACAACGTAAAACAAACAAAATAGCCGATTGTAGCTATTTGTCTGTGCAATTTTGTATATCTATTCTAAACAACGAAATAACTAATCTATCTGCAAGATTCTCGATTCTACCTCAGAAGTGAGGAATGAATCATAGTTTCTCAGAAACTATCAATCCCCACAACCTCCCTGGCAATATCGAGAATAGAAATAACTGAAATAAAATGATTAAATACTTTATTTGATAAGTTCTAACTAAAACTTTGAAAGATGGAACCTGGATTTCGCAGAACAGTGGCGAATCCGACGGTGTGTGTATTCTTGTCCCCTCAGTATGATCTCTTCGTTCTTTGTGCTCACGTGAATCCAGAAAAGCGTAGAATGCTTGTATCAACAGGAATAGATATGTGGATCAATGGACAGCCTTCAGAATGCAGACAGAATAGAATGCGGATAGGAGAGGGATAGCGCAAGAGTACAGAGCTTGGCCTATGCAATTCCTAGCGGGGTCTACTGCGAATCATGCAACAAAAAGCGTCCAGAACCTGGAACTAGTCTGTATGAAGAGCAAAACCTGCAACTTTAATGGCTGCCTAGACTATTTTACTCCAAAACAATAATACTGTTTGCACAAGTTGGATCTGTGGCTTACCAACAGCAACACAAAGCTAAAACAAACCTGCAACAAAATATGCTACCAATTCTAAGCAAACTAAAGGGACACAGCACTGAAAACATGAAAGTTGGAGTGAAAATGGTGGCCCAAATAATGTCTGCACTTGCACAAGTTGGATATGTGGCTTACCAGCTGCAACACAATACTAACCAAAGCACTTAATGAGAAAACTAAGAACCTTAAGCAAAGGAAAACTAAAAACTGCTGTAACAAGAAATTCAAGAGCAAACTTTGGAGCAAAATTCAGAGCAAAACTGAGAGGCCATTTGCTTCAGCTCAAACCATGCATTTATAGGAATCCAAACACCCAAAGATCAAATCCAAACTGAACTCCTAAACAATAAACAAAGGAAAAACACTATTCCAGGGGACCAAAAACATTAATGCATGCTCAAGTCGGCAAGAAAAGCTGGTGAGTCGTGATATTTCACGGGGGTCGCGTCAAAAGAGCGTTCTGGAAAACGCGCACAGGACCGCCGCCCTGCTCAGGGCGGCGGTTACAGGACCGCCGCCCTTCAGGGCGGCGGTTTCGTCACTGAAGACCAAAAAGCCAAGAAAAGAGGGAAAAACAGGGAAAACAAAGCACGCGGGGGCTAAGCGGGGCATGCGGGATGTTAACGCATATCTGTAAAGCTTTTCTGGATCCCGAACACCTTGCGAAGAGACCTGTATCATCATTGGGGCATTTATTACGCTGTTCTGGCAGTATAGTACCTTACAATTTTGGGTACGTACATATTGCCCCCTTGGAGAAGTATTTTAGCTATGAAGAGGCATAAAACGGTGGGTCCGAGTATGGCAGTCCCGAAATGGGGAGTTTAGAAGTTATACCTTACTCGTCCGTGTGTTGAGATGACGCCATCTGAAATTCATGCTACCTGCAAAATGAAAAGAGAGCTCAAGTGCAGATAGATACAATAACTTGGAAAATAAATGCTAAAACAATAGGGAATGAGGACGTACCATTCGTGCGGGGATAGAAACTTACCTCCGTTGGCGCTCCAAACCTGTGAAAAAGGCATTTAAAATGAATCAGGGCGCTATATATATGAAAGTGGGCCCATTTTCCTATTCATTTGCGCGAGTCGATTTGATTGATTTTGAGCTCTGGGACCCACGGTGACGGTTTCTCACGCGGATAGATTCAAAACCTCCGCAGTGAGATCGTGAGCATGCCTCCACGTGCGGAACACCGCCCTGCCAAATCACAGGTTGGTTTTCTTCAATTTTGTGTTTTTCCCTCTTTAAATTTGAAATGGCAAATTCTTTGCAATGGGGGGGGGTATTTTTGAAAATGCTAGGTTCAAAAGGTCCACCTAGAGGGGGCGCCTACTAGGTAGGCTCCATTTTTAGGTTAAATGGTCTTTATTTGCTTGTTTTGGGCTTTTTAAGGTTAAAAACCCGCGCGGGTTTTCAGACCGTGACCGCCGCCCTGGCCAGGGCGGCGGTTACACGACCGCCGCCCTGATCAGGGTGGCGGTTACGCGACCGCTGCCTTAAAGGCGGCGGTTACAAAACCGCCTCCTTGTTTAGGGCGGCGGTTTTGCACAGAATGCAAAAGGACTTATTTTGGAGACTGCACTTGTATTTTTATCATTTCTATATGTTTTTATGATTCTCTCGGTATCGTTCAGATACTAACTTGCTCTGTTTTGTGTGTTTTTGGGTGTATGCAGGCGAAAGAGGAGTATATTAGATGGAGCCGAGAGAGAGAGTGTGATTGGCTGCTCGGGGTACTTGATGCCCTTTCTCAGGATGAGGAGGATACATTACAGAGGGCTGGCATATTGCGTATATCACGTGTGCCTCATGTCGCACCATCTAGTCACATCCTTTATGACTTGTTCTCATATTGGGACGCAGATCGGAACAATTTCCGATTTCCAGGAGTCCGTGGTGAGTGGACCATTACTTTGGAGGATGTCTACCGTATCCTGGGGGTCCCGATCATCGAGAGGAGACTCACACTGGAGACGGCAGGGTCCCGAGCACAGATTGCATAGTGGGCAGCGTACATGGGAGATGCAGTCATCTCCACGGGGTTGAAGAAGGGAGTGAGAGTCCGATCCATTCCTTCTTTGCCCATCCCCGTACTTCGACAGACTATCATGGGGATCCTTGCCTCGAGGCTGATCGGGGACAAGGGAGGGGATACTTTACTATACTGCTGGGCCCCCATCATTGCACAGATAGAGGGGCATGGCCGGATATACGCCTGGGACGCAGATATTCTGGGGACCACCTACCATGATTTATACAGGGTGGTCCGTCTACAGGGACAGTCTTTGAGCCACCCTACTCTAGTTATGAGTTGGGTGTATGAGCGCTTCATCCCTTATGGCAGGGGCGTGGAGGTGGCAGATCCAGGGGCTGTGAAGGCAGCCAGATGGATAGATATGTCGGTGCTTAGAGCACCTCACCAGCCAGTTGCCTCTCTTACTACAGCAGACATGGAGGCGAGACCGTACCAGCTTATGGCCGGTATATGGGGAGAGGAGACTCTTACATTGATTTCTTGCTCCACCACAGGGCAGCTTATTGACCGCGTGGGACGAGTGGAGGTACATCCTTTCGGCAGGGTTCCTCAACAATTTGGCCTACCATATATGGGCATGTTTCCCCCAGTGGCGCCAGTCTATAAATCAATCCACGAGGCTAGAGGGGGGCCTAGAGGCCGTGGTTGGATAGCGATCACTCCTGGCACTCCCATTACAGCTAGGAGGATAGTTCGGGCTAGAGGGAGAGCTGGTGCGCCTCGGGCACCTTTGCTTCAGATTGCTGCGGGTCCTGCTCATAGCAACGATGACCCCATAGATATTGACTTCGATTCTGAGGAGTTTATAGAGGGAGGATCGGAGGAGCAGACGGATGATAGTGATCCTGAGTGGTATGACACTCAGGACATCATGCAGGCAGAGAGGGCCGAGCAGAGTGCAAAGAGAGAGACTCTAGCTTCAGAGGAGCCACTCTCCCAGGGCCATGGTGGAGAGGATGAGTCCGTTGCGGGGCGTCATGTTGCTCCCACTATAGGAGCAGCCCCTCAATCGGCAACGGCATCTGCGGCGGGTGCTGGCCCTAGCGACCCATCTTGGAGGCCCGGTGATTCGAGTAAGTTATCCTTTCTTCCTTTCAATGCTTGTTTAGTTTAGGATTTGTTTTAATTGTTGTCTCTCCTTGTGTTTTGATCTTGTATCTTTTAGCCTCTTGCCTAGTTTCTAATTCGTTTTTTCTTCTTTGTTTGCAAAGACTGTTGACGATTGGCGGGATCTAATCCACAGGGTATGCAATGATTCCCTAATGATCCCCATGGATAGGACCCGCGCGGAGCTATCCGTAGATGCCGGGGATCCCTCAGCAGCCGGCAGGCATACCGACGTCTTCGCTCCCGTTTGGCACGTGGCCAGGATGGTGTCGACTCTCCATACAGAGTTGGCAAGCTATAGGATAGCCGAGCGTCTTATGAGGAGCCATTCTCGTGGCGAGACTGCGGCTGCCCCTCGGGACCCTGAGCCCTCCGTGCATTCAGAGCGCCGGCATAGCCGGAGCCCTAGGTCAGGGTGCACACCTTCGGAGGGGTCGCGTAGGGGTTGAGAGACCACTTGGCTCCTATGTATTTTATAGATTCTTTTGTATATCACGGGCTCTTTGAGCGTTTTGACCATGCCTAGTGCATGATAGCATTGTATATAAACATTGATTATTTATATTTATGCATTCGTTTTTGGACCAAAACTTGTCACTCATGTTTTCCCTTTATGTTTCCAACTGCTTTGTGTATACTACGATGTATGTTTTATATGCTTTCTAGAATGTATGCAATGGAAAACAGATGATGCAAATGTTTGCTTTCTTTTTGTGTTTCATGATGCTGATACGTGATACTGTAGATATATTGTGATCTTGATTTTAAGCTTCTGTGAGCAATTTGGATACCTCATGTTTGTTTTGGCAAAGTGATGAAAATAACCAATATGATGAACAGATTAACTTGCCCCACTCCTAACTCCACGCAACTAGTAAGATGCGAGGGCTTATCACCAAGAGCCAAGAAGGGCGCAAGTTATGAAATATGATGAAATGATAGTGATGAAAGATAGACAAAGCTTTAGCGGAACCAAATTGAAAGCTACAAGTTGACTCCACCCGGGTGACTTCATAGTTTTGGATGCAACTTGCTTTGCGGTTTATCTAGACTTAGACCCATAGATGGCCACATAGTAGACAAAATCTGGGTTTTTAGGATTTTTAACTCTTTTTGGAATTTTGAATATCTAATTCATTCATTTTTGACTCAAAGTTTGAATAGTTTGTTTATGACCTTTTAACGTTTGCTTTGTCAAGAGGACCCCCTACACTTTGCCCCATGCTACTAGTAAGAAGCGTGGGTTTATCACCGTGGGCAAGGCATAGGCGAGTAAGGGCATTTCCATCCTTTCCCAACCCTATGTCACTAGTAAGAGACGCAAGCTCATCATCGAAGGTTGGTGGGGCAAGGAAATGTGTAAAAATAATATTTTCTGTTTAATCACTTTTTGACTTGTCTTTGTGAGTAAAATGTCAGTATATGCTTATTTCCATAGAGATGTATATATGGGATAGATGTGACACCATGAAGCTTCTAGAACAGACCATAGGCAATGACACTTATTCTAAGAAGAAATCAAGGCGAGAAAAGACTTGCAGATCTTGGTATGGTTACCGTTAAGACTTTGTCATGTCTATTTTATTTGATAAAAGATTCTGAAGTGATTGATGATATTGTGAAAATGGAGAGATATGATTAGAAAGTTTTGTGCCAACAACATCATGAGTTTGTAATTAATTGCTTTGAGAATAGAATCCTTGATCACAATTTGTGTAAGAAACGAATGGACAAAATGATCCTAATTTATATGAAAATGCAATGTAGATAGCTATATAGGTAGCGTTAGCTGCTTATGCGTAGAAACATTTGAGGTGCAGGGAATTGACTGTTTCACCAAACTCCTCACCTTCTAACGTACATAATAGGTATGCACCATTTCCATAGTCCTTCATGACTCGGTATGGGCCCAACCATTTGGGCCGGAATTTCCTTCCTTCGCCGGTCTTCTTATCGATCCGGCTATCTAGTCTTAGAACTAGATCACCTTCGTATATGTCACGTTCATAGACCTTCTTGTTATACTGCCGGCACATCCGGTTAGCGTAGACTCTATGTCACTGTTCGGCGTCTAGCCTAGTTTCATCTAGGCTTTCTAGTTGGGAAAGACGTGCTTCTCTGTAAGTGTCTTCATCCAAAATCCCTTGTAACGAAATGCGGAGACTGGGTATTTCAACCTCAAGTGGGAGGACAGCTTCTGCCCCGAATACCAACGAGAAAGGAGTTGCTCCCGTTGGTGTTCTTATTGAGGTTTGGTGGGCCCACAAGGCCGGATATAACTTTAAATTCCAATCTCATTTGTTTTCTTTTACCGTTTTAAGGAGAATGGCTTTCAGTGTTTTGTTTGTTGCTTTAGCCTGTCCGTTGGCTTGGGGATAATACAAGGAAGCCATATGATGGCTTATCTTAAATTGATTGCATAGCTCACGAACCTCTTCATTCTTAAATGAATTCATGACGGAGATAATGATTTGCGGGGTACCAACCTGCAAATGACTTGGTTTAAAATGAACTTAGCGAGTACAGAACTAGGGTACAGTTAGTATTAGTAAGAGGCATGGCCTCCACCCATTTGGTTTAAAATATTCAGGGCCGTGATATAAAAATTATGGCCGTATGTGGAATGAGGGAGAGAATATACCTCATATTAAGTCTTGCCCCATGTAGAAAAGGGCCAGGGTTGCGATTGGTGTGAGAGTTGTGCCGGCATGTGGATCTCATGAGAGAACTCTTGACATTTATGACACTTGCGTTGCAAACTCTATCGCCGTCACGTTCAGAGTGGGCCAGAAAAAGCCCATTCAATGTATTTTTGAAGCAGTGCGTTCTCCACATATACTGCTATGGGGATTCATGGAGAATCCTCTTGGGACCCTCTTTGTGTCAAACACCTTAAGAGCATTCCATCGAATGCTTTGGCGATAGAGCACCTACTCTATAATCCGAAATATTAGCCCCCTCGACTATGCTTAACCGCTCTTTGATTGTGGTGTAACTGCCTCCGTGGTACGTGATGGTCTATGATTAATTAATGATATCAGTGTACCAAGGACACTCAGATACAGAGAAAAAGCGGGTTGAGTTTCGATGTAGTATACGCCAACTCATCTAAGGAAAATCCAAATATAGCATCGCCTCCACGCTAACTGGATTCAGCTAACATCATCCACAATGATTGTCCCTTAACTGACTCAGATATTGACAAATGTTATTGAATCTCCATAAGGTATAACCAATGTCCAGCCTTGTAGGTAAGGACCCATGTTGTGAGGAAAGTTCGTAAGTGGTCCGTTCCTTCACCATGAACCTCATTTCTTGGGAGTTAGCATATAGTGTCTTAGCGTTGGCTCGCGAAGACTAGGGCGAGGCACTTATCTTCTGCATGTGTATTAGACTGTTTCATAGTCGAGCAGTGTTCGGCTAAGAAATAAATCTCACGTTCTCTCTTGTTACGTCTTCGGGGCCAACAAACTTTAACAGGCTAGTGAGACATTGGTAGTCGTGAGTATTAAAATCAACGGGCGATTTGCTAGGTGGCATTAGCGTAGGTGGTGATTAGAAAGAAAAGTTTAACTGCGTTGAAAGCTGTGTTGCAGTCTTTGGTCCAATCAAGCTTATATTCTTTCTTGAGTAAATTATTGTGATGAATGGCGAGTTAAGTCTGGGTTAAAATCTTCGGATTGCACCTGCTTTCCGGAAAGACCTGATTCCAGATTCGTCCGAAGGTGGAACCATTTCAAGGAAAGCCCAAAATTTTTGTTGGGGTCCAAATCTATTCCCCGTGACATATGTGGTGTAACCTAGGAGTTTTCCTTCCTGTTACACCAAAGTGACGCATTCTTTGGAGTTGCATGACTCTGTATTCTATTAGGAATGAAAGAATGATGGGAGTCTTACGGGATGGTACAACGCTTTTGGAGTTTGGCCAATAAGTCATCCACGTAAGATTTCCAGATCTTATGAATTCGATCGTGGAAATATGTATGTCATACCCATGGTAGTAGTAGCCACCGGATTCTGAGACCGAATGGCATAACAGCGTAGCAATAGGTTCCCCAGGAGTTATGAACGTGGTTTTAGCTTGATCTTGCTCAGATATCTGATTTGGTGTATCCCGAGAAATCCATCAATGAGAGACAAGAGTTCAACCAGCTTGTTGCATCAACGATACTGTGTATGGATGGTAATGGGAAATCATCTTTAGGAAACGCTTTTGTTGATTGTCTCGGAAATCTATGCAAATGTGTATCCTTTCCGTTCTTCTTCAGAATGGGAACGATGTTAGATCCCCATTCGGGGAGAGTCAACTGGCTTGATGAATCATACCTGAAGGAGTGTTATACTTCCTCCGTTACCATGAGAGCTTACTTTGGGCTTCAGGGTCTTCTGGTTTTTGTTTATTGGTTTTGCATCTGATCTAGTGACGAGGTTGTTGCACCACAATTGTGGGGTGCGACTCAGTCATCTCCGGAATAAATGCCAAAATGCCTTTCCTGATGTCTTTGAGAATTGAGTATGTATTTCCATTCTTCTGGGGTTAAGGAAGAACCTAGTTTCAATATTATTGGCTTCATCTTCTGTCCCGATGTTGACATCGATTGTTTCCTCGATCAAAAGAGGCGTTTACCCTCTTCAAAACTAGTGGTAGCTGGAGGTAAATCTAGATCATCCCCATTTCTAATTGAGTATATGCGTAGGTTCCGTGTGTGAGGGAAGATCCATTACGGGGGGTTTCCGAAGTAGGAAGACGAGATGCGGAATTAGGGATCAATCTATAGCATGTGGATAGGAGAGATGTAGTGCGCATAGGAATTAAGTAATCCAAAGTAGCCGAATCATTGCCAACATGGTTAGGACGGTAGATTCACTTCGCTTTAAAGAGGATTTGTCTTGTTTTTACCCAAGGGTTGTCACGATGGATACTGTGAAGTGAGTATATTTAACTCATTGCTGGAAGTAAAAAGTGATGCTAGGTTGCTATTGAAGGCGAGAGGATTTTCCTCTCGGGGAATTGCTTCAAGGGATATAAAGTTAAAACAACCTTGCTTAAATCTCATACAGCATGTTTGTAGAGTTGCCAAATGTTCGGCTTTAGTTACATATACCTTCAGACAGAAGAAACTTGGTTTGTCACTAATTGAAGTCTCCTAGGACTCTGAGGTATCAATACCATTCTGTTTGGCTAAGTAAGGCCAAGGAAGGAGGGCTTCGTAATCAGCGCCGTTTTTTTACCATTCAAAGTTTAATTAAAAGCGAATGGGAAGGACTTTCCTTGGGCGAAGTAAGAATATACGCCCGTGCTCAATAACGACATTTAGCTCCAGCGAAGATGGAGAGAGTCCAATACTTAGCCGGGAGTATAGATGTTGGGGCATCATGTTGACGTTTGCACACTCTACTTCCATACAGAGATCCTCTGCTGGCAAGGAACCAACACATAGGGGAAAAATCCATGCCTACTGAATCGAATGGTTAAAGAACCTGAGTGATGAATCTGTTCTATCCAACTCAACGTTTCGCAGTAGTCCCTAATGATTAATGTGTCTTTAGTTTTACCTTTAGGGGTTGGAATTGTTTTGGATTAGCGTGGTGTTTTCAAGATCTGTGTACCGGGTTACCAACTTTTCCTCTGGATTGGGTCAGAGGGTTTATTAAGTTGGTTGTTGGAAGTTCAAATTCTGAGTGAACCAGTCTGTGTCTTTCTTTTAAATCAGCTAGGGTAAAATCGAAAGGTTTTGGATCGCTTTGGCCTACAAATACCTTTCCAGATGCTCAAGAATCTTACTTCTTGAAAATAGCGTGGGGAAGGGATTGCCTTCTTCGATGTATCCAAGGTCGGACGGAGGTTCATATAGTTAGTTCCCGATTTATAATATAAAACTCAGTCAAGATGGTTTGGGCCTAAGGTGACCGACAGGATTATAGTTCCTATCAAAGTGGCTTTAAGGCTGTATCAGAGCCTCTAAGGTTATTTAGTGTAGGGAACAGTTTGTTTCTCCATATCCACGTTTTAGAGGAAAGAGAAAGGGGACTATGTTAAATGCGGGCCCCATCGTCAACCATTTCCAATTTTACATAGTTATTATAAACCCAACTTGCAAGTGTTAAGGCTGGGTCACCTCGGAGTTGCAATCTCAGCCATCTGTGGGCATTTTAATTATTCGAAGATGAATTCGACACCTTGTCCGGCTGCCCTGGAGGGTTGGAATCAAAAATCTACGTATTTACTTGTGTTTTGGGAGGTGGAAGAGTGATGTTAATTAGATGGCCTTTAGACCTAGATTCCTAAAGAGCAGCTCTGGAGGGGGAGGAGAGTTCTGGTAAGTCCAAAAATGAAATGGGGAAAGGGTCTTGTTAGGTCCTAATTAAATAGTAGGCCAACCGATGTGGGTTTTTCAACTATTTGCATGACTCTTATCTGCTTTGGTAGATGACTTGGGGCGCGGTTGAGAGAAAATACCTCTCGTGTTCTGTTTATAGCTTCGATTAGGTAGTTTAGCATCTAATTCTACAAAATGACTATCTTAGGTCTTGGTTGAGCTCCCACCTTTGGTGCAACTGACGGATTTTATGAAGTCGAGGCTTCATGATCATTGTTTCCTGTCACTGCACCTTTGTTTGTTCATGGTGGATTCAGCCTATTTCTATCATGATGGGAGAGGATATTAAAGATTCTGAGGGGAGCATTCTGAGGAGAATGCCCTTGCGAGAGTATTTGGTGATAATGAGGTCCGAGTCCGCAAAAAGGTTTGTGAAGAACTGTCTTTGGTTCTTCTAGCAAGCGTTTGCAATAAATTTTTGTAGTTCACGGGCACGTTCTAGTATCGTGACCCCAAATTTATGGAAACCACAATAAGAATTGGGGTTTTTGTAATTCCCGTTTTTTTTGTCTGGTTTGGTGGTTGTATTGTGGCCCCTAAAATTCTGAGCAAAATGTTTACTTATTAGGACTAAAGGTTTTGGAATTGTTGTTTCTGGTTTGACTTTGGTGTTGGTAACCAAATGACGTTTGGCTCTTGGCCCTTGTATGGGATTCACGTTGTTGTTGTTGTTATTTGTGGATGATTAAAATCGACTGTATGATTGTCAGGTAAAGGTGTTGTTGAGTTGGTTGTGTCCAGAGTGGGCCAGATAGCCCATTCAATTTATTTTTTGAGCATTGGCCGTCTCCACAATATACTGCTTGGGATTTCATGGAGAATCCGCTTGGACTCTTCGGTGTCACACACCTTAAGAGCCTTCATCGAATGCTTTCGAATAGAGCCAAACCATACTTCTATAATGACATTTTGCGAAACGATTATGCGGAACCGCCTTCTGTATGTTGTGGTGTCAACCCTCGGGTAAGTATGTCTATGATAGGAATAATGATATCAGTTACCAGGCACACTCAGAGATAGCGGGTTGGTTTCGATGTATGTACGCACTCTCTAGCAAATCCAATCTACTAGATCGCCTCCATCTAATGGATTATCAGCTAACTAATCCACAATGATTTGTCCCGTAACTGACTTCGATTTACAACTGTTAATTTGAATTCTCCCATTAAGGTTATAAAATGGCCAGCCTTTTTAGATAGGACCCCCTGTGTGAGGAAAGTTCGTACGTGGTCCGTTTTCACCATGACCCTCATTTCTTGATTTAGCATATAGTGTCTTAGGCGTTTGGTGTCGAAGACTATGGCGAGGCATTCTCGTTCTGCATGTGTATAGCATGTTTTCATAGTCGAGCAGTGTTCGGCTCATGAAATAAATCTCACGTTCTCTCTGTTTATCGTCTTCTTGGGCCAACATACAGGCTAGTGAGGACATTGGTAGCTCGTGAGTATAAAATCAACCGGGCGATCTGCTTAGGTGGCATTAGCGTAGGTGGTGTAGAAAGAAACGTTTAAACCTGCGTGAAAGCTTTGTTGCATCTTTGGTCCAATCAAGCTATATTCTTTCTTGAGTAATTAATTGATTGGATAATGTGGCGAAGCTTAAGTCCTGGGATAATCTCGGATTGCACCTAGCTTTCCGAGAAATGACCTGATTCCAGATTCGTCCGAAGGGTGGAACCATTTCAAGGACAGCCCAATTTGGGTTGGGTCCACATCTAATTAATTCCCCGTGACAATATGATGTACCTAGGATTTTCCTTTTCCTACTGTTACACCAAAACGCATTCTTTGGATTTAGCATGACTCTCTGATTCTATAGGCATGAAAGAATGATGTGAGTATCCGATGTAACAACGCTTCTTGGATTTGCCAATAAGTCATCCACGTAAGATTCCACGATCTTATGAATTAGATCGGTGAAATTTGTATGTCCATAAACCCACACTGGTAGTAAGCAAAACCGGCATTCTTGGACCGGAATGGCATAACAGCGAGCAAAGGTTCCGGCCAGGAGTTATGACGTGTTTTAAGCTTGATCTTGCTCGGATTTTTATTTTTCCTGATTTGGTTGTATCCCGAGAATTCCATCCATGAGAGGCCAAGAGTTCAAAACCGCTGTTTCAAATCAACTATATTTTATGGATGGTATGGGAAATCAATCGTTAAGGACACGCGTTGTTATGTCTCTCTGAAATCTATGCAAATGTGTATCTTTCCGTTCTTCTTCAGCATGGGAACGATGTTTAGATACCCATTGGGAGTAGTCAACTGGCTTGATGAATCCTACCTGAAGGAGTTTTATTACTTCCCTCCTTTACCATGAGAGCTACTTTGGGGTTCATGGGGTCTTGATTTTTGTTTAATGGTTTTGCCTCTGATCTAGTGACGAGGTGTGCACCACAATGTGGGTGGCGACTCCGTCATCTCCTGTAATTAAATGCAAATGCCTTTCTGATGTTCTTGAGAATCTGAGTATGTATTTCCACTTCTTCTGGGGTTAATTGAAGAAACCTAGTTTCAATATTATTGGTTCATCTTCTGTCCCTGATGTTGACATCGCTTGTTTCCCCCTCGATCAAAGAGGCGTTACCCTCTTCAAACTCCAGGTGGTGCTGGAGGTAATCTAGATCATCCCCCATTTCTATTGCGTATATGCTAGGTTCCGTTTGTGAGGGAAGATCCATTACGGGGTTTCCGAAGTAGGAAGACGAATGCGGAATTAGGGATAAATCTAGCATGTGATAGGAGAGATGTAGTGCTGCATAGGAATTTAAGTAATCCAAAGTAGCACGCATCCATTTCCAACATTGTCTAGGACGGTAGATTCACTTCCGCTTAAAAGAGGATTGTGTCTTTGTTTTTACCAAGGGTTGTCACGAATGGATACTGTGAAGTGAGTATCTTTTACCTCATTGCTTGGAGTAAAACGTGATGCTGAGGTTGCTATTGAATTGGCGAGAAGATTTTCCTCTCGGGGAATTGTTCAATGGATATAAAGTTTTTTTTTAAACACCTTGCTTAAATCTAATACAGCAAGACACCTTTTTGAGATTTGCAAATGTTCGCTTTATTTCAATACTTCAGAAACTTGGTTTGTCCACTAATTGTCAAGTCTCCTAGTACTCGGAATGTTATCAATACCAATTCTTATTCTTTGGCTTAAGGTAGGCCAAGGAGAGGGCTTCGACTTCATCGCCGTTGTTTGTTACTTCAAAGTTAATTCAAAGCGAATTGGAGTACTTTCTCCTTGGCGAAGTCAGAATTAACCTGCCCTTGCTCCATATAAAACGACTTTAAGAGCTCCATCGAACGTGATAGTCCAATACTTTAGCCGGGAGTATAGATGTGGGGCATCTGTTTTGCGTTTTGCACACTCTTACTTCTACCATACATAGATCCCTCTGTGCTCTGTCAAGGAACCAACACCTAGGGAAAATCCCATGCCTACGAATGCGATGGTAAGAACTTGGGGACTCTTGTTCTAAAGAATCAACGGCAACGATTTTTCGCAGTAGTCCCTAATGATACTGTTTCTTTAGTTTTACCTTTAGGGGTTGGAATTGTTTTGGATATGCTGGGTAGTTTCAAGATCTGTTGTAGGTAACCAACTTTTCCTCTGGCTTTGGGTCCAGAGGGTTTATTAAGTTGGTTTGTTGGAAGTTCAAAATTCTGAGTGCACCCCCTGGTCTTTTCTTTAAATCAGCTAGGTGTAATCGAAAGGTTTTGGATCGCCTTTGGCTACAAATACCTTTCCTAGATGCAAGAATCTTACTTCTTGAAAATAGCGTGGAAGGGATTGCCTTCATTCGATGTATCCAAGGTCGGCCGAGGATCATATTATAGTTAGTTTCCCGATTTATAATATAAAACTCAGTCAAGATGGTTTTGGGCCCTAAGGTGACCGACAGTATTATAGTTCCTATCAAAGTGGCTTTAAGGCTATCATAGCCTCTCAAGGTATTTCGTGTAGTGGAACAGTTTGTTTCTCCATATCCAAGTTTTTAGAGGAAAGAGAAAGGGACTATGTTAACTGCGGCCCCATCGTCAACCATTTCCAATTTTACATAGTTATTATAAACCCACACTTGCAAGTGTAAGGCTGGGTCACCTCGGCGTGCAATCTCAGCATCTGTGGGCATTTTACTTATTTCGAAGATGAATTCGACATCCTTGTCCGGATGCCCTGGAGGGTGGGATATCAAATCTACGTGATTTACTTGTGTTTTGGGAGGTGGAGTGTATGTTAATTAGATGGCCTAGACCTAATGCTTCTAAAAGAGCAGCTCTGTGAGGGGGAGAGTTCTTTAGTAAGTCCAAAATGAAATGTGTGAAAAGGTCTTTGTTAGGTCACTAATTAAATCATAGGCACCGATGGGTTTTTCAACTATTTGCTGACTCTTATCTGTCTTTGGTAGATGACTTGGGCTCGGTTGAGAGAAATACTCTCGTGTTCTTGTTATAGCTTCGATAGGTAGTTTAGCATCTAATTCTACCAAACTGACTATCTTAGGTCTTGGTTGAGCTCCCAACTTTGGTGCAACTGACGGATTTAATGAAGTCGAGGCTTCATGATCATTGTTTCCTGTCACTGCACCTTTGTTTGTTCCGGTTGGATTCAGCCTATTTCTATCATGATTTGGGAGCGGATCATTAAAGATCTTGAGGGGAGCATTCTGAGGAGAAACTGCCCTTGCGAGAGTATTTGGTGATAATGAGGTCCGAGATCCGTCAAAAACAGGTTTGTGAAGAACTGTCTTTGTTCTTCTAGCAAGCGTTGCATAAATTTATTGTAGTCACGGCACGTTCTAGTATCGTGACCCCAAATTTTATGGAAACCACAATAAGAATTGGGGTTTGTAATTCCCGTTTTGTTGGGTTTGGTGTGTATTGTGGCCTAAAATTCTGATCAAACTGTTTCCTATTAGGACTAAAGTTTTGGAATTGTTGTTTCTGGTTTTGACTTTGGTGTTGGTAACCAAATGAGTTTTGGCTTGGCCCTTGTATGGGATTTCACCGTTGTTGTTGTTGTTATTGTTGTGGATGATTAAAATCTACTGTATTGATTGTCAGGGTAAAGTTGTTGTTTCGTTGGTTGTTTGTTTGTGATGGAGCATTAACAACATTTACCCTCTTGGGCTGGTCAGTTACCCCATCCGTTGTTACCCCACGATTTTTGTTAAGGATTTTGGGTCCTTGATTAACATTTGTGGTAGTTGTAGTGTTTTGAGTGGAGGTGATTAACCTCCCGTTTGTTCCATATGTCTTACGACCACTATCTATCGCTGTTTGATCTATTCACAAAGCACTCTCAAGTACTTCATCATAAGTCCTTAGTGGGAACTTCTGGACTTCTTCCTTCACTTCTCTACTGAGAGAATGAAGGAATAAATCACATAGTTCCATTTGATCCATGTTTGGAGCACTTGCTGATGAATAAAGGACGGTACGCCACCTTTGGATGAAGTGGGTGACAGACTCGTTATGCTCTTGTTTGATGTGTAAGAACTCCTTGATTCCTATTCTTAATAGTTTGTTCATGTCGAAGGCCTTGATGAAATCAGACACAAGTTGTTTGAATGAATGTATGGAAGCCTCAGGTATTCTGTAATACCAATCGAGAGCAATACCTTCCAGCGTTTTGGGGAATATTTTAGCAACAACCCCATCCCATGGGAGTAATTCTCGTATGGCTGTAGCGTAACGCTTTGATATGTGCGTTTGGATCTCCATCCCCTTGAACTTGGGAAAATGAGGGAGAGGTCTTGGAAGCATGATGCTTCGTATAGTGAAATCTAAGGGTTCCTTTAGATATTCTGAATAAGTCCCTATCGCATAGCTTTCGACCATTGATGGTGGTTGCTGAGGGAGTGGTGGTGGGATAGGTTGTTGATACGGTGCAGCGTATGCATTGGCAGGGGCATAGGCAGGTCCCTGCGTTTGAGAAAACATGCTAGGAGAGGAGAACATATCTCCTTGTGGTGATTTAGAGTATATGTTTAAGTAGGACGGGTTATTGTCAAGGAACTGACTGTTCGACACTAGACCGGGAGGAATAGTGTTAGAGATGATAGGCCTTGTTGGATATTGAGGAGGCATGCCTAACATGCCTACTCCCGTAAGGAGATCTACCTGGCCAGAGTGGTATGGAGGATTGGAACTTCCTGTTTGTATGAACGGAGAATTTTGACTTGCTTGAGCCAGTTCTAACCCTCTCACTCTTTCTACTAACGTTGAAATGACTTCATTTGGTGAAGTCACGGTACTTTTCCTGAACGGTGTTTGTTGTATACCTTGGTGTTGTAAAGGTACGTGATATCCTGTCATAAACTGATCGCTATCTTGCCAAGTTTCTCCCAGAATATTTCCTGTATGCAGTGGCATAGAGGTATTTTCTTGAAAAGAGATTTCGGGTTGTATTTGTAAACCTCCTATAGATGGGTACATTCCCCGGGAGCGTTGTTCACTCCTAGGATTACGTGTTGGCTGTCCATCATCTAAGACCAGGTATGGATCTGATTGCCTACTAATTTGTGGTCTAAGTAGAATTTGAGGAGACGAACCAGATTCTCCAGTAAACGTCATATTGTTTGAACCTGAAGGCTCTGTTTGTTGGGTTCGAGGGGGTTGATCTAACTCCTCAGTTTGAAAAGATGAACTATATCTGATTCTTGGGGTTTGTGTTGACAACTGATTAGTTGAATAGTTGTCACCCCATACTGAGAGCGAGGGTGATGATTGCCTATTCTGTTGGGCGTAGTATGCCTCAAGACCTAAGAGGGGTCTGCCATATGCATCGAATCCCGACATATTCGGGGGGTATATGAATACCCGCAGAATAATGGGAAGGAGCGAAGGTGATTTATGAAAACTTAATGAAGCGGTTCTAAGAAGGCGTACTAAAGTGAAAGTGTAATACTATGACTCCAGACAAGAAAGTAGGCAGTTTATGTCAGTTTTGCTAATCTTGTTTGCTTCACGTCGGGTTCACCAATTTTGTACGCCGGAAAAGCGACAAGCGAGCGTGGGAATCTACTAGTGACTCTTCCGCGTACCTGACCTCCCGAGGTCGTGCCGAGACAGCCAGTGGGGATGGAATAGAGGTGGGAAACAGATAAACTAGTTAGGCAATCTAATGTCTTCGACACGCACTAATGGAATTTGCGAATCTAAGGCAAAGAAGGCCCTTCTAACTTGGACTGGTGTGATAAATCGATCGGCAAGGATGACTACTCGAAGGGTCCAATCAATATCAAGCTCTGGCGTGATTCGATCTATGGGTTATGGAATACGTGGGAAATGACTTGGGATAGTTTCATGTATTTCTCCTGATAAGGTCATATAGTGGATGATAAAGTAGTCACTCTATGGACGGTTCTCTGGCCTAGTCCAGAATTCTCTAGCTTTGTTAGTTGTTGTTTCCAGTAAGGATAATTGTTGGATAATGGTAGGTGGAAGTGGGATAGACTGGAATACCAGTGTGCGTAGGCCAGTGTCTATGTCTAATTCTCTGATGGATTCGTTAGGTTGTGGGATTTGTGGGTCACAACCATAGATTCTTGGTTGTTGTGCTCCTGTTATGGTCATACGCGAGATCAAGTCCTGATCCCTAGTATCCAATAATCATACGCTTTCTCAGCTTCTATATTTAGAATCAATAGTTGTGCGATTTTCTCAGAATATCCTACGGGCGTTCTCGCAACCTAGATTCTTAAACTGGTATCTATGTCTGTGAGGGTGTCTCCTGCATCTGGTTGTGGAATTAAAGGATCACACCCAAATGTTTGTTCTCTTTTGAATCTTTCTACAGTCATGTGGATATTTTTCCTAGTGCAACCTGTAGGTTGGCTGACTTGACCAAAATGTATATGTTTGGTCGTCTTCTATGTTTAATCCTCTTAACTGAGATCTGACCTACTGGAAATCTGTTGTTGTTTGGAAGACTTGTATCCTAAGGTTCTGGTCAATATCAGTTGTTGCCGCTATGAGATTGGAATGAGGCACGATTGGCTTGAAACCGTATTCCCTGGGCTCCCTAGGTCCCGTAATTGTCATGCAAAAACAGTAATAAAAAAAACTATAATAAAGTGAAATCTAAGTATATTTCTAGCATATATGACTTCTTTTTGTATTTTCTGATGATTTAAATGAATTTAAGAAAGAAGGTATTTAAAATATTAAGAATTGACAACTAAACTAATAATTTAAAACAAACAAAATAGCCGAGTATAGCTATTTGTCTGTGCAATTTGTATATCTATTCTAAACAATGAAATAACTAATCTATTTATGAGATTCTCGATCCTACCTCAGAAGTGAGGAGTGAATCATAGTTTCTCATAAACTATTAATCCCCACAGCTTCCCCGGCAATATCGAGAATAAAATTAACTGAAATGAAGCGATTAACTACTCTGTTTGATATGATTCTAACTAGAACTTTGAAAGTTAAAACCTGGATTCCGCAGAACAGTGGCAAATCTGATGGTGTGTGTGATCTTGTCCCCTCAGTATGATCTCTTCGTTCTTTGTGTTCAAGTAGATCTAGAAAAGCGTGTAATGCTTGCATCAACAGGAATAGGTGTTTGGAAAAAGGGACAACCTTCAGAATGTAGATAGAATAGAACGCGGATAGGAGAGGGATAGCGCAAGAGTACATAGCTTCGCTTATGCAATTCCTAGCGGGATCTACTACGAATCGTGCAACAAAATGCATCCAGAACCTGAAACTATCCTGTATGAAGAGCAAAACTTGTAACTTTAATGGCTTCCTAAGCTATTCTACTCTAATGGATTAGATAAAACAGCAACACTGTTTGCACAAGTTGAATATGTGGCTTACCAACAGTTAGTCAATGCAAACTAAGCATGTAATGAACTAAACTAAGGAATTAAAGCGAACTAACAGACCACATCATTGAAAATCAGAAGATTGGAGTAAAAATGGTGGCCATTTGGCATGTGCACAAACCATGCATTTATAGGAATTCAAACACCCAAAGATCAAAACCAAACTGAACTCCTAAACAATAAACAAAGGAAAAACACTATTCCAGGGGACCAAAAACATAAATGCATGCTCAAGTCGGCAAGAAAAGCTGGTGAAGCGTTGAACTTTGCATGCATTCCGTCAAAAGAATGTTCTGGAAAACGCGGTAAAGGACCGCCACCCTGCTCAGGGTGGCGGTTACAGGACCGCCGCCCTGTTCATGGCGGCGGTCACGAGACCGCCGCCCTTCAGGGCGGCGGTTTCGTCACTGAAGACCAAAAAGCCAAGAAAAGAGGAAAAAAGGGAAAACAAAGCACGCAGGGGCTAAGCGGGGCATGTGGGATGTTAACGCATATCCGTAAAGCTTCTCTGGATCCCGAACACCTTGCGAAGATACCTGTATCATCATTGGGGCATTTATTACACCGTTCTGCAGTACAGTACCTTACAATTTTGGGTACGTACAGTATCCTTAGTAAAGGAAAATGGTTTCTTACCTCTTTCTTGACGTATACTTAAAATGGACCAATCAATTCATATCAATTGTATCCTCACCCATTGCAGGTACTTCAAGTTTATGAGTTTTCTGATTTACACTATCCTACAATTTGTATGCATTACATCCTCTTTTTCACTGCAGCTCTGTGATGGCTTGATTGATTAAACATGTAAAATTTCCTGATTATACAAAAGGCCCTCACCCATATCACATCACAAGTCTTCAAATGAGGGAGTTTAAAAAATGTTCCTAGTCATGTAAAATATTGGTGATCAGTGCTGCTCATTTCATCTACTAATGGGCCCAAGGGTTCCTAATAGTCACATTTCTTGTATCTAAATGAGTTACAATCCATAAGTGACATGTAAGTCCTATTTGTTGTTAGCATGCAACAAAGTCATTTGTTCTAAATATTTTGTAATTGCTTCTAAGAGAAATTACTTTCCTTTTTCAAAAAGTTTGAGTTAACTCCGTGGTACATTATTCACTTAGCCCCTGCATTGTGAACTCAAATGTAATCCTTCCGTAATCGATTTTTGATTGAAGATACTAATGGGAGAAACTTCCTTAGTGGGAGTTTTCATGGACATGAAGGATCAACTAGATGTTGCACATAGAATGAAAGATGTTCACGTGGGTTCTATTTTAAATTCCATTTATCTTGAGAACTTATACTCCTTATTCCTTGCCACCATGATGAGCGAAGTGATTACTGATATGATGTGCATTACATACACTATCATGGATTATTTTAGTCCTAGTTGGAAAAAATGTGCTCATCTCTTATGCTTCAGCTGGTGTCATCTGCAAGTAAACTCACATAGATTGATTAACTTGGGTTGAGCTACTTCAATGTATTGATTGCTAGTTTCCCCATTGTAGAACTGTGAGGCTATATGTATGAGCTTTCTTGATCTTTTTTCTTTGGCCAATGAGATAATAATTGATAGATTAGGGGTTGCCACTTATTGCACAGTGTGGGTGTTAGGGAAAATTGTTTCCCCCTCAAGGGAATCTCTAAAAGGAAATATCTCATCGGATTCAGAGATCAATGATAGGTGCACTCAATACATTCACCCTCATCTCATATCTAAGGAGGAGGAAAATCATGAATGAGAGAGGTAATGGAACCATGTCAACAAGAGGTGGGACCTCCTATAGCGGCTCAAAGACTGGCTCTACGGACCATGCCGGTTCTTCTATCTACTTGTGTCTCAATGCTACTTGATTTTCTTCCTACATTTCTGTGAAGGGAAGTCTTCCTCTCACAGTGATTCAAATGAGTCTTCTTCCACACTAAGGATTTCTTTAAGCAAAACAAAACTAAGTGAGGAGATAGCTTCCATATTATGATGGATGACCACTATCCATTATGAGTCGAACTTTAAAGGAGAAGGTGTTTAATAAGGTTAGGCATATGTAGCACAAACTACAAATGAATTTAACAGATGACTTTTATGGGACACAACTTGTTTCTGGACTTGTAAGGGAATGTCCTTGTGACTAGATTAAGCACACAATGCAAAAGTTTTTCTTATTTTGAAACCAGGAATTTCTCATTCTCGCTTAGGACAAAGAATAGTCATATGATGATTTCTTTCATATCCCCTGATTCAGAAATACATAAAACTAGTTACAATTGAGAAAAACGTGGACATCCATGAATGCCGCGTAGCTCAGGATCATACAGGTCTTGCGTCCCATCATACGTGTAAATATGAAGTCTTCATACTAGGAGAAATCATGAATTTCTTCATCTCACTGATTGTCCATCCTCAATAATGAGCCCATCTCTACATTTATACATGCATCTTTGGAAGATTCACCAGCGTAAGGAGGTAAAACTTGAATTTGAAATACAACCACCAACTTATGAAGCATCGTGTTACAATGCCTGTAGATCCACCTGAAAGATATTACACATTTGTTTGCCCAAGATCTTTTGGCATGAATACCTTGAGAAGAGATAGGAAATGGAATCAACTTCCTACTCCTGCATCTAAGTGGGTGGTTAGAGCATTCTAATGATCTATCTGCAGAGCTCCAACAATACAATTTGGTCACTAAGGTACTTAGGTAGCCTTACTGTAGCTTGGTCAAAGCTAGCAACTCGCAGGTAGGAGAAGACAAAGAATGGTATGAAATAAGAGCCATATTTCTGTGACTCACAGAACGCCGCTTGTGATGAAAGTCAATTAGCCAAAAAAGATCTCCTTATAAGCTTCATACCACATTAGCATTGTGGAACACATCGTTCACACGATTGTGTAAATGCCTATGGATTTCCTCTATCACGTGTCATTCTATGGAATTATTCTCAAGGATGCAAGCACCCAGCTGGCAATAATGTAATTGCATGAGTGAAGCACAATCAAGCTTCTGAGATTATGACATGGCAGCTAAATGGCAGGAGATAGAAGGCAAGTAAGGCAATCATGTGGAAGATTCTTCGTCATGGGTTGAAAATAGATGTAGTTGCAGCATAGAGATTGTCGTTGCGTGATCTACCCCCAATAAATCCTCTACTTTCCTTCTGTCACTGTTAAGAAAAACACATGGTCAAGGCCCATTCAGTATTTCAAAGTAATCTGTGTGTTCACTTCAGAGGGCCAGTGATTTAGCTCATGCTGGAGGAGAGTGCATGGCACACGCGTAAGATGCATGAATTGCTCGAAGACTCAGGCGACCTGTGCAGAAGGTTCACATAAAGGAAGAGTCCTAATGATGAGGAAAAGGAAAATGTTTTTGACTACGGAGACCAAGTGTTACCCCTTGTACATATGCATCCATCATCTCCCAATCATGCAAGGCCCTGTCCTTTGAGATGTCAACCATGCTGGGTGATGTTAGTATCTGCGCAGAAACCTACAATGAAGGTCTTAGAGATAGAATATGTACGTAAGTTTTCCAAATAACCAGGAGAGTTATTTGGATAACAGCTTTGGCAAATTTTGGGGCCATCTGCCTGCTAGATAAAGGAGATCAATAGCCTATAGCATCCATTGGGCATGGATTCTGTTGTGTAATCATGAAATTATGATCTTTAGCTTTAAAGAGCTACCCTTTAAAATCACTTGAATCATTTTACAACTTTGTTTTGAATCCTGCAAAAGTGATAGATAACCGACATCCTAGAAGAAAAATAAGAACGTGCGCAAGAAGCACACGATAGGAAAGAAATATGTACAAACAAAAAATGTGTGCACAATGCACTTAGAAGAATTGAAACTATTATAATACATACAAAATAATTCAGCAAACTCAATGGAAGGGTTTGAGATAGATCCCATTTATTGGTATTTGTAGTGCGCCTCCATCAAGATGAGTTAAATAGAAAGAGTTAACCTCCTTGCATGAACTGATAATGTATGGGCCACTCAAAAGTGCATCAAACTTTGAATGGTGCCCTGGTTTAGCTCTATCAACATCCAATTTCAAGACCAAGTCCCCAACTTTGAAAGCTTGAGGTCTATCCTTTCAATCAAACCACTTTTTTGTTACTTTTTGATGTTGTTCTAGCTTGATCATGGAAGAATTCCTTGATTCTTCAAGACTAATCAAATTTTCCATTTTGATCTCTCTTTTGTCCATGCCTTCAAATTCTAGCTGGTGGGAAAGCACTAATAAGTTTAACTCAAGCGTCAAAGGGAGGGTAGCCTCCTTTCCACAGACAAGTTTGTAAGGAAAAGTTACTGTTACTTTCTTAATTGTAATTCTATCTGCCCAAAGCGCATGTGAGACCTTTGTATGCCACTGTCTTTGGCTAGTGTTCATTGTGCACTTCGTGATCCTGATTAGGTTCTTGTTTGTTGATTCTTCCATACCATTTCCTTAAGGGTAATAGTTATAAGAAGTATTTAGATACATGCCCAAATTTAGAGCCCAATTAGTGAATTTAGTGCCTAGGAAGGCTTTTGCATTATTAGAGATAATGGTTTGAGGAATGACAAAACTCATGACTATTCCCTCAAGAAATTCAAGGTTAACTAACTCTATTGATTCCTTAAGCATGATGGCTTCTGTACATCTAGTGAAGTAGTCTGTAGTTGTCAGCACCCACTTGTGTCCAACAATTGAAGGTGGATTTATCATTCCTATGAAGTCAAGACCCATTTGTGTAAAATACTGATCCACTTGGATTGGTCAGAGGGGAAGCATTGTCAATCTCTTCTTTCCAGCAAAGAAAGAACATTCCTTGAATTTTGTGACCTACTTGTGTGCATCTACAAACAGAGTAGGCCAAAAGATACATGTCATTATGATCTTCATTTCTGTAGTCTTGGCAGAGAAGTGTCCACCAGAGAATCCATCGTGAAACTCTGCTACAATTTTTCAGTCTGTGCGTCATTGATACACCTTAACAACACGTCATCAAGATTCCTTTTGAAGAGAAGACCATTAATCAACACATAATGGATAAATTGCAACCTTAGATGTATTTTTTTTCTTTGTTTAAACCAATAGGGTATGCAAATTTAGGAATAAATCACCTAAAGAAGTTGATTTTGTTAAGGAAGGACTACAAGGCTTTCTTATGCACTAGCAAGGAGAGGTCCAGAATGGCTGACACACACTTATGGTCAATTGATATGCCATCTTTTAAAACTACATGGCCCAAAATCTTGCCCTATGCCACTGCAAAATTTAATTTCTTGGGGTTGAGAGACACCCCATATTTTCTGCATCTCTCAAATACTTTCTCCAAGTACACCATGTGATCTACACTTTTCTTTGAGAAGACAGTGATGTGATCAAGATAAACCAAGATGAATTCATTTATGTATCCTTTAAAGGCAATATCCATGGCACACGGAAATGTTGTGCCTACGTTTGACAAACCAAAGGGCATTTTATGATACACATATGTCCTCCATTTGGTTGTAAACATTGCTTTGAATTGATCCTCTTCCTTGACAAAAATCTGATTGAAGCCTGAATACCCATCCAACATTGAGAGTCTTTGTGCACCAGCCATAGTATGAAGAATATTCTCCATAGAGGGAAAAGGATAATGATCCTTTAATGATGCCTTGTTCAAATCTCTGAAATCAACACAGAGTCTGATTTCACCATTCTTCTTACACACCAGAATTAGATTCACAACCCAGGTAGATTACTTGATGGGAAAAATAATTTTCACCTCAACAAGTTTGGATATCTTCTTCCTCATGAGGGTCTCTATCTTCGGATTGACTAGTCATTGTTTTTGTCTGATGGTCTTAATACTAGGATCAAGGTCAATGGAGTGTTGAGAAACACTTGGATCAAAACCTTTGAGGTCTTCATACTCGCATTAGAAGATATCACTATATTTTTGACAGAGAGCTATGAAGGCCTACTTTTCATCATGCGCACAATATTTACTAAGAAGCAACTCCTTCCCACACACAATAGTGACTGGGGAGAAGTTTTCTTGTACAACGTGTATGTAATTTTATTCACCCTTAAGTTCATCACCAGGGCTAAACATTTTCTTTAAGATGACCAGCCCTTTGAGAAATTTGTTTATCTTCAACTGTATCACTTGGTCACCATAGTTATGCAAATCAGCTTACATGCTTGATGAGAACTCAGATTCATTAAAGATGAATTGGATGATCTGCATGTCACTATCAAACACTTTCCAACTGATGTTGTTTTTTGGAATGGATGGTCTAATCACCATCTTGATGTGTTGAGTGTTTCCTTTTCAAGCCATTGTTTTCCAAGATATCCTATGATATTCATTGGATCCAACATGTGTAATGGTTTTTATGAGGCTTGTTGACACTTTTCCCCAAGACATTGTCACACAAGACATTTATTGATTTGTGCACGGCTTTGGAAGAAGCGTTGCATGTAAAAGTTGTGGGAAGTGTAGATACAAGGGTGAGTCCCTTTCTTGAGGAAAAACTAACAACAATGGATACTCAGTTGGAGAAATCGTCTGCTAATTTGGTGCATGAGACACAAAGTGGATTATCATACACATACTCGGAGGTGGAAGGACATTCAAAGGATATTTATCCATGTAGGAATGTGCATGTAATGTTAACTTCATGTGAAATTTTCCATAAGAATCATGATTTCCAAAATTTCCCACTTTTGTAGTGTGTGACATAGAAGAATGTCTCTATGTATTGTAAACTTTTTGATCTGCATACCCATGACACAACTGAATATTATTTTATTTATCACATTCAAGATGTATGTGAAACTAGATTTTGTCAAACCACAGTGGCAAGTAGTTCTCAAGTTCAAGAAGGGAAGCTTAATGAAGGGAAAAACAATGGTAATGAAGGTTTTAGATGCAAATACCGAAGCAAAGGTTGTGGTGGTCATGGTATTTTTACACAATGGACATATTATACTTGTGGATCACCAAATCACTATCAGTAAGAATTTCCAAAGAACTAGGTTTGTGAGTATTGTGGAAAGGTGCACAAGGTTAAAGACTGTCCATACCGTTATTCCCATATGTGTAAGAATAACAAAAAGTACAAAGTTGTGGCTATGATTAAGGTGGAATGCATGAATCATGAGAAATGGACACCTAATAAGGTAGTTGATATGGAGTTAACTTGTATTAGTGACTACATGTGTAGAAGCAGTGCACACACGAGAGTAAAGAAAGGAAAAACCACTTATCAGTAAGGAAGAGGTCATACACGTTAAGTATCCAGATGTAGCTCAATAGAAGGAGGTCTATCAAGAGACCATGAGAGTCATCTAGGAGTTACAAGGATAATTCCAGTGCCTGGAGGAGTAGGCACATGTGAGGGAACATATGAAGGGTATTGAAATTTCCTAAAAGGATGGTGATGATTTGAAAGAAGTGTGAAAAATATTTAGGCAAGAGAACATTATCCCTTTTTTAGGAAAGTGGTTGTAAGAGAAATTACTATGCGTAGGGTTTGAATGAGAGATCCAGATTCTACATGCAAATTTACCACCACATGACCATGAGTATGATAAAGAGAACATGATGGATTTTGTAATAAATGGGTTATTGGTGAGTAAAATTCTTATTGATACAGGGACAAAAGTTAATGTTATGACATTGGATGTTTGGAACCAGATGGGAAGGCCACCATTGCAGCCATCTTCGAATGTGTTGTACATGGATAATAAAAAAAGGTCCATGCCTATTGGAGTAATCAAAGATGCCTCTATCACTATTCAAGGTGCTAAATTTATAGGTAATTTTGAAGTACTTGAGATAGTAGATGAGGACAAATTCTCAACACTCTTACGCCATCCATAGTGTTACACAATGTAGATATTCACTTTAACAAGTGATATATAAGTTTTGAAAATAAAGACGAGTACATTGTAATACCATTGGATGATGCAAAGATAACATCTTATACAAAACCTATCAATGAGGAGGATCTTAGTAGAATATATGCACATACGGTGCGCAACCCAGATAACTTAGAGACATCAAAATAAGGCATACTTTAATGGGAATAGGTTCATTTCATCAGTTATACAAGTAGTGTGGCATGTGATAATTGGGTTAATGGAAATTGGATAGAGATGTAGAGAGTAAACATGAATAATAATATATTTCTCCTATATATTTTTTAATACTGTAAACGTTTTACATATATATATGAGAGGAATTCCTATTATTAAGGAATATCCAAAAACCACTCAATCCTAAAATATATCCTAATCTCTTATATTCTTGAGTTAGTTCAACAACTCTACTCATGTACAATATAATAGAAAACTCCTAGATTTGAAATATTGTTATATTTTTGTTAAACACAATAATATTACAACAAACATATATAGCTAAGTTATATTTTACCCTACGGTAATTCATCCACAATCATGTGAACATTAATTTTGCTAACATTCCCTCCTTATGTTTACATGGTAGTAAATAACTATCACACTTCTTTTGTAGCTTGCTTGCCTCTGCTTGCTCATGATCCTGGTAAAACACTTGAACTGAAGGTAGAAGAAGGAATACATCTAATTCTTATCAACCATGCACTGTTGGGAATAGATTTGACTGAAGATGATTTGAACATGCTCGGGAATCATATGTTTATCAACTAGTCACTATATGGAACACATCTGACCTAGAAATGTGGGAAATAGAGTAGGAACAAATATGAATAGCCTTCAATTGTTTTTCAGAGGATAACCGAAAACCTAGGTATGAACATGAACACATATAACTGTTTAACCTCTTCAAGAATCACGATGTTTCATTTCATTGTGCTATATTTTCTTCACTATGTTATTTCATTAGGGAATTACATAGGAATAACCACATATACATGTGAATAGGAATGATCATCTTTTATTATCTTTCACACCACACCGAAAATCTGAAATCCACACCACACAACTAAAAAAACAAGTCACCATACTAGAAGTGTGACCTTGTCATTGGTGACTGAAGAGAGGTCGTTGATTGAGATCTAGCCTCCTATGCCTATGTCCTCTAGTATCATGTTGCTAGCTCATCCTGATTTGGATATAAAGCTCAAAACATTTCACATTAGGTTTATTTGTATAACTCCCCCACCCGTAATGTGAAATATTTTATTTTCCGGATGTCGGGTAACATCGAAAATGCATTTGTATGGATTTTTTTTTAATTTTTCAGAATTTTTATATTCACATGAATTTTGAAGACAACTCACAAATTTGGAAATGACACTTTTGACTTGGACAAGAGGAAACAACTAGAAATTTTATAAAAAAAAAAGATTACTTTTTACAAGAAAATGACTTTGACTATGACAATACCAAAAAATATTTTGACTCTTTTACATGACCTCAGTTCTTTTAACAACACTTGACAACAATTTTGAAATGATACGTTGACCTATCAATACAAAGGTGCACATTTAACTTAAGACTCTAAATTGTAAGACGTGAATAAGTTATTTCGATGACTCAATTAACAAAATATAGAAAATGCTAACAAAAAAAAATACAATGTCGAGGGAGATATCGGAAGACACCGTCAATAAAGGTGTCGAGCCAAAGGATCTTTATGCAATGTCAACTCAAAATATCCAAACCCATGTCGAAAAACCCAGTAACACTATTAATGGAAAAAATATACACCAAACATGAATGGAGGATATACATAGCCCTAAAGAAAGGCATGGTTCTTATCCAATGTGTAACTACTGTACTCAAGTGTTGAGAGATTTGTTCTCAAAAAACATATAATATTCATTTTTCATTGTTCAAGGACAAGAAATACATATACCAAGAAGTTGTGAGAAGACTAATATGTTGACATTATGAGCAGGCTTGTCCCCTTAGCAAATGTGCATGAAGAAGATGACAACTAAAAATTACTCTCAATATGGATAATGCATAGTCAATGATGAATAATAATATGAACCTGAAGTCAATAAATTATCGAGGCCAATCCCTTCCAAAATTATCCACCCTTGTCTCAAAATAGAATCTAACATAAATGGATCAGACACTATTGCATTTTCCTGAAGAAAATATTTTCTTTGTGGTTGGCTGGGTGCAATCCAATCTCAACTGGTACATTTAGATTCATACAAAATTATGATATGCGGAAGCATTAATTTCTAGTTTTGATTGTAAGAGGATGGAATTGAGCTATAGTGGTGAGCATGACTCAAATAAAAATGTTGACAGGTCATTCGAGTGCAGAAAATGTGAATTGAATGTATCCTTCATTGAATTTGAGGTTGTTTAGTTGTGTGCATAAATAATGAATGTGAAAAATGGATAGAGGATGTAGGACGAGATCCTATAGTGTATGGCATGTAATTGACAAGAGGAACGAATCAAGTGGAATACTAGGGATGATGTATTGTACACATAATAATGGAAAATTAGTAGAAGTATTCGTGCATAAATAACAAGAAATAGAGGAAACTATAATGCAGAGGGAAATCAAGAGGATTGAATTTCCCTTTTGCAATTAAATCAACATCTCGATCGGGGACATATGTTTCTTTGATACCAGATGATGGAAATTGGACAAATATATAGAGAGTAAACACGAATAATAATATATTTCTCATGTATATTTTTTAATATTGTAAACATTTTACATATAAATAGGAGAGGAGTTCTTATTATTAAGGAATCTCCTAAAACCACTCAATCCTACAATATCTCATAATCTCATATATTCGTGACTTTTGTTCAAAAACTCTACTCACGTACAATATAGTAGTAAACTCTTATATTCGAACTACTGTTATATTATTGTTAAAAAAATAATATTATAACAAACATATATAACTAAGTTATATTTTACCCTATGGTAAATCACCCATAATCATGTGAACATTAATTTTCCTAACATGGGCCCATGACACTTATGAGATGTTGGGTCACGAGGTCCAAGGAAGAGTGAGTAGGATGATTAGGTCATGTATGGCCAGGAGCTTGTGCAAGGCTAATATACTAAAGTATATTGGAGAAGATATGCCCTATTCTTTCTTATGAGCTATGGAATACTAGTGGAGAAATGAGGGAGACATACAAAACATGATGGTGTATACCTTGCGTGGGACAACAACATGTTGGAGGTATACCCAAAAGGACAGTCTATTAGGATGGTGTGTGATCAGAGCATCCTTTTTAATAAGGTTTATATGGAGTAATCTCCCCTCTTTAGTGTCGGATTATGATGGAAAAATACCTCCTTTGATGTTTGTTCACAATTTTTAAAGGATCTATTCATAATGATAAGATGCATTACCACCATCATTATGAGTGCAAAAAATTTACTCTACTTTGCGTAGTTACACGCATGCTTGGTATATGCATGTTGAGTTGAAGAAGGAAAGAGTGAATTGGTGCAACATGACGGAAGGTATTGTTCTTAATTTTTATTTTAAGATTTAGCTATCAAGCAAACTGAGGGTACACATGAGGTTTTGGACTCCACAGATGAGCATGTGCGCGCATACCATGTTTCATTGAATACTAAGAATATGAACATTGAGACTGAGGATGTGTTTAAGTAGGAAATATTTAATGGTTACTAGTCTTAACTTGAAGTTACAAATATAATTGAATTTTTTCATGACTTCAAGGATCTATTTCCCATGGGTTATCATGAGTTGAAAGGTGTGCATTTGTCACTAGGTTAAATGAAGATCAAGTTAAAGGATGGTGTGCGACCAGTTCAGAAAAGTCCTTACAAGATGAATCCCAACCTACACGTAAAGGTAAAACAGTAGATAGATAAAATGATCAATTCAAGGATTATTGAGCCTATAAAGGAATATAAATGGATCATCCCGATGGTAATTAATATCAAGAAAGATGGTTAGATACGGATATGTGTGGATTACATAGTTTTTAATGATTCTTGTGTCATTGATCCTTTTCCTACACAATTCATAGAGGAGATCCTCAAAGATGATGAAGGGCGCAAGATCTATTTGTTTATGTATGGATTTTAAGGGTACCATCAATTACAAATTATGTGTGAGGATCAAGAGAATTACACCTTAAATTTTACATACACATACATGCCCTTTAGATTGAAGAATGCATCCGCGGTGTTCTCGTGCATGGTTGTCCAAGCATTCGAGGATTTCATTCATAATTATTTACATGTATACTTGGATGATTACAGAAGAATCATTGTGACAACCTAATATTGATGTTTGAAATATGATGGCAGCTTAACATCTCTTTAAACATCAAGAAGTGCATTTTTTCCATCCCCTTTGGTACTTTACTTGGGTATATTATTTTCAAGGAAGGATTGTTGGTGGATCCATCTAAGATTGCAATTATTTTAGGGCTGTAAGATCCAAAAAATTAGAGTGAGGTGTGCGGTTTCCTTGGGCACATTGGTTACTACAAAACGTTTATTAAGGGTTATGCCAATATTGTTGTGCCCCTTGAAGATTTTCTGAAAGCCAAAGGGAAGTTCTATTGAGGTGACACGCAACAATAATATTTTGAGACCTTGAAGGAGAAGCTAACCACCGCACCTATCTTATGCTTACCTTATTGGAACAATAATTTTAATGTTCATGTGGATGCCTTTGGTATAACTATTGGAGCATTACTAACACAACTAGGAGGAAGGAATGTTGATCATTTTATTTGCTTTGCAAGTAGGAAGTTGACGTCGGTTGAAAAAATATATATAACTACAGAGCCCAAAGCTTTATCCATGATATACGCACTTCAAAAATTTAGAAAGTACTTATTGACAACACCCTTTATCTTCTATATAGATCACATGGCATTGAAGTATTTGGTCAATAATCCAGTTTTACAAGGGTGCATCTGTCATTGGATTCTTCTCTTTCAGGAGTTTGATTTTTTAGTCATAGTAAAATAAGTTAAGATCAACTTGGGGCTTGATCACTTATCAAGGATTAACTCTAGATAAGAGTGCAAAAAATAAAATATACTATGTTAGATGATAATTTTTTTAAATTCAATCGCACACCAGCTAATCTAGAGGACAATGCAATTTTTTTGGACACTAGGATTACACCTAAAGGAATGAAGACCTTGGAAAAGAAGAAAATTTTTGTTCGTACAGCACCACAACAACTTATTGGAGGAGACCTGTATAATATGGGTAGAGATGAGGTCTTGCACAAATGTGTACTAGATGTTGAACGAAAAGGTATCATGGAAGAAACACATGGAGGAATAATTGGTGGAAATTATTTAGGAGAAGTGACCACGTATAAGATCTTGTTGGTAGATTTATGGTGGGAAACATTATATAAAGATCCTAAGGTCTTTGTCAAGGTGTTTGAAAATTTTCAGAGAATAGGTAATCCTGAAAATAGAGATGAGATGTCATTGTGACCTATAGCAAGTGTGACTACATTTGAGAAGTGGGCGATTGATTTTGTAGGCCCTATTGTACCACATGTGTGTATGACAAGCACACACTATATTATAATATGTACATATTATTTAAAAAGGTGGGTAGAGGCTACACCTACAAAGAATTACACTACTGTGACCACAACTAGATTCTTATGGGAAAACATCATAAGAAGGTATGGTTTCCCATTAATCCTTACAAGTGATAGGGGAACTCAATTCCTAAATGAAACAATTAGAATATTTTTAGCAGATTTCATGGTGATGCACCATAAAACTACACCCTATCATCCACATGTTAATGGTATTGTTAAGGATTTCAACAGGATCTTGGGGAAGACCTTGATGAAGACATGTGATGTTGGAAGGAAGGATTGGGATGACAAGGTATAAAATGTGCTATGGGGATATAGAATAACTTTCAAGAGGTTTAATAAGACCACATATTATAGTTGGTTTTTTGCATAGAAGTTTTTGTATCTATGTATTTTATATTACCCTCCCTACGTATTGCATGCACATGCGGTCTGGATGATGAGAAAGCATTAGAGGATTACATTGAAAAACTAATGTAGTTAGATGAGAGGTGAGCCATTTCATGTTGGAGTTAGAAGATGGAGAAAGCAAGAAAAAAGGCTTGACATGACAAGCATATCAAGAAGAAGTCCTTTTCGGTGGGAAGATGGTACTTTTATATGACTCTAAGTTTGTGCACCATCCTGGGGAATTAAAAGTTCATTGGTTGGGACCCTTTGTAGTAACTAAGATATTAGATTCAAGTGCATGTCAATTACAAGTGTTGGATGGCACCATGTTTCCCAGTTACTTTAATGGGAGTAATATAAATCCCTACTACAAATAAGCTTCTTTTGTATTTCTAATAAGGCAGTATTGCCACTTGTATTAGATTTCCCTTTCTATTTTTTTTTGTTGCATTTTTTTTTAATAAGCGTGTTTTCACATAGGAAATGATCACTCTAGCTTAAATTTATACGCAGAGGACTGCGCATACTTTTAGTGTGGTCTGAAACATTTCCAAGTACATGCAAGAATATATTGATGTTGGTATGTCTTACAAATTTGGTATAGGAGTGTGCATTGGTATGAGACAGCTGCGCGGAAGAAAAGACATGTCCACGTCTAGAGAAAGAGGTTGGTGCGTAAGAAAATGTGAAATAATGGTGAATTTTAGACATATATAGTGGTGGAAAAAAGGAGGTGTCAAAGGTGCTTGAAATAAATCACTCAGATTAGAAAATACGTGGAAGGGATGGTTGTGCATTGTAATGCGAGGGAGAAAGCAAGAAGAAGAATACTTGGCAAAGGGCATAGAGGAAGATTGTGTGTATTACAAAAAGGTTCCTATAAAGAGGTTTGCATCTTGGGAGGTAGTAGCATGCCTGAAGGTTATGATTGCAATGCATGAGAGAAAGTACAGAAAAAAAATGTAGGAAAAAGAAAAAAACACTTTTAAGTCTGGATACGGTGGTAGGTGGAGTGTAATTAATGCAATAATTTTTTTGAAATATGTAAAAGGGGCATGGGTGAAGTAATCCATACCTTTCTTTTGAGAACTTGTGTGATTGGAGAGCTCGAGTGAAAAAGTGTAAATAACAAAGCCAAGTGCAAAGAACAAACCAGAGAGCCGAGTGATTGAGCACACAAACCTTTCCATTGAAGATATCGTAGTGAAAAGTAGTAGTTGGTCAAAGGTAATGGAAGTAAGGCATAGAGGTGAAGGTTTGGAATTGAAGATGAAGAACTAAGGTTTTCCAAGTTAGGAAAAATATTAGGGCGCATAGTTTATAAGCAAGTACATGAGTTAAGTAAGGAAGAGGAAAGAGTTTCATTTAAAGGAGGAATTTCAAATTTTCAAGTAAGCAGAGTGTTGATATTGTGGCACTAAGGACATATGTTGCATCAAGTTGAAAACCAAACCAATTAAGAACAATGGAACTTAAGAGAGCACTAAATGATAAGAAAGAGGTCATTGATGAAGCACCTGAGGATTGGTTCTCAGAAATGTAGTACCCACCCGAGGTGTTAGTTGGGAAATTGTGGGAATCAAAGCTTTGAAGTTACAAAATTAGCGAGTATAGCTATCATGCACAAGGGCACAAAGTGGCCATAAAAATGACGTGTTGTGTGAGTTAGAAACAAGGACTATGGAGGGGTAGGTGATTTTGGATGATTCTATGTGCAATACCTAGGAAGAAGTGGGAGTGCTTCAGCTCTTTAAATTACCTTATTTTGGAAGGCCCACATGCTTGTTTTAGCAGCTCATGTTTCATGTGTCTGAGGATTACTTTTACTACATGGGTAAGAGGATGAGTTTGAATGTCAAGCTGATAAGTAGATTCATAGGTATGCATGGCACAAGGGAAGAGATAAAGATAGACCTAGGTGATGATACTAAGATTCAGGAGACAAATAACTTGCTACAATACAAGAGAGGGAAGTGCATGTTTGACATTAACAATATTGTTGACCCTACTACTAGAATGGCCACACAATTGGTGAGTTTGAAGATAGGATCATCATAGCACTGGAACAAGATAAATAAGAATTTCCTTCACATTGCACATAGGACAACACATAAGACCAACTATAATATCACCTTGTACATAGCTGATGGAATTGTGGAAGAGGCTAAGGTATAAATTGAACGAGGGGAGAAGATCACTTGGGGTTCAATCCTCCTCTTGATATTGTTTTGGGAGATTGGAGTTCCAAGTGGGCTAGAGGATAATATGTGTGTATATCCTCTTGAAGACAACTCCCCACCAAATATTTTTTCCAACTTCACTTGTGAAGGTGGGATTAATAACCCCCACAAGAATGCATCAAAAATTGGTATAGGTGAATGCACGGATCATTTGAGAATTAATGGAATATGTTGAGGGGGTTTCTTATGTTACTCAACAAATAGTTGGAGTTTGCAGTTATGTAACACTTTAGCCTTACACACTTCTTAGTAAAGGATGGAGAATTTGGGTTGTGGTGAAAAATTCCATTTGAATTCACCACCAAGTAATTCCTATGCATGGTGAACATACAAAAGGATGCACAAAACCTAAAATTCAACACAAATAGGGTGGATATGGATTACCATAATCTATGGAAGACATAAAAACATGCACATAAGGCATCTGACCTTGAGACAATGAAGTTTGATATGATGGACCTCAACCCGGTCATGAAAATTTTATATGGAAAGAAGTATTGCATGGTATACATCATCCTTTGGCTAAAAATGTAGAATGGGAAGGAAGTGGAGGTCTAGGATGCCAAAATGCCACAACCACCAAGGAAACATATGGTGAGGATTCCCAAAAACTAGCGCAAGAAGACTACTAAAGAAGAAGAAGAAGGAGAAGACTATCTATCTGCAAGACAAACTAGATCACAACAAGAGAAAAAATCTAAGGAAGCAGTGTGAAGCTCAGAAATCATGTCACATACTGAAAAAAGGTGAGCCCAATGAAAAAGAAGCCAAGTATGGTGAGAAGGAGGCTAAGACCTAAGGGAGGAACCACTGATCATTCACGACGTGGATGAGGAAGAAGACTTAGAGAAGATAATTGAAGAAGAAATCGAGCGTGATTAGATATCAGTGCATGAAGAGAAGTCTATATAGGAAGGTGTAGAGAACTTAGTTCAAGAAGAACCGCATGTGGAAAAAATATTGCAAGAAGAGGAAGCACCAGTGTGAGAAGAGATGCACGTAGAGGAAGAGAAGGAGAATACCAATGAAGAACATGATGAAGAGACACATGAAGCACCTGAATAATATTTGAAGGACAACAAGGAGCATGAGGAATAGTGTAATTTTGAGTGCAAGGAGGAAAAATGGGATGATGATAATAAAAGAACCAGGGAGGATGTAGGCATTGGTGACACTAGTGGTGTGTGGTATGACATTTTGCATGAAGTAATAAAGAGGCATCATGCAAAGGGGAGGACACATAAACATCCCCTACAAGGCCCCTAGATGAATTGCATTAATGACCTACTGAAGATACTCAAGGCCAGGTACGAGAATCGAGTACCCACATAATACTTGTTCTATTAGGGAATGTTTGATAAGAATGAGGCTCTTTTGAACACAAGGAAAATGCTCTCTTGAAACTATCAAGTGCATATGAATGAGCCAGAGTTATAGGTTAGCAAGGATTCACTCTTGGAGATGTAATTGAAGAAGAAATTAGAGTAATATTTTCCTATAGTTGACTCCACACATCTAACAGATAAACACGCATGTCAATGCAATTCACTCAATAATATCACATCAAAGGTAGGGCGATGAATTTTTTAGAAGGATTACACCATAAAGAGGATGCGATGGGAAGAATATATTAAGCACAAGGAAATTCAAAATCTTGTGAAGAGTGTGAGGGATGAGAAGAAAAAAACAACCACAATGTATAAAAGGTGGAAGAGAGTAAACTGTATTACATGCACATGCCCATAACTGGTTGAGAAATCCCAAGATGAATATGCTATGGAATTACAATATTTGGAAAACTTGGTGCAAATTTTATTGATGGAAAGAGAGAACGGGATAGGGTTGATGAAAAAATATATGGATGAGGAGAAGAAAAAATAAAGAACATTTGGAGAAGAGTATTTTGGAGTATGAGGTATTAGCAGTAGAAGTGAAAGATGCCACATGCAAGGAATAATATATTTTTGATACTTTTGGGGACTTTTTACCTACTCTTAGCATGCATACTACCAGTGAGGAGGTAAAATTGAATAATATACAAGCCAACATGAATAATAATAAGGCCTAGCATGAGAAATTCATGGCCGAAGTTTTGGAGAAGATATATATGATCAAGGCCATGAAGGACACTCTTGAAGGGAGGATTAATGAACTTTACCCTTTGGTCATGTGTAATATGGATACATTGGACAAAGTAGCCTCAGATCTTGATGTAATACTCAAGGGGTTAAAGGAGAAGTTAGACAAATTAACTCACCTGCAAGTACCTAATATTATAGAGACATCACCTGGAAAGGGTTCAAGTGAATTCTAGGGATGGAAGGAGTTATAAGATATATTAAACAATAAATTCCTAGAACTTCCACCATAGAGGTCCCAAGTGAATAATGTGTGTGTAGATAATAGATTATCATTTTTTGATTCTTTGGGTAAAGGCCCATATTATTTATTCTTCATATTCTTTGATTCATTCATTCTTGGAGGAACATTACTTTTTTGTGATATTATTGAGGACAGACATTACTCCTAGTGTGGGGCAATGTTAATCAAAATAAATGGATAAGTGTTAGCCAAACACAAAGACCACACATAAAAGGGAACACAGAGATGTAAAATAGTTATGAAAAAAGTAGAAGAAGCATGAAAGAATGCATGCGAGGATAGGATATAAACATGGAAGTGTACGGAGGTGTGCACATTAATAAGAAATAGGTAAGAGTATGAAGGGGTAACGTACATACAGAACATTAAGGACTTATCCAATTGCTAGGGTGAGGATAAAATTAGGAGAAAAGAAAGTTTGATGTGATGCACACACAAGGTCTATAAATAGTAAAAAGAACATATAGAAAAATACAAGGAAAAAAAGGAGATAGACTATTTATAGGAATTAAATCATTTTAAAGAAAGCTATTTATATCTTGAACTATAGTTAAGAAAATTTGTGAAAATCATATACATTAAGAATAACACATCTATTGTGAGAACTAACACATGTAAGCAGTTAAGGGAAATTCCCCACTGAGTATAAATAGATTATATATGCTTGTATTTAGTAGTTCGAATAAGATAGAGAACTGAAATTTATGTATGAGAGCTATTATGTATGTGTGCATGGTCCAACAAATAGTTGTAAGAAAGCTTTTTAATCAGCATGTTATGTAATGCAATCTCTATGATGGATAATTTTGTTTGGGTAGATAATATTACTATGTCTGAGTATGGAATTATGGGAATTCAATTATTGTTTGTAATTGTGTATGTTGATTAAGTTTCCTTATTATATGTGTTGCCAATTTGTTATGCTATAATGTATCCTCTTATTGTTATGATGAATATGCATGTCTAACATCTTGATAAGCAAAGTAAAGGAGGGACATGGTGGCTATGCATGCTTCGAGTGAAGGTTCAAACTTTTTCTGGATGAAGTGCTATTGTGCCTAGCTAAGCATTGGTAGTAAAACAAGACTACAATAATAATAATCTGATTTTTTAAAATTTTACATATAATTAATATTGGTAAGTTTAATATTATTGTTTTCATAATATTATATTGGTAAGTTTAATAATGATCTTATATTGGTAAGTTTAATATGATTATTTTCATATTTTCATGTGTTCATTTCACCTAATATGTCTACTCCCATACACACCACCAATACACTCTATGAGACTCATATCACTCCTACATCTAGCTCACTTCCTACAAATATCCTTGATATGACTATCCAACATGACAATTCCATCAATTATGCTTCTAATGATGAGGTTGATATCGTTGAACTTATTGATGAAAAAATGTGCAATATTAACTTTACTCCTATCGAGATAGATGGGGTATGCTTTAATGATACTTTCGTTGTTATTGGCCCTAGTGAATATTAGTTCAAACAACTCCCTCCTTCTAATAAGGTTATGGTACTTTATCGGGGGTCTGTCTATATATTGGACATCATACCAACTTCCTCATCTTCTCCTGAGGAACCTGCATCCACACTTCCTCTTTTCACATGCTCTCTTTTCATGCATAATTATTATTGGCCACATATTCCATTCGACCCCAATTCCTCTGAAACTTTTTGCACATATGATTTCTTGGATCGTATCAGATTCACACTCGATGATATCCTCCCTCCATCTCATTCTTCTCATCTATATCATGGATATGTTCGCATAACTTCTGCTTATGGTCTCTACATTTTCCATCTATCTATCTTTGTTGCGCGTACTCCTCACACTTCTCCACTTACTGTTGGGAAATCTTGGCTTGACTACATTGGTGGTACTCTGGATCTTAATCATATTAATATCACATTTCTAATGCCCTTCGGTCATTTTTTATTTGTAATGACTCATTTCTCGGGTATTCACAATACCTCACTCACTAGTAGGCACATGGATATCCACTAGCAAATTTCACTAATGAAGAGTATGCAATGGGCATGTACAATTTACACTACAATGACTCCTTATATGATCAACCGCATACTATTGATTACCAGGTCTCTAACACATGTCCATTTAGCTTCAACCATGACAATAACAATCTATTAGATGATGTTACTTGATCATTCTTGTCATCATATGCTTGTGGGCATCATAATTATTTCTCCCCCCTCTCCTAGCATTATTAGGTGTCTCGTATTTCTAATATTACACTTAATGCTACACATTTAGTCTTCATCATGCATCATACACATAACTTGTATCGGCATTACCCTTTGCATAATCTAGTGCTACATTTCATACTTGACTGTTGAGGGCATACTACATCCATGGACCTCACACGCTATACATTTCACACTATGTGCATTCACAACACATCTTTCTAGCATCAAATTCTCACACATCGTCACTACCCTATGATGCAATCTTGTGATAGGGTTCACACTTGACTATTGAGGGCATACTACATCTATCAACCTTACACAATACACATTTCGCACTTTGTGCATTCATGACACATCTTTCTAGCATCAAATTCTCACACATCCTCAGTACCCTATGACGCACTCTATTTCCATGGTTCATATCCGAATGTTGAGGGTATAAATCTGAAATGAATCTCACCACACTCATTCACACTTCACACTATATGCTTCATTTATCTATCTTTCTGGCACACACTTAAAACTATTTCCTTATGAGGTACTCTTGTTCTACAGTTCATTCTTTACTGTTGAGGGGTATTTTATAAATGAACCTCCTCTCATACTCATTCACATTTAATCATGGGGCATGCTAATTCTATCACATTCACTTTGCATTCCATTCATTCACACTCACAACATACTTCATATCTTAGTTGCGCATACTCTTGTTTTCTTATTATCATTATATGTACACTTTGTTTCACATGTTAGATGGATATATTATATATCATTATCTTTATCATATACACATGGGAATTCACTTGTTCTCTAGTTGTGAATGAATACTTTCTATAGATATTACATGCAACATGGATGCTTGACACTGTGCATCTTACCATTCCCACTGAGGCTCTTGGGGGCATCTACTTTCGTACACATTACAGGTGTTATTGTTTTTTTACACTACTTATTCTTACTAACAAAATACTATATCGATACAAACATGTCTCGACATACTTTTTATTGTTTTACCATGTTAACGGGTGCTTCATGTGCAACATTTATTTTACAGGAACTATTTTCCACCATGGTTTTCTGATCATTTTCTTGCTACTGTTTGTCATTTTTTTTCATTGTATGCCATTATTTACATGTTATGCCCTATGTATTACTTGTTCATTAATTGTATTATTTTGGCTGCTTTGGCCTTGATTGTCTTGCAAAATTGTGAGTGATGTCCCATGTTTGAAGCCTGCTTTTAGTGGTATACATTTGATTCTTGCTTGATAGATTACACATTGTCTTCTATATACGTATTTTTCTTGATTGCACTAACACATGGTTCCAACCACTTTATTTGCATGTTCCTTGGTTTCTAACATACACATTACCTCCCCTTGTAGGCTATTAATTTCACATCAGTGTTTGGTCCTCTCCTTTGGGCCGCATCCTCCTAGAGATTTCATATGTAACCCAAACGAGGGGGCATACATTGGGTGAAAGTCACCCCATTTAGCAGTACATTGTCACACTTCAACCCTGTATAATACAAGAAGAAAACATTATAATTTATAGAAATGGCTTGGAATCTAACTTGGGTCATCATTATAGCACAAAGGCTATCACCCAGATACACACATGAGAACTTGGGTACCCCTGACCCTTCTTGGGTGCCTATGACTAGGGGCAGCTACATTTACTTTCTCAAATTAAAATAGTTTTCAATAGTTTACAAAGCAGTTTGCACAACACAAGCACAATCCTCCAGCAATCAAAATTCATTTTATCTCCTTTTTATTCTCTTTCTACTTGGATCAAACTAGATCAAACTTGATTTAACTGGAACAAAGTAGGATCACATTGTCCGCAGTGGTGTATATCTTTGGGAAGAAGTTAGGGATGGAGAATGAAATTATACCTTTCTCCCCAAAACTTCTTTTTTTGTGGCGTGATATCACCCAAAAAACTTGTACTTGGCATGAGATCACCTGAAAAACTCATTATTGGCATGAGATTTCCCCAAAAACTCATTCTTATCCAAAATTTTTAGGACACTTTCTATCCTTTTCACTTGTCACAGATCAGGTGCACATGTTCTTTTTTTGCATTTTTACATACTTTTTATATACTTGGATCAAATTTGACTACTCTTTTTCTCTTATTTTTTATAGGTCCATCCTTTTAAGAAACAACAATATCAAGCACAACACAAACATGAAAATGACAATAGATAAAAACATGGTAAACACATTACACTTTTCACCCCTGGGGTCACTTCCTATTTCCTAACTTAGCTTTCATGCTTCATTTTTATCACTCCACACTTTTTCTTGTCTCCTTGGCACACTTTCACCATTGATCTACATGGTTATCAGGTACGCGTCTCTTATCTACTTTATTTTATCAAGTATTCACTCAACAACATAAATTGGGGGCAAATTTTGACACTAAATCACACACTTTGGGTACATTTCTAGGTTAGAGTCACATACTACTATTCATATGACTCCTAAGTGAGAAAAATAACAATTTATAGCTACCTTTGGCCTTTTGTCTGTGTTTCATGTATTCTTTCTATCCTCTTACACCCTACATCCTAGTCAATACTTTATTTCTTTATATTTTATGACTCTGGACACCAACACCTGGGCGCCCTTGTCCCCTCTAGGAACCCCTAAACTCTCTTTACTTTACTCGATCCTTTTGGGCATATTTTACCTTTTGGGCATCTTATTTTCTTATGGGTCAGTGTTCTAGTTGTTAATTACAAAATTCAACCATGGGAATCATATAATATAAAGCTATGTGACCATAATAAAGGAAAAATCTCTAAGCATTTACTATCACCACCTAAGGTTGCATCCAAAGGGATTTCAAGAGCATAAAAATAGCCATCTAGCTTCACCCAAGGGACAAGGGACTACATTTTCTACATATACACATAGGAGGAGAAGTTCATTCTTACATCCACACATCTAGATACATTGCTACATCTAGCTATTGCTTGTTATCAAGTGCATCTTTCACAAGAGGCACCTAGGGCATGATTCTTACACACACACATGAGAACTACATGGAATCTAAAATGCATTGCAATGCTCAGTTGTAATCTCACTCAGTCGGGTGATTGTGAGGGTTAGTTTGACTCCCCATTTACATATTTTTTAAGGATTTGATGTGTTTTGGGGTTTTGTAGGTTATCTCTCTTTTTTAGGTTATAGGTGAACTCGGTGACCAATTAGCAACATACAAGTGACATACAAGAGACATATAACAAGGGCGAGAGAAAATCTAGCGACAAAAGAAAAATCTATTTCTGAGTGTTTTTGCAATCACGGGAACCTAGAAGTATTCTCCAACACCTAAGAGCCCTTGACCCAGTCCAGGTGCCCCAACCCAACTTATTTTGACAATTCTAGAATATTTTTGGTGCAGTTGTAACAGTCTACCCTCCTATTTCATCAGTTTTCTAGCTCAACATACCTTGAGATTAAGTGTGAAATTAGCTAAGTCTCTCATTCCCTCTCTTGTACTTAGGGTTTTAATTTCCATTTTCTTATTGCTTGTGTCAAATTTTTACCTTAGAATTTTATTTATTATTTTCGACTCTACAATATCTTAGAGTCAATATTAAATGTGGAACTACTCCAGTTATTGGGTGTGAATTCTACTTGTGCCCACTCACAACAATAACATTACTTTTTCTATTTTTTCTCCTTCACCCCTCATCGCTGCAATTTCCTCCCTTGTACCTTGTACAAGCATTTTTCCACAGGTTTAAGGAAGTGTTCCTGTCTGATCCTCGACCTATTTGGCCAACCCACATAATTTAGATAGGAGTATATTAGTTTATATTCAATAATGGGAGCTGCCCCATTCAATGTAGAGGGACATATCCCCATGAGTGTTGGTGGAAACACCTAATTTTCCATATTGACAAATTATTTCACTAATAGGATATAAGGAAAATTATTTGATTCTCAAGTACCTAATTACTAAATCTAGGTCTCTAAATTCACCTCCCTTTAATATAGTAAATGGATTGTAGTGTTTGAGATGTTGTAAGATTCCTCAAAGAGTGAAACCCAAAATAAAAGAGTGTATTCAATGTCCATATAATGCAAATCGAATCTTTAACTATGAAAATATTAAATTTTCCATTTGTAAAACAAGAGAAGAGAAAGGAAGGATTACACCTATATTTGTGGAGACAAATTTTCTCAATACATGGAGAATACCATTCCCCATACAAATGGTATGGGGAGATGGATATTGCAATAGCCACCATGAATAATTTCAAGGTGATCAATTTTTCTATTTTAAAATAGAAACGTAACTATAAAATGAACAAGGACACTAGTGCATTGAATATCCAACACTTGAACATGAGTGGAATCATATGATCCCATAAATTATAATGCCCTAGGACATTGTGATTCTTAACCCTAATTCACATTTTATAATAAATCAGATTATTATAGATGGATCTAGGTTTGTAAATAAGTGAACATCTTAAATGGATAGATGCACAAAGTTGGGGGTAAATTTTATGGCCATTTTTGGTTATTTTTGCAAGGGGAATATGCCCTTCTAAAAGTGTATAAACCCTTTGCAAATTCCTTCCTGAAACTATTTTGAATAGGTTTGATTAAAAAAAGGATTCAAATAGGAATACACCCTTTGTAATACAAAAGACATGTACCCTTTGTAGTATTTTTTTTTAAATGGATTTTCAATGGGCATGCACCATTTAAAAAAAAATGTTCTTCCCTCCTAAATAACCTTGCATTTTGGCTAGGGATCCAAACCTTAGATTATACCTACATTAGATGAACCAAGTAGGGTTGGAGGTTTCTTGGATATTGGCTAGGGGATCTAAAATTTGGATTTATACATGCATTAGATCAACCAAGAAGGATTTTGATACATTTATTCACCTTCATATGCATAAAATATTCATTATCTTTATGTATTTTTATATAAAATATATATGAGTTTGTAGAGGGGAGAATCTATTTTTTGAAAATATAGTTTTTGTAAAGATTCAATTATTATTTAGTTTATACATAATATAACTCCTTAGGAATGATTCACTATCATTACTAATAGTTTAATAACTTTTTAATGGCTAACCAACATATTATAAAAGTTATATCTCAACAATCTATTCAATATTGGCTAGTATTTAACAATAAATTAAAATATATGAAGTTAATCTCAATATGTTGTGTATGTACACTTGAATTTTAATTTTTACTACTTTATTGACTTGTAAAATTATTTTAAATTATTTAATTTATTGAAAAAGTATGAAAAGCATATCCTCAACAATCATCAACATTTGTTGAATCCTTAAAATTTCATATAAAAGCTCAACCATTTTCTCAAAAGTGGGTGTCCGTACACATGTACTTTTATTATTTTTTCACAAAAACTTACTATGTTACTATTAAAAATGCATAAATTTCACATATTTATCTCATATGGGTGTTTCAAATAATTATATAAAAAAACAAGATTCAAAATTTCACAAATGTTCTTCTTACATCATTAAAAAATAATTTGTTAAAATGCCAAGTCTCTCCAAGTTCATGTATTTCTATTTTTAAGAAAAAATGACCACTTATCTCCCTTTAATCCCAATTATCTTATATCTTCTCAAACTAATTAAAAATTCTTGAAATAGAAATAGTAATATGTAGTTTATCTATGCCCCTTACATCTATAATAAAGGTAGTGAGTCTATAACTTGTATCTTCCATAATAATCATGCCTCTATCTTTGTAATAAATGTAGTGTATATATAATTTGTATGTGACATTATAATCATGGCTCATACATTTATAATAAATGCATTGAACTTGCTATATAACCTACAACATGTAATTTGTACAAGTAAATCCTTAAATATTTCATATATTTTATAAAATAACCACATTGAATTCCCCCTATTTTGAGGCAAGTGAGATGTCATGTAGATCAGTTGACTTAAAATAATATAATTGTATCCAATAATCATCCTAAATAAGTTATTTCTAAGTAAAAAAGGTTATTGATGCCACAAATAAGGGACATTGATGTATCACATAAACAATAGTTTAAGGCCACACACACACACAATAATCAATGAATAATTTGATGTATAAATAATAAATAGATAGTAGCCAAAAGGAATGTAGAATAAGATATACCACTCATGTAGCATCCACATATGTAAGTCCCAATAGCCATGAAAATAATTTTACAACACAATCTAATATATTGACATAACTAGGATACATGAAGTAGAAACTTTGAAATATAACAATAACACTTGATATTATACAAGATGTGCTCAATTATCAAGGTGTGTGGGTGAAAGGAAATTACATAGTTTCTAAACATGTAGAGCCATGTGTAACATACATCAAGCTCGTATACCTTGTGAAACACACGTCTATATAATATAGTAAAGTCAAATAGAGGAGAAGGGTCAAGAATTGTGCATGATTAAGTAGTTATTCTTAATGTATACATGTGATAGCCTTTAAAAGGATCATGTTTCATATTAAAATGTTGTCAAGACATAGGAAAATTCATAGAATAAACCTATAGAGGATGTTTGTGCCTTGATTGAGTACTGCATATATAAGAGGATTTTTTTCACTTTAATCTTATTCTATGGGATAGATAGATTTTTCTTAAATTCTATAGTAGAAGATATTGAATTAGATTTTCTAGGTAGAATAAATAATGCAAAGCTTATGAAGCTAAGGGAACCCTAGTAAGATGTCACATATCCCAATACTTTTGAGAGTGAAGAATAATGTAGATAGAATCAAATCCCCCTACTTGAAACATTAACATTATATTCGTGATAGATCTATTGTTATCTTGAGAAGTAGGCCATATATGTTTCTCACTATATCACAAAGATTTAAGTAATTTCATAGTGTACACATAAAATCACGCACTTGGGTACATTTCTAGGTCCTAAAAGAATACTTGCAGTCATATGATTCCTAAGTGAGAAAACTAGTAATTGACATCTATCTATGGCCTATTTTCTTTGTTTCTTGTCTTCTTTCTGGCCATTTGCACCCTAAAACTAAGTTGATATTTCATTTACTTATATTTTATGAATCTATACACCAGTGTCTAGAAATGAAATCATCTCCAAGGCACCCTCATCCTTTTGGGTTCCCTTGACACTTTTCCATCTCACTCGCTTATTTTGGCTGTCTTTTATCTTTTGGACATATTATTTTCTTATGGATTGGCCTTCCAGTTGTCACTTACAAAATTCAACCAAGGGAATCATATACATACAAAGTTATGTGACCAAAATAAAGGACCAAGATCTAAACATCTATTATCATCACCTAAGGTTGCATCGAAAGGCATATAAGAGCATCGTAGGCATCCATCTAGCTTTCATTAACTGGGAAAGGGACTGTATTTTTTTGCATACACTTCCATAGGAAGGGGAAGTTTATTTTTCCAACCACACATCAATTTACATTGGTACATCTAGTTATCGCTCACTATCACGTGCACTGGCACAAGGGCTTCCTAGGGCATGATTCTATCACACATGCACAAGAACTACATGTAGTTTGAGATGTAGTGCAGTGCTTGGTCATAAGTTCACTCAGTCATGTGACCTCTAGGATTAGTCTGACTCCCCATATTGCATATTTTATTTTTAGGATTTGATGTAGTTTGAGGGTTTTTGTAGGTCATCGTCTCTTTGCAGGTTAAAGGAGAATTCTGCCATCATATTGCGACATATAGTTGACCAAAAATGATTGCTAGCGACCTTGCGACACCTAAAAAATTAGTTTTAAGCTCCTACACAGTCACAGGTGCATAATAGAGGTCTCTAGTGCCTAAGCTCCCTTGCCCCATTCCAGTGCACCCTAGTCTAGGCTCATCCAACAGTTCCATAATTTATCGTGCTCAGTTGTGACAATCTGCCCTTCTTGACTATCAGTTTCTCTAGTCTAGATCAGTCCTGCATTAGGTGTAAATTAACTAATCAACTAAGTCTCTCTCTTTCCCTCTCTTACACTTAGGGTTTCATATTTATCTAGCTTATTACTTATGTCAAATATGTAATTTAGTGTTTTTTTACCATACACAACTCTGCAATATTAGGGTTTATACAAAATTCTATATTTGTTAAATCATTTGGTGAACCCCACTCGTGATCAGTCATTTGGATCCTTATCTTGCACATTTCTTCATGGATCCTAAGGTTCCTCAAATTTCTTTGCATGATTTACTTCAAATTCATCCACCTTAGAAAGATGTTCTTCAAAAATCTCTAGACACTATATATCTACCTCGCAGATACTCTACCTGCACAAGTGAGTTTCCATTTTTTATCGTCTATCTAATGACCCTAACCTTCGTGATCCTCCATCCAATCAACCCATCTTAGAGTCAATTCAGGATTTGCATTCTTTATTTCAAGACAAAATTCAAGCTATGGAATCAACGATTATATCTCTTAAATCTGAAATTCAACATCTCAAGGATGCTTCTCAGGCACATTCTAGTCCTCCTTATACATCTCATTCATCTCATACCTAATTTTATGTCTTCCACATGTGCTCATATTAGTGAAACTCAAGTCTTTCCACTACCGGTACCTCTCCAGTTTTATCATAATGCTAAGCAACATGACATTCTTCCTGCACTCCTTCAATCACCAATTGATCAATTTGCCACCTATTCATTATTATCCTCCTTATTGTTTTGCCAACTATCAAGGTCTCCCATTTTGTAATTATCTTTGAATTAATGGACATCATGACAATGATTGCTATGATTTACAATGAAGAATCAAGCACCTTGAGCATCAGGGAATTATCTCAATTTGTTGCACAACATTTTGTTACATGCCCATTTCCAAATGCTACATCCAAATGGGATCCTAAATATGCTCCTTCTATGACTAATGAGAATTAGGATATCACTTCTAATGTCCCTTCTTTAGTCACTAAAGTGCCACCTATACAACCCACTCCAACTAACCAATCACCTCTCAAGGTTCTTCCTCCATCACCTCATCCTACTCAAGTATTCTATGAAGTACCATCAATCCCAAATAATCAAAATATCCTCCTCACTAAACATTACCAACAAACTCTAATTTTGTTAGGCCTCTTCCAACATCTCCTTCTTCAAGATCCAGTGTCATCAACCTTGCTTTAAGCTACAACCAATCATTTTTGTCAAGGAAACTACTCCTTACATTGATCCCTTTAGCAACATCGACTAGATCTACATCTCTCATACACTTAGGGGGAATCATGCTTACTTATCTCCCCCCTCCTAACATCATCAGGTGTCTACCATTTCTATAATTATGCTTTGTGCTTCATATTTCATCTTTCTAAGCATCATTACACAACATCATTTGTATCATACCCTATGATGCACTCTTGTGCTAAGATTGACACTTGACTGTTAAGGGAATACTACATCCATGAACCTCACACACTACAAATTTCATGCTTCATGATACATCTTTCTAGCACTCTATTCTCACACTTCATACTCTCTTATTCTACACATCTATGCTCTATGCTTCATTGATCTATCAATCTAGCACACATTATCAAACCATTTACCGATGATGCACTCTTGTTCTATGGTTCATTTTTTGATTGTTGAGGGGTATTTTATAAATGAACCTCATCTCATACTTATACACATCCATTGGGGGGCACACTACTCCTATCACATTCACTTTTCATTCCATTCCATTCAAACTCACAACATATTACATATCTTGGTTACACTTATTCTTGTTTTCTTATACTTACATGTACACTTTATTTTCTATGTTAGACAAATATCCAGTATGTCATTATCTTTTTTATATACACATGCACATTCACTTGTTCTCTAGTTGTGAATGCAAACTCCTTATGGATCCTTATACACTACAATAATGCTTGGCATTATACCTCTTACCAGTCTCACTAAGGCTCCTGGGGACATCTACATTTCTACTCTTACACATCACGTGTGTTATGTTTCATTACATACTACTTCCTATTATTACTAGCACACTATTTTCACATTGATCTATATGCAATTTGACATACTAATTATATTTCTAACATGCTAACGGGTGCTTCATGTGCAAAATTTATCTTACTGGAACTATTTTCCACCATGGTTGTCTGATACTTTGCTTGCTATTATTTTCCATTGTTTTCCATTGTATGTTATTATTTGCGGGCTATGCCCTTTGTTTTGTGTGCACACTATATGATTTTGGACGCTTCAGCTCTGATTATCTTATGACATTGTGAGTGGTGTCCCATGTATGAAACCCACTTTTCATGGTCTCTCTTTTGTAAGCATATTTTCTTGTTTCACATGATTTTCCTTGACATGCTTGCTTCCTTTTATACTAAAACATGTATCTATCCATCTTATTTACATGTTCCTTGGTTTCTACCATACACATCCCCTCCCCCTGTAGGGATACAATTTCATATTAGTTTCAGGTCCTCTCTTTAGGGTGGATTCTTCTAGTGATGTCCCATGCACCCCAAACAAGGGGGCATACATTGGGTAAATCAGTCACCCCATATAACAATACAACATAGTTCAACATAGATATAAGATAAACTACAGTTACAAAAATGTTCTAGAATCTGACTTGGGTCCTCAGTTCAACACACACACCAGTGCCTAGCTATAGACACTAGTGCTTGGGTGCTTTTGACCTTTCCCAAGATCCTATGTCCTTGGGGAAGATACAAAAAAATTATCAAATTAGCACAGTCTACAATAATTCACAAAGTAGTTTCACAAGATCAGGTGTTGGCCTCAGAATATAGAATGCATGCAATCCCCTACAATCTCCTTGAATTGGGACAATCATTACATTTGGAACAATATAGAAATAAACACGGATCACACCATCTACATTGGTGTATAAATTTTGGAAGCAGACATGGAAGGAGAGTAACACTAGACCTCTCTCCCCAACACTCTTCTTCTGTGGCGTGAGTTCACCTAAAAAACTTGAACTTGGTGTGATATCACCAAAAAAACTCATTCTTGGCATGAGATCACCCAAAAAACCCGCTCTTGGTATGAGATCTCCCAAAAAACTCACTCTTATACAACATTTCAGAACATTTTCTATCCTTTTCACTCTTCACAAATTAGGTGCACACTTTCCTTTTATTACTTTTACACACATTTACATACTTTTACAGATTTTTCATAACACGTGACTTTGACTACTCTTTCACTCTTATTTTACATGTTAGTCCTTAATATGCAACAAGAAGTAGCCCTAAATTAATAAAATCAACAGGTAGAACACAGTACGACACAAATCACTCCACCCCTAGGGTCACTTCCTCTTTCTTAGCTTCCACGCTTCATTTTTATCACTTCACACTTTCACTTGTCTCCTTGGCACGTTATCACCATCACATTCTACATGGTTATCAGGTATGCATATCTTATCTAATTTATGTTATTAAGTATTCACTCAGAAACATAAAGTGGGGGGAAATATAGACACACAATCATGCGCTTGGGTACATTTCTAGGTCCTAAAAAAATACTTTCATTCATATGATTCCTAAGCAATAAAACTAGTAATTGATAACTATCTTTGGCCTCTTTTCTTTGTTTATTTTCTTCTTTCTAACCTTTTACACCCTACATCCCAATTTATATTTCACTTACTTATATTTTATGACTCTAGACACCAGTGCCCAGACAAGATGCCAATGCCCATGCACCCTTGTTCTTCTGGGTGCTCTTGACCCTTTTCTATTTCACTTGCTTATTTTGGGTATCTTTTATATTTTGGGCATCTTATTTTCTTATGGGTTAGCATTTCAATTGTTAATTACAAAATTCAACCAAGGTAATCATATAAATACAAAGTTATGTGACCAAAATAAAGGACCAAGCTCTAATCATCTATTAGCATCACTCAAGGTTACATCCAAAGGCATCTAAGAGCATCAAATACATCCATCTAGCTTTCATTCAAGGGAAAAGGAACTGCATTTTATACATACACTTCATAGGAAGGGGAAGTTCATTTTTCCATCCACACATCTATTTACATTAGTAAATCTAGCTATCACCCACTATCATGTACACTTGCACAAGGGCTTCCTAGGGCACGATTCTATCACACACACACAAAAACTAAAGGGATTCTAAGATGTAGTGCAACACTCAATCATAAGTTCATTCATTCGGGTGACCTCCGGGGTCAGTTCGACTCCCCATATCACATCTTTTCTTTTTTGGGATTTGATGTATTTTAAGGGTTTTATAGGTCATTATCTCTTTGTAGGTTATAGGTGAATTATGCTATCATAGTGCAACATACAAGTGACCAATAGTGATTAAAAACAACCATCTTATGATACAAGAAAAACCAATTTCTGATCTCCTGTGCATTCACAGGTGCCTAATAGAGGTCTCTAATGCCTTGGTGTCCCCGCCCCAATCCAAGTTCCCTGGTCCAGGATTATCTGCTAGTTCCATAATATACTGTGTTCAATTACGAAAGTCTCCCCTTCCTGTTCATTATTTTTCCAACCCAGATCATTCTTTGCATCATGCATAAATCAACCAAGTCACTCTTTCCCTCTCTTGCACTTAGGGATTCATATTTATCTAGCTTATTACTTGTGTCCAATATGTACTTTAGCATTTATTTATCATGCATGACTCTACATTATTAGGGTTTAACATAATTTTAATTTTTGTTAAATCACATAGTACATAGATTTTTCACAACCATTGTCAACCATAAAAATACAAATATTGTATTGATTAATATAGGCATGAATTTATAGGGTGTTTTTATCCAAAGAATTATCTACATTTTATATTTCACTAAATGTAATAACATAACATCAAGGTGGATCGCTAGTGATAGCTATAGTGAGGGAATTAAATGAATGAATATAACATGCTAGATGTTGATACACGTTGCACATGTGATGAACATTTAGATTTACTTTATGATTAATCGTATGTTGAGGTAATGGATCATTGAAAATTTTAAGATATTCATATTCATTCATTATTGGTTTAGAATATGCTTGATTAGCGTCAATTTCAAATGTTTGATTATCAATGATATTTTTAATGATATGTTTTAGCTTGAAACATCGATTGTTTAGAACAACCTTTATATTGATGATAGTCACAATATAAATTTTTAATAATGATCTAAAATGATTCTCTCATATAAAATCCATAGGAAAAGGGGGATAAATGGGGTTACAGTCAAGAAATAATTGAAGTATGATATGAAGAGGTTATGTTAGCTATGTGAATAGTCTCTTAGGATAGGCTGTCAATTGAAGCTTAGTTGGTTGAGATATGAAATTGACAATAATTTTTTATTCATTCTTATTGTCATTAGATTCATGCATAGATTGCATGTTATGTACATATTTAATCTTCTTCAATGTTACATGATTGAGCTCATGATTTTTTAGTGTATGATATAGATCATCGAATTATTATAGCCTATAAAATATGATTGAGTTTTTCAAAGGTGCTAGCAAACTTCATATGAATATATATTAAATCTCATTATCTATAAGTGGATTATTCATCTTAGTAAGCATCATATTTTAAAATAACACATAAGCACTAAAGATCTCATCATATTCTTCCTTAATTTTTTTTATGTGAACGTAAGAGACTTTCTCACCAATATTGATTGTAATGTAGCCAAAATTAACACAAACTCAATACACTGCAAATATATTGAACGCAAAGAAAATAAATATTCTTATTCGTTATTGAATCATCAATTAAAATTATTATTTAATAAGAAAAAAACTCCCAACTCAATTTTCCAAGCAAACTCTAACTAGCTTTGACTAAATCTACTCTAGGTGGCAAATTTTACTATTTTTAGCAGCTTACTAGAACCTGTTATTCTTAGTAAGTTTGCATGCTTATTCATACGTGCAAAAACAATTCCATGCATCTTATACATGCCTGAATTAGAGGAATTTCCAACTTTCTAACCTACTATGCATTCAATAGACTAAAATTAACTAATGCAAAAAATAGGAAAAAACCAAATTACAACTTAAATCTTAATTTTTGTCCCCCATATAGCGGATTTTTGGCCCAAAAATGTGCTATAAATGGATCTAATTGGAAATGTGGGTTGACAGGTGCATTCATCTTGCTGAAACAAGTAATTTGAAAAAAAAAGGCTCAAATAGACACCCGGGTCAAAAGTTATGACTGTTTTAAGTTTCTGCTAAAACTTGTGCATCATTCTCCCCTGCTCGAAAAAAACACAGCTCCTAAAAGTTGTCTTCTTCAAATTTCTACCATTTATATTTATCTATCTTTTTAATCTCCCACTCTCTGACCCATGTGTTTTTTTCTTGTTCCAATCCTTTCCAATGTACCAAATATTTGTTGTATTCTTGTCACATGTTCATTGTTTTCTTGTCTAAAATCTAATCCACTTCTTCTTTATTTTTCATCGGAACCTACTTCCTCCAATATAATACTTCTTTAATAACATCCCATTCATCACTATCTCCATTAAAATAATATAATTATGAAACATTAAACACAAAAGAAATATGAAAATTACCTGACAATTCTACCTCATAAGCATTATCATTTATCTTCTTCGTGATTTTGCAAGGACCAATATTCTTATAATTCAAATTTTTATAGGTTCCTTTTGGAATCCATTCCTTTTGAAGGTATACCATAACCAACTCACCTACTGTAAACAAATTTCTCTTTTTGTGCACATCTTCTATTTCCTTATACTTATCATTACTATTTTATAGTTTCTTCCTGCAATTGTTGTATATGTTCAGAAAATGCTTCTCCATCATCACTGAATCTATCATCAATTGGTAGTTACACAAAATCTAACACCTCGCTTGGATTAATCCCATACACAATATAAAATGGAGACTTTCTTGTGGATCTATTTACTAAACTATTATAAGAAAACTCATCTTAGGGTAGTGCTAAGTCCCATTGTTTTGGCTTTTCCCCAACTATGTACCTTAACAGGTTTCCCAAACTTCTGTTTACCACCTCTATTTTCCCATAAGTCTGAGGATGATAGGAACTGCTGAACTATTTTTTTTTTGCAAATTCTTCCATAAAGTCCTCCAAAAATGACTTACGAACCTTGTGTCCCTATAAAAAGTAATGATTTTTGGAACACCATGTAACCTAACTTCTCTAAAAAACAAATCTAATACTCTTATTGCATCACTATTTTTCTTACAGGAAATAAAATGAAACATATTAGAGAACCTATAAATAACCAAAAATATTGAGGCATTATCTTGTTGTGTTTTTAGTAATCCCAAAACAAAATCCATCCTCAATTTTTTCCATGGTCCTTTGGGAATAAGAAATGTCATATACAACCCTGTATTATATGCATGGCCTTTCGAAACTTGGAAAATTTTACACCTCTCCACATATCTTATCACATCTCTTTTCACCTTTGGCCAATAGTATGTCTCTTCTACCAAAGTTACAGTCTTACACTTACCAAAGTGCCCAGCCAATCCTCCGCTATACAACTATGTCACTATATTATCTCTCATAGAACCAACTAGAATACATAGTTTGTGTCCCTTACATAGATAACCATCCTGTAAAAGGTATTCATCCTAGACATCTTTTGCATTACCTAACAATGGTCTTCTTAACCTTCCAAAAATATCCCTGAAATCAGAATCAGAAAAATACAAATCCTTTATTGCTTCAAAACCAAGCACCTTATTCTCCATAGTTGTAAATATAGTCACATGTTTACTCAATGCATTCAGAACTTGGTTTTTCTTTCTTGATTTATGCTTTAGATAAAAATTATAACCCTGCATAAATGATACCCAATTTTCATTCCTACTATTCAACTTATTTTGTGTATTCACATACTTCAAGGCTATGTGGTCTATAAATAACACAAACTCCTTAGGAACTAAGTAATGCCTTCAATGCCTCAGTTCTTGTACAATTGCATAAAATTCCACATCATATGTAGAGTAGTGTTTTTGTACCTCATTCAATTTCTCACTAAATAAATATATTGGCTTCCCACCTTGACTTAGGAAAACACCAATGCCCACATGTGAGGCATAATAATCAACCTCGAACAAATTATCAAAATCTGGTAGTGATAAAATAGGTTCTTTTTTCACCTTCTTCTTCAAGAACTTAAAGATATCCTCAGATTCCTTTGTCCACAAAAATTCCCTTCCTTTTGTGTAATATGTTATAGGTGCTACAATACTACTAAATTTTTTAATAAATGTTCTATAAAATGATGATAACCCATGGAAGCTTCTTACCTCTGTAATACTCTGCAGAATAGGCCATTCAATAATTTCATTTATCTTTTTTGAATCCATATGTACCCCATTTGCTGAAATAATAAAACCCAAAAATAGCAAACTCTCTTTCATAAACGTGCACTTATTCAAATTTGCATAGAGCTTATCTTTCCTTAACGCTTCAAATATCACCCTCATATGCCTCAAATTTTCTTCTTTAGTTTTACTAAAAATCAAGATATCATCAAAATAAACCACAAAAAACTTACCATGGTACTCCCGTAGCACAATGTTCATCAACCTCATAAATGTGCTAGGTGCATAAGTTAACCTAAATGGCATCACCAACCACTCATATAATCCATCCACTATCTTGAATGTTATTTTACACACATATCCTTCTCTGAACCAAATTTGATGGTAACCACTACGAAGATCAATCTTAGTGAAATACCTAGATAAAGTAAGCACATCCATCATATCATCAAGGTGAGGTATAGGAAACCTATACTTGATTGTAATTTTATTGATTTCTCTACTATCCATGCACATTCTCCATGTTCCATCTTTATTTGGATTTAATAAATATGGAGTTACACACAGACTCATGATATTCCTTACTACACCATTTCTCATGAGCTCTGTCACTTTCTTATTCAATTCTGCATGCAATGTTAGGCTCATCCTATAAGCTTCTTGATTTGGGAGTGAAGACCCTGGGATCAAATCAATATGTTATTGAATGTCTCTTTTGGGTGGTAACCCATTTGGTAGATCATCAAAAAAATCATCTACTAATTTTGTTTCCTCTACTGGTATTGGTGCACTTGCAAGTTCATCCTTATTTGCAACTAATGCATAAAAAACCTAGCTGCATTTTCCTCCTTCACAAATTATTTTGCAGAAAGCATATTTTAGGCCTTTCCCTCTTCCTTAAGAAGTAGTAAAACTATTTTTGTGCCATCCTTCCAAAAATTATAAGTATTCTTTCCCCCATCATGAATAACTTTTCTATCAAATTACCATGGTATTCCTATCAACAAATGACATGCATCCATAGGAATAACATCACACCAAATCTCATCCCTATAACTTTTCCCAATATAAAATTTATCAAACATATCTTATCAATAGTAACTTCATTACCCTTCTTGAACCATGCAATACGGTAAGGGTTAGGATTCTTCTCACAACGCAAGCCTAGTTTCTCAACCATCTCATTTGAAACCATGTTCTCAAAAATACCACCATCAATAATAACATTACATAACCTTCCTCATGAAGTGAATCTTGTTATGAAAATATTTGTACGTATCCATGCATCACCTTTGGTATCCTTTCTTGAAGAAATCATCATCCTTTTGATCATCATATTTTCTCCCACATCAGGTAGAATTTCTAGGTCACGTTCTTCTTCTTGTTCAGCTTCAAGAATATTTAATCTTGGAGGATCTATTTTCCTCTTGTCGTGTGTATAATAATGCAAAAAATAAAATTCCCTATGCCCCTCTTCACCACATATATAGCAAATAAATGGTCTTCATGGAGCCACCCATCCTTTACCTCCAGCATATCGTCTGCCCCTAGGAAATCCTCTATCTCTTTGCTAATTTGAGAAATCTTGTCTTATATATTCTTGCTTTTATACTCCACGAGGTTGTTCTCATTTACCTTTACTGAAACTACCTCATCCCTAAAAGGAGGATGAGGCCTCCCTAATCATCCCAGGTAATCTCCTAAACCTTTTACAGTTTTATTTTTCTTTGGCCTTTAAAGCTAGTTGATATGCATCCTCCATGCTCTTGATCATGTGCATGCTTAGCTCATTTTGAATAGAAAATTTTAATCCATTCACATACCTTTCATCCATTTGTTCACCAATTTCTTCATGCTCTACACGAATGGAAAAATTTTAAAACTCATCTGTGTATTCTTGCATGATTTGTAAGTTTTGTATGAGATTCTGAAACCTCATGTAATGGGTTTGTGCATAATCCACAGGAAGAAATTTATCTTTTAGCTTCTTCTTCGTCTTACTCCAAGTCCTAATCCTTTTTTTCCCCTTTCTAGACCGTTGCTTTTGTAGGTGATCCCACCATAACAGTGCATGACCTTTTGATTTCATGCATGCAATTTTGACCTTTTTTCCTTTAACATATCCTTCCATTCAAAACACATTCCTAAGCTGGTCAAACAATCTATCAGCTCCTCTGGCTTTAGGATACCTCCATATTTTGAAACATTTACTCTTATCTCATCATTATTTCCTTCTAATGCTCAAAGCATCCTTTCTTCAAAATCTAAGGGTGGTCATTTTGCTTCTTCCTCTTCACAAGCTTCTTCTTCATTTGTGTCATCTCCACCTTGATTTCCTCTCTAGACTATAATCGCAGCAAGCTCATCAACTTTCCTATGTATTTTTTGAGCGTTTCTATTCATCTGGGAAATAACGCCCCCTCTTCATCTTCCTCTTCTAGCCATTGTTTTTTTCCTCCACCAAGATTCAAACTTTCTCTAATACCAAATAATGTAGCCAAAATTAACACAAACTCAATGCACTGCAAATATCTTAAACTCAAAGAAAATGAATCATCTTATTTGTTATTGAATCATGAATTATAATGATTATTTACCAATATAGTAACTCCCAACTAGATTTTCCAAATATAATCTAACTAACATTTACTAAATCTACTCTAGGTGGCAAAATTTACTATTTTTAGCAGTTTACTAGAACCTGCTATTCTTAGTAAGTTTGCATGCTTATTCATATGGGCACAAAAATTTCCATGCATATTCTACATGTCTAAATTAGAGGAATTTCCAACTTTCTAACCTACTATGCACTCAAGAGACTCAAATTAACTAATGCCCTAAAATAGGAAAATCCCGAATTACAATTGAAATCCTAATTTTCAGCCCCACAAACGCTAGATTTCGGGCCTAAAAATGTGCCAAAAATGGCACCAATTAGTAGGGCAAGTTGATAGGTGCATTCATCTTGTCAAAACAACTAGTTTGACAAAAATGGGCTTAAACAGACACCCGGGTCAAAATTATTGACCGTTTTAAGTTTCTACTAAAATATTGCATCATTCTCCCTTGCTTGAAAAAAGTGAAGCTCCTACAAGTTGTCTTCTTCAAATTTATGCCATTTATCTTTATCTAGCTTCTTAATCTCCCACTCTTTTACCCATGTGTTTTCCTCTTGTTCCAATCCTTTCCAATGTACTAAATATTTTTGTATTGTCCATGTCGCATGTTCACTATTTTCTTGTCTAAAATCTTATCCACTTCTTTCTTTTTCACCGGAACCTGTTGCCTCCAATCTACTACTTCTTCAATAAAATCCCATTCATCACTATCTCCATGACAATAATATAATTTTGAAACATTAAATACTGGAGAAATATAAAAATTACCTGCCAATTTTACCTCATAAGCATTATCATTTATCTTCTTCACGATTTTGCAAGGAAAAATCTTCATGTACTTCAGCTTGTTATAGGTTCCTTTCGGATACCTTTCCTTTGGAAGGTATAATATAATTAACTCACCCACTGTAAACACATTTCTCATTTTTTGCACATCTGTTATTTCCTTTCACTTGTCATTACTATTTTTCAGCTTCTTCCACACTTCTTCCTGTAATTGTTGTATATGTTCAGCAAATGCTTCTCCATCATCACTTATTCTTTCATAAATTGGTATCTACACCAAATCTAACACCCCGTTTGGATTACTCCCATACTTAATATAAAATGGAGAATTTCTTGTGGATCTATTTATTGAACTATTATAAGAAAACTTGGCTTAGGGTAATGCTAAGTCCCATTGTTTTGGATTTTCCCCAACTATGCAACTTAACAAATTTCGCAAACTACTATTTACCACCACTATTTTCCCATCAGTCTAAGGATGAAATGAACTACTGAACTGTAGCTTAGTTCCCAACTTCTTCCATAAAGTCCTTAATAAATTACTTAAGAACCTTGTTTCCCTATATGAAGGAATGGTTTTTGGAACACCGTGCAACCTAACAACTTATCTGAATAACAAATCTGCTACTCCTATTGCATCACTAGTTTTATCACATGCAATAAAATGAAGCATCTTATAAAACCTATCAATAACCACAAAAATTGAGTCATTACCTCATTTTGTTTTTAGTAATCCCAAAACAAAATCCATACTCAAATCTTTCCATGGTCCTTTGGGAACAGAAAATGGCATATACAACTTTATATTTTTTGTGCATGGCCTTTCGAGGCTTGGAAAATTCTACAACTCTCCACATATCTTACCACATCTCTTTTAGTATTTATAAAATAGTATTTCTCTTCTACCAAATATATAGTCTTATCCTTACCAAAGTGCGCAACTAATCCTCCGTTATGCATCTCTTTCACTATATTATCTCTCATTGAACCAACTGGAATACATAGTTGTCATCCCTTAAATAGATAGCCATCCTGCAAAAGGTATTCATCCTGGAAATCTTCTACATCACCTGACAATGGTATTCTTAACCTTTCAACAATATCCTTGAAATCAGAATCAAAAAAATATAAATCCTTTATTTCTTAAAAACTAACCATCTCATTCTCCATAGTTGTAAATAGAGTCACAAGCCTACTCAATGCATCCACAACATGGTTATGCTTTCCTAATTTATGCTTTAGAGAAAAAGTATAACCCTGCAAAAATGATACCCAATTTGCATGCTTACTATTCAACTTCTTTTGTTTATTCACATACTTCAGAGCTATGTGGTTTGTAAATAACACAAAATCCTTAGACATTAAGTAATGCCTCCAATGCCTCAATTCTTGTAAAATTGCATAAAATTCCACATCATAAGTAGAGTAGTTTTTTCTTACCTCATTTAATTTCTCACTAAAGAAATCTATTAGCTTTCTGCCTTGACTTAAGACAACACCAATGCCCACATGTGAGGCATCACGATCAACCTCGAAAACTTTATCAAAATCTAGTATTGCCAAAATATGTGCCTCTGTCACCTTCTTCTTCAAGAACTTAAAGCTATCCTCAACTTCCTTTATCGAAAAAAAATCCCTTCCTTTTGTGCAACTTGTTATAGGTTCTACAATACTACTAAAATTTTTAATAAAATTTCTATAAAATATTGCTAACCCATGGAAGTTTCTTATCTTTTTTATACTCCTTGGAGTAGGCCATTCAATGATTGCCTTTATCTTTTTTGAGTCCATCTATACCCCATCTGCTGAAATAATAAAACCCAAAAATACCAAACTCTCTTGCATAAATTTCCACTTCTTCAAATTTGCATAGAGCTTCTCTTTCCTTAACACTTCAAATATCACCCTTAGATGCCTCAAATGTTCTTCTTTAGTTTTATTGAAAATCAAGATATAATCAAAATAAACCACAACAAACTTACCATTGTACTCCCGCAGCACAGTGTTCATCAACCTCATAAAAGTGCTAGGTGCATTAGATAACCCAAATGGCATCACCAACCACCCATATAATCCATCCCCTGTCTAGAATGTTGTTTTCCACTCATCTCCTTCTCTTATCTAAATCTAATGGTAACCACTACGAAGATCAAGCTTGGTGAAATACCTAGATCCAGTAAGCACATCCATCATATCATCAAGAAAAGGTATAGGAAACCTATAATATATTGTAATTTTATTTATTTCTATGTTATCTGTGCACATTCTCCATGTTCCATGTTTCTTTGGAGTTAATAAAGCTAGAGTTTCACACTGACTTGTGCTCTCCCTTACTATGCCCTTTCTCATGGGCAAAGTCACTTGCTTATTCAATTCTTCACACAATATTGGGCTCATCCTCTAAGCTGCTTGATTTGGGAGTGAAGACACTGGGATAAAATAAATATGGTGTTGAATATCTCTTTTGGGTGGTAACCCATCTAGAATCTCATCAGGAATAACATCAGAAAATTCATCTATTAATTTTTCTGCCTCTACTAGTATTGGTGCACTTATAGGTTCATCCTTATTTGCAACTAGCGCATATCAAAACCAAATTTCCTTTTCCTTCTTCCCAATTTATTTTGAAGAAATCATATTTTTAGCCTTTCCCTCTTCCTTAAGAGGTAGAAAAACTATTTTTGTGCCATCCTTCCAAAAATTATAAGTATTCTTTCCCCTGTCATGAATAAATTTTCTATCAAATTTCCATGGTATGCCTAACAACAAATGACATGCATCCATAGGAATAAAATGACACCAAATCTCCCCTATAAATTTTCACAACAGAAAAATTTGTTAAACATCTCTTATCAACAGTAACTTCATTACCCTTCTTAACCCATGCAATACGGTAAGGGTTATGATTCTTCTCATAATGCAAGATTAGTTTATCAACTATCTCATTTGAAACCATGTTCTCACAACTACCACCATCAATAATAACATTACGTACCTTTCCTCCTGAAGTGCATATTATTTTGAAAATATTTGTACATAGCCATGCATCACCCTTGGTCTCCTTTCTTGGAGAAATCATTGTCCTTTTGATCATCAAATTTTCTCCCACATCTGGTGGAATTTCTAGGTCATGTTCTTCTTGTTGTTGTTTAACTTCAACAAGATTTACTCTTGGAGGATCTACTTTCCTCTTGTCATTTGTATAATAATGTGGGAATTCAAACTCCCTATACCCCTCTTCACCACATTTGTAGGAAACAAGTGGTATTCGTGGAGCCTCCCATCCTCTGCCACTAGCATATCATTTTCCCCTAGGAAATTCATTGCCTCTTTGTTGATTTAAGAAATCTTGTCTTATATATTCTTGATTTTCCACTCCACGAGGTTATTCTCCTCTACCTTGAATGAAACCATCTCATACCCGAAAGGAGGATGAGGCCCCCTATTCATCCTAGGTCATCTCCTAAACTTTGACGGTTTTGTTTTTTTTTACCTCTAAAGCTAATTGATATGCATCCTCCATGCTCTTGATCTTATACATGCTTATCTCATCTTGAATAGAAAATTTTAATCCATTCACATACGTTGCATCCATTTTTTCTCCATTTTCTTCATGCTCTACATGAATGGAATTTTTTTAAAACTCATATGTGTATTCTTGCACGGTTTGTAAGTTGTCAAAGATTTTGAAACCTCCTGTAAAGGGTTTGTGCATAATCCATGGGGAGAAATTTGTCTTTTAGATTCTTCTCCTTCTTACTCCAATTCCTAATCATTTCTTTCCCCTTTCTTAACTACTCCTTTTGTAGGTGATCCCACCATAACATAGCATGACCTTTTAATTTCATGTATGCAAATTTTACCTTTTTCCTATGACATAACCTTCCACTCAAAAAAATTTCCCATACTAGTCAACCAGTCTATCAACTCTTCTGGTTTTAGGCTACCTCCATATTCTGAAACATATACTCTTATCCCATCATTATTTCCTTCTAATGCTTGAATAATCCTTTATTCAAAATCTAAGGGTGGTCCTTGTGCTTCCTCCTCTTCACAAGCTTCTTCTTCATCTGTGTTATCTCCACCTTGATTTCCTTTATGGACTATAATTGCAGTAAGCTCAACAAATTGCCTCTGTAGATCCTACATGTTTCCATTCATCTGGGAAACACCACCCCTTCTTCCTCTTCCAACCATTGTTTTTTTGTCCTCCACCAAGACTCAAACTTTCTCTAATACCAAATAATGTAGCCAAAATTAACACAAACTCAGGACACTGCAAATATCTTGAACTCAAAGAAAATAAAGATTCTTCTTCGTTATTGAATCATGAATTTCAATGCTTATTTAACAAGGAAAACAACTCCTAACTTGAGTTTCCAAGCAAGCACTAACTAACTTTGACTAAATCTACTCTAGGCAAAATTTACTATTTTTAGCAGTTTACTAAAACCTATTATTCTTAGTAAGTTGGTATGCTTATTCATATGGGCACAAAAAATTCCACACATCTTCTACATTCCTAAATTAGAGGAATTTCCAACTTTTAACCTACTATGCATTCAATAGACTAAAATTAACTAGTGCCCTAAAATAGGAAAAAACTAAATTACAACTTAAATCCTAATTTTTGGCCCCCAGATGGTGGATTTTTGGCCTTAAAATGTGCCGAAAATGGCTCCAAAAGACAATTTCATGTCGATAAATGCATTTGTCTCATCTAAACAAGTATTTAAAAAAAACGGGATCAAATGGACACCCAGGTCAAAATTTATGACCGTTTTAAGTTTATGCTAAAAATAGTGCATTAGATTGACAAATGAGCTAAGAATTGATTTGAAAATGGATTAAGGGCCCTAAAAAAATTAATTGGGAGGTCATAGAATGAGTGTAGGGTATAATCCTTTATACTTTGTGGAAATAACTTAGTAAGAAGCATATCATTGTAATTATAAATTAGACAAGTTGCATGTAATGAGAAAATATGTTGTTTGAAATATTCTTTACCTTTGTATATAACAAGATGATGAGAAACAAAGATTAGAGAAAAATTATAAGATGTTGTATACATCTAGATTTGTAAATTCAACATTTAAAAATGTTAGCATTGACTCAATCCTTTTAATCATGACTTGTGTACCTACTATAAGCTTAATTATTATATTATAGTCCATCATTAGTCATATTAAAATACTTGATATCCATTACTTAGCTACTTATAAATATTATCATATCAATCACAAGTAGACATTTATTATTGATTATTATACATAGAGATCTACAAAAAAAATCCCTCACTACTTTACCAAACTATTCAATAGGACCAAACCATTAAAAGGCCCAATCCTTATCAAAACAGTCCTCTCTTAGGCCACCCAAACGTTGTTTTTCCATTTTTTTATATCTTTATTGGGTCATCAAATCCACTACATTTTTACTTAATGTAAATTATACCAAAAAATGTATATAAGAAAGTCTAAGACACTCATTTACTCACCTTGCATCATCAAGTACAAATCACTTGGAAGGTAAAGAGAGCTGTCATAATATTCCCTAAAGAAAGAGAATACATTAGGAGAAAACAATACAAAGGTTTGAAGCACTCTAAACCATGTATAAGAGTCAAGATTCCCAAATTAAAATCCTATAAACCTAAATCAAGGAAAAACAAAGATCATTCAATACAAAGCAATTATCAATAATTCAAGTTGTCAAATATATTTGCATCAATGGAGTATTAAATCACATAATTAGGTGGATAACTATGTGTGGTTTGAGGCCTCCTTCCATAAGAGTGCCAACATAGGTGGCTTACACAGTTACATTCAACCCCACCATGAATATGATTGTAATTGTTAACAAATATTAAGGTATTTGACAAGATGGTTGATTTAGAAGGTTTCACAATTTCAAGCCTAAAATTTCATCATTTTAGGAATTTATTAGTTTTTCATAAAATTATGGAAGTTACATATTCATTTTTAACCAATTTTTTTTTTTCTATTAGTCTATGAAACCATTCAATGGTTTGGTCCTAACAAAATGGATTTTTCCTAGAGTGCAGTTTATTCCATGGCATATATGAAGCATTGCAAACTAGTTTAGTTATTTCATGCCCTTGTGACACATAGATAAGATTATTAGGGGGCGCCTGAGTAGTAAAAAACATAATTTAAACCATATTCTCATGTATTATTGTATTTATCATGTGCCCTATTTAATACAACTTTATTATGTTTTACCAGTATTATTACATTTAAATGTTGTTCAAGCATTCATCTATTTTTTGTATATTAGTTTCTAAGATGTCTATTTTGATTAGGGTTCCAAACTCTAATTTAGGTGAAATCATTTGATGAACCTAGTTATCTATCTAATCATTAACCTATTTGGCATAAGTAACCATATTCTAAATTAGGCTTTCTATTATATACACTAGTTTACTTAAGGTTTCCACTTCTTCAAGATATCCTTTTTAATCATATGCATACAATGGCTCATATGTTTTCTTCCCCCTCTTATCTTGTTGATAATAGTTATGATAACATGATATTTGTGGGAATATGTATCTTCCTATGACTTTCTTCAACAATTAAATGCTAACAATGTTAAAATATCCTTACTTGAGTTACTTCAAAGCACCCCTAAGCTATATAAATGTATTCTCCAAGGGGGTTTATAACAAAAAAATTCTACCTACCAATGTTAATGACCATAAGATGTATGACATTCCTAATAATTTTTCTTGATAGAATAAATTATATTATTTGATATAAAGGACCTCCCTCACTAAAATATAATACATCATCGTCTCCCTTTATATAGTAAAGTTGAGGTACAATATTGATTGGTTGAATGTGTGTTTAATGGGTATAAATATTTGTAATATATATTTCCTTAATATTTTAGGTATTATGAAAGTTGACCTCACCCACTCATATATAAACATCCATGGATTCGATAATAAACCCCACAATCATGCTTAGGAATATCACATTACATATTATCTTGGGGAAACAAAAACTTGCCACTATATGTCTAGTTATGCCTAATAACCTCAATTATAATCTTACCTTGGGATGGCCATGGATAAATTCCATGCATCCACTCTATAGATAGATAAAAAATAAGAAATACTTTGGTGCAAGTTTTGGAGCAAAAAACTAAAAAAGGGAAGGATTATACAACTAATGTATGGTCCAAACTTGATTTATATGGTCATGACATGGAATTGTATGGTATTTGACCCTTTGATATTTTTAATCTAAATTATTATTTTATTTTCTTATCAAATTCTATTTCCTATTGATTGTCTTGTTTTCACAACTATACAATGACCTATGATCATAGCAATCCACAAAATGGAAACAATAGAAACCTCCAGAACCCTTCATCAGAGAATTAGTAAAATTGTAAACCAAAATTATAACATGTGTGTGTGGTTGAGGCTAGAATACCATTTTCAATCAAACTCTAAGCTTTTAAAATAATTCAAGTGTTGTACTACATTCTCATTTTTGGATCAAGCCTCATGTAGTACACCAACCCCTTAGGGGTTCTCTCGTGTCTCTTGATACAAATATAATGGGATAAATATATATTATATAATGTATCCAACGTGGTAGTAGTTTGAGGTATTATGCCTCAACTATGTGACCTAACCCTATTTTGTTTGAAACCCTTGAACAATGCTTGGAGTGAGATTGCTCTTTCTAAGACATGGCTCTATGGCCTTTACATGTTTGGAAATGGAGGAAGATATAATCTTTGATGTGGTTGAGTGTTTCATACCTATAGTAGGGACTTCTCTATTTATGTGTAACTGATTTGGGTATATTTAGGAAACTTTTGAGTGCTTTTGGAATGATATTTACAATAACATCTTATAAGAGTGTTAAGTGAGTTATAAAGTGACATATAGTATCCTTTCGTATGTGAAATATTCTAATAAGGCCAACCCTAGGAAGATTAAATGATTACACAAGAAGATATTAAACTCATAAAATATTAAGAGTGACATGGTATGATGAGCTTAAGAAGCCAACACCATATAAGTCATATAAGACCAAACCCCACATCTACCTTTGTATGATCTTATAGAGAAAAAATTTGGGTTTCTCCATATCGTTGTCTACTACTTTTATTAGATAATATTCCGAAAATGGATTATTGATCTATAAACTCTTCAACTTTGGAATTATCCACAAAAACACAAATAAACATTGTTGTTCTACTTTCTATTGGAAAATGACAGAGATAGCTAGTGAATGAATTATGCTTATGCTTAGAATCCACAATTGTAGGAAAGGAAAGAAGTTAAGCTTGTAAACACCAACAAATTTTATCCTAGAAACCTCCAGATGGAGGAAAAAACTAGTCAGGAAGGGCAATTTCTCTTTCTTCCCACTTTTATTGGCCAATACAAAATAACAAGTACATAAATTTACAATAAGTAAGAAAGAGAAGTAGATAATATCTCACAAGTTCCTCCCAAATACTTGTTTGCTCTGTCTCAACACTCCTTTCTTCTATAAAACATAATTCCAGTACTAAGAACTTCTTTCTCACTTTATTTCATGCTTCACATGATGCTTATTCTCTTCTACAAACATGTATTTATAGCCTCTCCTATGTCCTCCCATGCACTGGAGAATGGGAAAGGTCATGAAGGAGAAGAGATATGAACAACCTTTCCAAATTTGGGTTGTTCATTTCATATTTTCAACCTGAAAGAGCCAGGACTTTCCACCTAATGTAGACCGGTGGTCCCAAGACTACCACCTTGATTGGGCAGCGGTTCTGTAACCGCCACTCTGCAAAAAGATGACATGGTCCTGTTACTAAAAAGATAAAACCTTCAGTGTTATCATTTTTCCTTCTTCATGTTGATTGTTTTGACTAAGTAGATTCATTTTGGCTCCCTATGGATCACACCTCCACTGCTTAGGAGGATTTTGGTCCCAAAAAATCTTAGTGGGGGAGTAGATGAGGAAATAATTCCCTCACTTGCTCCTTTGAGTACCATCGGGCCTGCCTTGGTGTCTTTCCTTTCAGTCCAATCTACCAAGACTCCTGTGGACCTCTCCTAGTCTCTCTGACCTTCTTCTGCAGCACTACATCCTCCTCCAATTCACCTCGTGAGTCCAAAATTCAATCCTCAATGGAAGGTAGAAATTGTAGACCTTCATCTTCATCTAGCATGGATGGCTCATATAGGTGCAAGTTCTCACAGTTTACTATAGAGTACATCCTCATAAATGTTGGCAAGTCTAGCCGAAAAGCATTTTCTCCAACCTGCTCCAATATGGTGAAGGGCCCATATAGTAGTGGCTTGAGTTTCCGTGCTTGACCTTGTAATCTCTCCTTGCTCAAGTAAATCCAAATTCTATCTCCAACATATAGCTTATGTTCTCTCCTATGTTGATCATGCCTAGCTTTGTACTTGGCTTGAGATTTCTCTAGTTGTTCTTTGACTTTGAGATGGATTTTCTGGATCCTCTCAATGAATTTGTTTGCTCTAGTCACCTTTATGTCTCATGTCTCCTCCTCATCCTTCTTCCCAACTACTATATCCAGTGGATTTGTAGGTAGATATCCCAAGCATGCTTCAAATGGTGACTTCATAGTGGATGTGTGTACTATCCAGTTATAGGAATGTTGAATGTAGGTTAAGGACTCATCTAAACTCCTTGGATATTTACTATTATACCCTTTGATTAGTTGTACCAAAGTCCTATTTACCACCTCTGTCTGTCCATATATCTATGGATGGAAATTTGTGCTCCTCTGTAACCTAGTATCCATCTTGTCCCACAAATTAGTCCAAAACTTCCCCAAGAACCTGAAATCCCTATAAGAAACAATAGACTTTGGCAAACCAAAATGCACCCATACATTAGCAAAGAAATTTTTTTCTTCCTCATGTGCTTTTACTGTCTTTTTACATGCCATAAGAATACACATCTTACTGAATCTATCAACAACAACATATATATATATATATTCATGGCCATGTTTAAACATAGGTAATCCTCCTACAAAATCCATAGAAATTTCCTCCCATGGATGAGTAGGTACTAGCAAAGGCATATACAAACCCTCCTTCCTAGCCTTAGGCTTACTAGTACAACAAAGTTTACATTTGCGTATAAATTTTGATACTTATTCTTGCATATTGGGCCAATACATGTACCTTTGCAAGTGGGATAGGGTATTACCAACACTGAAATGTCCCGCTACTTTCGAGGTATGTGCTTCCCTCATCAATAGAATTTTTTATTCTTTTGGCACGCAAAGATTTCCCAATCGGTTGAACATCCCATATTTGAGATAACAATCTTCAATCTCTATCCTTTCGGCCCCTTGGGACTGCAACTGCTGAAATGTCACCCCAAAGTCTTTTTCCTAGGCATATGCCTCTCCATAATCTTCCTTCGTGAAGGGCTCGATCTGAGAGATAGTGGCCAAATAGGAAAACTTCTCCTGTGTGGGTGGCCTAGACAACATGTCTTCCACCAAGTTTGTACTACCCTTATTGTATTTGATCACTAGATGGAACTACTCAAGGAACCCCATCCATTTGTAGTTCCTTCCCTGCTGCAATTTAGACTGTGCTTGCAAATACTGGAGAGGTTTTTGGTCAGTGTGCACAATAGTTTCTTTACCTAACAAATAATGCTTCCATTTTTCAATTTCCTAAACTAGTGCATACATTTCCTTATCATATACGGAATATCCTTTAACTACTGAAGTGAAAGTTTCATAATGATAACATATGGGTTTACCTCCTTGAAGCAACACTGCACCCATGGCGTAATCACTGGCATATGTCTCTACTTCAGAAGGCTGCTACAAATTAGGAAGAGCAAGTACTATAGCATGAATAATATTGTATTTCAATAACTCAAAGGATTTGTCTTGTTCCTTACCCTAGTCAAAACCCTTACTCTTTACGGCCATTGTGTGTAGAGGTGTTGCAATCGTGGAGAAGCTCGGAATGAACTTCTGCATGTACTGTACTGCTCCCACAAAACTCCTAGTCTTTGTGGCTCTTGTTGGTGTTGGCCAATTGGTGATGGCTTCCAACTTCTTTTGATCCACTCGTATCTCTTCTCCTTCAACCACGTGCCCAAGATAGACAAGTGATTATTTGTCAAACTCACATTTCTTCATATTACAAAGCAGTTGTTTCTCCCTGAGAACTTGCAAGACTTGTTGTAAATGGGTTAGATGTTCTTCCCATGTGGCACTAAAAATCAAAATATCATCTAGATATACAATGACACATGAATCTATGAAATCCCGCAATACATCATTCATCAATCTCATAAATTTAGTGGGTGCATTGCATAACCCAAAAGGAAGTACTAACAATTGATACAAACCCTGTTTTTTTAAGACAGTATTCCATATATCCTCCTCCTTCATTCTAACTTGGTGATAACCGGACTTGAGATCTAACTTCGTGAAGAATTTTTCATGTTGAAGTTGATCCAAGAGATCATCTATGCGGGGAAGTGGATATATGTTCTTTATGATGATCTTGTTCAAAGTGCGGTAGTCAATGCACATTCTCCAAGAACCATCCTTCTTTGGCACCATCACAATAGGTGAACCACATGGTGAGGTGCTCGGATGTATCACCCCTTAGTCTAGTAGTTCTTGGAGTTATTTCTTTACTTCAGTACTCTCAAGAAAGGATTGCCTATATAACCCAATGTTTGGTAGAGGGGATGCTCTACTTCTGGTTTTGGTGGTAACCCACTAGGAGCCTGAAAAAATTTCTGAAAGGACTGAATAATACTATCCAAATCATGCTTTCCCTGGTTAGAAATATCTGTAACATCTACTCCATCTTGTTTATCCTTTAACAAAAGTAAACAAAACTGATTATGATTTTCCTGAATAAGTCATTTTTCTTGGTTAACACTCACCATAGTAACTGTGTCTTACGCTAGTGTGCCTGGATATTATAGATGATCCCGTCCTTGAACCATTGGTACTAGTTTTCCCTTCTCATAAATATAACATCCCTTATATACAAGTAAGGAATCCCGAATACAACTTCAAAAGCATCAAGTGGAATAACGTCAGCTTCTAAAACATCAATATACTAGGAATTTATTCTAAACTTGACCTTACATCTTCTTGTTACCTAAATTTCAACACCCTTCTTCACCCAACCCAAAGGATAAGGGTGTGGATGCTCGTAAGTCTCAAGACCAAGCTTCTTTATAACTACTTCAAAAATCAAGTTAGATTGAGAATCGGTATCAACCAAAGCATTTACCTTAGTTCTCTTGATCTAGATTTTGATCTGGAATAGTCTACTCATCTCCTCTTCACTGTCCATGTTGGTGGCCGTGCATCCAAGCCTTTCATCTACATCAGAGTCATCTTCGATTTCTACCTCCCCTTTTGTTCTTATAACTGTCATGGACTTCTTCGAGTCCTTGGTTCAGTTCTTTGGATGCAAATCTGGATGCAAATTCCAACATGTAGAGTCAGTATGACCATTAATATCACTATTCTTGCAAAAATTCTTGGGATCTTTACAAGTATTTAAAGTAGTGGAAACTTGTTTACCTTTCCCTTTCCACTTACCCTTGTTACTTGTTTGCCCATAATCTTTCTTCTGTTGATTTGTCGACTGCTTTACCCTTGGCTCTGCTTCCCCTTGCTTCTTTTCATCATCTATGTAGTATGCTGTACACATGCCTCATTGAGATCCTTGGGCTTGGTGGAGATGACTTTTCTTCGAAGGTGAGTGTGAAGCCCTCCCAAGTACTTAGTCAGAATATCCTCATCCTCCAAGTCCATGTTTAGCAACATGGCTTGCCTCCGAAACTCCATAGTATAGTCCTGCACACTTTGACCACTGCCTTGTCTAAAATACTGCCATTTAATCATTTGGTCAGTCTTGTGGCCAATAGGATAGAAGTTAGCTCTAAGTAATTATTTAAATTCTTGACAAGATTTCACAATAGGACGCTTCTTCTTTTCACAAGTGGTTAGATGGGTTTCCCACCAAACCAGAGCATGTCCCTCCATTTTGAGATGTGCAAAGGTGATCCTTTGTGCCTCAATGACATTATGGACGCTAAAGTAGACTTCTAACTGTTTTAACCATTTATCAAACAACTTCACATCTACTTGTCCTTCAAATCTTTTAATATCAAATTTTGTCTCAACTTTAAAAGGAGTATGATCGGATTTTACCTTTTCTCTTATGTTTGAAGTCTCTTCTTCATGCTCTTCCCCATAAATTTCCTCATGGTGGCTCCTTCCTATGCCAAAATTTTCGGCTAAGCCCCGAACCACTAAGTCCATGGAGTCTTGTTTGACAGAAGTTTTCTTTTGTAAATTAGCAAGCTCTTCTTGCCTTCTAGACATCTTATCCATCATGGTCTCCAGCATCTTGATTCTACAAACCAAGTTCTCTTCCTCCATTTGTCCCTAAATTCTCTATTTCCACTTCTTTGTAGAAATTTCTGTGGATCACAAATTAAAGCCTCTTCGTCTTTAGATCTCGTCACTATCATACAAATCTAAGAATGAAATACCACATTCCTGGATAATTGTTAGCTCTGATACCAAAATGATCTGTAAACTCTTCAACTTTGGAATTATCCACAAAAACACAAATAAACATTGTTGTTCTACTTTCTATTAGAAAATGACAGAGATAGCTAGTGAATGAATTATGCTTATGCTTAGAATCCACAATTGCAGGAAAGGAAAGAAGTTAAGCTCATAAACACCAACAAATTTTATCCTGGAAACCTCTAGAGGAGGAAAAAACCAGATGCGAAGGGAAATTGCTCTTTCTTCCCACTTTTATTGGCCAATTCAAAATAACAAGTACAAAAATTACAATAAGTAAGGAAGAGAAGTAGATAATATCTCACACTTCCTCCCAAATACTTGTTTGCTCTGTCTCAACACTCCTTTCTTCTACAAAATCACAATTCCAGCACTAAGAACTTCTTGCTCACTTGCTTTCATGCTCTGATGCCTATTCTCTTCTACAAACATGTATTTATAGCCTCTCCCATGTCCTCTTGTGCACTGGAGAATGGGAAAGGTCATGGAGGAGAAGAGATACGAACAACTGTCCAAATTCTGGGTTGTTCGTTTCATATTTTCATTTTCTATCTGAAAGAGCCAGGACCGCTGCCCAATGCAGACCGAATGTCCCAGGACTACCGCCCTAGTTGGGCGGTGGTTTTGTAACCACTGCTTTGCACAGAGTGGAGGTCCTGTTATTAAAAAGATAGAATCTCTGTGTTTCATGTTTCCTTCTTCATGCTGACTGTTTTGATGAAGTAGATTCATTTTGGATCCCTATGGATCAATTATAGAGCATAGTGTAATGATAAGCAAGTCACATGAGAGATAGAGAGATTAATTGATTGGATTATGAATGCGAGCATTTTTCTTAGCAAGGGAGCATGATTAAACATGAAATTGCACAATAAAAAGTTACCAATTTTTAGTTTCTACACCCTCTTCATGAAAAATAGACCCCTAAAATACAAGTAAGGGTTTTCAAACACCACATTAAATGCATAAAAAGGAATTACATTTTTTCCTACTTTATCTATGCAATTTGGATTGATTCCAAATATCAATATGCCATGAACTTCCATTTTGAGATGTATACAAGAAATCCTTTACACCTTAGTAAACATATGCACACTAAAATAAAACTCTAATTATTTCAACCATTTAACTTGAATTTTAATGTCTACTTATCCTTACAGAAATTAAATTTTGATCGTAGATTCAAGTTTGAAAGGGGTAGGTTTGACAATTTCACCTTAACTTTACCTTTGTCTTTTGGAGGTTTAACATGCTCATCCATGGGATATTTTTCCTAATGGGATTCTTCCTCTTATTTATATAACCTCTTGAGATAAGTAAGAACCACCATTTCCATGTGTTCTTTGTTCATAAATTTGAGCTCTTGTTGTTTGGAAGATTCAATGTATGTTGGGACTCGATCATGTTTTCCATGCATGACTCAAATTTTGCAACTCTCTTCAAAAGATTTCCTTTGCATTCTTTTGCTACATCTTTTACCCTACATGATTATGCCTTTTTTAGATATATTAGGATAAAAAGGTAGTATTTTTTTTTTGTTTTTTTATCTTGTCACTTTCAAAAATATTAGTTAATAATTTTCCACAATACCTAGCTATTTAAGTAGGTTTGATAGAATAATTTTCTATAAAATCCTCTTATTGCTTTCTTATTAATTTAGCAAATCAAAATGGTGTTATAGTCTGTACTTCAAAATGAAACTTAAAATTGGTACAATTTGCTATTAGAAACACAATAGTAATAAAGCATGAGTGTAAACAACAAAAACACAAAAAAGATGAAGGATGAAACTACAAAGACACAAGATTTATATCCAGAAAACCCCAAGTTGGGAAAAAACTAGGTGAAAGTGGAAATTTCTCGTCTTTTATGGCCAAATATGGATTACAAGAGCAATAAAGTATACAATAGTTTGTTGATAGCTTTCTCACTCAAATTGTTTATGTTCCTTCACTTCTCCTACAATCAACTAAACACCAGCTCTAATTAGCAAATTATTCTTTAAATATGTGCCTCTTATTTATCACACATGGAGACGTCAATCCCAAAAGCCTTGAAAAATGAAAAGACTATGTTTCATGTCGTCATTATAATTGTACGATCACAATGGGAAAATTTGTTTGTTATTGCATACCAACAGTTTTGAAACCACCACATAGGCTACACAATTTTTGCTCCATAGATATCAATGGTTACACAACTAACACTTTGCATGAAACAAGATTTTTTTTTCATTATAACATAAATGCTTTTATTGTAGCTCATAACTTACTAAAATTGTACTTTTGGTATTTGGATTAAGGAGTAGACTTATTTTCTTAATTCTTATTAATCATTTGATTCAAAAAATATCTTTTGAAGGTTATTGTTGGTGTTTGTATGTTTGACTTTTAATGTCTTTATGAAAGTTATTTTCCTTTCTTTTACTAAATGATCTACATGGTTCTCATGATTTTCATTATTGCCAGTATGACCATTGATCATGGTAACAAAATCTTATTAACGACTAATAATAAGTGATATAATATTTCCAACCTCCATGTATGAATGTAGTCTATAGATATTGTCATCCCTTATAGTAGGCATAGTCTTCTTTAACACCTTAAACATACAAATCTAATAAAAAGAGGAATACCAAATCAAATAATAAATCGTCATAAATTTTATAGAAAAATAGTAAAAGGAGCTATCTAACATTAAAATGATGTAGGTTTAGTTAAGCCCTAATTTAATAATTAAATTTTTTTATCTCAAATAATGGAATTTTTTTAATCCACATTTTTTTAAAAATTATTTAAGAATGATCAATTCAAGTCAACCCAACCCACCAAACTATTATTTAAAAAAAAATGAAAAACAAACTATAGATATCTATACTTCCCACTCAAAACATTAAAATTTTTTATTACAAATAAATAAATTGGACTGTTTGTGTTTATGTTAAGTTGGTTGTAGTTGTCTATGTTTTTCCTTCATCACAAATTGTCCGTGCTCGACTTGATCAAATTGGAAAGAATAGCCATAATACGACATTTAGAAACCCCAATTGCTCTCCTCATTAAATCTTGGAATCCTTGCAATATACGTCAATCTTCACCCACCCGTGAGTTCATCTGCACTCACACGTGATCTCACCATGGAACTTGCTTCTTGTAACATTTGAACGTGACGATACCATACCATACCTTAGCTTAACATTAGGTGATTACTTCTCCTTTAATCAAAACATTAAAATATAATATGCTAAATCAATTTAATCAAAACAGTACAAAAAAATCCTATACAAAATCTAATTATCAAGACGTTATCCGTTGCTAAAGATTTTATTTGATTAGTTATTTTTATAAGGAAATGACTTCATTTAATGTAGGGTGAAAATGACTTAAAGTGAAGCAGTTAAAAATTGCGTATATTGTTGGGTGGGTGAAAATGAACATGACTGTGATAAATTGTGTATGTAAATATGTATGAGCGGTGTCAATTTATCGGGTACAAAAAATAAAGATTGTGTCTATTAATGTTGCAATTTGTAAAACGTGATGGTGAAATGAGATGTATCGAATCTGGATGTGGCACCATGGCATGGGATTGCTATCAATCAGTTCACGATGCATATCTTCGTTGGGAAAGCTCTACAACTTACTTCCTCAACCGTCAACTAGCACTACCACTGCCATTGGAGGTAATGTGGTCAATGGAAGAAAAAGGGATTTCATAATCACCTACAAGAATTAATACACTATGTAGAAATTCACATTTGATAATTAGATTCTTACTTTTATTTATTTTTTAAATAATTTGCTGCGAAGTGTAGAAATTATGCAGTCTTAAACAACGAACAATATAAAATAAATAATATAAACTTGCATAAAAACAAATTAAACAAAGAAATCAACACTATTCTGCATAATCCATTCGTTCATTCATACTCAGAGCTTCGGCTCGAATTACAATAACAAGTTGTGCATACAACACTCTCATCTTCTGTCTGTGTAGATCTCACACTTCTATGCGTGCATACTAAACAATAATAATTGATGTTATTAAATAGAAACTAACTCAACTACAAACTGCCCTTCAACTGGACTTTCTAAATCTGAACTATTGCTTAAAATCAGCGCAAGTTTTAAAACTGGTTGCTTTTGTTTTATTTGATTTAAATCTCCTAAACTTAGACTCCAACTAAAATTGGATTGCATGCTAAACTAAAGCTAAACTTAGCTTTCCCTAAAAATCTACGTGAAGAATTATATGTTGCACATGCATATTTCCAACACTCCCCCTTAATTTCAAACATGTAGCTTTTTCTATTTTGGAGTCGTGTTTGCATTTTCAGATCTGCCATGTGCATAATCACAAACTCCCAAACAATCTCTCAAATATTCGAAAACTTCCTTTTCCAAAGCCTTTGTAAAAATGTCGGCAAACTAATCTTCAGATCTACAAAATTCAAGATGAATTTCCTTGTTGTTTACCATCTCTCTGATGAAATGATACCTTGTATCAATGTGCTTGCTCCTCTTATGAAAAACATGATTTTTGGACAATGTTATGGCTGAGTTGTTGTCACAAAAAATCTGCATAGCTTCCTCTTGTTTTTGCATCAAATCTTTCAAAACTCTTCTCATCCAATCAGCTTGACATGTTTCTCCTATTGCTACTACATACTATGATATTATTCTTAACAAATATCCATTATTTTTTATTAATTTATATTTTTTATGTTTATTCCTAATCAATATTTTTTTAATACTTAAACATTTACCATTAATTCTCAAAGACATCCATTAATCTATGTACATTTCTTTTATAGATAAACACTTTTGACCGGAGCTATGAACCATAGTACATTTAGCCAAGATATAGCAATTAAGCTCAACAATTAGTGAATCAGATCCACCACACAAGAACACACTTCTAGCATAGGAAATTTCGAACCAAATCCACTGATGTTAAATCTGCCAACTAGTCGCGCCACCTCGGACATTACCACCCTAAACAAGGAATGTTTCTAAGTGGGATTTGAACTTGGGTGGAGCCAGATACAACCATCTATCTTAACCACTCCACCCAGACCCCATCAGAAAAAATTTGGATGGTAAATGATTTTATTATACCAGAGCTATGAACTGGAGTGGTGGAGGAGCACTTTTTTTAAGTGGGACATGGGGGTGGGCTTAGGTCCTCAATGTCCACCAAGTGATTTGCATTCAGATCACTCTGCTATGTTCTGGTTGGTCCATATGGAGAATTTTGACCCCTACCTCAAGGTGTCTCCATGGCCACTTATTGAAAGCATCTAATGAACTCAATGGGAATGGAACTTGGGTTGATGATTACAAAATACTTTTAACTCACCAAGAGCCCAAGACCTTGAGTTCATCTATGTACATTTTTTTGTACTTTAACTAAACAATTAATTTTCAAGGAGATCAATTAATCCATGTATATTATTATTATACTTTAACTTATATCATTAATTTCCAAGGACATTAAGTATTCTATTTGTATATTAATTTCTTAAAATAATACAACTAGTATATATATCTCAAATACATCTATCTAAAATATGCCAAGAGATAGCAATCTTGAAGTACCTATCTAGCTATACTAGATATTACTATTATTTAATTGACTTCTAAAAAAAAGAAATAAAATATGTAAGTGACAATCCAATATAAGTTAAATTTATGGATGAATTGTCATGTGATGGTTAAATGGATGTCAAATTTAATGTGAAGAATAAAAATGAACAACTCACTCCATTACAACCCTGACTGCCATTATAGAAACGCCTCTCAACATAAACATAACCAAATTATTGAGACTATTTTATCCCATACATATACCTTTCATTACATGCAACTATTTTCTACTACTGCTCAACTATTACCTATTGGTTTTCATATCCTTTTCTATCTAAAGTAGCATAGTTATTGAATTAGGTTTTTCTTTTGTATTGTTTTTTCATTTAAAATAATGATCTTATGTTTATTTGTTTAATAATATATTTCCATATTAAATAATGGTTTCATTTATATTTATAATAAATAACTTCTATTAAATCTTGTTTGCTAGTTCAAACCTAAATTATAAAGCAAATTTTCAGCTTTAATATACATAATTATATGATTTTTATGTCTTTGAGGCCCTTTAAGTAAAATACATGGAAATAATTATATGATTGTAATTATGTCTTTGAGGGCCTCTAAGTACCAATAATTTAATCAAACTTTCTTTCTTTATGGTTTTATAATAATAAATAAATAAATCTTATACCAGGTTTTATAAGAATATGTTTGCTATCTCAAATAGAAGTCTTTTTTTGTGTATTTTGAAATTGTTTAAAGTTCTAAAATAAAAATTTAATCTAATTGATTAATGAGGTTGTAGATTCACAAGAAATATATCTAAACCAAAATACCATAAACTTTATTGGGTGAATGTGGCCTCTATATTAACATAATAGAACTTTGATTGGTTAAACAATATAAATATATTTTATTACTTAATCTTTCGTGGCTTCATAATCCTAAAAAAATTCAAAAAACTTTACACATATACACATACCGACACAAATATATACATACATACTATGATATTTATTGTTTCATTAAATATTATGTGATAATAAAAGTGACCCTCCTTTCATTATCCTCCTTTATGGTTTCATTATCCAAAAAAACTCATGTTTGAATACCTCAAAATACATGCCATCCTGCTAACATAATGGTTGATTAATGGTTACGGGATGAGTATGTATCTTTGTTGTTTTTCCTTTTTCCTCCTTTGTGACTTCATAATCTAGAAAATATCAATCAAATGGCTTCAAATACATGCTTAAAAATACTCCAAGTTGGATATGTTGCTTGAAATGATCCCTATATGAATGGGGTTGATGCCATATTAGAAGTGAATATAGTCCTACATCATTGATTACTTATTGGATGAGATTAATGTTTTTCATCCAACCAAGTGTCATCGTGCACTCCACTACTTCTTAACTCATAATCCACAAAATATCTTATTAAAATGCCACTAAAAGCATGTCTTATTACTCCAAGATGGATATATATTTATTCATTAATTTATTTTATGTATCAGTTGGTTAGCTTGGTGATCCCTAACTATGTGGATATTTCACTCTAGGCTACCAACATGGATCTTATAAGCCTAACTCAACAAGTGATTGAAAAATGATTGTTTGAAATTAATTTTCTTGTTGTATAATATTAAAACAAAGATGTAGTGTGCTGGAATTAAAATGTACGTGATTATGGATATAAGAATTAGCATGAAAGAAACATCAAAGCAAAATATGAACACAATAATTGACTTGGAGGAATTTGGTATTGAAAAAACTCCTGTGGGTGAGACAATCACACTCCCCTTTCCACCATGTCACTCAATAACGTATGTAAGTTAATGCAACTTTTGGCCTTTCATGGATAACGCTATCAATTACTACACTATCCAAGTTTGCACAGAGTTGTTTTGCACTCTCACAACACTTCTTAGAATCATTCAACATTGAAACAATCACTAACACTAGGAAATAATGAACATAATAAGAACAAATACTCAAACTTCCTCAAGCCATGTATTGATGCCCTCTCATTTTGAAATCTTCCCAAAATCTCAGTTGAACTTTCACCAAGTAAAGGAAACATTTGCAACTACTTCTTTCTTGTATTTTTATATCTTTGTGGAACCACCGTTATATGCATATTGGCAGCTACAAAATTGTCATGTCAATTTAGCGATTACCACTTGCGAATATCGGCAGTCGCTCAACCACGACTTGCTATTAACAACATTTCTACTATATATGACCAATCACTTCATTAAAGAGCCAAAAATAATGAATTCGTCACTATGAAGATGTATAGATCATCTCCATATTGACTTTTCCAATACAACTTATTTGAATCAGTATTTTTAATGAGGAAGTGTCTTACATGGCTAATACTTTAGATCCATATTTTGGACAACTTGATATGTGAATTGACATATAAAACCCAAAAACATGTAAACCCAATAAATTGATGGGGTGGTGTGATAGTGGAAGTAGTCCTCTCATTAACACAATAATTTATAACTGGTTTCTTGATATCGTTGCTTGAAGTTGGGATGAATATGTTTCTTTGCCCGGCCTTTCCATTTTCTTTTTAATGTATCTTACAATGAATTTTACGACAATCTAATATTGTGATTGGTTGGTAAACTTGGTTTAAAGTAGCATATAAACCCAATATACTATGATTTTTAATGAATGCGGGTCTTCTAATAACATAATGATTGATTAGTTGTAGAATCAAGTCTTCCCTATTCAAAGGACGCTGACGATAGTCCGTAAAATAAACCAGGGGAATGATAAGGCAGTACCACGTAAGCAGCTAAACCATTCACAATTGGCATGTGCAAGAGGGAGAGAAATAGTTGGCCTCCTGACAGAGATAACACAGCGAAGCGAACCACGCGGAAGAGGAGGTTTACGAGCACAGGTTTTGGTCCATTTCACGGGTGCCCACCCACCTTCACTACTCTTAATTCTGTGCCATCCAAACAAACCCTAGATTATATTGAATCAACCAAAATAATCTCAAAAACCACTCTCTCTGTTTTCTTCTTCTGCATTGATTGATTTCATAGTCTGCGTCTTCTCTTTTTAATTCAATTGTCATCCTTTAGTTTTCTTAGAATCCTTGCAATATACGTCAATGTTCACCCACCCATGAGTTCATCTGCAATCACACGTGATCTCACCATGGAACTTGCTTCTTGTCACATTTGAACGTGACGATACCATACTACACCTTAGCATTAGCATTAGGTAATTACTTCTCCTTTCATCACAGCATTAAAATATAATATGCAATATCAATTTAATCCAAACATTTTTAAAATAATATACAAAATCCAATTATCAAGACATTATCGGTTGTCAAAGATTTTATTTGATTAGTTGTTTTTTAAGGAAATGACTTCATTTAATGTAGGGTGATAAAAAAGACTAGAAAGTGAAAGAGTTAAAAATTGCATATGTTGGGTGGGTGGAAACGAACATGACCGTAATAAAATATGTATGTAAATATGTACGTTACAATTTGTAAAAATGTGATGGTGAAATCAGATGTAGTGAATCCGATGTGGCATCATGGCATGGGATGGTTGTCAGTTAGTTCACGATACATATCTTTGTTCTACTACTTCCTTGTTCAACCGTCAATTAGCACTGACAATGACAACTATGTGGTCAATGGAAGAAAAAAGATTTCATAATCACCTTACAGAATTAATAGACTAGGTAGAAATTCACACTAGATAATAAAGTTCTGAATAATTGAGTGACAAATCACTTTTACAAACACACTATTTACAAGAATACATATTTTATGTTCTAGGTGGTGGGAACTAGTCTTCATTAGTCGTCTAAGTAATTCTTAGATGAATTTATATACCATGTATAACTCTCAAAAACATTAAATTAATTTTATATATATATATATATATAAACTTTAACTTGTATCATTAATTCTCAAAGACATCAATTAATTTATTTACATAATAATTAAACTTATATTATTAATTTTAAATGACATTAATTAATCTATTTATATAGTAATAATTTAAATAATATAATCACAACCATTATTAGACATGTTTTATTCTACTTATACATTATATACAACTGTTTTCTATTACTCCTCAATTATTGCTTATTGGTTTTCATGCATTTTTCTATCTAAATTGGTATAATTATTCAATACCAACCATTTTCCCCTTAAACTTTTCTAATTAGTTTTTAAAAATAATTTATTCCCATTTTAAATAATGATTCTGTTTTGAATTTTTTAACTGTCTATTTTCATTTTAGATAGTGGTATTTATTTATATTTATAATAAATCACTTCTATTAAATCTTGGTTACTAGTTCAAAACTAAATTATAAAACAATTTTCCACCTTTAAAAATACATACTTATATTCAACTCTTATGTTATTGAGGACCTCTAAGTAAAATGCATAGAATTTAAGTTCAAAACACCTCAAACAAAACCCTCCTCACTTCAATTCTAAATATAAATACATTTAAAGTTTTATATATAAACAAAAATTAAATATAAGACTGGCATTTATAATTTAATTGAGAACTAGCTCACTAATAATTTGATCTAACTTTCTTTCTTTATGACTTCATAATGAAAAATAAATCAAAATCATACAATTTCTTAATAAATATATGTTTATATCCCTAATCAAAGTCTTTTTCGTGTATTTTGAATTTTTTTATAGTTTTAAAATAAAAATTTAATTCCATCAGTTAATAAGGTTGTAGGCTCACCACGATTGTATATAAACCCAAAATACCATGAATTTTATTGAGGTGAATGTGGCCTTCTTACTAACATAATGGAACATTGATTGTGTACGATATAAATATGTGTTATTACTTAAATTGTCATGGTTTCATAATTCCCAAAAAAAAATCTGAAAAAAACTCTACACATATACACACACAAAAACAAATATACATATATACATACATATTATTTATTGTGGCATTCAAGGTGACACCACATCAAAAGTGACCCTCCTTTCGTTTTCCTCCTCTATGGTTTCATAATGAATATATCAAAATGCATGCCCTCTTGTTTGAATATATTAATACTTATGGGATGAATATTTTATTTTTGTTAATTTTCCTTTCTCCTCTTTTGTGGCTTCATAATCTAAAAAATGATCAATCAAATGCCTTCAAATATATACTTAATACTCCAAATTGGATATGTCTTTTGTAATGATCCTTATACGAATGAGGGTGATGGTGCCATAATGGAAGTGAACTTAGTCATATGTCTAACATAATGATTGATTACTTGTTGCATGAGAATGTTTACTAATCCCAAAAAAGTCTCATAATGCTACACTCCACTACTTCCTAATTCATTTAATCCAAAAAATATCACGTTCAAATGCCACTAAAAGCATGCATTATTACTCCAAATTGGATATATGTTTATTCAAAAATTATTGTATATTGGTTGGTAGGCTTAGTGATCCTTAAACAAGGTGGATATCCCACACTAGGATTCATCAACATGGATCAAGTATAAGCATAACTCAATAAGTGATTGAAAAATGATTGTTTAAAATTATTTTTTTTGCTATATAATATTAAAAAATGTAGTGTGTTGGAATTAAAATGTATGTAATTATGGACATAAAAATAAGCATGAAAGAAACACCAAATCACAATATGAACACAAGAGTTGACTTGGAGAAACCCAGTATGGGAAAAAATTCACTGGGTAAGACTATCACTCTCCCCTTTCCACTATGTCATTCAAAAACGCATGTCTGTTAATGTCATTTTTGGCCTTTTATGACAAAGCTACTGATTACTACATTATCCAAACTTGCACATAATTTTTGTGCACTCTCACAACACTTCTTAGAATGATTCAACATTGGAACAATCACCATCATTAGGAAATAATGAAGATAATAAGAACAAATACTCAAACTTGCAAATTACAATGTGAATCCAATTTCACAACTCCTAATTGACTTCTTTAATTTCAATTTCCTTCCTCAAGGTATGTATCGACCCTCTCATTTCGAACTCTTGCGAAAATCTCAATTGAACTTTCGTCAAAAAAATGAAACATTTGCAACTACTGGTTTTTTGTATTTTTTATAGCTTGATGAATTGTGATTATATACATACTAACGGCTACAAAATTGTCATGCTAGTTTCACGATTACCACTTGCAAATACTAATAGTCGCTCAACCACAACATGTGCAATCAATGATAGTTCTACTATCTATGACCAATCACTTCAATTCAAGGGCTAAAACTAACGAATTCATCACTCTAAAGATGTATGGATCATCTCCTAATTGACTTTTATTTGAATTGATCATATTTTTAATGAGAAAGTGTCTTACATTTGCATTAGTTACAAACAATATTTGGGAATGATGGAAACATCCAGGAACAAGGCTAATACATTAGATTTATATTTTGGATCACTTCGTCCATGAATTGACATATAAACCCCAAAAACATGTGAACCCAATAAAATGATGGGGATGATGCGATCGTGGAAATAGCCCTCCCATTAACATAATACCTTATAATTGATGTCTTGATATCAATGCTTGAAATTGTGATGAGAATGTTTCTTACAATCTAATATTGTCATTGGTTGGTAGACTTGGTTTAGAGCAACATATAAACTCTATATACTATGACTCCTTGATAAAAAGTTTATTAGTTATAGGTTGAAATCTTCCCTATTATCCTATAATCACGAGGAAAATAAAAAAATCTTTACTTGTTAAATCCTTAATCTTCCCCTTTCATCTTTTATAATTTGGAAAAAATAAATCTGATTGTATGTAAGCTAATGTCTCTCTCCTTTATCGAACAGTGTTGACCTATTGATGAAGTTACTTGGCTCGCGAAAAACCCACGAGAATTAAATGCCTCTTGTATTATTTCATATTTTAGATATATACCCAAATTGATTATGCCGTTTCAATATATTTCAGTTGTTTTGACGCTGTACAATCCTCTAGGTTCTTCGTACTTGGGTTCCGATAGGTCTCTATGTGTAGTGGACGTTATAAAAAACAACGTTACATTTCATTTGAAAATATGTTGAAAAATCAATAAAATGATAGCACATCGCCACGTATACAGACAAGCTGACGATAATCCGTAAAACAAACAGGGCGAGTGATAAGGCAGTGCCACGTAAGCAGCAAAACCGTTCACAATCGGCACGTGCAAGAGGGAGAGGGAGAGGGAGAGGGAAAGGGAAATAGTTGGCCTCCCGACAGAGATAACACGCGAAAGAGGAGGTTTACGAGCACAGGATTTGGTCCATTTTCACGGGTGCCCACCCACCTTCCTTCACAACTCTCTGCCATCCAAATTACAAACCCTAACCACTGTGTATGTCTGATTTCTTCTTCTGCACACCACGTGCGTTCAATCGGGGGTATTGATTGATTTCATAGTCCGCGTCTTCTCTTTTTAATTCAATTTGGTCTGGCCATCGAATTAGGCCCCCTTTATCTTATATCCAAGCAAATCCCGAGTACTGGTTTCATCTTTTTGGCCATAGCATAGCTTTTTCGTTGCCTCCAAATTCAAACTACAAACTGAGGGCCATCTGAAATCATAACCTACTAAATTTCACCCTATTTAATCCCCACAAATTCTCTGTGCCATCCACCACTGCCCACTTTACACGAGTCCAAATCTCATATCATACCCAGCTTTAAGGTAAAGAAAAAGAAAAGAAAAGAATTCTTCCTCGGCTTCTTTATCATCTTTCAGTTTTGTTAAATCCCTTACAAAAAAGCAATTGCATATAGATGAGATTAGATGAACTTTTCTAGAGAAAGTGTATTGGTTTCAATTTTAAATTGAATTTTCCAATTCGTTTTTTTGTTTGATCCTTGGCTACAATATTTTACAGTGGATAATAGATAGATCGATCCAGGCCGCTTTAGTACTATGTCTGCTTGTTAGTACCGCTTTTCACTGCTTTTTTCTGTGTGTTTTTGCATCCTGATAGGTTTTGTTTTCATGGGTTGGCTTTTGATTAGGATGATATTTCCTTTAGAAACAATGAAAACTGAATTTCTTTGGCCAAGGATTAATGCTTCAGATTCTGACCGCCCTGAATGTTGTGTACTTAGTAACATCATTGAATATAGAGATTGATAAATGAAAGCTTCAATAAATACTTTTCGTTCAAGTATTGTTTGCCTTTGATTAATTTTTAATTTGGCAGCTAGCCCTTTTCATTATCCAGATTTAAGAAACCTTTTCATGCATAGTTTCAGTCATAGAACACCAATGTTTTGTGGTTTTGTTGTATAACTTTTAACTAGAGTTGGTTTTTTTATTATGATGATTTTTAGTAATTAAATTACAGACTTTTGGTTTTATGATTGTGTGTGGTGGTCTGGTATTTTAAGGTCTGAATAAATTATGTGGGATTGTTTTTTTGAAAAGCAATAATGAAATCACGAGGCTGCTCGGATTCTCAAGAACAGTTTCCATAATATCTTGAACAAATCCTGATTAAAATGCGAAAAATGGGTACAGTAGCCTCGCATAAATGGATAGATAGATAGATCTAGGCCCAGACTATGCCTGCCACTTTGTAATTATGTAGAATACAATGATTTTTCTGGTTTTGCATCCACGTTTCGGATCACACTCCGTAATACATCATGAGGATGTAATTGTTGTCATGGTTTGTCTCTCTAAGTGAATTTCTCGTGTTCGTTTTTAATCACGATCAATCATGATGTTACAAGGCTTGGTATTTGACAATAATTTGAATATACTCAAAAGTTCTTAGGTCTCGAAAGGGTTTGATAATTATTGAAGATGTTTGTAGCTCGTTTGATTATGATAATTATGAAGATATGATTAATATAGTTAGATGTTCAGGAGTTTCACTACGATGAAGATTTTTTATGAGATGTAAGAATCCAGCAATGTTTACGTGTTATAAGTTGTTCTTGTTTCAATGTTTCTATTTCTCATGTGTGTTTGAATACAAGCGAGTGGTTTATTGTTGTGCAGGTGTTTAGCATAAAATGATGACGATGCAGGAGCCCTCGAAAGCAGCGGCGGAGCAGAGATTGGCGGTGGCGGCGGGGGGCGGCGGCGGCGGCGGCGGGGAGCGGCGGTCGTCTACGTTGAAGCCGCCGGATCAAATCCAAAAGTGCCCGCGATGCGATTCAATGAACACAAAGTTCTGCTACTACAACAACTACAGCCTCACGCAGCCCCGCCACTTCTGCAAGAACTGTCGCCGCTACTGGACTAAAGGAGGCGCCCTCCGCAACGTGCCCATCGGCGGCGGGTGCCGTAAAAACAAGCGTAGTGCCAACAAAAACAAGACCACTCCTCCATCGGAACCCGAGCAGCGCCGCCGCCACCACCTCGATCAGGAAACCGCTTCCTCCGGCACTTCCGATGTTACCAACAACTTACACTTCCAGGTGAGCTTCTGCCGCACAGTTTCTATTACACTGTGAATAAGTAAATCATAAACAAAGTACCTAGTAGTTTTTAATAATTATTTTGGGATGTAGGCGTTTTGCAATAAGCAGCCGGCGATTTCTTTTATGGAATTCCCGGGGCTGTCAGCTTTTGGCAGACTGCAGCAGGAGCCTGTGACAGCACGAGCGGATCAGCCGGCGGTCACATGGCTTAGCACACCCGCAACAACCAGCGGCGCCGCCACATCGATTCTGCAGAGCAGTTGCCAGGCTCTGTCCAATTTGCCGTCCCTGGAAACCACTCTTCTCGGCCTCAACTTTCCGTCGGTTAAGACGGAACACTTAAACGTTGCGGGGCTCGATGTGAATTCCGGCCCGGATTTGCACCCCATGTTCGAATCTCCCGCCTCGTATAGTAACATGGATTCTTTCAACGCAGGCTCGGATTTGCAGTGGAGAATCCAACAGCACAGGCTGGCGATGCTTCTGGCCGATCAAGCCGCGGACACGGAAAAGGAAATTTCACGCCTGCAAATCAAGCCACCCTGCAAGCCTAAATTTTCATGCCTCTACAACAACAACAGTTTCGCAGACCGAGGTGGATGGCAACCGGCGGCGGCGGTGGAATCAGGCGTGCACGGTAACCACGCGTTGGACGGCGGAGTGGAAACCGGCTACTGGAATCCGATGGCGGCCTGGTCCGATTATCAACACTATGCCTCTCCGGCCGGTGCATTGCCATGAGAGATCAAATTGCTTAGGTCTGGTCACATTCATCGATTTGTTCCTTCATTTATTATTATTTTTACTATTATTAAAGTTGTAGATTTCTCTTCAATGGTACAATATTTTCTTTTTAAAAGTTTGGTAGTGATCACAGTAAGTACTTACTAGCTGGAAGAAAGTTTTGTAAACACTGCTTTAGAGGTGTGAGAATGGCAATGGCACAAGTCTCCATTTTGGAGACTCTGAATGTAAATAGAATAATAGATAAATTTAGCTGTGATTTTGCTGTGTAAAGAGAGAGAGAAAAACAATGTAATCATTAATTTAGTTGTGATTTCATAGCCATGACTTTTAACACAGTGTTCCAGTTATAGTAACTATATAGAGATGATTGTTGCAACATTAATAACATCTCTTGGTTAGAGGAGGATTATTATTATAAGTGTGCCAATTTGCATAGATAAATCTTAAAACAAATTTTTTAAAAGAATTTCATGGAATTCATGTTTGAATCTACACTGGGTAGCTCATTATCAGCATGAATGTTGAGCCCAAACAAGCCAGTTAAAATAGATTATAGAATAATTTACATTTCGATTATTTTTTAATTTATTTTTTACATACAAAGGCAAAAGATAGATAGGAAATAAGAGATATGGGCATCATTTCCATTGGCTTTTATAGAGTTGAATCCACAAGAATCATATTTAATTACATGGCGAAGAAACTAATCTCAGAACCACCATCATTTCTATTGTCAATGTTTTTTCTCTTTGAAGTGGATTCAATAGTGAGATTCGAAAAGTTAGATTTTTTTTTTCCTCCAACTGAATGCAAAAGAATCCTATTCATTATTACATTGTCAAAAAACTAATCTAAAAAATTCCTGAATGTTTTTAAAAATATGATTGTATACTAATTTTTATATGTAGGCATTATAGTATAGACCCATCATCACAGAAGAAAAGCCTATATTTAGACCCAATAAACATTATTGCCTCAAGCATAGGCTTTATTTCTCTGGTGTAGAATATAAAAACATAGCATATCCACTCATATCCTGTCTTTTTTTTTTTTTCACAATCATATCCGACTCTGCCATAAGATCCCAAGTATTTAATCATTTTCATTATTTCTCTGCCATTTTTGCATCTTTAAGGTAATATTACTCATGAGACTACCTGTTCCTTTCTGTTCTTTCTTTAATGGAAAATAAATGATGTCAAAATTACTGTAGTTGTTTACCCAAAACCAAAATAAAACGTTCTTGCTTAAAGCAATACATTAACTACTGCTTTGGTTTAAGAAGAAAAAGTGTAAGTACTTCATCAACCTTTTAAATAAATTTGTTTTGTATTATTTGAGTTAAAGTATTTTAGGGCATGAGTTTCGTGGGTGGGGTGTTACGCGTAAAAGCAAAGCGCGTGGGTCCTTCGATGGTTTCTGTGCCGAAAAATATACAGAAACAAAGAGAGAAGACAACTTTATAACTTTACAAGCAAACCCCACATAAAGTGCTGAAATTTAGACGAGGAGATGAGAAAATAAACAAATTTGAAAGTCCATTACTCAAATCAACATCGGATTCGTCCAATTTTCCCTCCCTTCGAGACATCGCTTTACAAATGTTTTGCCTTTCTTTCTCATCGAACTGAAAAATATTCTCATCATACACACCACACCACACTAATATAATGCACAGTGTAATATTGGCTTGGCTTGGCTGGGGAAGGAATCCGAGGATAAATGCAGCCAGTCAAACAAACAAACCAATTCAAACCCTAATAATTAGGATACAGTCGAGGAGGTGTTATGAAAAAAAAGGTGTGTTATTCCTCAACCTCCCAATCATTAACTAACTATTTAACTTTGAATGGTCTTTGCATTGGATAACTTTGAAGCAGCCCAATGGCTATGAGATTCCAACAAGATGAACAGGTGATTACAGAGCCATGTCATGATGATGATTAAAGTGTTGCAGGTACCCTTCAATAATATTATTATTACTGCTACTTTTACGTGGAATTAATGTTACTTGGCATTACACTTGTTTAAAGTTCAAAGTACATTGCCATAGCTTAGATCCACTTCACTCATAAATCTCTTTATATGTACCGCTCAGGATTGCCTTTGCCTTTTTGAGGTCCACCAGATAATTAGTCTACTGTTTTGCCCGAGGATAACATTGCTAAGGTTTTGTTCCAGGCTCCACTAGGCCCATCAAAGCTTATATAGTTGTTGATAATAACACTTTACTATTCTAGCATCCTCCTAGAAGCAACCAACCATCCACTTTTATTGAGTCATTAAAAGTGTCCATGGAAATTTGGTATTGATTCTAACACAAGGGTGTGATCCAACAGAGATCTACGAGTGTTCAATCGATTTGTGTGCATACTAAAAAGTCCTAACTCCTCTTCTACAATACCGAATAGCTCCCCCTTTTGTAGTAGTGTGTGTTCCTGATGTCAAACACTAAAACACTTGAACTCACGACCTCCTCTTTATCATTTTAAAAGCCTTACTGACTGCTCTGCCACCACATGCAATGTGCTTAACAATCACTCAAGCAATTAGTTCATTCCTTTCTTGAAGCTCTGCAATAACGTTAATACAAGATGATAGAGTACTGGTGATTAGTTATGAAGCGAGTGTCACCACCTCTTATAACAACTTATGTTTAATATTAATACATTCTTCTATTCTTTTGAAGGAGGAACTAATATGAAGGTAGAGTAGGAGCTTGTAAACATCACCCATTCGACCTCTTAGATCTTAGTTCAAGACTTTGAAACTACAATTCTAATCCTTCATCCATTTTTATTTTTGTTCGTTCCCTTGTTTTTACTAAACTCTAATAATATTTCAGCCTTTGCCATTTAATATACACTTCGATAATAACCCATTTAATCTATTAATAGTGGTTATCCACCAATTCTCCTATTGGAATACAACTCAATGATACTAGATAATTGCACACTTCATATCATATTGAATTGGTATTGAAGCCTACCCGAAATCCTTATCAGTTTGTATGCCCACTCATAAGTGTTTGATTATACAAATTTAGGGCTTGAAACTCGTCATGAACCTTCATCATACCTTTCTTCATATCCATAAATGGTAGAAAAATCATATCCAAAGACTCCAACTTCAAAAATAATTAAGAAAGTGAGATTGTATTCTATAAGGGAAATGAGAAGATTTGGAAGGGTGCCACACACATGAATGAGAGGGCATTAGCGATCACTTTACTCAAACTCTCAAGCATGTTCATATTCTTTTTGACACAACTCCTTCATGTCAATATTTTAGTTGTCAATATCCATATAAGGTACAAGTCAATCTAGACATCCCTATGTTTGAAGTACAAATAGATGGAGATTCCCTATATAACTGTCATAACCTAGTCTATTCGTACTATGAGGTGAATCAACTCTCTGATAGAGAAAAGATCATACTTTCTCTTTTACAAGTTTCTTTAGCTATAAAGGAATGGTGGTATAACTACTATAATTTATGCATGTAAATCATGACATAAACATTATTGTAGACACCTAGAATAGTTTTGTAGAAGTAATAAAAAATACCTATTATCATGTTGGCAACTATGATGACCAATACATTAATCTTGTATAGTAGCACCAAGGAAATGATCAATATGTCTAAAAATATATAAATAGTGTTCATACTTTGGCTACAAAATTGAATGTTCATTAATAAGAAGCTCTTATTCTGAAGTATAAATCAGATTTGGGAACATACATCCAATCTGACATGGATTTTCTGTAGATCTTCTGTTTTATAGAACTTCAAAAAATTGCTTGGAAATTTGAAGCAAAAACTAAGAAAAAAAAGTATAAAAAAGAAGAATCCAAATCTCAAGAAAAAAATGCAGTTTATACATCACAATCTTGGAATAAAGAAAAATGCTAAATGAAGAAATGGACCTTCATGCTATCCAAAGACAAAACCTACACTTTCAAATGATTAGAATGAGTAGTCCAAAACTAGCAAGTGGTGTTCGATTTTACTACACTAGAGTTCACTCCACTAATGAGTGTTGCACTAAGAAACCTCCATAACACAAATGGAATATATGGGTATCAAACCTCCATAACACAAATGGAATATATGTGTATCAAACTGCAACACTTAAAAAAGGTAAGAACATGGATTTTAAGTCTATTACTATAGGATGCACCAAAAACATTTATTATTCCTTTAACTCCAATTCAAAGGAATATGAAAGATTATTCTATTTTCAAATGTGGCTCAAAGGAACACTGGTACACTTCATCATTGAAAATGGAAGTCTAAAAAAATTTCTTGAAGCAACTCGAAGATTGAACTTGCTAGTATTTCCTCAACCAAAACCATTGGTAAAAATTCTAAAACAAGGTTGTAATCCAAAAGAGATATAAGTCTTCAATCAATTTTTGACACTATGATGTTTCATTATAGAAATGATGCCTTCATTAGAAGCTTCAGTAACATCCTACGTACATGTGTGTATAATACAAATTCCTAACTCCTCTTCTACAATCCTAAAAGTATAGACAGGGTACAAGTCCTAGGGAACAACATAAACTATAAAAATCTAGAACAACATAAACTATAAAAATCTAGAAAAAAAATAGGCACATGCTAAAAAACATACAGTTTGTTCAAGACTATATGGATAGTTTTGAACTTTTCAAATGGTTTTGTTTAGGGGAAGTTACATCATCTTCCTTATTAGTTTTAGATTTTCTCCTATAGTTACAAGTTCTTGGCATAATTTTAGACCCATTCAAATAATTTCATATTAGTTACACGGGACACAAAATACTTTACTCCTTATTCACCATGACAATGAATTTTAGTTCTAGTTTTAGAGATGTTGGGTGCATGGGTCTCCTTTCTCCATCTACATTTTAGTACAATGTAAGTGCACTAAGTTGGGGGGCCAAAAAGCAGACAAAAATATACATTTTGGCCATAACACGCTTGCATTATGGCTTGGTCACTCTGTAACGTGACAGGGGAAATTCAAGCTCACATTATAACGTGAGCGCATTATGGATCAGTAAATATGAGCCATAACGCGCTCACGTTTTGACTGTCATAAAACATAGTCGAAACTCGAGAGTAGTTCATTGTGAAAACCAAAAAAAGTAAAGGAGAGGAAAACACGAGCAAGGAATAACACAAAAATGTTTTGGATAGTTTTGTGAGCAAGGAAAACACGAGCAAGGAATAACTCAAATCGGTGATGGTGGCGAGCTTAGAAGGTCAGTTATTGTTGATTTTAGGTTTATTTTCTTTATTAATCTTATTTTTTTGGATAGTTGTTGATTTTTTATTTATTTTCATTTTCAGATGTTTCTATTTCTTTAATTCAAACCCCTCATCCACCCTCAGACCAAGGTGAATAAGAAAACACCCTTGAAATGCCCCCTTCTATAGCAAGACATCCTCCTAACACCTAACAAAAAATTCTGGGGGATATTGAAAACAACAAAGTGCAAATTGAGGGTTTAATAGAAACCTTAAGAAACCCTAATGCCACAAATCCACATCGCCAAAACCTAGCCACATCATTAGGATCATTATTATCTATTATTAAGAATGTGGTTGGACAAATAAACACATGGGAGAGTTTTAAAACCAATCTTTTCAATTTTTATGTAGATAAGTTGTCTTATGATGCAATGAAGAAGAAAAAAATCACAAAAGATAAATTGTGTGCATTGTTTATAGATCCTAAAACTAATGTACTGTTACGATTGGATTGCAAAATATTCCCCATCCACTGGTGTAATCACGAGGGGATAAAAAATAATTTTTTTGATAGGCGATGGATGGTTTTTGACAATCCACCTTGCAACATTTTTGAGGTGCTATAATATTTCTTAAGGAAACTCTATTGTGAGTTTGTCCTCAATGAAATACCTAACTATTATGACATTCAAGATTTTTAGGGAAGAGGCAAAGGCTCTGCACATGATAGAGTGGGGGCACAACGTTTGCAGAACTGACCAACTAGACCCATCACTCACCCACCTATTCATCATGTTTCAGTCCCTTCTGTTGTGAAGGAGACATTGAAGGTTAAGACCCTTGATTCTATCAGGTCATTGACAAAGTCATTGCTTTAGCATGACACTCGTTTATCCCAGGGTGATGAGGTTGTTCCTTCTAGGAAAAAGACATCGTATACCATAGAGTGTCATGCTTGTGGGAGTATAAGCACCTATTTGGTTGACATGGAAGATCCACAGCCTAGCAAGACAACTCCATAGCCTCGCGAGGAAGCTCCATAACCTCGTGAGGTAGCTTGACAACCTTGTGCGACAGATCCACATGATGAGCACGGTGTTTGATTGGAGGAGGGACATCATGATTGTGTGTTGGAGAATATCAGGATTACAGATGTTCTACTAGATTCCACCTTTAGTATTGACCAGTAGGTAATTTTACATGAAATTAGTTGTAATTTAATATATATTTTTTGTATAAAATATTATAATTAACAATGTTAATCAATTGTGAATGAAAATTAATGATTCATGTGTGTTTTAGTAAAATTACAGGGTCAGACTATACATCCAGTGTCACATTCCCCTTCTCCACAGGTGAATGTCGGTATGCATTCGCATGTTGGCGAATTTACTAATGTGAGTTTTTTATTTTTATTAATCATATACATGAAGAGAATGAACTATAGTTAACATATGAACTTACTAATGTGATTTTTATTATTATTTTAGTCGATGACATCATTACAATCTCTTGTTGAGATTCAACGATCATTAGATATATTGGAGTTGATATGGGCATAGCTTCTGCCATACCTCTTACACAGGTATATGTGCTGGTAAATTTATTTTCATAATGAATCGATTATATTAAATAACATCATGTATTATAATTAAATGACATTCATGTGTATTCTAATTTTCTTCATCATGTTTTCTGCTGGAGGAGTTAACTACTCCAGTTCGTGCACCTCGTACTAATGTTGATGATCTTGAGAGGAAGAGGATGATCTTTGGTGATAATCAGATTGCAGTAATTATTTATGTTTAAGTAGTGTCATTTTGTATATGTCACTAATTGCATATTAATGAGTATGTTGTTTATTTGTATTAATAGATGGAGCTAAAAACATCCTTTGAGCGTAGGAGGTCTAATTAGAATAAGGAATGTTCCACTTGTGTGTGTGTGTGTGTGTGTGTGTGTGTGTGTGTGTGTGTGTGTGTGTGTGTGTGTGTGTGTGTGTGTGTGTGTGTGTGTGTGTGTGTGTGAGTTGAAGCTAGGTTTCCCTTGTTCTAGTCTCACCAAGATATCGGGATACAACTAATTTCCCCCCAAAGATCAATGTGTGTGTGATGGAATTTAGAATTTTCCCTTCCTATGTAGTGAATAATGTAACCCAAATGTAGTCCTTGAATGTCACTCTTTTTCCCAAGTAATAGATATGAATTAATAAGTGATCCATATGGATCTATGAAAACACCACTTCAACAGAGAAACTAGAATCATAAGGAAAAATAAGAAGAATTAAGAGAAAATGGTTAGGTGACACAACCACCACTTTGTGCAGAGCGACGGTTATGTAACCGACCCTCTAAACAAACTAGTGGTTTCATAACTTCCGGTCTACGTTCACCGGCAGTCCTGTCACTATATATATAAAATATATATATAATATATTATATATATATAAAAATATAATACATCCACGAACATTCACATATTTGAAGCATCTAGAATGTGTCTCTTCCTTGTTTTACCCTTCCTATTCTTGAGTGCATAGTAGGAAATAGGAAGCACACTCTAAAAATAAGAAGAGCATGTGGAATTGGGCATTGAATCATGGGAGAAGTGAGCAAGAAGACTTTGGTGCTAGAATTGATTTGTTGAAGCAAGGTGTATGAGCAGAGCAAGTAAGTAGAGAGGGTGGAAGTAACATTGATGTCTTCCTTCAACTTCTTGTAATCTACGTTCTTTTGAATTGGCCAATATAATATTGGGAAGAAAGATCAATTTCCCTTTCTGACTAGTTTTCCCTCAATCTAGGGGTTTCTAGGATAAAAATATTGTGTTGTGTGTTGGAATTATTGAAAGGAACGATAACTAGATCGTACCAAGCCAAGAACACAGATGCTAATCAAACACCATGATCAATAAGAGAAAGCAATTCGCTAGAATAACTTTACATAAAACCTTTGCAAACAAATGAGAAACAATATCATATATTATTATGGAACTCAATGCAATACATTGAGAATGGGCCTTGCTTAAATAGGCAAGGAATAACAATCTAAGAACTAGTCAAGGTCGTAGATCAAGCCATAAATCAAGGAAATAACTAGTCATCAAAGAACTAGTCAAGACCATAGATTTAGGAGAGAACTAGACATCAAGGATCTAGTCAATACCATAGATCAAGGAAAGAACTATACCTAACAACTAGATATTATCTCCTAATATCTAAATAAATAAAAAGAAATATCCACACACATAAGTGGGTGAGGATAAATATAATAAAGGTAAATAATGTACATAGGTGAACATGAGCTAAGGTAAATACCTACTCTAACAATTATTCATGTTATTTGTTACAAGTAGTTATCAACACTAAAATTCATTCACTTACTTTCAGTAAACTGTCATTTTCAAGTAAATTGGAAGTATGAACAACAATGTGTGGTTTTGTAAGTTTCTAAAGTAGAATTTTACAAATCATTTTGGTATCAGAGCTAACAATAATATCCAAGGGACTGTGGTATCCATTATTGTGTGATTTTTATGACAGTGACAAGGTCTAAAGGTGAAGAAGCAATACATTGCTATCCGGAGATATCTACAATTCAAAGGTGGAAATAAAGAATTAGGGATAAAATGGAAGAAGAGAACTTGGTCCATAGAATTGAGATGTTGGAAATCATCTTATGGATAGTGGTATTTCAACACCAAAGTGAACTCTCAGATCAACAAAGGACAACAAAAATTAAGAAATATTCCATAGAATCATTGGTTCGAGCTCCTTGGTCAAGAATTTTGTCATAGGAAAGAGCCACGATGAGGAATATGTAGAAGAGTGGGAAGAGGAAACTCCAGTTGAAAAGGGGAAGGTAAAATCTAATCATGTTCCTTTTAAAGTTGAAAGTAAAGTTGATATTAACATCTTTGATGTATAAGTAGATGTAGAATCACTAGATAAATTGTTGAAATCAATTGGAGGTTGATTTTAGTGCGTCATAATATCACTAAGGCACAAAGTATCACCTTTTCACATCTCAGGTTGGAAGGAAACATGCTCTGTTTTGGTGGGAAACCCATCTAGCCACTTATGAAAACAAGAAGCGTCTTATTATAAATTATGTGGAGGGTTTTAAATCATTTCTAAGGGAATAGTTTTTATCGTATTGGACATAAGTCTGAGAAGATGATTAAATGGAAGTATTATAGACAAACTAATGGTCAAAGTGTGCAAGATTACACTATGGAGTATCGAAGGTAAAGCCATGTTTCTCAATATGGAATTGAAGGTTGAGGATATTCTGACCAAGTATTTAGGAGGAATTCACAGTCTTACTTACGAAGGAAGGTTGTATCCATGAAACCCAAGGATCTCAATGAGGAATGTGTGTAAGAATACTACATAGATGATGAGAAAAAACAAGGAGAAAGAATATTCAAGGATAAAGCAGTAAAACAATTAGCAAATCAACCAGACAAAGATCATGGACCAAACAATTCACAAAGGGTAAATGGAAAGGTAAAAATACTACTACCCACCTTGAATGCTTTTAAATGATCGTAATAATTTTTGTCAAGGATTTTGATATCAATGGTCATACTGAAGCTACATGTTGGAAGTTGCATCTAGAATTACATTCTAAAGAACCAAACCAAGGACTCTAAGAAGTCCATGACAAGCTATAAAAACAAATGAGGAGGTAGAGATAAAGGATGATTCTGATGTAGACAGAGATACTATGGGATGCACGACCACCAACATGGATAGTCAGGAACAAGAGGAAGAAAATGAGTAAGCTCTTTTAGATCAAAATCCAGATTAAGAAGTCTAAGGTAAATGCATTAGCTGATAATGGTTCTCAATATAATTTGATTTCTAATGTGGTTGTGAAGAAGTCTTGGTCTTGAAGCTTATGATCATTCACATCCTTATCCTTTGATATGGGTGTATAAATTCATGTGACAAAAATATGTAAGTTCAAGTTTGGGATAAATTCTCAATATAAATGATGTATTAGAAGTTGATGTAGTTCCACTTGATGCATTTGATGATGCTTTACAGGATTATTTACTTATATATCGGGGGTATGATATATTGATGAGAAGGAAGAATCAATAAAGATGGATCAAAGATGGATTCAATTACAACATCCAGGCACACCAGTGCATAAGCCTAAACTTGTCAATGGTAGGTATTAACCAAGAAAAGAGACTAATTAAGGAAAATCATAATCAAATTTGTTTACTTTTATTGAAAGATATTAGTAAGATATGGGGTATAAATTTCAGATGTTTCTAACAAAATGAATGGAGGATTTGGATATCATAATTTATCCTTTCCTAGGAAGTGTTTTAAACTCCCTGCGGGTTACTGCAAAAATGAGAAGTAGAGCATGGGATTCAACTGTTGCCAAAGTCCCCTCTACCAAATATCAGGTTGTATAGGAAATCCTCGTTGGAAATTATAGAGGTAAATAAACGAATCCATGGGCTATTAGACCAAGGGGTTATACACCCAAGCACCTCATCGTGTGGTTCACCTATTGTGATGGTGCCAAAGAAGGATGGTTCTTGGAAAATGTGCATCGAATATCGTGCTTTGAACAATATTTTCATAAAGAACAGATATACACTCCCATGCATAGATGATCTCTTAGACCAACTTTAGCATGAAAATTTCTTCACAAAGTTAGATCTCAAGTCTGGTTATCACCAATTCAAGATGGAGGAGGATATATGGAAGAATACATTCAAAACAAAATAGGGTTTACATGAGTGGTTAGTAATTTCATTTGGTTTATGTAATGCACCCACTATATTTATGATATTGATGAATGATGTATTGTGGGAATCCATAGATATAGGTGTCATTGTATATTTGGATTATATTATGATTTTTAGTGCCACATGGGAGGAAGATCTAACACATTTATAGCAAGTCTCGTAAGTTCTCAAGGAGAAATAACTGCTATGTAACATGAAGAAGTGTGATTTTTCCAAATAGTCACTTGTATATCTTGGGCACATGGTTGGAGGAGGAGAGCTACAAGTGGATCCAAAAAAGGTGGAATCCATCACCAACGGGAACCACGAAGACTATGAGTTTTGGTGGGAGCAGTACAATACATGAGGAAGTTCATTTCAGGATTCTCCACTATTGCAACACCTTTACACACAACGGATGCATAGAGTAAGGGTTTTGACTAGGGTAATAAACAAGATCAGGATTTTGAGATAATAAAATAAAAAATTAGTCATGCTCCAGTACTTGATCTTCCTAATTTTCAGTAGCCCTATGAAGTAGAGACAAATGCCAATGATTACGTTATGGGAGCAATGTTGTTATAGGGAGGTAAGAAAGTATGCTATCATTATGAAAATTTCACCTTGACAATTAAGGTATATTCAGTATATGATAAAGAGATGTATGCACTAGTTCAGGTAATAAAGAAATGGAAACATTATTTTTTGTGTAAAGAAACTATTGTGCAAACTAACTACAAACCTCTCCAATATTTGTTAAAAAAATCTAAATTGCAGCAGGAAAGGCACTACAAGTGGATGGGGTTCCTTTAAAAGTTCCATTTGGTGATCAAATACAAGAAAGGTAACACAAATTTGGTGGCATACATGTTTTCTAGGCTACCCACACATGAGAAGATCTCTAGTTCGGCCATTATATCTCATTTTGAGCCCTTCATGAAGGAATCTTATGAAGAGGCATATGCTCAAGAAAAATATTTTGGGGTAACATATCAATAGTTGTAGTCCAGAGGGGATGAAAGGATGGGTATTGATGATTTTTATCTCAAAGATGGGATGCTCTACTGATGGGGGAAGATTTGTGTACCAAAAGAAGAAAGGATTTTATTGATTAGGCAAGCACATACCTCGAAAGTATCATGACATTTTGGTGTTGACAAGACCATGGACCACTTGTAAAGGTATGTTTACTGGGCCAATATGTAAGATGAAGTATCTAAATTCATAAGAGGATGTAAACGTTTTTGTACAAACAAGCCTAAAATCAAGAAGGAAGGTTTTTATATGCCTTTATCGGTCCCTACTTGACCTTGGGAGATATCTCTATGGATTTATAGGAATACCTATGTCTAAACATGGTCATGATTATCTATATGTTGTTGTTAATAGATTTTTAAAAATGTGTGTTCTTATGGCATGTAAAATGACAATAAAAGGACATGAGGCAACAAAACTTTTCTTTACTAATGTGTGGGGTCATTTTGGTTTTCCAAAGTATATTGTTTCTTATAAATATTCTAAGTTCTTGGGGAAGTTTTAGACTACTTTGTGGGACAAGATGGACACCAGGTTACAGTGAAGCACAACCTTCCATCCCCAAATAGATGGGAAAATAGAGGTGGTGAAAAGGAATTTTATACAACTGATTATAGGGTATAATAACAAATATCCATAGACTTGGTACGAGTCCTTAGCCTACATTCAACATTCCTACAATAGGGCGGTGCATACATCCACTATGTATCCACCTTTTGAAACATGCTTGGGGTATTTACCTACCAATCCATTAGACATTGCATTCGGAAAACATGAAGAAGGATAGATACATGATTCAGAAGTGACTAAAGAAACAAAGTTCATTGAGAGAATCTAGAAAATACATCTCAAGGTAAAATAACAATAGGAGAAGTCTCAAGCCAAGTATAAGACTAGGCACAATCAGCATCATAGAGAGCAAAAATTCATGTTGGAGACATGGTTTGGCTGTACTTGAGCAAGGAAAGACTACAAGGTCAAGCAAGGAAACTCAAGCCACTACGGTATGGACCCTTCATCATACTAGATCAGGTTGGAGAAAATTATTTTAGACTTGATTTTCCACACTTCATGAGGATGTACTCAGTAGTAAATTGTGATAAATTGCGCCTATATAAGCCATCTACGATTGATGAAGAAGAAGAATTTCAGTTGCTACCTTCCATAGAGGATCGTGTCTTGGATTCCTGAGGTGAGTTGGAGGAGGATGTAGTTTTGTAACAGAAGTTCAGGGAAATAAGGAGATGTCCACATGAATCTTGACAGGTTGCACTCAAGGGAAAGACACCAAGGTAGGCCCAATGATACTCGAAGGAGAAAGTGAGGGAATTGTTACCTCATCTACTCCCCCACTAATATTTTGTGGGAGTAAAATCCTCTCAAGTAGGGGAGGCGTGATCCATAGGGATATAGAAAAATACCACTTCAACAGAGAAACTAGAACCAGAAGGAAAAACAAGAAGAATTAGGAGAAAACGGTTAAGTGAAAAAATGGCCCCTCTACACAAACCAACGGTTGTGTAACCACTGGTCTGCATTCACTAGTGGTCCTGTCACTATATAAAACAAAAAAATACATCCATGAACAGTTGCAAATTTGAAGCGTTTAGATTGTGTCTCTTCCTTGTTTGACACTTCCTATTCTCCAGTGCATGGAAGGACATAAGAAACAATCTATAAAAATAAGAAGACCATGTGGAATTGGGAATTCATTCAAGGGATAAGTGAGAAAGAATAGTTTGGTGTTGGAATTTATTTTTAGAAGAAAGGTGTATGAGAAGAGTAAGCAAGTAGAGAGGGTGGAAGTAACACTGTTGTCTTCCTTTAGATTCTTATAATCTATGTTCTTTTGAATTGGCCAATATAATACTGGGAAGAAAGAGAAATTACCCTTCCTAACTGGTTTTCCCTCAATATGGGGGTTTCCAAGATAAAAATATTGTGTTGTGTGTTGGAATTATTCATGTTATTTTCTGCAAGTAGTTCTATAAACATTAAAATTCATTCATTTTCTTTCAGTAAACTGTCATTTTCAAGTAAATTGTAAGTAGGATCAATAGTGTGTGGTTTTGTAAGTTTCCAAAGTAGAAGTTTATAGATCAATAAGCCATATTGCCCAACCCCTTATAATAGTAAGCAAGTCATGTATATGTATGATTCTTTTACTTGAATTTCATCATTAAAAACCCTAAAAGTCGACTCAAAGTGGTAATAAGAGTTTTAGAAAAGATAATGGTAAATGTGACATTTTAAACATAAGAGAAGATGGAAAGAGGATGAAAGAACCCAAAGGGTACATTAGTTCCTGAGTGCTAGTGTTTGAAATGATTCGAGGATAAGATTGTAATACTGATTTGGGTCACATATTATGTAGTGTCCAAAAGTAAAGGGATATTTCTATAAAATAAAAAGAAGAAAGTATAAAAAGATAAAACAATGTAAATGCAAAGCAAAACAAGTGTTGTTAATGTCTATTTTTCTTGCTTATGAATCATACATATAATGACATACTAGAGGTGTGATGTAATAATAATAAGTGCATAATATTTTGTCTACATATTCCCCCCACTTTATGATGGTGAATGAATATTCAGTAGCACAAAGTAGATAGAAAGAGTGTACCTTCTAGAGAGCCAAAGGAGGTTGTAACTGATAGCATGCCGAATGAACATAATAACTTATATTATTTTGAATGGAGGTTGGGGGATGTGTATCGTGGAATCTAAGATGGGATGAGAACCTTAGGAATGACCTTGTGTGCATGGTGGAAATGACGCCTACATTTGTAAATTGAATATTGCCTTTTCATGAGCGTCTAATCTTGAGATTTCTCCTTGTTCCATTAGTGTTTCCTTTTTTCAAGATAAGGATGAACCTATAAAATAAGATAAGTGTAGTCAATGCTAACAATAAATGAAATTGAAATTTAACTTAGAAAAATTAGAATAGTAGTGTGAATGAAAAGAAGTGAGTAAAGAATACAATTGACCTAAATGTCATGAGAGAAATGATATAATTATTCCTATATGTTTGTTTCCTTGGAGATGTTTGTAAGATCCGTGAGTGATCAGTTCCCGATGTGGTTCGAATATATTAAGGATTTAGGCATCTTGTTTCTAGAGGAAGAGTGTTGGGAGAGATGTTGGGTTTTCCCTCCACCTATTGACGCTTCCCCATTGATAAGTGTCACTGTAGTGGTCAAAAAACTAATCGAAACTAGTCATGGATGACACATTGTTCCAAGTATATTTTTGTCCTACATATGCCCTAGTGTCACTCCTTATTTGATACTAGTAGAAAATATATAAACTGAGAAAGAAGAGTAATTAGTTCCCTTGCTCAAAGTATGAAATTTTCCACTAGTGTTGTTCTTGTTGTACTGGATAGTAACCTGTAACTAAGTATCTGTTATTTGGTTTTGATAAGACATGTCACTAAGAACCTGTCAACCTATTAGCTACCTATTTTCCCCTCAGAATAGAATTACCTAGGTGGGATACTAGTTCTCACCGTTTCTATCTATACCGGGTTCTTCTTTCCCTATGATTTTTTGGCCCATGTCTGATTATGAAAAAAAAATAGCTCCTATTCAGCCAAATTTTGTTGTGCACCATTATGTGATTGATTTTTTGACTACCGAGAGGGTGAAATAATAACCTAATGATTTCCCCTACTCATTTGGGGTGCATTAGATGAATTAATGTGAACACGACCCAAATGAGAAAATTTGAAGTTGATGTGCACATCTGAATAGGGAATCCTATAGGGGGAATAGGGAATGTGCATGGTAACAACCATGGAACATGTGAAACAATGGGAATAATGCTAGCAAAAAGTGCTAGTGACACACAAACATTTCGTAATGAAATATAAACTATTCAAAACACATAGTAATACACTAGAATTTCAACATAGGAGCTAGAGGAATAAATGGGAAATCGCTTAGAATGTCGCAAGAAAATCGAATCTTTCAATACTATGAAAACAAACAAGTAATCAAGCATAGGGCATAACTTGTAAACAATGAAAATTAAGATACAAACATAGACAAGATACAAGAAAATCAAATAACCATGGTTAGGAGAAAGTCTGCAAGAAAAATGCTAGATATGAAGTACTCGTTAGTGTGTTAGAAAAATTGATAGTATGTCACAATTTATATAGATGAAATTAGGAGTGAGAGTAATGGATACTACAATGATAACACTTGAATATAGAGAAGTAGGTAAGATAGATGCCCCCATGAGCCTCAGTGAGACCGATATAGAATAGTGTCAAACATCATGCATCGTGTGATAACCTGTAAATATCATGCTTTCACCTCAAAGTACAATGTGAAAACACATGTTTATATGTAAAAGTATATAATTTAATGTGAATCAAAAGTTACATTATAGGAAAAATACAACATAGAATAGTATAAGCACAAAAGGATACATGCAACCAAGATCTAAGCTGATGTTTATGTAGTTTTGATAATATTTGAATGTTTTTGAATTATTAGAATATGAAATACTATTACTAGGGGAGGGGAGAAAGGTTTGCCCCCAATGTATGTGTGCAAAGTGAGCTTAATGTAGGTAAGTACAACCTCAAAATTCAAGTTTGAACCTAGAACAAGAGCGTGCTTTCAAGTAGGAAGGGGAAATGGTATGCACCTCAAGTGTGAATGCCATAGTGATCTAAGTGATTTCATTGAGAGAGTCTTCTAAATATGAGTCATAACCAAAGGAGGTCAATCTAGATGCATAATATGAAAAAATATTTGGTTTATCTTTAAAGAATTTAGTGTAAATTTTAGTGGCTAATCTTCGTTAATTCATGAATATTGGGTTTTAGAAATTTGGATTTGGCTAATTTTGAGGGGTTAGGTTGCTTTCTATTTCATCTAAATGTTTTGGGTACAAGTTAATTTTTTGGGTTGATTCACCTAGCGTTTACAGTAATAGCCAAATTTTTATATCCAAATCACCTTTACTGCATGCACAAAAGAAAAATTTTCTTCTTCTCGGTAGCCTAATGCTACCATCCAATAGTTGATACCAACTGACATCATTTCATTTTAATTTGCGGCATTCTCCAATATTTTGAAATTCATTTATAGAAATTCGCCAAGTAACTATGGCTATTTTTAGGGAGTCTTAAACTTTACCCTAAAAAAATCCCATAAGACGTAATTCATACATACCCATGACATATTCCTCATCAGTAAAAGGGGAACCATGGTGCTTATGTGCATTACATAGTGAAAAATTAGGAAATTAATCATTAAAAAAAGTAACACTCCTAGATCATATGGGATAAGTAAGAATAATATTATGCATATCAATTATGCCACTGATGTAATCTATCCAAGACTATCCAAGTGTAAGCGGAGAGGGTCAGGGATCAAGTGCGACCCAAACCTACATGTAAAAGACATGTCTACCATAAGATGATAGGAGAAATATGTGGCCCAAGAAAAGGTATGATATCATAAGGGGTAAGGCCTAAGTTATTGAGTACCTCATATGTGCATATGTTTTGAAGACAAGCAGGATCAAAAGGAACATGTTGCCAATACGGTTGATTAATGTATATTGTACAATTGAAGTTATAAAAAGAATGAAGTGGTATAGTGGAACAATGAGGAATAGAAGTAGGACCATGATAAGTAAGCATATGATTAACTATAGAAAGAGAAACATACTCAATGATATGCACAATATTATGATAAGGAATCATAGCACTAGTAGCAACCTATGCAATATGAGATTTGATTTGATATTCATTGAATTCATGATTGAGGATATATTTTTTTTTCTTTGTGGTCATTATACATGTTGATAGTGTAGTGATGATAATATAATAGTGATAATAATAGACATGAATGTGGTCTAATTATAGAATTTTACTTATAGTGTAGATGATAAAAATGGTTAATATCAATTAGGGAATGATTCATCATGTGTTGGAAGTGTATAAATATAAATTAAATAATGGGATACATGCATAGATGCATGTAGCATTGAAGAACAAATAAAATATAGCTAAAAAGAAGGTGACGACTATGCACAAGCAGCTCAAACGATGACAATTTAGTATCACGAGCATAAGTGTTGAATGATAAGCCCAAGGTGATCATAAAAACATTATTAAGATGTGAATCATGTAGTGGCGAGTGGTGATCCTTTGGGAAACAATTAGGTTTGGGGTGAATAAAAAGTGGGGTAGTTGTCTTAAGTATACACCTAATTTTTCACTTTTCATCTTTCATACATGTTACTAACAATTTCCTTTTTGTGCAGATAAGGGTCACTGAGCATCTATTTCCTAAGAAGGTTCCTTAAGGGGCATACTGGGAATGGGGAATGGTTATAGACGTAACCATTATGGGTTAGAGATAATACATGGAGAGTGTGTCGTTATTTGGTCTTAGCCCTAGTTTTCCCTGCATTACTTATGTTTTTCCTCCTAGGTATCATGCATATCATATTCATGATCTCTTTCTTACATTCCACCATTTTTCATCTTGTCCATCCTCTTTTATGACCCATGACATGTTACTTTTACCTTTCTTGAAACATTATATTTTCATCCTTGGCCGATGCAGTCACCCGTGGGTGATTGTGTCGGTGGTATATTTTCCAATGGCTTACACCATCACCCATGGGCGATGGTGTCCTATATACATCATCACCTCATTTGACATTAAAAAAGGAAGGAAGCTAAGACATCTGAACTTCCATTTACTCTACTCTTTGACGCCATCTTCACATCTTCTCACTCTTCTCTTGGCTCATCTTGCATCTTTCTTGGATTGGATTGGACACTCTTCTTCTTGGATGATTTCTTGCACTATTAGGTCATCATATAACTAGTCTAGGATAGGAATGGTCTTCCCCTACACCTAATAGCAGTTCTCTCTATGTGTGATGCTTCTCAGGGGAGATAGATGCATCAATGACTAGCCTACATGTACAAGTGAGTGCTCTAACCATTATTTGTCATTTTTCATAGATTAGTTCATTTCCTCTTCTTCATTGTGTTATGTTAGCTTAGTATTATACATGTTTGATGCTAGTTAGCATAATACTCTTATCAAATATCAGATCCTTAGTTACTTTCATTTTAGTTATTGCATGCATGCTTATCTTATTATCTGTCCATGCCTCTCCACACCCAACTATAGACACACAATCTATGCACTTGGGTACATTTCTAGGTACTAAATCATACTAATGTATACATGATTCCTAAGAAAGAAAACTAGTGGTTGAGAAATCCTTTTGGAATTTTGGTTAATTTATCTCTTGCACTTTACTAGCCTTACACATCTTACAACTATGCCAAAATTTGACTAATTTATCTTTTGATGGCCTTAGACATTAGCACCCAGTTAGGACAGAAGTTCCTAGGTGCTCCTGTCCCTCTGGGCATTCTTGTCCCTCTCTTTCTTCTTTTTCTCTTTTCGGTCCTTTGTCACTTATTGGTCACCTTTTAACACTTTGGGTCGGCCTTTCAGTTGTAAATTATTAAATCTAAACAAGGGAATCACATATATACTTAGTTAATTCTTCTAAATAAGGAGCCAAGCATCATAAACATTATCTATCACCACATAATCTTCCACAAATGCAGAAGATCACTAAAAAGCATGCATATATCACATTCATACAAGGGGAAAGGGATGCATTGGTCTGTATACACAACACAGGGAGTTCATTCTATTCCATCACATTCTACATATTTGACAATATATATCTAGCTTTTTGTCATCTTACAACTTGTACAAGGGAAACCTAGGGCACAGAATGATGACACACACACACACACACAGACCACACACACACACACACACACACACACACACACACACACCACACACACCGAGAGAACTACATGGAGTCTGAGATGTAGTGTAGTGTTTGGTTGTAAGTTCACTCTTTGGGTGACCATTGGGGTTAGTCTGAATCCCTATTCTGCATCATTTTTATTAGATTTGATGTGGTTTGTGGGCATGTGCAGGTAGCATCTATTTTTCAAGTTAATGACCAATGATCCAAAAATGAAACCAGAGTGATAAAGAGAAACTAACAATGAATATCCTCTGACCTAAAAAAGACCAGGTTCCAAGCATCTGAGAAGACACAAATGCCTAGATCAGTCACTTACACATGGGGCACTCCTATCCTCATATGGGCGCTTTTGTCTTGTATATTCCTAGGGTTTTGAACCCTCATTGATACTTTACAACATTGTTCCTAGTTTGTTCCAGTAGGTACACAGTCCAGATCACTCTCAAGTTATACTGAATCAGTTAAGTCATCATCCCTCTCTCATTTTATTAGGGTTTTACATTGTTGAATGCTTATTACTTGTGCATTATTGTATTTTATCACCTGAATATCATTTTCTATAGTAGTTACTCTGAAATTAGATTTAATTCAAATTAAATTAAAGCATTTACTAAACCCATTCATTTGAACCCTACCTTACTTCATTCCTCCTAATACTTCCCATACACAACCCAACTCCTCTTCTTACACTCATGCCCTTAATTCTTATACCATTACTTCTTCTTATCTATACAACATAATGTTTCTACTAAATACTCTACATTGCCACCTGATGATGCACTCGTGTTCTCAAGGTTCATACATGACTGTTGAGGGCATTAAATGAACCTTACTTGGGTGCATCACACTTTTTCCCCCCTCCATCACTATTTTTTTATCTCTATCATCTACTCATCGCTTATCTACTACACTTCACACTCTGTTCTTCATGGTAAATATTTCCTAGCATATAATCTCAATCACATACAATACCTTTATTACCTGATGACATACTCTTGTTCTATGATTCATACTTGAATGTTGATGGTGCAATTCCTAAATGAACCTCATGTCACAAACATTCACTGGGGGGAAACACTACTCCTACCATATGAACATCTTGTATATCGCATCACATCATCACTTTCACACAACATTTTCACATCTTGGTTGCATTTACTCTGGTTAGCTTATATTATTTACATGTTGCACTTTGTTTTTTATGTTAGTTGGATAATTAGTACGTCATTATATTTTTATATACACACATGTGCATTCACATGGTATCTTGAAGTGAATGCAATATTTCTACATATTATTACATGATGCATGATGCTCGACACTACTCTTTACCAGTCTTGACGAGGATTCTATGGGAATCTACCTTTTCTACTCTCATACTCCACACATCACAGGTCCTACTATTACAATATTTAATACTTCTTTCCAGTGTCACTTACTATTCGCTGATCTATACATGCTTTGCCATACTATTTATCTTGATAACATGCTAATGGGTGCTTCATGTGTAGTATTTTCCTTGCAGGATACTATAGAACCATGGTTCTATGTTACTTCTTGGTTACTATTGCTTGTGAGATATGCCCTAGGTCATGCTTGATCATTGTTTTCTTATGGACACTTCAGCTCTGATTGTCTTGTGACATTTCAAGTGATGTCCCATGTATGCAACCCGCCTATCATGGTAAATCTTGTCTTAATATTTATTTTATACATTATATTCTATTACATGCTAGTTCTTTTACACTAATACTTGTTTCTACCCTATATCATTTGCATGTGCCTTGGTTTCTACCATGAAAATACCCTACCCCCTGCAGGTATATAATCTACGATATGAATATCACTCTATGGTCCTCTCATTTTGGCCACATCCTCCTGCATTCATCATATGCCCCCCAAACAAGAGGGGAAACTATTGGGTGAAAAAATCACCCTTCTAGAAGCACAAACATCTAGAATAGAAAAGCATAATATAAAAATTGCAAAGGCACATAGATACAGAGTGGTCCAGAATCAAACTTGGATAATAAAAACAAAGCAAACACTAGCGACCAATATCATAAAGGAATGGTGGGAAATTTTTTCCCACCTAGGTGCTTATGCCTTGGGAAAAAAACAAAAAATTTCTTAGTTCAACATAGTTTCGAACATGTTATAATAAAAATCTACAATATTAAACACTTTTCTTCAGTTATAGAATTAATTCAATCGATTACAATTTGGTTACAACTTGGTTACAAATCGGGATGTGCTAATCTACAGTGGAACTTATTATTTGAGAAGCGTCATGGAAGGAGAGAAAAAAATACCTCTCCCCCCAACACTCTTCTCTTGGCATGAGATCATCTAAAAAAATCATCCTTGGTGTGAGATCACCTAAAAAACTTATTCTTGGCATGAGAACACCCAAAAACCTCGCTCTTGGCATGAGATCACCCAAAAACCTCATCTTTGGTGGTAGGATGCTCAAATTAGTGGCTCGACGCTTTCTTGGTTGGGAATTGATCACTCCCGTCCCCATCCGGTAACATCTCCAAAACAAATAGTAAAAATTTATATCCTATACTCTCTCATACATCGGGTGCACTCTTTTCCTAGCTATTACTTTTACATACTTATACATACATTACTTTGATTTTTGGCATGCAGGAATTTGACTACTGTTTTTCTCTTCTTTTATAGGTCCATCCTTACAAGCAAAAAAAGTAACTCACATCTACAAGCACAAGCTCCAACAACACACTACTATGCGTACAGTTCACTCTTAGGGTCTACCCCATTTTCCTAGTTTTCATGCTTCACATTACAACTACTTCACACTTCACATGACTACTTGTCCGCTTGGCACGCTATTGGCTACAATCTTCTTCGGTTTACAAGGTACACATATTTTATCTACTTTATGATATCAAGTATTTACCTAATGACATAAAGTGGGGGAAAATACACACACAAAATCTACGCACTTGGGTACATTTCTAGATCCTAAAGCATACTAATGTATACATGATTCCTAAGAAAGAAAAATAGTGGTTGACAAGTCCTTTTGGAATTTTCGTTACTTTATCTCTTGCAATTTACTGGCCTTACACATCTTACATATCTGCTAGCACTTGAATGATTTATCTTTTGATGGCCTCGAACATTAGTGCCTAGTTAGGATAGAAGCGGCATAAATCTTGACCCTCTTGGGTGCTTGTCTCCCTCTCTTTCTTCTTTTTAATATTTTAGGTCTTTTTCTCTTCTTAGTCACCTTTTAACACTTTGGTTTGGCCTTTTAGATGTCAATTATTAAATTCAAACAAGTGAATCGTATATATATTTAGTTTCTTCTTTTGAATAAGGGTCCAAACATCATAAGCATTATCTATCACCACCTAAGATTGAAAAAATGCACAAGAGCACTACAAAAAATACATATAGCACATTCATATAAGGGAGAATGGTTGTATTGGTCTGCAAACACAACATATGACGGGAGTTAATTCTATTCCATCACACACATTATGCATATTTGACAATCTATATCTAGCCTATTATCATCGTACAACTTACACAGGGGAAACCTAGGGCACAAAATGATGATACACAGACATAAAGAGATGTACATGGAGTCTAAGATGTAGTGTAGCACTCATTCATAAGTTCACTCTTTTTTTTACCATCACGGTCAATCTGACTCCCCATTATGCATATTTTTTATTAGATTTAATGTGGTTTGTGGGCATCTACAGGTAGTCATCTATTATATAGGTTACATGTATGACCAGAGATCAAACATTGAAACCAGAGCGACAAAGAGAAACTAACAACAAAGATCCTCTAACCCATAAAATACTAGGTTCCAAGCATCTGAGCAGACATAGGCACCCAGATAATTCACTAGTGCCTAGGGTGTTATTGTCCTCATGTGGGTGCTTCCATAATGTACATTCCTAGGGTTCTGAACCCTCATCGAACCTTTGCAACACTGTTCCTAGTTGATTCTAGAAAATACACAATCAAAATCACTCCTAGGTTGCATAGAATCAACTAAGTCATCATCCCTTTCTCATTTTCTTAGCTTTTTACATTATTTAATGTTTATTGCTTGTGCACTATTGTAGTTTATCACCTGACTATCATTTTATATAGTAGTTACTCTAAAATTATATTTAATTAAAATTAAATTAAATCACCAACCATTGATATCTTAGTAGGGTTCTTTCCTATATCTTGATTACGGGCCTTGGAAACCCTAGGTTGATCTAGTGTAAGGGTTAATTCCCCCTAGATATGCAGCCCTAACACTCACTATATCCCCTTTAAGTATATCCCCTTGTATGTAGGTACATATATGTTTCCTACTCATTTCCTCAATACCCTTGTCGAATGGATGATTTAGGAGTACATGTTGTTGATACACATTTTGGCCCTCATACAATCTCTGGTGAACCTGATGTGAATCTTACAGACTTTCTAATTGAGCATATCTCATTAAAATCACCCATATTTTAGTTTCATCTAAGCATCTAAATATACTAAAAAACCTAATAACCTATTTTCACAGACACCATTTCCTAGAGGCGATTATGTATGTTTTTGTCACATTTGTTTCCAGACACCTTCGGCCCTTATGTAGACCATATCATATGACCAATCATGTTTGTTGCTACCATGTCACTTCCTAGATTTCATTGTCCCTTGTTTGATATTCTTGAAAAGGATGATTCTATCTATCCCTCTGAATTTATCTCCTTACACCATCATCCCCTGTATAAACATTCTATAGGGTTGATTCTGTCTAAAGTGTAAATTTCTAGATCCTTGTTTTCAACTTCCAAGTTATAAAAATGTCACCTCTAAGGATAGCTTTGGCACAATTGAACCCCCTTAAATTTTCCATGGGATATTCCTTTGTGCCTACATCTCCTCTCTATGCTCCTAAGTGTTCTCGATATCATCCTAAAATCACTAATATTCGTAGTCACCCCAATCTCACCCCTAAATCTTTGTTATCCTAACCATGTCCCTCTGATCACTCAGAGTAGGGTCATGCAGTATAATATATTTTGGTTGACGTAAAATAAATAAATACCTTAGATCCATCATCAAGAATCTCAACAATGAATACTTTACCCCTGGCAAAGATTGAGGTTTTAAAAATATATCTACCGATTCCATGAAAATGACCATACCTCATCCTAATCATGGAATACCATATCATGATCAGACTCCTCCCTATTGGAATAATCATAATGAATCTCCCAAAATCCCCACTAATGAAAATGAAAATAATGAATAAGCACCTAAAAACAAAGTTTGTTCTTCTTCTATGGATCCTATCATGGTAATAGTTAAACTCCTAGATCAAATGGCCTTATCCCATGTTGCCACCATAACTAACATGATCCAGATGCAAAATCAGATGTTGTAGATAGAATCTCAAAATGTGATTCCTATCTTTCCTTCTTATACCCCCTCCATTTTTGGTTTCAAATGAGAATCCTATTCCTCCTCCACTAATTTGAAGCAAAATGTTACAAACTGTCCAAAATGAGCCTTTAGCTCCTTACATTGCTGCCATGGAATTGTGAGAGACTATCCCTATCATCTCCTCCAATGGTTCTATGGATCCAACTCTTTATCTTAAGACCTTTGGAAATCTTTAAAAATAATGGATTTAGAAAAACACCTATGCAACTACTAAGTTTCTAGCAAGGAATTTTGTAGGTGAGACATTAGAATGGTATAACCAACTTCCTCCCAACTTGATAGCTAATTTAGAAGGCTTAGTTAGAGCTCTCATTTCTGAATTTCAGCAAAAATACCTTCAGTACTAAACTCATGGTTCTAGATCATCCTCTCTCTTATAACCTCTTATTAGGTTGACCATGGATGCATCGATAACATGTAGTTACATCATATGAGTACTAATGTATCAAGTTCATCCATAACAACTAACATTTTAAACATGATACTGATCCCTTTGATATCCTCCAAGAGAAAAAAGAGTTGGAGGAAATTAGGAGTCTTTGTACCCCTTCTTTCATACTCCAACCCTTCCTAATGCCAACTTCTCCTGAGATTCATAGTATTCCCTACCAGGAATTATTTGATCTTAGGTTTGAAATCCAAATACATTAGAAGATTTAATATGGATGATGAGCCTAATGATCTTCAAAACATGGTAAACAAAAATAGGTTACCTGATGAAATTGTACATCAGTAACCTCCGGTTCTTCTTACCCACGATGATTGGTTTCCACCTCAAACTCGACACGGAGGATAACAATGAGTGATGCATAGGCCTCCAATCACTTAGAATGTAATGAAATAGGAATTGGGTAAACTCTTTTCATAATCATTCTACCCTTTCACCTAGATCATTTTAGCAAGATTGGTGTTTCAGCTAAGGAGGAGGTGCCTGATCTTAAATGAAAAGGGATTTCCTTGGATTAAAATTACATCGTTTGGATAAGCTGAGTCTAGGAACTTGGAAGTATTGCACTTCCAACATGCCTTATCCTAAATACAGTCTTCTCAGCTCGAATAAAAATACCATCAATGCATCTTACGAACCACCTATCTATGACACTAGTGACTAATGAGGATGAATGAGAAATGCTTCCTTACATTCCTCCCACTAATCTTCCACTCGTTGATACTCCTTAGGTCATCTTGAAAATATATAACTACACTTTACATCACACTTCCAAGACAAATCCACCACCCGTACCAACTTCTGATCCAACCTCTGCAATCAACACTTGGTCTCAAGTGCTCCTAGCATAACCATTGTTGATCTTGAATTTACCTAAAGAGGACACTTTAGATGTTAGGGTATTAGATGTACAATAGAAAAAATATCAAAAACATAGAGATGGTAAGCAATACGTAGGCCTTGAAATCAATGGAGAATATAATGGGCATCTCCCTACCCTTGAAAATGAGGAGGCTATTCTAGAACTTATGTATGTCTAAGAAGATAAACTCTCTTGACATCATCACAAGTTGGGAAACTTCTCTAAAACACCTATGCAGTTTCATGACTATGTTGCTACTATTGATCTTACCTAGGACGAGGTAGAAAAATTACCTGAAGCTCCATATTATTTTCAAGATGATAATGCTATGTTATCTAAATCAACCATTAGTATACAACTTTATGATGATCCCATGCATGCATTCATGTTGGGTGATTGTTTCCCTCACCTACGTGAGAGTCAAATAGAAATCTTACAAAAAATAAAGAGGTATTAGCATGGGGATATGTCGACATGCCTGGAATTGATCCTAAAATTGTCTTCCATAACATCATCACTTATCTGGATGCCACACCCGTTCGGAAAAAGATAAGGAAATTTGCTCCCAAAATCACCGATCTATGTCACAAAGAAATCATCAAGATTTTGGACGTAAAATTCATTTTTATAGTAGACTATTCAAAATGGGTGTCCAATATCATCCCGGTCGTTGTTTGCATTTGCATTGAATTTAGAAATCTCAACCTCTATTTTCCTAAGGATAACTTTCCTTTACCCTCCATCGACGTCATCATCAATGCCATGACAAGGTATGAGATGTTATCTCTTATGGATGGGTTCTCAGGGTATAATAAAATCTAGATCAACCCAAAGATCAACACAAAACTACCTTTACTATAAAATGGAGCACTTATTATTACGTAAAGATTCCCTTTGGATTTAAGAATTCCAGTGTAACATACCAATGCATTGTGACACACATATTTGATGACCTCATTCACAAAGTTTTTGAAGTCTATGTTGATGATCTACTCATCAAATCCTAACGCACTTATGATCACACTCATATGAATTGGACATTGCCTTAGGGACACCTTCACAAGTACAAGGTTTTTCTTTTAATCCTAGAAAATTCATATTTGGGGTGACACGAGGAAAGCTATTAGGATTCTTAGTATCTAAGCATGGTATCAATGTCAACCTAACAAATATTAAATCTATCCTTGACATGCCACGAAAATCCTCCATCGAAGACATATGTACTTTTATTGGTAAACTTAGGGAAGTTTGGTGATTTGTCCCTAAGTTTACCTATTGAACCCATATCAGCATTAGTCTTCTCAGAAAAACTACCAAGCTAGAGTGGACCAAAGATTTTAAAAAAGAATTTCACAACATGAAACACTCTTTGTCCTCATTACCAACATTATAGTCTCCTTTTCTAGATTGACCTTTGCTGCTATACACCTCTTCCACTCCGGTGTCCGTTGGGGAAATGCTAGCACAAAACGAAGAAAAGGGAAATGAGCATGTTGTTTACTATATTAGTCGAGCCTTACTAGATTATGAAACATAATACCCTTTCATTGAACGAGTTATCCTCACCATATATTATGCTAATATGAAATTGCGTCACAACATGCTATATCAAACCTCTTACATTATTATCTATACAAATCCCTTGCAACACTTCTTCTCACATGATGTCCTCCCCACGGATCATATTGGGAAATGGATGTCCCTTCTTATGGAATTTTAACTTCGTATCATCACATGATGAGTGGTAAAAGGATAAGTCATAACATACCAGTTGGTTGCCACTCCCATCTCTTCTCCTCAACTTATTCATGACGCATTACCCGATGAGGATACCATCCTCATTGAAGGAATATACAACACTATCTCCATAAAATACTACTATTATGGCTTCATGGATGGTCTTAATGTGCACTCCTCCAATGCTAGTGTTGAAGTGCTTCCCCCACCTAAAACTAAACCAAAAACCACAATCATTTAGGAGGAGGTCACCATTGATCTCCATGAGGATACACAGATGCTACACTTTAATAGGGAAAAATGTTGTAGACACCTAAATTCAATATCTATACCTTTTATTTCCAACGTGCGCATATTTATTTAATCCATCCCCCTTATTTAATTAAATTCCCACTTTAATATCTATCACCTTAATTTTACATTAATTAATTAAGTTTAAATTAATTAATTAATTAATTAATCAATTAGCCCACATCCTTTTCTTCCCTTTCCCTAATGGACTTTCTATTTCCTATCCCTACGCTTTTTCTAACCTATCTCTATTGCCAACTCACCTACACCTCATCCTAAAACACCCTCTTCCCACCTAATGCTTTAAAGCATTCAATCCTATCCTTAAAAACATAAAATCATGCCAAAAGTAGAAAAATCCTCCCATTGGGGAAACTTACCCCGCAATTGGTGACGACCCAACCAAGTCTTCATCACCCCTATAAAGTTAAATGATTTCTTCCTATTCATCATCAAATGCATGGACATACCCCAGATTTCTAGCAACCTATAAGTGGCTCCTCGTGCCTGAACATCTTTACAACGATCATAGACCTCTTGGATCTCCTTCTAGTTTGTTTGCATTTCTCGTAGACATTCCTTTGTGAGGTTATCATTATTTGGTATCATTTTATGCAGTTATTATCATATTATCGCTTCCTTGTTTACATCTAACCTTTTACAGGTCTAAGAACCATTGGGACTCCATTATCAGCCTATTCTAACATTTTTTCTCATTGCAGGTTCTCTGATCCAGCTTGTTTCCCTTGACCTTGTCCAGAACTGCCCATATTTTCATCGATCTACCCAGGTCACCATCGACCCAGTTTTCTATCCTCATCCTTTCTGTCTCAGATTCCTTTTAGTTCTTTTTTCATCCCTTATATTGTTTCCAAGCCCTAAATATGTATCTTGCTTCTCTAAACCTATCTAGTTTTCATCCCAAATCCACCATGATCCTTGTTACCTTGTATTCCTTTCATTTCCTTGCCTCAGACCTCCTCTACAGGTTGTTTCCTGTGCCTACAAGCCTCTTTTATGTCTAAATTGCATCCAGAGCATCCAAATCTACACTTGCAGTTGTTATTTTATCCTTCTACCTCAAGTCCCTGTTGACCTGCCTTTGTATAGTTTGGGTTATTTCCGACCTAGACCAAGTACATTTAATTTTCATTCTATTCCAATCAAATCAATATCAGATCAATCATAATTACTTTTAGATTCTGTAAATCCTTCAGTATTTTCATATTTTCAATTTATCTTTACTTTTTATCAATTTTTTTTAACAACGGGGATTGACATCCACCAAGGAAGTTAAATGCTTATTGGGTCCACTTTGTTGGGAAACCCCCACCCAAACCATCTAATCATTTTCCTTTTAGTGGGTCTTATTTCTAGGTTTCATCTAATTTGCAACATCATAATCCATCATCATCTTGCACCCGTATCACATCACATCCGAGGTAACATAAACCCTCCAACATTTCTGAGTTTTCTAGTTTCTTTAGTAGCTAGTGCATTTTCCTTCATTAAGAATGAGAAACTTGGTAAACATTCTTGGCATGTGCGGTGGGACCACCCTTTAGGTGATCTCTTGCATTTATTATTTTTTTCTTTATTTTTCTGTTTCCACTAACATTTTAGTGTGAGGCTCCCCTTTATTTCTTTCCTCATGTTAGGTTTGTGGCTTGGATCTCATCACTCAAAAGTGCAGATAAATAGGAAAATTCGTTATCTATGTATTCCTCATCGTTCCCCTATTTAGACATTTTTTTATCACAATTTTCTAGGTATTCTTTTCATCGAATATCACACTTCTTTTGAGCTTAAAAAGAATGTTATTTTTGATATCCTTGTCTTGTTATATCAGCTTAAATAAGGGTTTACACCTTTGCATTTCACACTTTATCACACAACAAACCTCACATCAAATTAACACATCAATACATCCCCTTACATGGTTTTCTGATTGGGATTTCATCACCCAACAGGAAACCACCTCAGAATTTCCCAGCCACAAAAAACCTAAAACCAAACTTTGTTTGCCTTCTCTTAGGTCCTTTCTTATCCATCCCTTCTTCTTTTCACACTTTCTTAAATAAATTAAGAACATAAAAAAATTGTTTGCTTGACTTGCTTGGGTAAAACTTGTTTCATTCCCATAATTATTTGTTTAGCAGCCAAAAGAATGGAACAAAAAATGGCTTCAAATAGTTCCTCATCTCAACAAATTTTCACCATAGCAGTTACCTCATATGTGCCTTTGATTACTTCTTTCATGAGCACTGAACCCCTCATCGATGTCTCTCACCCAAAACCCCTTGTTCACACTACAAATTTAGGTGAGACTAATCCATTCTTATACCATCAATCTATCCCATCTAGGCCAGACTACCCCACCATCTATTAGATCAGAGTCTTTTGGACCTCCAAAGGTCCTTCTTAGTGATACCATGTTATAGGAGCTCCTGGACACCAATCCAGTGGCACTTCAAGATTATCTCCTTAGGAGATCAACTCATATTCCCTTAGACGGTCTGCCACTCCAACAACTTTATCCTTATCAAACCAATCCCCAAACTACCCAGTTTGCAGTAAATGAGCTTTCTACAGCCCATCTTGCTTCCTCTTCTACCAATCCCCCATCTCATCAAACCACCTAGATAGTCACACGTATTCCCCATAATCTCCCATCGATCAACACAACCATCAACACTACTCTTCCCCTCACCTCTTCAGTCACTATTGCCACTATCGTCCCTAGTCAATGTGCCAAAAAATCATATCCCCTATCCAGATAGTATGACCTTCTCACATCTAGCATGCCAGTTATTACTTCCCAACCCCCTTTCACGGGTGCTTTACATTATTTAGTATCCAACCCTTTTCAACAAAAGTTTCAACTTGTTCATACCCACATTCCCACTCAGCACTTTCCACAACAACCTACTTAATCCCAAAAATCCCATCATGTTCCCATCTCCCAACAAAAATTATTTCAACAACCACCTTTTCAATCATAACCCATGATTTACGATCACCCCTAACTAATGCCTCAAACACCCACACATCCACAAGTTCATCAAAAAAATCATCTGACCACTTCTTACATGTAACCTTCACCTCTCATCCCCCAAACAAGTATTTCGAATGACCCTATGTATAATCTTATAAGTAGGTTAGAAAATATCGAAGCCACTACTCTAGGATCCAAAGTTTCATTATCCTACGAGAAGATCTGCAATGAGCCTATCACCCATCCATACCAGTTAAATTGTATCCTTTACATTGTGAATTTATGAAATTCACCAAGTTTAATAGAAAAGAGGATCCAAAATAGTACCTTCGTGCATTTGGAAATGCATGTTATCTTATCATGCACGATTAGTAATTAATGATTCACACTTTCCAATATCCTTGGCTGGTCCCGCACTAGACTACTATAATAGTATCCCCCAATATTCTATATTCTCCTTCTCCCAACTAGCGCAACTATTTTTAGAACACTTTTCAATTAACATTACACACAAAGTAACTATCAATGCTCTATACACTATCTGAACGTTTGAGGATGAGTCCATTGTAGACTTCATCGCACGATGATGTGGCATTATAAACCAATTATGCTTCCCTCTCCTACAAACTGACCTCATCAAGATCTTCTCATGTTCGTGTGTGAAGCATATATCTTTTGTTTTACAAATCCAATCGTTATGAACCTTCGACAAGGCCTTTACCATGGCTTGCAAAATTGAAACACACACCTTTGAGTAGGATAATTTAAAATTAAAATAAAAAAACCTAAACATGAATTTACAAAGCCTTCCACACAAAACAAAAAATAAAAAAGGTGGCTAATGTTGTTGTCAATAAATCGTCTCATGCACCTACATCCAATACATGGACTCAACAACGAGCCCTTCGACCAAATCCTAAATATACTCCTATTTGGTATTCATATAGTACAATATTTGACAACTTGATGGAAGTAAATCTTATCATACTCACTCCTATTCAACTAGTTGATGAGTCTAGATCGAAACCCGTATGGTATCGTGATGACCATTACTACAAATACCATCAAGTCCGAGGACATGACATAGAGATATGTTGAAATTTCAAGGACTTGGTTCAAATACTCATTGATCAGGGTGATCTTAAAGTGGAAAATCCAAATGTTTCACCCAATCAACCACTTGACATCTTTAAACAACCTTTCCCAAATCATACACAAATAATCCAAGCCACCATTTCTACTATAACCCAAGCACCCAATTCTCACACTATAAATACCCTGAACACTACTGATCAGGAACCTATCCCATCCATAACCTCTTATCCTTCATCATCAATCATATCCATCCCTTTTGATATCCTTCCTACATCTATTGTACTTACATTTATCTCAACACCCATTCCCACTTCTACAACTGCTAGAACCCCATTCATAAATATATGATTTATGCCCCTAGAGACATTCTTGAAGTAACCATTCCAACCTATTTCCACATCCAGTAGTCATCCTTCATCAACTCCCTTAGCAGTTACATCCACTCCATTGGTAGGACCAATCACTTAAACTATAGCTATTCCACCCTTGCATGTTATACAATCCTTAGAACATATACTAGTCCCTCCTCCCATTCTTCTACCCACATCAAATGATGTGGTAATAATCACACAACCTTCTCCCTTCGCACCAATTCCATCAGTTGAGGAATTTTTAAGAACACTTTAGCTGGAAATGACTTCAAGTGTTCCTTCCATATCATCAACACTATCTGATCAATATCCACCTTTTGTAGATCACCTCAGACAAGTGTTACTTCCTGCACCCGAACCAACCATAACATTACCATCTGATCCCCTAGTTAAGGTTTTTGTTTCTCCTCCAAAGGATGCATCTTCACATACAAAATCTATAATCGCTCTTAGGGTTAAGCCATCTAATCCAAAATCACCTATTTCAGGATCATGAACATTTTAACCCACCAACCCAAAACCATTCAACACTAAAACAAAAACCAACATCAAAACTGAATTCAAATCACCAAAACAACAATATGCTCGAGTTTTACCCCAAAATCCAAGATATCTCATAAGGAATATTCTAGAACTTCAGTTGGATCATATATTGAAACCTTCCAGTACTTATTGCAAACCTCTGCAATCACGCTTCTACCTATTAAGGACTTTGACCCAAAAGGAAAGAATCCTTTATGGTTGAATTCCAACCTTATGTGTGCCTTTCATCATACCCCTGAGAATGATAATGAACATTGTAGAGCACTCCAAGCCATTATCCATAATCTCATGAAGAGGAAATACTTCTTCTTGGACCAAGTTAGTCTCTTCCTTCCATATCTAGTTTGACACCGGCCATTTTACCTTCAGGAGATGAATCTTCCAGGGGTGGTCCCCATTTTTTCATTAATACAGTTCAGGTGACCACTTGATACAGCTCACGTGATCCAAAACTAACCTCCAGACCAAAATCCAAGATATTCGTTGTTATTTGTCCTCATAAGGAGTTAACCACATCATCGAAAACAAAATTTTCCATTTTAGCAACTCCTAGGCCTATTGAACAAAGTGTCATTAGAAAACTTCATCAAGCCCCAATCAAGATGTCACATTACGAGATCATCCAAATTTTACGAGATCATATAAAATATCTTACTGAATCCTTAAAGTGTATTCCCACATCCAATGATGAATCTCAACCCTTTGTGTCTCTTATAAGAGCACTTACTGCTTTTGCTACTATCTCATTTGAAGATGCTGAAATTCTAGACATCCCACCATAAGAGCACGATATTACCCTCTTTATTATGGTCAAGATCAATGATACATTCATTCAGTGATCTATGATCGATAGTGGGGCAAACAGTAATATCGTTATGTTGCATACTTTTGATCAAATCAAGATACCAAAGGAATCTGTCACCTAGATTCCTGCAGTCCTCTGCACTTTCATCAATTGCATTGCTCCCACCTTGGGAATGACCGTTCTTCCCATCCATCTTGGTGAGAAACTCATCTATGAGGTCTTTTATATTATTGAGAGAGAGTTTCAATACAATTTTATCCTTGGACGACCATGGATCTGTGTCATGTGTTACATCTCCTCCACACTCTATCATTCCCTTAAATATGAGCACGAGGGAAATATTATCACGCTCCCCAGGGACGCTCCTCCCTTATAAGGGTGTAACATGACCTATAAACCAAATGATGTACTCATTCCTAAGAATGATCCATCTGCATCATCTACCATCTCATCCATTCCCTCATCCAAGCTCCCTAACCATGACTCCCTGGATAACATAATGGACAAACTTACGATGGGGGAGTATTTTCTCCTTACACTCAACACTTGTCCCACTCCTTACCATATCGGTAGGCCTTATAAAGCACATATGTACCAGTCAAATGTCGGGGATGTCTTTCCATTCGGGCCACCTCATCTTTGCACCAATCTTATTTATGATGGTTTTGATACCCCCTCTTCCCATATCAATGATATTCCACATGCTAAACCTTATACCAATGGATTTTCATTTCTCAACAAACCATCTTTTTCCTATACCTATTTCCATCATTGCACATGGAATGGATTCAGCCTAGACCATTATGAGCATGGCCCACATGGCCTTGTTCCTGATCAATGTCATAAACCTCACGAAAAGTTTAGGTTAGGCTATAAGGAGCAATCCTCTGATCCCATTCCACCATCTGAGATACTCATGGACATGCCTCCTCAACCTCCGTTGTCTTTTCCAACTTTCAAAGATGCGGACATACCTTCTCTACCTTCCCCATCTCTTCTGACTCCCAAAGACATGAACATACCTTCTATATCGGATCTTGAAGACATGGAATTGGATGACACCATTTCCATTGCTTACGAATTTTTTTAGTCTCCACCATAAATTTGGGAGTGATCACTTATCTATGTGAAAATCAGACAATGTCCCTTCCCCTTCACCATCTAGACATGATAGAAAAATATTCTCCTACCATTAACATCCTTTAGTGTGATGATGGTGATTCCATTCTTTCCCATATGGGGGTAGAATATTATTATCTTCATAAGACCTTGCCATCTAAAATACCTACTCTTCTCAATGCAACCACCATCAATGTCAATATCAGGACTTCTCAAGAGCCTCGTATTCTCAAAGTGGTCCAATCTCTTTATCCATACAAGCTAAAATATTTAACCGCATTCCTCTCCCATCATAGATAAGAATTTGTATGGTCATATTCATACATGACAAGTCTTTACCCTTGTATCGTCTTTAACAATATTTTCACCTATCCCAATAGTAAACCAGTGAAGCAAAAACTTTTCTGCATGCATCTTCGTGTTTCCCTCCTTGTTAAAGAAGAGTTACAATGCCTTCTTTCTAGAAATTTCATCATTCTCATCAACTATCCCCAATGGGTTTCCAACATTGTTCCTATCTCTAAATCATTAAGAAAGCTTCGTATATGTACCGATATTCGAGATCTCAACGTCAATTTCCCCAAGGACAACTTCCCTCTTCCAAATATCAACCATATTATGGATCTTACCACAATTAATAAGATGTTTTCTCTCATGGATGGTTTCTCTGGTTACAATCAAATTTTCATTGCACCAAAAGATCAACACAAAATCTCCTTCATTACTCCTTGGGGGGCCTTTTGCTATCGTTTCATGCCTTTTGGTTTAAATAATTTTGGTGCTACTTATTAATGGGCCATGACTTATATCTTTCATGATCTCATCCACAAAACTATAGAATACTATGTTGATGATCTTCTAGGAAAATCTAAACATCGACGTGACCATCTTGTAGTTCTCGAAATCATTTTTGAGCGCCTTATTCATTTTTTTCTTCATCTCAATCTAGTCAAGTGTGTATTTGGAGTCTTAATGGGAAAAATCCTTGGCTTTATCCTTTCTATTAGGGGCATTGAATTTAACCCCACAAAATTAAGGTAATTATCGAAATGCCTCCTTCTAATCTCAAGTAACTTCATAGCCTTCAAGGCTGCCTTCATTTTTTCCACCGTTTCATGTCGTAACTCTCTGATTATTGTCAATGTTTTCATCACCTCCTTCAGAAGGACATAGAATTCAATTGGGATCACAATTTCTAGAAGGATTTTGATGACTTAAAAAAATATCTCCTATCTCCACTGGTGCTTACACCTCCATGCGAGGGGTATCCATTTAACTTGTACATTTTTTCCACTAATCATGCTCTACGAACCATGCTAGCACATCAAGATGACCAAGGTCATGCGAATACTATTTATTACATTGGTTACACCCTTCATGACTTTGAAACCCGCTACAGTGGAGCTGAAAGGATGTGTTGCGCTATCTTCTTTGCTACATCTAAGTTTTGACATTGTCTTCTCAATCACAATACTTATGTCGTTACTAGCTTTCATCTTCTCAAGACATTGTATTCTAAATATTATCATAGTGATCGCGTTACTTAATGACTCATGATCATGACAGAGTTGGACATCGAGCTTATTTCTCAAAAATCCATTAAGGTCCAAGTTATTGCCAATCAATTAGTAGAAACCCCTCTTCCTAGTACGCAACTTCCTCATGAGAAATTTCTGGATGAATCAATCAATCACTTACATCATGAGTATGGAATCCTTAAATTCACTCTTTAATTATGGCTCTAAATGTTAGCAAGGGGGAGGCATGAGTTTTGTTATTATTCCTCCTGGGAAAATCCTATTCCCCTCGCATATAAACTCAATTTTGAGTGTACAAACAATATGGCAGAGTACGAAACAACCGTATTTCTAGGTTTTCAAATTCTTGACATATACGGGGATACTGAGCTTATAATCAAACAATTCATAGGAGAGTATCAATGTAAAAATGATACCCTTCAAAAATATCATGACAATGTTCATCTTCTTTTTGAAGCTTTTGATTCTTATACCATATAAATTGTTCCTAGATTGACCAATCATTTCGCTGATACAATGGCATCCCTCACGGATCTCATCCCTTAGACAAAAAAGGAGTCTAAGATTCCTGTCATTGTTTATTTCCATGATCGAACTTTCCATGAATTACCCCAGGTTAATCTTATTTAATCTAGTTCATAAAACCTGTGGTAATCTCAAATATTTAATTACTTCTCCCAATCCATTATTCCTCCCGATCTATCCAAAAACTCTAAGAGGTATTTTCTTCAGCGTGCTAACCACTATGCAATCCTTGGCAGCATTATTTACAAAGCCGAATTTGATGGTGTTCTTCTCCAATGTCTTAAATCCCATGAAGCCTCCCAAGCCATCCAAGAAGTCCATGACAGTATTCTATAAAGAATAAAAGGGTGATGGACATGATGATCATGGAGTTCTCACCAAAGGGGAGAACCTATCCATAAGGAATATACTATGGGCACCATGACTCTTCCCACAAACATAGATAACTATCATGTACTTTTAAGGTCACATCTATGTGACCTTAAATATGGGCAACACGGCTCTACCCATAGCACATTCCTTATGGATAGGTTCTCCCCTTTTGTGAGAAATTCATGATCATCACATCCATCACCCTTTTATTCACCCATTGGAACCATGCAAAGGATCCAAGAGTGTCTCTTGTACATTCTTTATCCCATACTAAGTGGTCTACTTAGCTAGTCCCAACTCTCCCCCATGTGAAATTCAAAAAAAAAATCATCATGGATGCTCTTATCAAAAAGATCAAAGTTATCAAAAATAGATTGATCCCTCGAAGGACAGTTAATCATGTGAAAAGAAAAAGAAAAAGAAAATGTAAATCAAAATCAAAGTCAAAAGTAAATCAAAATAAATAGACTGATCCTTTAAAAGATGGCTATCATATTATTCTTGCCATCTAAATTACATAAATTAGATCATACCCTCGAAGGATGATTTCTCCTAATGACATTTGAAGGCTTCCGCATTGATCAACCTTCCATTTTATTAGCATCATGAGAAAGCTTCTCGCATTGATAAACTTTATTCTAGCAGATTTCCCACATTGATCAGTTTACTCTTTCCCCTTCCTAGAGTTGGGGCATAGTTTTAGGAAGCACCACTTTTGTAGAACCCTCTTACCTTGTACAAGCACATCTCAAACTCCTTTGTCATGTCAATATTATATTTATGAGTTCATTTCATCCATTGTTTCCTTGTGATCTTTAAAATGATTAACTATCGTTGGTTATTTGCTAACATTAATTTTGGTCACATGTGCCTTACGTCACCTAGATCGCCTTCTTATTTACCTCCAATGTGATTAGAGGAATATTTTCCTCGCACATTCCTCGATATGACGTGGAGACGCTTATATCTATAGGTTTTTATCATTAAGGTTGTGTCTTATCTTCCTCCTCATTTGATCTTTTCTTCTCTTTCTCATCTTAAGTCCCACAGGGCCATACATGTTTCCCCATTGGGATACACCTCTTATCTATTCATTTATTTAAGTCCATATTCATGACCATACTCATCTTTGCCTCCAGGAATTTTATTACGATATTCAAATTATCCCTTTTTCAGGCATACATTATTTTTCCAAAGTCCACATTCATGGCCATATTTTATATTCTCCCTTTAGGCCATTCTGTTTTCATATTCCAAACCCTCTCCTTCTCATTTTGAAGTCCAATTATGTGCCCATATTCACTCTTCCTTTGGGAATTTTATTTCACTATCTTATTCAACTTGTGCACAAATCCACCTAGTGGCCAGACATTTCCCCTCTTGGGGAATACCTTTTTACCTCCTTTTTCCTTCATGGCCATACTCTTCCCCTCTTGGGGCTTATTTTTCACTTTCTACCTTTGTAACCATACCTTCCCATTTGGGACATTCCTTTTCACCACTCGTCTTCTGGGCCATATTTTTACTCCCCTTTGGCGGCACCATTATTTTTCATCCTCGTGGACACATATCATTTTTCTCGATTCCTTGTGTATAAAGGGTTTCACATACTTTTCGCATACAGTTGCCCATATTTTGATGACTTGCCTATGACCCATTGGTCATATTGGCTTGCATCCATACTATAGTGATCATTACCCACTGACTAGTTCGTAGAACATTTTAGCCCATCTCTATTGAGACCACAATTTTCCTCTACCGATGTGATATTGGAGTCACCACCATATTTTTTTTATTGATATTGCGATTCTTTTTTTCCTGGGTCATCTTTCTTTGTTTGTGCTTTCACCCATTTTTATTCACCCACATGTCCTTTATCATCTACCTTTTTCAAATGTGTCATCAATTTACTTTGACGTCATCAATCCCTTGTTTGAGGGGGAGCTCATCATCTACCTTTCATCAATCCTCATCCAAATCTATCGTTTTTGTCTCATGGCTTGTTATCTCAAACCACTCAAAGAAAAGGGGAAAAATGTAGACACCTAAATTCGGTATCTATACCTTTTATTGCCCACGTGCACATATTTATTTAATCCATCCCCCTTATTTAATTAAATGCCCACTTTAACATCTATCACCTTTAATTTACATTAATTAATTAAGATTCAATTAATTAATTAATCAATCAACCCACATCCTTTGCTTCCCTTTCCCTAATCGACTTTCTATTTCCTATCCCTATTACCAACTCACCTACACCTCATCCTAAAACACTCTCTTCCTGCCTAATGCTTTTAAGCATTCAATCCTCTCCTTAAAAACATAAAATCACACCAAAAGTGAGAAAATCCTCCCATTGGGGAAACTTACCCCGCAATCGGCAACAACCCACCCCAATTTTTGTCACCCTTATAAAGAGGAATGATTTCTTCCCATTCATCCTCAGATGCATGCACATACCCCACATTTCTGGCAACCTACGAGAAGCTCCTTGTGCTTGAACATCTCTACAATAATCATAGACCTCTTGGATCTCCTTCTAGTTTATTTTCATTGCTCTTAAACATTCCTTTGTGACGTTATTATCATTTGGTATCATTTTATGTAGTTATTATCATATTATCACTGCCTTATTTGCACCTAACCTTTTACAGGTCCAGGAGCGGTCGTGACTCCATTATTGGCCTATCCTATCAATTTTTATGCATTCAAGTTCTCTATTCCAACTTGTTTCACTCATCCTTTTCCAACACTGCCTAGATCATCGTCGATCTTCCCAGGTCATCCTCAACCTGGTCTCATATCCTCACCCTTTTTGTCTCATATTCCTTTCAGTGCCTACTCTAGCCCTTGTATTATTTCTAGGCCTTGAATCTCCATCCTGCTTCTCAGAACCTGTATGATTTTCATCCAAATCCACCATGATCCTTGTTACTTTGTATTCCTTTCATTTCCTTTCCTTATACCTCCTCTGTAGGTTGTTTCCAATGCCTACAGGCCTCTATTTTGTTTGACTTACATCCAGAGCATCCAGATCTACACTTGCAGTTGTTGTTCCATCCTTTTACCTCAGGTCACTGTCAACCTACCTCTGCATAGACTGGGTCACCGCTGAACCAAACCAGGTACATTTAATTTGCATTCTATACCAATCATATCAATCAAATCAATCATAATTACTTTTAGATTATGTAAATCCTCCAGTCTCTGCATATTTTCAATTTATCTTTACTTTGTATCAATTTTTTATAGCAATGGGGGTTGACATCCACTGAGGAAGTTAAACACTTCTTAATAGCTAGTGTATTTACCTTCATTAAGAATGAAAAATTTGGTAAACAAGTTCCTTCAAGGATTTGGGGAAAGTTGTGTTCTCACCGATCCCTCTAGCTAGGATTTCCCTCTTCCCTATTGACTCAAATTTGAGATTGCTAATAACATAGTGTAATATGAGGTTCTTATCCTAAGTATACATGATTCCTTAGCTAAGGGTGTATCCTATCTTCATGCCATGGGGAATTATAAGATAGTGTGTTGACATGTTTGTGGTGCATACCAATGTTGCAGTGAAAAAACTGAAAGCCTATTACAACTTAGTTCAAGAATTAATACCAAGATTCACTTCATTTACCATTGAATCTATCCCCTACGAAAAGAATGCCTTAGATGATTCTTTATCCACAACTGCCACTCAGTTTCAGTCACATTCTGATTCTCATAAGGATTCTCTTATATAAATGTCTCAACATCCAGTCACTTCACCTCCTCCAAACATCCAGGATGTATGTAAAATCAAGCCACATGACCCTACACAAGACCCTTGGTATAGTGACATATGCCAATTTATACAATACCAAGTTTACCCAAATGATACTGATTCCCAAACGTGGCTATGAATACGTAAAAAGGATATTAAATGCATACTCATAGATGACATATTATAATACCACAACTTAGGTACCCTACTCTAATGCGTTAACAAAGATGAGTGTTTTTTTGTTTCGGAGGAAGCACATGGGGCACTTGCAGTGGTAATTCTAGTGGTCATGCTACTACACACAAGTTCCTACATCTAGGTTACTACTGGCCTACACTAGAATATCACGCTCATGTTTTTGCCAAAAAATGTCAACCTTACCAATTTCGTGATGACCTAATTCACTCCCCTTTGGTTGATCTAAAATACATCTTTTCTCCTTATCCCTTCAATATATAGGGATTGGATTACATCGAGTAACTATCTTGATCCCAAGATGATCATGTATTTGTTATTACGACCATGTAATACTTCAATAAATTGGTTGAAACCATGCCTCTCACCAACATGTATTTCCTAAATACATCTAAATTCATCCTCAACCAAATCATTTTCCACTTTGGAATTCCCCATACCATCATATCTAACAATGATGGGAGTTTCAAATGTAAAGAAATGAAGTAATTCTACACTAAGTTCAAAATTAGACATTGATTCTCAACACCATATCATCCACAATGTAATGGAAAAGCTGAATACACAAATAAAAGCCTCAACAAGATCTTACAAAATAAGATCCTTGAATCAAACATAGATTAGTACATGAAGCTATATCCTACATTATGGGCATACCGCACTAGTGTTTGTACGACCACTAGGGTAACACCATTTTCACTTACTTATGGAGTTGAGGTAGTTCTTCCAGTCAAGGTGGAACTCTCTTTGTTCCACATTTACCTACACAGTATCATTCAAAATGATGAACTCTGTGAGGTGCACCTCCATGACCTTGACCTCCTAAATGAGTGACGTGATAAAGCTTACACTCAAAATCAGAAGAAAAAATAATGCCTTGCCAAAAAACATAACAAAATTTTCATCTGTGTACTTTCAACATGGGTGACCTTATCCTTAAAATTTATTAAACACATGACAAAGAGGGAAAATACGCTCATAAATTGTGGGGTCGTTACCTCATCAAAGATATCATAGGTCCTAACACATAGTGCCTTCGAACCAATCAAGGACACATCTTCAAAGAACCCACGAACACTCAATTCCTCAAAAAATTTCATGCATGAAGGAGCTCGAGAGTTTCAGTACTTACCTACCAATCTCTCATCCTTCATCTAAAATTCACTACTTCATCAAAAAAAATTATCAAAAGAATTTCTCTTTACACCTCAGTCTTTCATAATAGATCTTCATGGTATTATGCACATCCTCGCTTAGGCTCATGAACTTGCTTGGATTTATCTGAATTTTTTTTTATAACATCTACCTCATGGTTTTTTGTGTTATTTAGTGTTGTTATCCACCTTTTGGGATAATCATGTATCCTCTCTTTATTTACACATTCAGGTTTATCACACTTTCTCTTTGTACCTTCTACCATACATTTTTTTGCACTTTTCAACATTACTACCCCCCGCTTGGCTATGACACTATGATCTCTATGATACCATCTTATCATATCATCTCAACATCATGATATCATAGTACCCATCCCATAGGAACCCAGCTAGGTTATTTATGTCTTATTTTATTGATGATCCTCTACCGTTTCCTTTTCAGTTTTTCTTCTTTAGGGTTCTTGTCGTATGGATTGTGCCCATATGTGGTGGGTATATTTTTTTTTATCTAGTCCTCTCAACATTCCTTCATGTCATTTCATTCAGTATCAGTGTTACAGGCTATATTTTTCCATTAACCACCCCATATTTTAATATTGTGACATGCGGTGATCAACAAGTGGGGCATATGTATACACCTAAAATTTCTCTTTTCCTCTTTCATACATGTTACTAACAATTTTCTTTGTGTATATAAGGGTCACTGATGCTTATTTTTTCTGAGCGGATGCCTTATGGATCCTTCCAGGAATGGGGAATGGTTATTCACATAACTATTATGAGTTAGAGACAGTACACAGAGAGAGTGTCACTATTTTTTCTCATAGTTTTCCATGTATTACTTATCCTTGTCCTCTTAGGTCTCATGTATATCTTATTCATGATCACTTGCTTGAATTCAACCATATTTCATATTTTCCATCCTCTTTCATGACCTATGCCACATTAGTTTTACCTTTCATGACACGTTACTTTATTTTGCATCCTTGGATGACATAATCACCCATGGGAGATTGTGTCAGTATTATATTTTCACATGGTCGACACCATCGCCTGCGGGTGATGTTGTCTTTTATATACACTCACCTCATTTGACATGTATAAAGGAAGGAAGCTAATACATCTGAACTACCCTTTGTTATTATCTTTTGTGCCATCTTTGCATCTTCTCACTCTACTTTTGGTTCATCTTACATCTTGTTTGGATTAGATTGGAAACTCTTCTTTTTCGATGATTGATTGCTATATCAAGTCATTATATATCGAGTCTTTGACAAGAATCATCTTCCCCTACTCCACCTAATAGTGATTCTCTCTTCGTGTTCTTCTTCTCAAGGTAGATAGATGCATTAGTGACCACCCTATATGTATAGGTGAGTTCTCTAACCCTTATTTTTAATTTTACATAGATTAGTTCATTTCCTCTTCTTCATTGTGTTATGTTAGGTTAGTATTATACATGGTTGATGCTAGTTAGGATAGTGCTCTTATCAAATATCATCTCCTTAGTTAATTTCATTTCAGCTATTGCATGCATGCTTCTCTTATTATTGATCCAAACCTCTCCACACCCAACCAACAGTATCTCAGTAGTTTTCCTTCCTCTATCTCAACCGTAAGCCTTAGAAAACCTAGTTTGACCTAGTGTAAGGGTTAGTTACCCTATATATATGAACCTAACTCTCATTATAGCCTCTTTTAGTATATCCCTTTAGATGTTGGTACATATGTGTCTCCTATTCATTGCCTCGATACCACTATCAAACGGATGATTTAGGAGTGCATGTTGTTGAGACAAATTTTTCCTACATATATCTCATGTGTAGTCAAAGGTGAGGGAGGAATAGACAAAATAACCTTAAGAGGACAAGAGATAGGCAAAGTAAAATATGCTAGTGTTTTGGATCGTAGCATAGGATAATGTGATCAATCAACATGACATGTTTGAAAAGTAATGAAACCCTTTTCTTTAAATAATTGAAGCCTATCATGGAGTACATAACAATCATTATCCCTATGACCATTGATCCTATGTAAATTAATATATGGCTGGTTACAATTTTTTCGTAACCGATAAGGAGGATGATGCTCATTAGAAGGTATACTAATAAACTTCTCATCAATAAAAGTGTGTAACATATCTTGAGGCCTATAAAAATGTGAAAAATTACAATGGACCACACTTAAGAGGGGGAGTGAAGCATGGTAGAGGTTTATGAAAATGGGATGAATGATCATACATATGTCTAGTAGGAGATGAAGAACATGACAGTGGTGTAATAGGAGGAATATAATATGTACTAGGTGGAGGAATGATAGAATAACTAGGAGCATGTGCAACAAAATTTACATTAAACATCTCTTGTTCTAAATGTATAACTTTAAGACAAATAAGTGTAATATATTCACATGTATCATATAATAATTTTTCTTTCAAAGGAAGAATGGAGCCACGACTGTATTAAAGAAAAACTTGGGAAACTATGTAAACTAGACTAACACATAGTAGCCTAAAGTTTGTACCAAATTACTCAATAATCATCATGATAAGAGATAAACAAATAAACTTCAAAAGCATGCATTATGAATCAAACAAGCAACATAATATGTTTACTCTACTCTTTAGAAAGCTTAATAAAATTGAACCTAGTTAGATCCTAAGCAATCAAATTGGTTGTTCCCAAAAATAGTGAAGAGATCTCTTCAAGTTAGCTACAAGGCTAAGCTTGGATCTTCCCTCACTAACTAGATTTGGAGTGGATGGATGCGAGATGAAGGAGCTCTTAACAATGGAGTATGGCCAAGATCTAATGTCTTATAGCTTAAAGCTACCACAAATGAGGTCTAATGCCTTTATAAAGAGTCAGAAGGTTTGGTATGATAATCAAAAAGTCCAATTGAAAGGGAGGGATTAGCTTTCTATTTATAGATTTCCAAATGGGAGAGTTTGGAACTTTGGTGCATGTGGGACTAAAGCTAAGCCAAAATCACTTTATGATTAGGAGTGATAAACATGCTTTAGGATAGTTAAGCTAGGTTTAGGCTAGTTAAACTTGATTAACAAGTGATTAGAGACTAATTGAGTGTTGGGAGGGGTCTAGTTAATCATCTGTGATTGATAGATAGACAAGGAAGCCTACAGAAGTGGTTTAGGGAGGTTCTAAATGGTAAAAAGGAGGAATGTTTAGCTAATAAGAGAGATATTAGCCCAATTACTTGATTATAGGAGGAATACGACTGAAAGAGTGTTGCGAGTGCGCATTTGAGAATGGAGCAGAGAAGGGTTGATTAATGAAGTGTCATTAATTGACTAAATTGTATGAAATGTTAGTCGTAAGCATATTTTAGGTGTCTACATTTATCCATCTTTGGGGTGGCGTAAGGGACATAACTTCAAAGAAATTAGACAACAATAAACAAGTTAAATTTTGAAAAGGTAGAAGAAAAATGAGTAGAATGAAGGACACCCCCTCAATTTTCGATGGGGTGATGAAAGAGGTTGATCAACAATCGAAAAGATAAAGGAAATACATAAAATTTGAAGGGAAGAAAGGGAATATATAAGAAAATGAGGATGAAGAAGGGGGAATGAGCTAACATCCATCCAGTGCCTTGTAAACAACTTATTTTTCATCATATTGCTAATGATCTTCATCATCGGTCCTTATTAAAAAATAATGAAAAAAAGTGTAGTATGACATGCAAAGCCATATATGAACAAATGTCTATTGCTAAAACACCAACTCCATGCAACATACAAAATGAAATTTCATGCGAGAAAGTAAAATATTCCTAACTCCATGCAACATACACTATGCAATGCAATACAAGAAAGTAAATGATGCATAATAGAGAAACATAATGCAATGTTTCTGTTATCAAGATCTAGTTCTGACCTGTGTGATTTAACAACAAGGGTTGACGATGGTGCCCCAAGCAAGGATACATGCAAGGGGAATAATGGAGGACACTTGGGTCCAATGATAAAGCATTGTGCACTACAAAACAGTACCGGGAAACTCATTGTGCCCCAGAGTACAGATGAAGCATGCAGACTAGATTTGTTAATGAGGGTAGATCAAAATGATCCATGAGTCTTTGATGACAAGAACAAACAAGAACCAAAGAAAGATGTTTTGTAGGATGGTTTTTTATTTTTAGAAATTTTCTGAAACATATTTGAATGTTTTGATTTTTCTAACATATTTGAATGTTTTTGTGATTTTGAAAGTTTTCTGAAACTATGTACAGGAAGACAAGGAAGTGTGGATCCCCCCACTGATCGATGGGATGTACAAGGGTAGAATGTCAGGCGCATGCGCAAGAAAGTGAATATGTGAAAATGCCCTAGTGTTAGGTAGGAGTATTCAAAGGATAACTCTGCATGCGCAGAAGCAGGATCAAGGCCAATATGGAAAGGTTAAACATGAAGATGAACTTAAAACCAATGACGTGCTCGAAAGGAGTAAGGATGCCCCCAACATAATTTGGCCAAGAAAAATATGATAGATAGGAATTGGGAGATTGTTTTCGTGAAACGGACAAAGGTTTCCACAAACATGGAAAAAAAGGTAATATTATACACATGGATGTTCTGAATGAATTAGAATAATGATGTGAATGATATGAATATATCTTAGAAGCCTCAAAATGAAGAAGTGATTAGCCAAAGGCACAAATCGTGAGACAAGATATGAACTAAAGCAAGAGTTTGAACAAGATCCAAAAAAAAAACTTGGTAACATAATAATCCTATTTGCTCATAGAGATCCAATGTGTGCATGTGGAAATTAATTACATTTTTAAGGGAAGACTTGATAGACAACAAGTGAAGACACCCTAGCCAATGTGTAGGAAGGATTGATTTTCATAGTTGATTTGTGAATGGAAAATGGAAGGATAGCCATACATTGCTCTGCTTCCATCCAGACGTCCATAGCCCCAACGGAGATGTATTTGATTCTAATCGCAACATTGATCTACTGCTAGTTAGGTTTTTATAGCCTCAATAGAGATTATTGGAAATACCCCTAGAGAGAGTTATATATCAATTTGCTTTTGCTTTTACCTTTTAGCTTTTGAATTTTGATTGATTTTGTTTCTTTTTCTTTCTGAAAACTTATTTCAGCTCTTTGGATTTTTTTTACAAGGGGTTAAGAACCACATATGTCTTGATGGAAGGATGTGGAAGTGATTACAATGATGAAATTGGATAGTGTCAACAAATATGTCCAAAATTTCTTCAGAACAAGTTTATTATATATTGAGTGTGATAGGATCTCTAAGTGGTCAGTCGTTCTTTAATTTACCAAGGTGATGAAATACCAAGGTCAAATATATACCATAGAGATAAATGTCACAAAATTCATGTGAATTAGCTAACCAAAATATCACCGAAGGGATGAAAATGGTAGGAAGCCTTACAAAAGAATAAAAAGAAAGGGAAGAAATAACATCCATGTGTATGCAATACCTATTTACAATGTGTGATCTTTGTACCTTTTATTTTTAATTTTTTCCCATTTTTTTAATTGTTTTGATTTTTAAATTTTTGATAGTTTTTAAAAAGTTGGGATCAATAAAGTCACTCTATGTGATAGGATCCAACAACGATGTTTTCAACTTCCTTGATAAGGGAGATTAGGCATGTTTTCTTATCAAGAGTTATGTTATCCCCGATCTCAATGATCAAGGTGAACTCATACTCAACAAATGAATGTGATTTTTCATGAAACGTGTATTTCATATGTGGGAGATTGAGTTCCCTATCCATAGATTTTTGTACTTTGCACCATACTTTATGGTTGTGTTGGTGTCTGTTTTTGAATCACGGTGGATTCTGAACCTTATGGTTGTTGGTCATGTTGGGAGATTTGGAGATCGTGGAATGTGTGACTTGAGCTTGATGAAGAAGTCATTTGGTTTTTTTATAAGTTGATGTGTGACTTGTATTATCCTAAGAAGTGGGAGAAGAAAGTGAATATTTACGATTGATGATAGGAATGAAAGAAATTATGGTGTGCTTGCCCTAGTCATTGATAGAAGAAGTATATGATAGGTTAAAAGGATACGGTCTAAGAATTAAAGAGGATCACTTGCCAGAAGGTGAGACACTAATAGAAGATGACAAAGGGATGTTAGGATATGGCCCTAAGATGGAAGAAATTGGGATACGAGGACATGGACCAATAATAGAAGATGATGGTGTCCCATAGATGGAAGAGGATGAAGGGATACTAGGACACGACCCAAGAATAGAAGGTAATGAGCTACCCCAAGGTGACCCATAAATAGAATGTAATAGAGGGCTACTAGGACATTGGCCTAGAACATAAGAAGATAGAAAGGGACTAATACAGTGTGGCCCAATTACAGATGAGGAGGGAAAAATTAGTGGTGTAGATAGAGGAGGATGAAGGGATACTAGGATGTGGCCTAAGAATAGAAGGTAATGGGCTACCAGGAGATGACCCAAAATTCGAAAATGGAGGGCTACCTAGGGGTGGCTCTAGGATAGAAGAAGCTAATGGGCTACTAGGGTGTGGCCCAAGGTGATATTTTGATTGAGGAATGATGATAGTTAAGGAATGATTTGGAAATGAGAAGATCGGCCATGGATCAATGCTAGACCTCGACATCTCATCATGCTCAGAGGAAGGTGAAGATGGAATAAAATTGAACAATCAAGTTCCATGACTTTAGGCTCTTCCTCTAAAATCTGAAAAAAGGGATCAATTTCTTCACCCCAATACGTGAGCATATCAAGTTCTAGAAATAACCCTTATTTACAATCCTCTAGAGGGATATCTTCAAGAAGTATTATTGTTCCTTCATTTTAAGAGAAATCAATTAGTAAAGGTTGTTGTTCTTCAAACATGGGAGGTTGACTAGAAGAAATGGGTCCGATAAGCGGGTAAGATTGATTGCTAGAAGAAGATGACGATGATGTAGACGAGGGGAAGTCTTTACCTTATCACTCCCACAAAGAGTTTTGATAGTGCTTCGAAAAGATATCTTAGCATATGGATTCTTTCTAATGGTTTTACGTTGTTGTAGAAATTGATCTTTAGAATATTGATGAAGATATGATAAGGTATAGTCGAATGGGCTCAAAGGCCGAGGAGGGATTGAAGTCAATTTTATAGCAGAAGATGACTCAAGAGACAACATATATTTGGAGGAAGACATCTCATGGATAGATGATTTGGATTTGAACCTAGGTTGTGTTTCTAAAAGATGACAAAATGTAGGAAGGAAAGTAGGATCGCATAGCCATCCGTTAAGTTATGACGTAAAAGTCAAATTGGATGATTGACTAAAGGGAATCTAATTCGTGGAACTATACAATGGAGGAAGGGGCCTTTAAAGTGACTAATAAAGTCAGTCCTATGAAGGAAGGGATGACCATGACTCAAGAACCGAATAAAATATTTGATCGATGGAACTTGGAGTCACACAAGTCTTCAAAGGATGAAGACATCATTTAGGTTATTTGGAATAAATTTCCTTCGAAGAAAGGGAGGATAATGATTCCATATTTGATCTAGGGGTATCTGAATAATAGTTGGGATCTGAATCTTCAAAAGAAGAGTGGGAATCTGAATGGTAGTTTGGATCTAAATCAGATGAAGAGTGGGGGGATCCCAAATAATAATTTAGATCAGAAGTTTCCAAACCATACCATCGACTATGAGATGAAGGTGGGGAACAGGGTACCTGAGCAGGCCCTCTAGCGCGAAGAACCAAATGAGGTTTAGTCATAATGGGCATATTTTGATGTGAATGCCTAAACCTAGGTTCCATATTGTTGTAAGTATGAGTAACTGTGTAATATTCAGTCATTGTTGGTGTCATTTAAGCACAAATGTCTAGACCTAGATAGTGTGATGAAACTCCTTCAAAGGGAAGGAAGTGACATGTCAATTCAGGGAAGTATAATGACATCCAACTAGATATTTAGTAGATATAGGGATGTTGGTGTGATTTTCCAAAAGGGATATAAGGAAAACATACATCGTGATAACGCAATTTTGATAATCCAAGAAGATTGGCCTAGAATAATTCTATGAGTTTGTTAACACAAAAGGAACAATCATGCAAGTTCACTAGTAAACCAATCAATCACTTGAATTGTTTATAGAACACTATACCCTAAGCTATAGTTCCAAAGATAGGTGTAAAACAGACAGTGAAAATACTGTTAGTGCAGAATCACAGCACCCCCAAATGAGCTCTAAAAGATTTAATTTTCTAAGGCAGAATCATTTGGTGTGATTGCATAACATTGAACTTTCCCCAAGGTGTGGGACCTCGCAAAATGGGAAAGCTCTCCAGATTGAAGGATAGTTTCTTATTCCTCTATTTAGGTGCATACGTAGAAACTTACAGAGGGTCTGTTCTTAATCCTAATCTAAAATTTACCTTGGAGATAGGGATAGAAGGAATACATAAATTAAAACAAAGCTAAACTACGAGGTGATGCACCAAAGGAATGATGAACATTTATTTTTCTAATAGACACAAACCAACAAAATTCATACAATAAACAAGAACATATAACCAAATATATAATGGGAGACCAGATGAAAGAAAAAGAGACAAGAGAGGATCTAAAATCAATCACAGACATGTTTTATTTCTCTGTAGATTGATACAGTCCATTACAAAGTAGCCAAGATGTAGAAATGTAATGTAATTTTTGATGGAAGACCTGAACCCCACAAATCCCTTTGCTAAGAGGAGAAGGGAGCCTACAAAATAAAGAATTTCCAACCCTTTACGATGAATACTGCCCCTGTATTTATAGATTCGATCAGATAGAAGGAAGAGAGAGAGAGAGAGAGAGAAGCAGGAAAAGTAGGTTGAAGTTCAACCACTGCTATTAATGCTTCAGATAAAATCTACCCCCAAATCCGTCTTTACTGCATCAATCCTTGGTTCGACACCTTGAAGGAAGAGGAAATGATGGAACAAATCAAATCTGATCTGGTCGTTGAGGTAAGAAGATCCTACATTGAAATCCTGAAGATGTTTCCTCTATTTTTCTTCACCTACTCTCCTCAAAATTAAAGTTTCAGACCTCCATGGCATGGGTGACGCTGAGATCTTTCCAATGACATCAGATTTACAATATTTTGAGCCCTGAGTCGAAAGATATGCTCCTTCAAAGTTGGTATCAGGTCCATACAGAAGGGCGGGAAAACAACTTGAAAAATGGGTCCCCTTTTGATATGGAACACGTGGTAGCCAGATTGGAACAAAAATCAGGCCTACATGTCAACAATTTATCTTTTTCCCTTTCCTCCGATTCCCTGCTTGGCTTTGACTCGAGCCCGAATGCTGACTTTTTCCTTGGGTGGAGTTGCAGGCCATTTTTCAACTTTTACCCCTTTTGATAACAAGGGGCAAAGAACCAAATTTTTCCCCGAAATTTCACTTTCCCCTAGGACACGTGGCAGTCTAGTGCTCGTTTAGAAATATTTTCTCTATTCACCCCTTGAATCAGTGCCATATTGACACTTGGCATTCTCTTCTTACACCTTTATACTTAGCCAATTTTGAAGCCCTTTTCTATCCACCTTTTGACTCTGTTTCCTTTTATGCGGGATCATGGTCGATCCAATATTTGGCATGGGGGTGAAATATGGATAACAAATACCCTATCACCACCTAGGTCAAGTTCAAATATAAACAAGACCTTAGCGTTAAATTTTTATTGATGCGATCTCTCCATAAAATATACTATGACTAATTTAGATGCAAACAAAATGTAAGTTTTGATAATAGAAGTTACAAATGTGAATAGTGTAACAACACTACCTTGACATGTTAACCATGCTTGGAAAAAGTGAGGCATTAATATCAAGATAATGCTATTGTGATACAAACATTGTAATATCAACACTCTCAAAAGCTTAAGACAATGTTGGGATCAAAACTAAGTACAATTATAACAAGAAGTTATTAATCATGCAAGTATCATAACGATACAATATGGAAACTTATACCAAGTTCTCATAAATGAAAACAATATGTAAGTGTTATCATTGTATGGATAGAATGAGAGAAGAATAACAACTCAAAGGGGAAATAATGATGAAACCAAACCTATCTTATGAAGATGATCTTCAAATCAAGATCAAGTGGCTATCAAATATGTAAGAACATATCCACACATTTTAGACATTTAACAAATCAACTACAAATATGGATGAGCATAAATGGAAACAAAATTGATGAACACAATATATGATAAAACTCCCACAAGATTCCTCTTTTACCCCAGAAATTGGCAACAAGAATGCAAATATATAGATCAAATGGGGAGGAAATGAACTAAGCGTCACTTGGGTAGAGTTTCACCTCGTTCAAAGGTGAGAAAGAAAATAAGATAAGTAATATGTCATAGATATCATGATGAGTTTCAAATTAAGTGGACTCCTTTCCTTGTTTGAAAAATAAGGTTCAGACTCCAAGTAAATCATCACTTCGTGAGAGCTTGACAAGACACGTTAATGGACTAGTAAACTGGGCTCCTTGATGAAATGGATTTCCTAAGTAGTTCACTCAACTAGGTGTCAACAATTTGTCTAATGTGAGCTTGATTTTCCAAGGATTCCCAAGGATTATCTCGGCTTTACTTTACCCTCTTCTGATGCAATGAATAACTAGTGTGTTAAGTCATATCGTCACTAGGGCCGCGATATTGAAAACTTTGACTCTAAACTCACTATGTATGACTAGTCAAGTGGGTAAGCGAATTGCTTCCTATTTCATCCATGAGGTTACACATCGGTGGATTACTTTAGGGTTCCTAGAATCACCCTCATTATTGTAATTTAAGGAATTATGCCAAAGGGGTTATGTTCTAGTTGAGCGGATAGGGACATACCCTTTTCTGAAACCTACAATACAATGTTATGTTCATGGTGTGTTTTTAATATTTTTTAACTTAATGTGGTTTTAAGTAGCACACCATTTGGCCACCTAGAATCGAACACATAATAGTGGGTTAGTGTATTGAAACTCCTTTCTTTGATAAATGAATTTGGTTCTATACACAAAAAGTTAGTATTTTTCCAAAAAGAGATCACAATAAAAGAGAGTTTAGATGTTATTTTTTATTCCCAAGGTTGCCAAAAAGGCACAAGGGAAGGGCATACACAACGTGAAAAACTTTATTATTAATAAGGAAAATACTTTAAGTAACTTGCAAAAAAAATTCGTTTTAACTAACTTTTGAAGATTAATCCATTATGAAATTTAAATCAAGTGTTTTGAAAGCAATAAGAAGGTTTTGGAAATGTTCTTGGTTTTGAAGATCACCTATAAGGCATGAGAGAAGAGCATACACACTTTGAGGACATCAATTAATTAAGAAATGAAACACTTAACTAAGTTAATCAAAACAAAACCAAAGAACCCTGCGAACAACTGATTAGTCCCACAAAGACCTTTCAAAGTGTTATAATAACCAAGATAACAATTTTACAATCTTTAAGACACGTTAGAAATTGACTATTTATCTAATAAAATAAAATATAAATTTTCTGTAAGTCAAAATCCTAATTTTATGTTTCCATTATGTAGTTTGCTTCAATACCTTTCCAACGTAAAAAAATGGAGTCATTTCAAGTTTGGGAGCAAACGTTATGGCCTCTAAAAGATAGGTAATAAGCACAGTTCAACACATACGCACCTAGAATGACACATACATGCCTGTTTCAATGGATACATGCCCATAATGATGGATACACACCTATGTGTAAAAAAATGGTAAAATTTGCGCCTATATGCCCAAAATGATGGATACACATCTGTTTCGATGGATACACATCATTTTCAATGGATACACGCCCAAAATGATGGATACATGCCTGTTTCTATGAATACACGTTGTTTCAGGACACCTATGCATAACCCCTGCAAAAACCTCAAAATTCATGCAAATGAAAAATAAAAAGAGTCAAACAGGTTAGTCTTTAACCATTAAACCCCATTTTCAGCTCAACCCCATTAAACATGCATGAAAAAGGAAGATTTAGCTCACTTAAAATGTTAAATTAATTGAAAAACAAGTTATTTATCCTTTTAGAGCATAAAAGTAGTTATAAAATGGAAATGAAAAATCTCAAAATAGCTCCATTAATGGAGTATGGACTAAGAGTCCCATCGGGTGTGCCAAATGTATGCATGAGAAGACTAACTATGTTAATGAACATGAAATTAAACCTAGTAAATCTATGATATAACTAACTTATCATAAACATCAAGATGAGTGCGAAATAAGATAACTTCTACAATAATGAATTAAACTAAAACACCGTCATTTTATCTCTAACTACTCTATGATTGCTTAAAACATTAATTGAACCTAGTTAAACCTATGATCAATCAAATTAAATTTGTTGTTTGCTTCAATGGAGGTGAAGAGGTCTATCTAAAATGGCTACAAGGCCAAGTTTAGATACCCTCATACTAACCTAGCTTGAAGGTATGGATGCAAGATGGAGGAGCTTCAACAATGGAGGATGGCCAAGATCAAATTCCTTTATAGCTTAGCTAATGCAAATGAGTTATAATGCCAAGATCTCCAAGTGTGTGAGAGAAGGACCATTTGAAAGGAAATCCTTAGGGTTGTAATTATAGTTTTCCATATGGGAGAGTTTGGAATTCTAAGGCATGTGGGACAAAAGTCCAAAAAACACTTTTAGATTATATTAGGATAAACATGATTTAGGCTTAGTTAAGCTTGGTTTAGGCTAGTTAAACTTGATTAGCAAGTGATTAGAGAATCTTTGAGAGTTGGGAGGGGTATGGTTAATCATTTGTGACTAATAGATAGCCTAAGAATCCTATAGAAATGATCCATAGGGAAATAAGAAGATATTTAGCTAATAAAAGGGGGTTTATTAACCAAATGGGTTGAATATAAGAGGAATACGACCAAGAAGGTGTCATAAATGGGCATTCAAGAATGGAGCGAAGAATGGTTTATTAATGAAGTGTCATCAATCGGTTGAATTGGAGGAAATGCTAGAAATAAGTAGATTTTAGTTGTTTACATTTTCCCCTCTTTGGGGTGGCGTAAGGTGTCTACATGTGTCCCACCAGGTGTGCCAAATGTATTAAAGAAAAACTTGGGAAACTATGTAAACTAGACTAACACCTAGTAGCCTAAAGTCTACACCAAATCACTCAATAATCATCATGATAAGAGATAAACAAATAAAATTCAAAAGCATGCGTTATGAATCAAACAAGTAACATATTATATTTACTCTACTCTTTAGAAAGCTTAATAAAATTGAACCTAGTTAGATTCTAAACAATCAAATTGGTTGTTGTTTTCTCCCAAAAATAGTGAAGAGATATCTTCAAGTTGGCTATAAGGCCAAGATTAGATCTTCCCTTACTAACTAGATTTGGAGTGGATGGATGCGAGATGGAGGAGCTCTTTACAATGGAGTATGGCCAAGATCAAATGTCCTATAGCTTTAAGTTAGCACAAATGAGACCTAATGCCTTTCCAAAGAGTCAAGAGGTTTGATATCATAATCAAAAAGTCCAATTGAAAGGGAGGGCTTAGCATTCTATTTATAGATTTCCAAATGGGAGAGTTTGTAACTTTGGTGCATGCAGGACTAAAGCTAAGCCAAAAGCACTTTATGATAGTTAAGCTAGGTTTAGGGTAGTTAAAATTGATTATCAAGTGATTAGAGACTCATTGAGAGTTGGAAGGGGTCTGGTTAATCATTTGTGACTAATAGATAGCCTAGTAAGCCTACAGAAGTGCTTCAGAGAGAACTAGGGAGGTTCTGAATGGTTGAAAGAAGGAATGTTTAGCTAATAAGAGATATATTAGCCCAATTAGCTGATTATAGGAGGAATACGACTGAAAGAGTGTCGTGAATGGGCATCTGAGAATGGAGCAGAGAAGGGTTGGTTAATGAAGTGGCGTTAATTGATTGAATTGGATGAAACACTAGGTGTAAGCATATTTTACGTGTCGACAATGACAAAAGCTATATTGCATTGTTATATCAATAGGTTTATAAAATAAATGATACATGTAAGATTTAAAGCATAAAATATAATTAGTAATGGGTTCATTCTTACCTTGATGTAAAGAAGGTAAATTCTCAAATGTAACTTTAGGCTCATTATTAGAGATAAAACATCTAAGAAATGCATCTTCCATATCAAGATAAGTAATAATAGATCCACAAGGAAAATGATAAAACCAATGTGAAGCAATATTAGTAAGACAATTACAAAATTCTTTTAGAATTAATCTACCATTAGAATGAGAAGCCAAAGCTAACCTAAAAACCTTAAGATGCATGTAAGGATTACCCATTCCATCAAAGAGTGTAAAAGTAGGCATAGTAAAACCCTTAGGAAAAGGTGACTTATAGATATTATTAGTAATATGATTACCATGAAGAGAATTATTATCAGTAGCAAAATAATAGTCCCTACTCTCAAGGCTAAGATTATGAGTTTTTTTTTGTAAATCACCTACAACATAAATAAGAGAAAGGAATTCTTGTGGGGGAATGACATACACATTAAGAGGTTCATTAAGGGGTTGTATCTTTCCATTATGAGTAGCCATATGTGTTGATTGAGAAACAGGGACGGAAGCCTGTGTAGATTTTATTGATCTCAATCAAGTAAAAAAGTACAGAGGATGGGCTGCAATATTTATAGATATTGCACAGCCAAATACATCCGGAAAAATGAGTTGCACAGGTGCAACCAAAAACCAGAATAAACAAGCTTCCAAATCACCCGGGAAGCAAAATTACATAAAAACAAATATATTGTTTAAAACAATATAACAATATGTATACTGACAAATATGGTTGATTAACCATATAACAATATAACTATTTAAAATTAATTAAATAATTAACCTATGCATAATTAAATAATAGGATAATAAAATTTATCCTAACATTCCCCCCCCTTAATTGTGCATTGTCTGAAGAGATGAGGAGAGAAATTCTCTGAACAACTCGAACTTGTCACGTGCAAGTGACTTTGTTATAAAATATCTGCTCGTTGTTCAGCCGTTGGACAAAATTGAAGCTGGATGATGTGCTTCAACACATGTTCGCGTATGAAATGAACCTGAACTTCAATGTGCTTTGTTCTCTCGTGAAAAACTGGATTGCGAACAAGTTTGAGAACACCTTCGTTGTCAACATACATGGTAGTAGGTTTTTCCTGTGGTATTCCAAGTCCTTCCAGTATGCGACGTAGCCAAATCGCTTCACAGACAGCTTCTCCTACAGAACGATACTTGGATTCTGTGGAAGAGTGAGAAACAAAGTGTTGTTTCTTACTTCCCCATGATATTGGTCCAGATCCCATAAAGAATACAAATCCATAAGTTGATTTTCTATGATCAATGTTACCTGCATGATCTGAATCCGAATATCCAGTCAAGAAGAAGTTTTCATTCTTCTTGTATTCTAGACCAAGATCCACTGATCCTTTGAGATATCTCAAAATGTGCTTTGCTGCTTTCCAATGACAAATTTTGGGTTCCTACATGAACCTGGATAGATAGCGAAATTCTATTTATTGGGATCTTGGACCCATTGTTAATATTCAAACCTCACTATGTGAGAGTTACCGTAATTGTTATATATATTTTGCCTTAACGACATATGTAATTTATGATTTTAATAAAGAGATGATTACCTTGTATGTAATAATATCTTAATATGAGTAAATGATAAATATTAGAAGTGAGAAATATTACTTATCATAAATTTATATATTTATTTATTTGATATTTGTCAATGTATGCAGCCAAAAATTGGGCAATTATTGTAACAATCAATTGTCTTTAATTTCTAAATTAAATAAGCTATTTAGTGGCGTAGCTAATTGAAGGAATAATTAAATATACATGTTTATATTTAATTTGGCCTTTCAGTAAACTTGGTATCAATATGATAAGATTGTAAATCCTATTATATAGAGAATGGAAGAGTATCGTTGTAAAATGTAATTTAAGGTTAAAAAACCAAGCATCATGAAAAGAGAAACTAAATGGGAAGATAAATAGATGAAAATATCCATAAGACTTATTTCATGATGATCCTAGTTGGCCTTTGGCATTTATCTCGATATAAACCCTTGCAAGATAAGTTAAATTGGAAATAAAGTAAATAACAACTATAAGATCTAGATAACTATGAAAGGGATAGTTGTGAGGTGGCGAAAGACTTAAACTCATAAGACTAGTGTGTTGTCTTGAGTTTAGCCGTAACTTGCACGGTAGAAAACTTTGGCCAAAGTAATGCATTGATGGCTATGCATTTTCTGATCACCTAGTCCTCCAATTAAATAGAAATTTCCAGTAACTTGATCATGGGAAGTTGAACACTGAACATGAGGTAGGAAATGATCGGATACCGGAATACGAAGTCGGAAAACTAGCTTCGTGGTAGACCCAAGGACTTTTGCATGGTTCCCATGACTTGAAAAAGGTTGAGCCAAAATGCTAGTAAGCATTGTCACTCGAAGTAGTGGTGAAGGGAGATCGTGGAGATCTGGATTCACCCTTCTCAACCGCACTTGGCTTACACAGATGTTATCAAATAGATCAAAAGAACAAATTTTATTTAAATAATTTGATTAAATAAATCTGTACGATTGCAGCTGTGTAACCTATTTTTATGTATGTTTAAAAATATATATATCCTCATTTTCCTATTCTAGTAATTTTGAGCATTACAGAACATTAATATCATTATCAAAAGTAACATAATCAGCCCTAATTATTTGTACATATGTAAGTGGAGGAGGAGAAGAAAGACGGGGACCATTTAGAATAACATCTACAACAACATTATAAGAAAGATATTTTTGTGTATGGTTCTCACTAGCATCATTAACAAAGAAATCCTCACCTAAAAAATTAACCAAATCCTCTACACATGTATCATTTGTATAAGGAGAAGTAATATGACTACCACTATTAAAAGAACTAGCAGCTTCAATAGGTGTAGGAGTGAAACATCAAGATGAGGGTTTATAAGTTTTTTGAATACAAGAAGAATGTCACTTGTACGAATAGAGGTATATGCCTTTTGGTAAAATTCATCTTCTTCTTGGGAATTTGCAAAACAAGGTTGAAGACCAGCCATAGGTAAATGCTTATACTTGGGTAGAATGGGTTTGGAAAGGCAATTACGCAACATCTTTTAGTAAGTCATTAGGAACACAAAAAGAAAAAAATGAGGTGCCCTATGGCCAACTAGTGTTTGATCAAGAGTGGGGTTCAACAAATGATCTTAAAATATTAAATATTTATTTAAGTACTGAGATTAATCAAATAATATCATAAATATAGAAGATATAACATCTAATGGAAAACAAGTGTAATCAACTAGAGGATGAGAGCGACTTAGCTTATAAATCACTGTTTGTGTTGGATTTGGGCTGAAATACTGATGTAACATGTTGGATTTGGGTTTTGTACCCTTTGTATTGAAAACAAAGATCTATAAGTATTTTGGATAGAAACACCCATAAGAGGACAAGACTGCCCCGAGCGATAGTATCTGAATTGGGTTCTAGTATCCTATAAATGTGTTTGGATTTGATATTTTCAAGGTTTGATAAGCTCACATTAACTTCACTCTTTGTCACTCTGAATTTGTTATAAGGTTTCATTGTTTCACATGTACCTACAAAAAAACCCTAACTACCTACACATGACTTAAGAACCAATTAGATGGAATAAACTATGCATATGCTTAAGTCGGAATGACCTCGGCAGTCACCCTAATGTGATTGTCACCAAACACTACAATACATTTCAGATTCAATGTAGTTTTGGTGGTGTAATAGATATGTGTCCCTTGAAGCTAGGTTTCCCCTATGCCATTCGTCTCAAGTTAGCAGGCTACAACTACTTTTTTCCGAAGATCAATGTGTGTGATGGAATTAGAATTTTCCCTTCCTATGTACTGAATAATGCAGTCCTTTAATGTTGGTCTTTCCCCAAGTAATATACATGAAGTAATATCCCAAATTGGCCAACCCCTTAGAATAGTAAGCAAGTCAGGTATATATATGATTCCTTTACTTGAGTTTCGTTATTAACAACCCTAAAAACCGACCCAAAATGGTAATAAGAGTTTTAGAAAAGATAATGTGACATGGTATTTTAAACATGGGAGAAGAGGGAAAGAGGAAAAAAGCACTCAAAGGGGAAAGTAGTGCTTGATCGCTCCCATCATTACTGGGCACTAGTGTCCAAAAGGCTCCAAGGATAAGACAAGAAAAACTAAACTGGTTCACATATTGTGCAATGTCCAAAAGTAAAGGGATAGTTCTATAAAAGTAAAGGACAAAAGTATAAAAAGATAAAACAATGTAAATGCAAAACAAAACAAGTGTTGTTAATCTCTAGTTTTATTGCTTAAGAATCAGGCATATAATGACATACTAGATGTGTGATGTAGTAGTACTAAGTGCATAATTTTGTGTCTACAATGAGCACTTGAATCTAAAATTTTTAAGGAAGAAATGTTTTTTTGGGCATGTATTAAACCATAGAGTAATTGAACTATCTTGATATTGTTATACCCCTCAATGTTGTACAAAATAAAAAAATGCACCAATAATGATAATAAATCTTCACCCAGATAAATAGGTATAATGTAATGTGTCTAATGATCTTTTGTTACAATAAATGCTATTATGATTGCTTGATCCTCTAAAATACTTTTAAGTGCTCAATAATTTTTTGTGAATAATGAAACAAAATTTTAAGCTTTTTCTTGGTAGATAATAGATGGATATCTCAATGTATAAGGGTACTTGTCTGTTTATAGATAATTTAAATTTAACCTAGGATCTTATTAACTTGTCCTAACTAACCTTAACTATCGAAAAAGTGAAAAAATGGGATATGGACCACATGAGTGAAAGAATTACTACAAAAGGTGCACTTTTTTATGTTAATAATATGCAAAGAATAAGAAGAAATAAGAAAATAGGTGAAATGAAAATTGGAGACTTCATATAAACAAGTGAGAATCACCATAAATCATAAAATTATAGCAATTAATTTAAAATTTAAATTACTAATTGATAAATGATGCGCCCAAATTAGCAGGAACTTGACAAGGTCATAACTTGAGCTCCGGGTGTCCGTTTGAGTCCGTTTTTTTTTTGAAACCACGTGTTTTGATGAGACGAATGTAGCGGCAACCCGCCCTACCCCGTTGGGGCAAGTTTTTGACACGTTTTCGGACCCTAAATCCGCCATCTTGAGGCCGAAAATTAGGATTTAAGTTATAGTTTGGTTTTTTCCTATTTTTGAGCATTAGTTAATTTTAGTCTATTAATTGCATTGTGAGTTAGAAAGTTGGCAATTCCTCTAATTTAGGGATGTAGAAGATGCGTGGCAATTTCTGTGCACGTAGGAATAAGCATGCGAACTTACTAAGAATAGCAGGTTCTAGTAAACTGCTAAAAATAGTAATTTCCGCCACCTAGAGTAGATTTAGTCAGAGTTAGCTAGAGTTTACTTGGCAACTCGAGTTGGGAGTTATTTTCCTATTTAGGAAACATTGTAATTCATTATTTGAGAACGAAGAAGGAGATCTATTTTCTTTTGGAGTTCATTTTATTGCAGTTTATCTACTTGTTCTTAATTTGGCTACATTAATAAATACATAAACACTCTAAAATTATATAATTTAACAACTAATAAATATCCACTACCATTGTTAAGTGTACACATGAATCTTTTATTTATAATTATGTCATTAAAGTGAAAAGAAGAATATAGAATAATTACCTTTAATTTTAGTTTTCCTTTGTGCTCAATTTGAATTCCCCCCGAGTGTGATGTTTACAAATAATTTTAAACAATTTAGTTTTGTGTGTCTTTTCATGTAATATAGTAATCCCTACTTTTGAACAGAGTTTAAATTGGAGCATGATGTTTCATTTATTTTAAATTATACCACTTAATTGGCGTTAATAATAATTTTAGATTCATATGGTCAATTTTATTTTGTTTTATATGTTCTTGGTGACATAAGGTACCTATGTTTTTTAAATATTCTAGTGACATACTATGTTAATTTTGCAGATAGTGATGTCACACTTCATATGTTTATGAATTTTATATTGTGTAAGTGGAAGCTTCATATACGGTTAATTTATGGATTACGTTTTATGTATCAAATCTAAGGTTTTTTGAAATTCCAATTACTTAGTGGAATGCATGGCGCAGATTATAAATTATATATCTTGAAAATGCAAGTTGATATTTTAATATTCCTACACATTTACTTAAAAATATCATGGTAAATGCGAGACTATTAAAATGCTCACACATGTGCCCACTAATAAGATGATAATAGTAAAATCATATTTGTTTGTATATTTGTATATTATTCATGTTGCTCTTTCTTTTTGGGCTGTGTTCATGTTTTATACGTAATATAATTTTCTCAAAATTACATTTATATGGTATAAATTCCCAAGAAATATAATTAAGATATTAGTTGTTATTTTGTATAGATGTTAGGGTACTTCTATTGTAATATATTTTTATCAAAATTTATATTTATATGGTTTAAATTCCTAAAAATGTAATGAAATAATTTTATGTTTTTATGTTTAGGTCCTTCGAGTTCATTTATAGGTCTTTAAGAATATTGAGCCTTCTTATCATTTTTGTATATGTTGTGTGGCAAGTGTACTCACTAATAAGTGCATGTTTGCATTTAAGATAATGAATGAGAAAATGATAGAATAGGATCTCCATGCAAAAAGAAATTACTATAAGCATTTAGAGCACACATATAAGTATTTAAGGACATATGAAGAGCATCTACATTTATTATCTTCCATGAAGTGATTTTTAAAGCATTGGAATTAATAAGAGTTCGGTATTTACATGACACTTGATACCCTATTGAACAATGTATTATACTAGGTGAGTTGACTTCAAATAATTGTATAAATCTAAGGGTCCAATAATAATAGAGGGTTAACTCATGCCCTACAAAAACATCGCCATCATTATAGCTTTCTCGTAAAGTGTTCATGATCTTTTATGTTTCAAGGAAGGATACATGTTTCTCAGATATCCACACATAATTCCAAAAAAAGGAACGAGGTTTTCAAAGCCATGACGTTTCTGAACAAGATCATACATTCATATTTGAAACAACTGATACTTGCTAGAGTTGTGTACACAATCACTAGAGAGTAATATATTGGATCTCTAAAATGTTCTTTATTTGTGCCACTTTTGGATCTTCTTTTCCTTCCTATTTAAACATGCTCTCGTTTGTATATCTCTAATAATTATCTCCAAATTTGCAATAAATTAGATTTTCATCTAAAACCCTTCTTTTTAATATTTAATAGTGCAATAATATACTTCTATAAAATTAGATATGAATTTACTATTTTAAATGTATTTGGATGTATAACTACATTGTTAATTAATAATTGTATTGCATTTTGATGTAAAACCAATTTGCCAAAGAACATTTGGTGACCCCTCATTGTTTTGCATGCTATATAATAATATATCATTATATTATGATTCCTCATTATAGATTTGATTGATATCAGGCTTGTTTCATTTTATTTACAAAAATCTATTAGATCTAGATTTTTCCATATTGTTCAAACCCTAAAATCTTTATGTTATACATGTTTATGCAAAGTAACTAGATACAAAACCAATTAGGGGGAGTGTGAGTACAAATAGAAAACTATTGATTTTATTTAAATTTATTTAGTTACTTGTAAAGATTGATTCCAAAAAAAAGTGAATGTCGTAAATGATGTTAATGAAAATCTTAAAGTTATTTCTTCCCAGTGATGTTTCTTTGAATAACAATATTGTTAATTGTTCTCAAATTACCATTATATATAAATGTAGTTAAGGAAGACATATTTTATTAGATGAATAGGTTACGGGTAAAAAATATGGGAGATTTCATGAACATATTAAAATATGTTAAACATAAAAACATGGGCATGGAGGTTTTAAATGGTGCTATGATATAAGATAAATCATACATGGTGAAAAAATGGATATAAAATACTTGGGGTTTGCCTTCGGTAGACACTCCATATTTATAAGTTGTAACTTATCATTTGGAAATAATAATTTCAACTTTGTTCCTATCTAACACAAATGCTCATGTTATAAGCTACATTGAAATATCATTCTCTCTCTCTCTCTCTCTCTCTCTCTCTCTCTCTCTCTCATGACATGCTAATCTCTACACATTGCTCTATTGTTCATTCATGAACTATTAATTATCCAAAGAAGTAATTTATCCCTAGGCATCATTCACATAATTTGGATCTTTCATCACTAAATCCCTATATGGGACCATACAGAACATGGCTAGGCCATACTACCGTCTAGGACGACCTTTACAGTCCCATACCCTATTTTCTAATCACAATTTTCTTAGTTGGAAAATATTATGTGCCTCATTTCATGATCCGTAAATTTCCTCTTTTATATAATAAATAGATCCCATCCTAGTGTTAATGAATGAACAACTTAACTAAGTTCTTATTATCTAGTATGTTATGCAATAATAATTCACATAATACTTAAAATGAGAGATGAAAAATAAGGAGACAAGAATTTTATCCTGGAGAAACTCAATGTGGGAAAAACTCCAACTGGGTAAATCTCAAATACAATACAAGTTCACTGACAAAAGATGACCTTCAAGAAATATTCAAGCTCCTTATACTTGCATTACTTTCTTACAATCCTCAACAAGAAATAAATCATCTGTCTATGAACAAAATAAGAACAATTAAAACTTTCTCCCTTTTCTCACACTTGAATTCACTCCAAATCAATTTCTTAGATAAATAAACGTCATTGCATATATAGTTATTCTACCCAATGATGAAAGGAGAGACGAAACAAATCGAATTGAGAAGCCCAAACATTTGCAACTGTTGAGTTTCCAAATTTTGGAATCCATTAGGGATAGAGCCACCAGTGTCTGCAGGGGGTGCTTGCAGAACTTCTGTGGAAGTTGCGCAACCATCGGCGCCTGTAGGCGGTGGTCCCACAATCACCATGATGGTTGTGGAACATTACTCTATGAAGAGCGGTGGTTCCATGACCGTCATAAAATTATCATGTAAAACAAAATAACAATGTCATTTTTAATCATTCAAATGTGTCTGAATCGCCATCAACTTGAATTAACCATTTATAGAACAATGAACATGCTAAGGGTATGCAATGTAATTTTCAATAAGAGAATACATAGAATTGGGTACTTCTAGATACATTTTTGGGTTATACCTCCCCAATTTTAGGCTTTTAAGTCCCTAAAATATTCAAGGACTGATGAAGTGAGGAAATTTATCCCCCATGTCTTCTCTAGAATTTCACTTGGCTTCGGTAATAAATTAATCTTTCAACCCAACCAACCACATGTCTACCACTCCTCTTTCTGTTGTCCTCTCTTTCTGTTGCAATCTCACATCTTCCTATGATTCTAACTAATTTTCCAGAGAAATATTGTCAATAAATGGTAGCAAAAATCCCTCTTCTTCCTGATCCAACAAGGAGGGCTCAAAAAGACGTAAATTATCAACATTCATGATTGATATTATTCTCGTATAAAGAGGAAAATATAAGTGAAATACATTCTTACCCACTTGTTATAGAATTTCAAATGGGCCATATTAAAGGGGTTTGTGTCTCTTAACTTTACCTTGTATCCTTTCTCTCCTCAAGTAAAACCATAAATTGTCATAAACAAGGAAAGAATGCTCAGTTCTATGTTGATCATGCCTTGCTTTATACTTGGCTCGTGACTCCTTTAACCTCTCATGTACTTGGAGGTGTATATGTTGAATCTTTTCAATGAACCTTTTAGCTATGTGGACTTCTAGATCCACTTTCTCATTGTCTTTGCATGTTAATCTCAAAACAACATCAAATTGACTCTTAGGAAAATAACCAAAACATGTCTCAAAAGGAGTATTACTAGTAGAAGCATGAACTTCCTTGTTATAAGAATGTTGGATATACACCACATTCTCATCCCAAGTCCTAGAATATTTCCTATTATACCCTCTTGAGAGTTTAACCAAGTACCGTTCACCACTTCTAGTTTTCCATCCATTTTTGGATGAAAAGTGCTAGACCTTTTCATCTTAGTATCCATATTTTCCCACAAGGTAGACCAAAATTTTCCTATGAACCGCAAGTCCTTATCTGATATAATAGAATTAGGCAAACCAAAAACCCACATATTAGAAAAAAATAAATCACTTGCATCAATGGATTTAATGGCATTCTTTTAAGAAATGACAATACACATTTTATTGAACTTGTCCACTACCATAAAAATATAATCATACCCTTTCTTGGAAGTAGGAAAAATTCCCAAAAAATCCATGGAGATGTTTTTCCATGGCTGGGAAGGAACTGATAATAACATATAAAAACACAAATTTCTATTACTAGGATTGCTTTTATTGCATAAAACACAGCCCCTGATAAATTTGGCAACTTCTTCTTGCATGTTTGGCCAATACACATACCTTTATACGTGCACAATAGTATTTATCACACCAAAGTGACCAACCATTTTAGAAGTATGTTTTGACCTCATTAGCTGAACTCTTTCCCTCTTAAAAACACAAAAATTATAGTTCTTGTAGCGTAGCCCATCCTGGAAGTAGTATTCTCCCACAAGTGTAAAGCCCTCATTTGGAGGTTAATACTGAAATATTTCTCCAAAATCCTGATCCTTCTCATAGCCTTCCTGATATGCCTCACATACAAAAGGTTCAAGAAGAGTTAAAGTGCTTATAGATGAAAGTAAAGGAGGTATAAACAACATATCAACTAATTAATTAATCACACATTTCTTATAGTTTATGATTAAATGAAATTGTTGCAAGAAACCCATCCACTTATATTGTCTAGCTTATTGAAGTTTATTTTAAGCCTACAAATATTGAAGAGGTTGATGATCCATGTGTATTATGTGTATGATAGTTTCTTTACCCATTAGATAATGTTTCCATTTCTTCACCACTTGCACAAGAACATACAATTCCTTATCGAATGTAAAATAATTTTAAACTACCCCCTCAAACAATTTAGAACCATAGCATACAATCCTACCTCTTTGAAGTAATACAACTCCCATAACATAGTCACTAGCATCGGTTTCTACTTCAAAAGGAAGCTGGAAGTTAGGTAATGCCAAAATTGGAGCATGAATAATCTTGTATTTGAATTAATCAAAATTATCTTGTTGTTTATTAACCCAATGAAAAACCTTACCACATGTTATCACAGAATTCAACACTAGCCGGTTCTCCTTTAAAACTTGAGGTGTTAATATGGAAGAGAATTTCTTGATGAGCTTACTTAAATATTGAAATACACCAAAAAAATTCCTAGTCACGGTCAAACTAGATGATGTAGGTCACTTCAGAATGACCTCTATCTTAGCTAGTTGGAGTATTAAGGATTTTATCTCTGAGTCCATAAGCATCAGTCATACTTTCAATAACATCAATCCTCAACGCTCCACTTTCCAACCACATGGCCCAAAAATACTAGCGATTAGCTGAGATCAATCCTCAACGCTCCATCATTCCAACCACATAGCCGGTTCTCCTTTAAAAATTGCAAGCGAAATTGTTGAGAAAAATCACACTTATCATTTAATACTAGCCGGTTCTCCTTTAAAACTTGCAAAACTTGGTGTAAATGGTAAATAATCTCCTCATAAGTTATTCTAAAAAACATAATGTCATAAAAGTACACAATGAAAAAGGAATCAATAAATGGCCTCATTACCTCATTCATCAACATCATGAAGGTAGTGATTTGATTCATCTCCTTGGAAGGTAGGTTTGTCTCTGTGAAGGTAGTTAGTGCATTGCATAGTTTGAACATTAAGACCAACAATTCATACAACCCCTTCTTGGTCTTGAACATTGTTTTCCAAATTTCCTCTTCCTTAATTTGAACTTGGTGATACCCAAATTTCAAACAGTTGGATATCTCTTAAAACTTAGTGGTGAATATTTTGCATGTTGTAATTGATCCAAAGAATAATCAATTCGAGGAATAAGGTACCTATTTTTCATGGTTGTAATTGATCAAAGAATAGGTGCAATTCGAGGAATCAAGGTACACTATTCTTTTATGAACTGTTATTTTAATTTTGTTGTTTTGTCCATCTTTAGGTGCTGTAATAATCAACACACAGGATGAATGAACATGCATAAGTTTTCTTCTGAAGAATTATAACATTTAGTAATCAAATAACATGCATAAGTTGTTAGGAAGAATTATACCTTGTTGGTAATCCTTCAAAGACTACATGCATTAGTTTTAGGAAGGATTATACATTTAGTAATAAAATAATGTAACTGTTATTTTACCTTGTTGGCATCCTTCAAAGATTACATGTACAATCCCAAGTTTGAAAGTGGACTATCGTGTAACAACTATATCTCATGCTCAATTGGCCTAACTGGAGGCTACCATGTAGGCTCTTGGAAAACTTCCCAAAAACTTTGTACTAAATATTTCATCTAATTCTAATCTTTGTTAGTAAACATGCTACAAGTGGTTTTAGATTCAACAACTTCCTTTTCTTGTATATCTCTCAAAAGAAGTAATGTAAATTTACCACTAGCATTAATAAGATTCTTAGCTTTAAAGGCACTTACCAGATATATATTTGAGTCTCCGGTAAAGGCTTAAATGAGGTAGTTATTACCATCCTTCACCAAGTGGTATTGGTTGGATCTTCTCATGAAGATTCCATCCCTGGTATACAAATATGGGCTGCCAAACACTACACCACACACATAAAGAGGAACAATATCCAAAGTAGTTTCATCAATGAACTTGTTATCAATACCAAACATAATTTTTAATTGCTTCGAAACCTTGATTTCTATATGTTTTTCACCCAACCCAATGAATACAGATTCAAATGATTGTAAGCCTCTAATTTTATCTTTTCAACTAACTCCTTATAGAATTATATTGAAAACAAGTATGAAAAAACCATTCACTTTGGTTTTCATCACTTGGATTTTTATATGAAATTTTTTAGAAAGTTCATTTTCTTGAAAAACATTATCACTACCCAAACATACCTCTATGTGGATGGAGGTACAAAAAATTGTCTCATCCACCTATTCAGTGTAAAATATCTCCTCCCCTTGGAGGGAAGCCATGACCTTCTTTTTTATTCTTCTTATTCTTGAAGGGATGGAATTCCAGGTGGAGCTTCAAACATTTATCCTCAAAATGAGTGTAAACATCACAATGACCAAAATGAACTTTAGTATCCTTCTTAGAAATGGAAGTAACAATATTCTTACCTTTTCATTTTCCTTTCTCTTTTTTCTTAGTGTCACTTTGTTTGTTTGAAGCATGTAGAGAGGTAGATGAACTCTTCTTCCTGTCCATCTCTAAATAGTGGGCTTGAGAATAAGCATCATCTACATTCACTGGTTTGGCCATGATAAATGATATCGTTAAGTGGCTATGGAGTCCACCAATGTACTTAATTAAAATGTCTCTATCTGCTACATCTTTTCCCATTTGGTCAAATTTCTTCTGGAACTCACTAGTGTACTCTTACACATTATGACCTTGCTTCTACCTGAGATATTGCCAATACATGGACCTCTCTTCCTCATAACAAATATTATATAATTGTTTCTTTATTAACATATTAAATTCTTCCCACTTAGAAATTGGAGGAACCTTCTTAACAACCCAATAATGAACATATATTTCAAATGAAGTTAAAGCATGATTGGTTAATTTTAACCTTGTAAATTAAATCTGCTGACTCTCATTGATTTGATGCAAATTGAAATATACCTCAAGTTGAGCTATCTAGTGGTCTAGATTCTTAACATTCACGTCCCCATCATAAGGATAAATTTATTTTTTCTCCTCTATTTTGATTGGAGGAGTAATGTTAGCACGAGGCTGCTCTTCCTCATACTCACGAGTGTCTTCTTTACGGTCTCCTAGTGCGTCTTTTTGGAATACCAAGATTTTCTATGAGAAATCCCATGATGGAATCCAACTTTCCCATAGACAAGGAAAATGTTTCCCACATCTTCGGAAAAAAATTCCACATCCACCTCCAACTTTTAGAAATGTTCTTCTTTTTCTTCACATACATCTCTGCCACGAGCCATGTCTTGGATTCCTTGCTTCCACTTCTTGGTGTAAATATCTATTTGAAAAGGAATTAGGATACCTTCACCAATTTCACTACTCTTCTGGGTGAGGGGAATCTATCTTAAAATGTTAACACAATTTAAACCAAACAAAAATAATTTGATCTTAACTTCTCTAATACTAATTTGATCTGTAAACTACCTCTATTATACAACAAATGGATCCTATCTTAGTGATAATGAATGAACAAATTAACTAATTTATTATTATTTAATACGTTATGCATGAACAATTCAAAAAATACCAAAAATGAGAGATGAACAACAAGATACAAGAATTATATCCTGGAGAAACCCAATGTGGGAAAAACTCCAGTTGGGTAAGCAATTGATTCCCTTCACTATATAAATCTCTAGTACAATATTATTTGTGTGAGGGATTTATTTTTCCTATTATTAAGTTTTTCCCTCACACATGGTAGGTCATCTCACCTTAGGCGAGGTCATAATTCTTAGGTGTCATCAGGGGTTTATGGCATATGACATATTCCATCATAGAATCTATCATTCACATTAGTGCATCATATATGAGTTACATTCCATTTCTAGATTATAACTCCTTTCTCCCTTGTGGATTTATGATGGGTCTTGCATTGGGAGTTACATAAAACTCCTATTTGTACCTTCTTTTCTTATATATGAGGATGAGAAGACATTTTTATTGCATGTATAATATTCATGGTGGTTAATTGATTGCTTACTACTTAGAGTTATGCCACAGTTATGTTTAAGTGCAACTTGGTTGATGTGTGTGTATTATGGATTGATCCTCATACTCATATTCTCTAATATGGTATTAGAGAATGTTTTTGGGAATCATGTCATTGACTGCTTCGTTGTCTACTATTCTTAGTTTCATGGTTTTATTAGTTTTTTGTAAAAAAAAATATTGTATTCAATTTGTGATCTACTTGCATCAATTTGGTTTTATCCTGGATTAAAACCACTTATTTTGGAGTTTTTTGTTTTTGGTTTGCTTGTGCATGTGTAGTTTTAGGATTTTTCCTGCTAAATTTGGCTATTCACAACTACATTTGGCAGAGAATCTCTAGTTCAAGGTATTTATGGTTTGTAGGTTTTATTAGATTTTATAATTAAAAGTTTAGTTTTATTTGAATTTATGGTTTTCCTCCAGATACTTCCTCCTTTCCTCCTTTCTCATCCCTTGGATCTTCCTCCATCATCACTAAGCTCCATCTTGAGATCCTCTTCAAGCTCACCCCAACTTACTTATTTTCCCTTAGTGAGCTACATGAGCTCATCGAGCCCCTCTAGCTCACTCGGCGAGATTCTTTGATTCTAAGTTTTGGTCTCAAGCTTAGCCCACCTACATTAGTTAGTGCCTATTTTTCTAGTTCGCCTGAGTTATATTCCATCTAGGCCCCATTATGGCTATTTTTCCATACCAATCACCACACGAGCTTGTTTGATCTCTCACAAAATTTCTTTCAAGCCAAGCCAACTCGCCTGAGTTGATCTTCAAATTGTGTTTATTGGCCTGTCTGCCCACATGGTTCCTAGTTTTTCCCTAGTTCAGCCCTCCCTATCCTGAGTTCACATTAAACCCAATGTCAAAACATGCTTGTCTTTGTGTTGGCTCTCACTCACTGTTACTTTCCTCTGCAACTTAGTATCCATCTAGATCATTTCCTTGCTCATCCCTTGTAGCCTTAGCATGTTATTTTTTCATTCCCTATTCGATGTGAGCTTTCCATTAGAACCCTACGAAATGACTCTACCAAGTCAAGGGTAACCACTCATGATCTGCATTTCTCTAACACTACTTGGCTCAGTATGTTTACCACTTCCATCCCCGAATTTCCTTCCTATCTCGTCGGGTGAAGCCCGAGCCGCTACCTCGAGCCCCACCCATGTGCCATGTGGCTGCTCCTCCTCCTTCGCTTTGACCAGTTTATTTGTTTCCCTCCCAATTCAAATTGAAGCCCATTGTTTATTTTTATTTTTATTTAATCTTTAACAATTAACTTAGGTCATATTTGTTAATATAGCTTAGGTTAAATAAATCCTAAATTTTAATAGTCTAGCTTATATTATTATTAAACTAAATTACACCTTTATTTTTAAAGGAAGGAAATATTTTTAAAAGTAGGACATTAATACTTTAAGGAGGTATTTTTTTAAATTAGAGGTATCCTTTTTGTGAATTTCAAATCCCTTTAGTTTTTCAATTATTTTTTAATAATTAAATTAATTGGGAAATTTTTTTGTAAGACTAGCATTACCGAGCATTTTTTTTGTCGCTTACTTGTGTTGGGAGTGTGTAGCATGTTGTGGAGGTTTGTAGGCCCCTTGTGGAGGTTTTTTGACTTTTTCATGAGGATTTTTCATATTTTGAGAGGTACACTAAATTTTTCGGTAGTCATTCTTCATTGTAGTCATGTTACTTTTATTGCTTGGATGCTAGTGAGCACGTCTGCCACAACCTTGCAACAAGGGAGCCCCCATATGTGATGTGAGATGGTTTTTCTAAAACTGAACTTTTTTTTCCACTTTTTCTTTTTTTTCACCTTTTTATGGTTGTTTACATTGTTGTTCCTTTTCTTTCAACTGAAACTTATTGTGGCCTCCACTCTTGCACAATTTTGCACCTACTACAATGTGAGAAGCCAACTATTTCATGTCGTACGAACAAACCTTATTGTAACCAATGGACTATTTATAAAGTGATGAAAATAGGGGGTTATTATTGTTCTGGGGTGTTCTAATCACATGTAGACGCATTCTCATATGAGTCTGATGTCTTAAAACATTATGTGTATTCTTACACCCTTATTTTCTTGCATTCCAAATGCATTTTTGGCTGAATCTGATATCCTCTTGAGCATGCTTGTCCTTTTAAATCTTTTGCACTTTGTTATTTTGCGGATGTGCCATGGACGGTGTTCTTTCTAGACTTGACATTCATAGCATTTCTTCACATCCTCCACCACTTCATTTTGGTAGAGAGAATTATGCTTCATGGCATTTAAGTATGGAATGTTACCTTACTCACAAAGGCATTTATCCTTTTTTGTATAGACAAATACCTACACCCAATGATCCATATGATTTTGAAGATTGGCTCAACACTTGTGATTAGGTTTATGGTCTCTTATTGACACATGTTTCTAGGCCTCTCCACCATCATGTGGCACACATGGAGTGTCCTGACATATTTTTGAGCATTCTTAAGTCCTTATTTGGAGACCATTTATATATTTACATTGATGCTTCTTCTTTTAATACAAGTATTTCCTCACCTAATTCATGTGATGATATGTCTATTGACACATATTTTCCTATTTATATTCATGATGAAGAGGTTAATTATTCTAGTTCTAATGACTAGAGTACTTATGAGGATATATTTCCTCCCTCTTTCGGCCACCTTTTATAGAATGTTGAACCTTCTCTTCACCCATAAGACATCAGGCATACATGTTCCAAGCCTCTTACCTTCATTACATCTACCTTTGTTCCATAATCATTGTGTGAGGATTATTTCACTCCTCTTACTTCTTATGTTGCTAATTCACACCTATCATACATTGATCTTCTAGTTTTTGAGAAACCCTTTTGGGATGAGTATCAGCCATGCCTCATTTGTCTTTTCACATTGCCTGCTTGTGTTTGATTTAACAAAAATAGACTTTTTGTCAAATGCAATAAATACAAATCTAAGGTACAAATATGACACAAGAAATAAGATAACAAAAATTAAAACCCTAAGTGAAAGAGAAGGGAAAGGATACTTAGTTGATTTTATAGTTGATCCCAAAGTGTTCCAAACTAAAAAAATGATGAACATAAGGAGGAGACTATCACAAAAATAACCCAAAAAATTGTGTGACTCATGGATCTTCCTAAACTAGGTAAAGGGCACCTGGGGCATTATAGACTACTACTGGGAACCTATGACTGCGAAAGAACTCAAAATTTGGTTTACACTATGTTGTAATATGTTCACCAACATTCATTGTTGACTGCTTGTGTGTTGCAAAATTCCCACATAATTCACTTATAACCTGAAAAGAGAAAGAGCACCTGTAAAACCCCAAAACATATAAAATCCTAAAAATAAAAAAGATGCAAATGGGGATTTAGAATGACCTCGAAGGTCACTCAAATGAGTGAACTTATGACCGAGTGTTGTGCTACATTTTAGACTCTGTGTAGTTATCGTGTGTGTGCAAGAATCGTGCCCTAGGTGGATCTTGTACAAGGTGCACTTGATATTGAGAAATAAGTGGATTTTCAATACAGATAGATGTGTGGATGTCAAAATGAACTTCCCCTCTTGTGTGTGTATACAGAAAATGTAATTCCTTGTCCCTTGAATGAAGCTAGATGGATTATTTGATGCTCTTGAAATTCCTTTGGATGCAACCTTATGTGATAGTAGTATATGCTTAGAGCTTGGTCCTTCATAATAGTCATGTAGATTTATATCTATATGATTCCCTTGGTTGAATTTCACAATTAAAAAACTAAAATTATGACCTATAAGGAAATAGGATTCCCAAAAGGGGCGAGTAAGATACAAAGAGGTCAAGGGTTACCAAAAGGACGGGGGCACCTGGGCACTAGTGTCCATAGTGATAAAATATAAAATAGTAAAACATCGACTAGGTTGTAGGGTGTAAGAGGTTAAGAAGAATACATGAACTAAGACAAAAAGGCTAGAGATAGTTGTTAATTGCTACTTTTCTCACTTAGGAATCATATGAATAGTAGTATGTGATTAGGACCTAGAAATGTACCCCAAGCGTGTGATTTAGTGTCTACATTTTCCCCCACTTTATGTTTTTGAGTGAATACTCAATAACATAAAGTAGATAAGGGATGTGTACTTGATAACCATTTAGATTAATGGTGAAAGCATTTTGAGTAGACAAATGAAAGCGTGGAGTGATAAAAATGAAGCATGGAAGCTAAACTAGGAAAGAGGAAGTGACCTAAGGGGTGAAGAGCGTATGAGTTTGTCAGGTTGTGCTTGAGACTGATGCTTCTTATAAGTACATAAATGCAAAAAGAAGAGCAAAAGAGTAGTCAAAGTCATGTATGTGAATAATTCAATCCAAATATGTAAAAATCATGTAAGAGTATGTAAAAATGTGAAAAGGAACATGTGAACCTAATTCGTAATGAGTAAAAGGATAGAAAGGATCCTAAAAATGTTATAGAAGAACATGTTTTTTTGGGATATCTCACACTAAGAAGAATTTTTTTGAGTGATCTCATGCCAAATATGAGTTTTTTGGGTGATCTCACGCCATGGAAAAAGAGTGATGGGGAGAAAGGTCTAGTGTTGTTCTCCATCCATGATTGCTTCCTGATGATGTATACACCACTATAGCTCGTTTTATCCTAATTTATTCTAGTTTAATTTATTTCAATCCAGTTTGATCTAACATAAATAGAAGAAAAATGAGGTAGCATGCATGCTAGTTGCTAGAGGATTGTGCCTATTCTGTGAAAGCCTTTCTATAAACTACTAAAAAAATTTCCAACATGAGAAAATGATAGTAACTGCCCTGGTCATAGGCACACAAGAAAGGTTAGGAGAACCCAGACACTAGTCTGTGGAGCTAGGTGGTGGTGTCCCTGCAAAACTAAAGAATCAAGACATATTCTAGGCCATTTCTAAAACTGTAGACTGTGTTGATCCTATACTGAGCTGTGTTGTCTATAATTATAAAATTTTGTATGGGGCGACTGATTCACCCAATGTATTACCCCCCTCATTTGGGGTCCATACAATGTCTCTAGGATAATGTGGCCCAAAGGAGGACTGAACATTGATCTAAAAATAATTCCCTACAGGGGAGGGAATGTGCATGGTAGAAACCAAGGCACGCGCAAGCAAAGTAGATGGAAACATGTGTTAGTGAAGGCAAGACATATGCACATATAGAAGATAAGATATAAAATAGCAAACAAGAAGACATTGTATACCATAAAAAGTGGGTTTTGAACATGGGACATTACTCACAATGTTGTAAGATAATCAGGGCTGAAGCAACTAAAAGTAATGAACATACAAGACATAGGGCATAGCCTGAAAAAAATAGCATAAAATCGAATACAAAGGAAAATAGTAGAAAAAAATGTATCAGACAATCATGGTGGTACATAGTCCTACAAAGAAAATGTCACACATAAATCACCTACTACCACATAAGAAAGATATAAAGTATGTCAAGATGTGTATAGATCGATATAATAGTGTGCTAGCAAGTATATGAAATATTATAAAATGAAACAATAGCACCTGGAATGTGTACAAAAGTAGATGGACCTAGGAGCCTTGGTGGGACTGGTAAGAGGTACAGTGTCAAATATCTATGTTATGCATAACGATCTATAGTAAGTCTACATTCACATCTAGAGAACAAGTGAACATGTATGTGTATATAGAAAAGATAATTACATAAAATGTATCTGTATAACATGTGTAATAAAGTTTACATGTAATTATAAGTAAGAAAGAATAAATACAACCAAGATATGCAATATGCTATAAATGAGATGGAATAAAATGCAATGTGGATGTGATATGAGCAACGTGCCCCCCGAGTGGATATGTGTGAATGTGTGAGATGAGGTTCATTTATAAAAGACCCCTTGATAGTGAAGAATGAACCATAGAACAAGAGTGTGTCATCGGCAAATGGTTTGAATTGTATTCTAGGAAGATATGATTAATGAATCCTAGAGCGTAAAGAGTGAATGAGGTGAGGTTAAATTCAGATTAAGACCCTCAGCAGTCGAGTATGAACCATGAAACTAGAGTGCATTATAGAGTAATGTGATGTGTTGAGAATGGAATGCTAGAAATACGTGTCATGTGTTTATAGAGTGTGAAATGTGTAGTGTGTGATGTTCATAAAATGTATTATGCCTTTAATAGTCAAGTGTGAATTGTAGTACAAGAGTGTGTCATAGGGTGATGGCGATACAAGTTTTGTGTATCAATTTGTGTATGATGCATGAGGAGGACTAGATGTGAAGCACATATTGTAATAGTGGAAATGCAAGACACCTGACAATGCTAAGAGGGGGAGAATTAAGTATGATTCCACCCAAGTGTATGATGATGGATATCTATTCAATGACTTAAGAGATACCATTAAATTATGGGAGATCATTATCTGTGTCAAGATAAGATAAAGAACAAACACAATGGTAGGAAGAAGAAACAATAGGACCATATGATGGTGGTGGGGTTTGAAATATGTCATGACCATTAGTAGAAGGAGAAGTTTCTTTGACAAAACAAATCAGGAACAAAACTGGAGTAGGATGGGGAGGAATATTGAATGGTGGTATCCTATGTGGGATTGATAATGTTGTAGATGATTCGAGAGGAGAATAGGATGGATTGACATATAGAAGAAGTTACTTAGGTAAATCATGAATTTTCGTAGAAGGAAAATTAGTAACGATGGCATGATGCTCATTAGACATAGATGAATCAAATTTAGGAACCCAATGAGATTTAAAAATTTGAGATGGGCATGTATTACAATGTTGTGCAATGAATGAGACAAAACCATGGTGCTCAAGGTGCTTCATACTTCGTTATAAAGCATAAAAATCATTGTCATTATGTACATTGATTCAATGATAATTGCAATATGGATGACCTTGATATTTTACAAGCTGATAAGGAGGGTAACAATGAGTAGATGGAAATTTGATTAATTGATAAGTTATGAGCTGCAAAAGAATATCTTGTTTCTTAACATTGAGATCAAACTTGATAGGTTCTGATAATGGTAAGACTTGAGGTTCATTGATATGAGCACATGTGGAAGAAATAGAATGAGGTTGTGAAAAACAACTAGCGTGATCCTGAGAAACATCCTTAAGATGTTGGATTTTAGATTTGAGAAATGTAATAATGGATTCCATACCCTGAAACTTATCTTGAAATAGAAATTATAAAGCTTGAATGGATTTACAAATAGATTGATTATAATTAGGAATAATAGAATCATTAGAGAGACGATTGAAGATGGAACTAACTTCTGAAGGAAGAATTTTGATAGGGAGATACATAGTGTTTAGGATTTTGTAGAGAGAATATTTATAAGATGGGTGCATTTGAAGCAATTGAAGAAAGGAGACTTGAGAGACCTTATGAGCCATGAGAGAAGAAGAATACGGATCCAAGAGTGTTCAAAAGAGACAAGTTCACCAAATGATTTAACAAAAATAGACTTTTTGTAAAACCCTAAGATATTTACGAGTCACATGAAATAGATACAATGTTAAGGTACATATAGGACATAAGCAATAAGCTTAAAAAAATTGAAACCCTAAGTGCAAGGGAAGGGAAATAATAATGTGTTGATTTTGTAGTTGATCCTTAAGTGTACCAAACTAGAAAAGTAATTAACAAAATGAGGATACTATCATAAAATGAAGCTAGAAAATTGTGCGACTACTAGATCTACCTGGACTGGGGTGTATGGAATGGGTCAGGGGAACTTGGGGCACTAGATACTACTACTGGGTGCCGTGACTATGAAAGAAATCATAAAATGGGTTTTTTATGTGTCATAAGATGTTCACCAACCTTCGTTGTTGACCACCTGTGTGTTGCACTTTGCCTGCAGAATTCACCTCTAAGCTACACAGAGAAATATCACCTACAAAACCCCAAAATACATCAAATCCTAAAAAAAAATGCAAATGGGGAGTTGTACTGACCCTGGAAGTCACCTGACTAAGTGAACTTATGACCAAGAACTGCACTACATTTTTAGACTCCATGTAGTTCTTATCAGAGGAATGACGAAGATCTGGAGTGAATCTGTGAGCATTGACACGTTGCACTCAATTGTGGAAATGGCGTAGCTTCAAGATCAAAGCAAGAACTCACCCAAAAATTAATGTGCATGCATTGAGGAAAAATGTATCAAAAGAGGCCCACACTCCATTGTTCATAGATCAGGAAAGGTGTGTACATATAGGGGAGTAAATGTGTAACTCCCATGTAAGAAAAGATTCCCCCATAATGGAGAAGAGGAGTTACTTTCTCAAATGGGAATGTAACTCCTATGACGCAACTTACACATATGAAAGATTTTGTTAGAGAATCTGTCATAACTAATATGACACCTAAGACAAATGATCTCACCTAAGTGAGATGACTCACCTGGTGAGGTGGCAATACACCTAATAAATAAATAAGAGGTGAAGGAAATGCAACACACACCAACACCCCCCCTTCATCGTAACTTAGGATGAGATGACAAGTCAGAGATAAGAAGTGGGTCTCGACACAAGGCCTGATGAGGTACCCACACACAAGAAAAAGGTCCCAAGCAGTGAAGGAAAACCCAGTGGGAAAAACATCCACCACAAGAGAACAAAAAACTCTCTGATCTAAGAAAGATGCCAAATATGGGTCCCAGCTCTAGACGAGCCTGAAAAGGTACCCATGTACAAGGAGGCAATCTCTCATAAATAAGAAGAAGAGAGAAGAAGAGGGAGACGAGAGGAATGCAGAAGATTCCATGGACGGATATGAACTCTATAGCTCTAGGAGGTCTCTCAGAAGAATGTCGATCGTGAGATCCTCTGCCTCTGGACTGAAGAAGAGCCACCCGCACCGAACTATGTGCCTGCCCTTAGGAAGGACAAAAATGAAGTGTTGGAAGTCTACTCACTCCGCAAAGGAAACCAAAGGCAGTAGCATGAAGAACTCTGAGTCTGGTCCACGAAAGTGTGACATAAGTCTAGTAAATGAGCACCAAGGAACCGAAGGTAATGCCACGTGTGTAGAACTGTCAAAGTGTGAAGAGTGAACACCTATAGAAAGGATGTCCACATGATGTGAAGGAAAAAAAAAATCCCCCACAATAGAAAATGGATCAACAAGTAAGGGTGGATCAATGAAGGTCTCCAGAAAAGTGGAAGTGGTAAGAGTCCCATAAGGGGCACTCCCAACAATGGAGATGATGGAATCCTCTGAAACATTTTTAGATAGATGAGGGACGTGTAGAGCATCACAAGTAGAATCTACAAAAAAATGACTAAGGTCAGGCATATACTCATCCCAATGAGAGGGCTCAGCAAACAGAAGAGCAATGTCAGATAGGTATGAGTCATCCAATGAAGGAAGAGGAGTGGAAGGGGCCTCGAACACTGGAAGTGGAAAGGAGGCGGGTGTGATGAATGTGTGATACTAAGTAGGAGACTGCTCAATATCTAATGAGATGTGGGATGTGTCAACACTATCTAGAATAGTGAGAGAAAGAGGAGAAGAGTCCTTTGTAGTACTCTTTGCATCATAATTGGGTGCACAATCCTTGTCATCAGAATTAGAACCAAACGATTCTATGTCAGTGGAACTACCATCACATGAAGAAATGGAGGAGACAATTGAATCAGCAATAACAAGAATGGCGATAGTATGTGAAGGGTCTCCATAGAGGGATTGAAGAATGCTCCAGACATGGCGAGGTGGATCTGATTATGCCACATGAAAATAGAGAGATCGAGAGACATGCATCATCATGTGACCAAAGACATGGTCACAAGTGTCAAGGAAGTCCTCTAGATGACGATGATCAGTGGGTGCAGGAACTGGTACAAGCAAGAAGGGTAAAAGACCCTCGTGGGTGAAGTAACGTTCCATGGAAGCACGCCAAATTGAATAGTTCCCTCTCCTGGTGAGAAGTGGCAAAGGATGTAAAGCGATCCTACGATGCTCAATTCTAGAAAGAGCACTCTCCATGGTGAAAAATGTAAGATTCACAAATGCAAGACGTTGGACTCAGCCGATAATGCGTCTACGTGTGAAAGCCCAAGAGTACAATCAACACCCCTAGAATGTGGCACTTTATAAAAGTAGTGCATTTACAAAACTAATAATCTCATCATGTAGAATGTGGAAAAACATGCAACTTTGACTAAAGAAGTGCTCAGATCCGAGCAACGAATCAAAAGTTATAGCAAAAAATAATTCCCGCAACTGATGAGAAAAAGCAATAAACATTGCAAAACACATTAAAAAAGTGCATGAGATGGGTGCAAAGGGTATTGTGTGACTACTCGTTGGAAACGGCATCAAATTTTAGCTAGGGTTTGTTTTGACTGCGAGGGGGGATTAGCCTCCTGCCAAACTCGGACCTCGCCCTTCGTCTTCGACACTCAAAGGAAGGGATTAATACAAGTCAAAAGACCCAAAAATACAATGCCATTACAATGAAATGTTTTTTTTTGTAAATCTTAAGACATTAAAAAAAAGATAGCATGAGGTGGGCCCACGTTTGGGGGAGAGCTGGTCATGAGCTGGCCTTGGTCATTGTTGGGGAGAAGTTGAAACCACCAAAGTAGAGACACCTGCCACGTGGAGGAACCAGCGTGCATAGGTGTTGCAAGTCACTATAGGAGGTGTTGCCACTAGAGCTAAGGCCACTTGTCAATGTGTAGAGTGAGCAGGAGCATCCATGTGTGGGTGATTGGAAGAAACCGTTGGAGAAGATAGGAAACTGCTGAAGCAGGTCTGACGATGTAATGGCATTGCAAAACCACGAGCTAGCATGAGTGTAACGATGCTGCACAGTTCCCAAGATGGAAATGGAGAAACCCTTCAAGTAGGGAAGCACAGAAATAAAGGATACATGAGCAAATGAAGCAAATAAAGCCAATGTATCATCGGATATCGACGATCCAAGCCTGAGCGGAAATAACTACCAGTAGTGCGCAATTCAAGTTTAATCAAAAAAAGATTGTGTGCAACACCAAGGTGCGAGTCGTCGAATCACGGTTGAAGCTGGTTGAATGAGGATGAAGTATTTCGCAGGCTAATGGTCAAGACTACCAAACATGAGCAAAGCCAAAATAGGAGCCACCAAGGATGAAACCCAAGCTATAGGTCCGAGCCTAGGTGCATAATCACGAGCATAATGCAGCAAACATAAAATGATCCCGTTTAACCAAGGTACGAGCTCAAGTTGATTAAGAGTTGGATTCCAAGGCATGTAGGGACCAATGAGCAGACCCAAGGTAGAGCACGGTGCAGCCAATGTCTAAACGCAAGCTAAAGAACCATGAATGCAAACATACAAGCTGCATCCTGAATTCGCTTGATCCAACAACACACAGCAAGGGCAGAGAATTCAGAGGGTCCGCAGCTGAATGCACAACATGGAGCTCGAATACCAAGTGCCCAAAAAACCATGAATGAGAAAATCCAACACACCAAAAACTTGAACAACTACCTCACACAGTATCCCAATGCGAGCCAAAGGTATAAAATGCCTAGATTTACACCTTTTAACCGGCCTCAACAATAGCACAGAAAACTAACCTGCAACCTTGAAAACTGCAATCGGAGACTGCAAGCAATGGTAGAAGGTTTGAGAACCCACAAACCAGAAGCCAAGAGCAAACCAAACAAGGTATAAATTCCTGAAATCAATGCAAGAAGTGCACATGTAAAGGGGAGATTGCACAAGAAACTATGAGACAGAGAGTAGTAAGCAAACATTGCTAGCAACACGATTCCGATCCCCGAGCTTTGATACCATGTTGGAGGAATGACGAATATCTAGAGGGAATACATGAGCAATGACACATTGCACTCAACCATGGAAATGACGTAGCTTCAAGATCGAAGAAAGAACTCACCCGAAAATAAATGTGCATGCATTGAGGGAGAATGGCTCAAAAGAGGCCCATACTCCATTGTTCATAGATCAGGAAAGGTGTGTACATATAGGGGAGTAAATGTGTAACTCCCATGTAAGAAAATATTCCTCCATAATGGAGAAGAGGAGTTACTTTCCCAAATGGGAATGTAACTCCTATGATGCAACTTACACATATGACAGATTCTGTAAGAGAATCTGTCATAACTAATATGACACCTAAGATCTATGATCTCACCTAAGTGAGACAACTCACCTGGTGAGGTGGCAATACACCTAATAAATAAATAAGAGGTGAAGGAAATGCCACACACACCAACAGTTCTTTTGTTTTTGCGTGTGCAAGAATTGTGCCTTAGGTGGCTCTTGTGCATGATGCACTTGATAGTGATAAATAGCTAGATGTAGGAATGTAGACAGATGTGTGGATGTAAAAATGAAATTTCTCTCGTATGCATGTATGCAAAAAATGTAGCCCCTTTTCCCTTCAATGAAGCTAGATGGATGCTTTGATGCTCTTGAAATGCCTTTGGATGCAACCCTAGGCGATAGTAGTAGATTCTTAGATCTTGGTCATTCATAATGGTCACATATATTTATATTTATATGATTTCCTTGGTTGAATTTCATAATTAACAAATAAATGGTCAGCCCATAAGAAAATAAGATTTCTAAAATATAAAAGAGGCCCAAAAGAGGTGAGTAAGGTATAAAGAAATTAGGGGCACCCAGAAGGATGGGTGCGCCTGAGTGCTGGTGTCCAAAGTGATAAAAGATAAAATAGTAAAACATTGACTAGGATGTAGGGTATAAAAGGATAAGAAAAAGACATGAACCAAAACAAAAATACCAAAGACAACTTTCAATTTCTATAACTATAAAGAAGGATTAAATACTCAAATTTAAACACAACTAAATGAAAAAATTACAATATGAATCTTTTGCACTTTGACACTATTTAATAACATTGACAAGACTATTTAACTGACACACATATAATGAGACCAAAATTAAATTTCTATATCCCAAATTTATCAAACTAGTAAAACTTATTATGCTATAATATACTAGATAAGACAACTGACTTTTCAATGTTGAATCCTTAACCTTGGAAAATATTAATCAATGACATTAAAGAACATGTGTTCTGATAACTTTTCATTCCTAGATGAGATGTTCTAAGAAGAAAAACTCATTTTAATACAATGTTGATTCTCACATGTAATGGTGTGAGCATTGATAATATCACACACGTAGATTAAAAACTCAACACAAATATTGAAGCGTGCATAATTCTACACATGAATATTAATCAGATCTCTCTTACACTATTCCATTTCTCCTCTTAAGATATAAAGACAACAAATGTTGATATATTTTTTAACCATTCAAAACTTCTTGGCAATCATATATGGAAAATCAAGATGTAGAATGAGATGTAATGCAATCACACAAGGTAAATAACACAAGGCATAAACATTTCTACAGATTTTTCAAAGTTTTAACATGAATGAACTTAATAAAATTCCAATAAAATTGCACAAATTTTCTGAACGTAAATACAGTCAACTGATTTATAGAGGTGTAAAATGAAATCAGTGACAAATGAACATTAATGCACATCTAATCTAATGAAGGTAGAAGAATACCACGACATGTATGATGACATAAAGATGCAGAAGATATAAAATATGTTAAACAAAATATTATGAAATGGACACATGAATGGAGAATAAATTTTATCAGAATTTCATTTTAGATAGCTCATTTTGATTCCAAATGAAATGTTTGGTTTAGAATCACACATCTCTATTTCATTCATAAAATATCTTACAAATAAATAGCTTGACACACTCCTAACAATAAATTTCCTCAAATAACTCTAAATATCTCACAAACACAACTCTACATGATATGTTCTAACCACTCTAACCATTCTTTATTTACATAAAACTAAGAGATAACAAATATATGTGTGCACTAATTGTTTTTCCTAACAACTATACTACTTCCCAAAAGGATTTGTATGGTTTTGTATAGGAGTGTAGACACCAAATTTGGGTCACACTCCCTTTGGTCACCTTTAATTAATTAATGCAACGTATTCACCTGACCATGACCCCTTACCCTACATTCATATTAATTTAATTACTTACAATTGAATTAATGCTCATCGTCACACTATTAATTAATTTAATTACTTTAATTACATTAATTTACACCTCACCTAGCCACATTACCTAGACACCTCATCATGGACTTATTTTTATTCTATTAATTCACTAGGACTGAGTCTCCACTTATCTTAACCAACTAGGACTTAGTCTAACCCTAAAATTAAAGTCCTATTCCTTCTCCAAAAATACACCCGCTTATCTAAATGTTAACCCTCACTTGAGACATGGACTGACAATTAGAGCACACCAAAAATGGCAACAATTTTCCTATTTTCATAAAACCTGGTATTTCACGCCTTAACCAATGCCGGTTAAACCTTAACTGACGCCGTTCAATCTAACCGTCATTGGTTACCTTATATACATTTTTGTAACCTTTTACCCAAGTTGATCATTCTGATTTTTGAGATATCTATTGCAATTAAGCATGAACCAGAGACTTCTCAACATCTAGACGAAGGAATACACTCAACCACAAGCACAAAAAAGCACTGGATACTTTTCTAAAGGCATTAGCATTCACGGAAACAATTTGGGAAGTATTTTTGTGACACTGAACACAAATTTCTTCACAGATCAACCATTACCTTTCTTCACCAACCAGGCCTGCAAATACAAGTAAGTGTATTTGATTTGCATCATTTTGTACTTACTTAAAGTGTAGGTTCTTTATCATTTTTTATTAGATTTTGTTCTTCTCTGCATTCCTCTATCCCCACCTTCCTTCCAGTTTACCCATCTGACCACCCACAACCTTCCACATCTCCGTACCTCCTCTATGCATTCCCGAGTCTTCCTGACATTATTACTGTTAGGAAATAAGAGATAAAATATGCGGAATAATCTCTTACAGAATTGCAACAGTAGAAACTAATATGTAGAAAATATTACAGATCTCAAATAAAAGTGCAGAATAAATAACACAACACAGAGAGACAATATTTAACGTGGTTCACCCAATTTGGGCTACGTCCACCAAGAATCACTTGCTCAGATTTTATTACAAGCCTTCACTCTCTCAATACAATACCCAGATCTGTTTGGAGCTATGCTCAACAAACTCTACAGAATTCAAACCCGAATTCAAAACACATCTGTAATACATTTGCTTGTTCATCTATCATATGCATAAGACCATATAAATAGACAACTGCTTAAGCAGTTTTACAAAACCGTGGGTATCAAAACCATGGGGAAAAACAAAACTGTCCCATAAACCTATGGGTAACCGAAGAGGCGGTTTTACAAAACAATGGGTACCGAAAAAACATGGGCCCAAAAACAACCCATAACGGTTACCCATTACCCATGGGTTAATAAACCACCCATGAAAATTTGCTTCGGGGGCTTCGCCCCCGAATCCCCTTCCATCAGGGGGCTTCACCCCCCTGACCCGCTCACCGACGAGCGGGACCGCCGTAAAAATACCCGAGTGTAACACATAAAAGGTGTACCACACTCTAACATAAAAATAGGCTCCACAAACATAACAATCTCCCACTTGGAGACTGATTTCCACTGAGCAAGCTTCTCAACCCTTCACTGTCATCCGCGAAGGCCAACCAAAGCTGAACATAGCTTTAGTTTATCCCTTGTGACCACCTTGGTCATCATGTCTGCAGGATTCTGACTGGTATGAATCTTCTCCAACTTCAACTTATCTTCCTCCAAAGCTGTCCTAATGAAGTGATATCTCAACTGTATATGCTTCGTCCTGGAGTGGAAAGCAGAGTTCTTAGCTAGGTGTATAGCACTCTGACTATCACTATGCAGCTTACATTCTTCCTGCTTATGCCCCAACTCCTCAAGTAATTGTTGTAACCAAATCATCTCTGTGTTTGCCTCTGTGGAAGTAACATACTCAGCCTTCGTGGTTAAAAAAGCCACCAGCTTCTGTAGTCATGAAATCCAGCTTACTGCTGTCCCACCTACAGTGTAAATATAAACCTGTCATGCTCCTCCTGCTGTCTACATCTCCAGCCATGTCTAAATCTACATAACCACACCAAAATGGTGTTTAATCCACCGTAGCATAAAACTATCCCCGTGGTCCCTCGTCAAATACTGAAATATCCCCTTTATTGCCTGTTAGTGATCTCTACCTAGATCACTCATAAATCTACTCACCGCTCTTATTGTATGGGCAATATTAGGCCTAGTGCATACCATGGCATACATAAAACTACCGACCATTAATGAGTAAGGTACCTTAGACATATGGTTTCTCTCTTTTACTCTGTCTTAGGACACTACTCCTTTGATAACTTAAAATGGCCTGCCAAAGGAGTCCCAACCGGTTTAGCATCCTGTATATTAAACCTCTCCAAGACTTTCTCAATGTACTCTTCTTGAGATAAAATCAGCTTCCATTCCTTCCTATCTTGAGATATCCTCATACCAAGAATTTGTTTGGCAGCCCCCAAATCATTCATAGCAAAGGATTCACTTAGCTATTTCTTGAGTACTTTTATTTTCTTGCATGTTTTTACCTGCAACTAACATGTCATCCACATATAGACAAAGGATGATATAACTGCCATCCTCAAATTTCTTTGTATAAGAGACAATGGTTAGAATGACATTTGATATAACCTTGCTCCGTCATAAATTTATCAAACTTTCTTATACCATTGACATGGAGCTTGTTTCAATCCATACAATCTCTTCTTTAGTTTACACACCATCTCCTCTTTACCTTTGACCTCATAGCCCTTTGGATGCTACATATATAGCTCCTCCTTGCAAATCACCATGGATAAATGCAATCTTTACATCTTAGCTATTCTAAGTGTAAGTCTTCTTTTTCAACTATTCCTAGAACAGTTCTAATAGAAGTCATTTTTACTACAGGAGAAAAAATTTCATCAAAATCTATACCTTTTTTCTGTGCAAACCCCTTGACCACCAACTAGGCCTTGTATCTTTTCTTGCCTCCTTCTTCCTCTTTGAATTTGAACACCCACTTGTTCTGTAATACTCTTTTTCCTTTGGGTAGCTTTACCAAATCCCATGTCTGGTTTTCCATGAGATACTGATGCTCCTCATCCATGGCTTACTCCCACTTCTTCCTGGCATCTACCTGCATTGCTTCATCAAAGCTCTCTGGATCTCCACTATCAGTGAGTAATAAATAATAAAGAGAAGGAGAAAAAAGTTCAAGTTCTCTTCTTACCCTAGAAGACCTCCTCAATATAGGAGTTTGGGGTTCCTGTTGAGGAGGTTCCTGAACTGATTCATGTGTCACTTTTCCATCTGGAAGATCCTCTACCGCTACATATTATTTCTTGGATTCTTCCTTGTTTTCCTGCAACTGTTGCTTATACATGACTTTCTCATTAAATACCACATCCCTAGACTGAATGATTTTCTTGTCCTTAATACTCCAACATTTAAATCCAAAGTCATCACCACCATAACCAATGAAAGTACATTTTTCTGATTTAGCCTCTAACTTGGTCCTATCATCCTTGTCTATATGAACAAACACCTCACATCCAAAGACTCTAAGAAATGAATAATCAACTTTCTTACCATACCAAGCCTCCTCAGGTATGCCTCCATCTAAGGCACTTGAGGGTCCTCTGTTTATCAAGTACACAGCTGTGCTCACCACTTCTGCCCAAAAAGAAAGAGGCAGTCCTGCATGTAACCTCATGCTCCTAGCACATTCCATTATTGTTCTGTTCATCCTTTCTAACACACCATTCTGCTACAGAGTTCCAGGAACTATCTTTTGCCTACGGATTCCATTACTAGAAAAGTAATCATCAAATTCATTGCTGCAATACTCCCCTCCATTATCTGACCTGAGACATTTTAGCTTAAGACATGTTTCATTCTCTACCAAGGCTTTCCATTTAACAAAACTGTCAAATACATCAGATTTGTTTCTAATACAATAAAATCCAAAATTTCCTTGTTACAATCATCAATAAAATTAACATAATAACTTGAACCCCCAAGAGATGATACCTGAAGCCGACCCCCCACACATCAGAATGCACTAACTCTAACTTACTCTCTTTCTTTGTAGGTCCAACCTTGAGAAACCTTACTCGCTTTTGTTTCCCATATATGCAGTCCTCACAGAACTCCAAACCTATTTCTATATATCTAGGAAAATCCTTCTTTATGATCTCCATGCCCTTATGGCTCATATGACCGAGCCTATAGTGCCACAATGTTGTATCTACTTCTGAAGCCACAAGATTACAAACATTAGTGCTATAAGTGGTTAATTACAAGGTTCTAACCTTCTTACCTCTTGCCACCACAAGAGCACCCTTGGTAACCTTCCAAGAGTTCGCTGTAAATATCACAGTACAACCATCACTTTCCAACTGCCCTGCCGATATCAAATTTCATCTTAATTTAGGCACATGTCTGACATCCTTCAATAACCAAGTATTCTTATTCTGCATCGTAACCTGAACAGAAAATTTTCCAACTATGTTACAAGGCTCATCATCACCAAGAAAAACATGCCCAAAATATCCTTGAACATAATCAACAAAATAATGCCTATGTGGAGAAGCATGGAAAGAAGCCCTCGAATCTAAAACCCAAGATTCAGTAATATTGTGTAAAGAAAGAATCAAAAGCATCTTGACATACATTATCCGTTGCCAACATTTTCCTCCTTGTTTCCTTCCGGAAGTTTCTTCTTGTCTCGAAGCTCCTAACATTCCTTCTTTACATGCCCATGCTTTCCACAGTGCCAACATACTATCTTGCTTCTTAGATTTTGACCTTTCTCTGATCCTTTGATTTTCCATGGTTTCCTCTATTCTTCTGTCTCCCTCTAGTTTCCATTTTCATAGCATTCCCTAAATTAGAAGATTCCCCAGAGATTTTTCTTCACATTTCCTCGCTTAAAATCACCCCTACAACATCTTCAAACTTTAACTTTGAGTTAGCAGGAACCGAGTTTCTTACCGCCCATTACCATGCTATTCCAACTCTTAGGTAAAGAGCACAGAACTAATAAAGCCATAACTCTCTTCATAAAATTCTATTGTAACCGAAGCTAGCATATTTACAACCGTATTAAAATCATTTAGATGATCTACTACTGAACCATTTTTATACATATTCATATTAAATAACTTTTTTCATTAAAAATATCTTATTATAGGCAAAGGATTTTTCATACAACTTCCCTAATGCATCCATTAGATTCTTTTGTAGTCTTTTCCTTTGAAAAATTAAATAATACCAAAGATAGCAAGACACAACCGGATTGTCCCAAGTGCCTTCCTATCTAGCTAATCTCATTCTGCATCTGTCATGCTCGATTTTTTTGTTCACCTTCTCAGACAACGGATTATAAATATCCTTTCTGATAAAGGTAATCTTCCATTTGCATCTTCGAAATACTGAAATGATACTTATTAAATTTATCAACCCTAGATCTTCCATCATCTACCATAGCTCCCACTCAGGATAAAACTTTCCCTGTCAATTCAACACTTTAACAAACAAAACCAAGCTCTGATACCAATTGTTAGGGAATAAGGGATAAAATATATGGAATAATCCCTCACAAAATTGCAACATTAGAAACTAATATGCAGAAAATATTATAGATCTCAAATAAAAAGTGCAGAATAAAAATAACACAACATAGAGAGATAGTATTTAACGTGGTTCACCCCAATTTGGGCTATGTCCACTAAGAATCACTTACTCATATTTTATTACAAGCCACCACTCTCTCAATATAATACCCAGATCTGTTTGGAGCTATGCTCAACAAACTCTACAGAATTCACACCCAAATTCAAAGCACATATGCAATACATTTTCTTGTCTTTCTATCATATGCATAAAACCATATAAATAGACAACTGCTTAAGCAGTTTTTACAAAACCGTGGGTATAAAAAAACCATGGGAAAAACCCATGTCCCATAAACCTATGGGTCCAAAAACTCCCGCCCATATTGAGAAGAGCATGTTTTACCTTATATGTATGGGTGCATTTTTTTGAGGACCAAAAAAATTTTAGGGGGCTGCGCCCCCGAATTTTTTTTTTACCGGGGGGCTGCCACCCCCGCACCCCCACTCGAGGCCCAGCTCGGCCTTGAACCCCAGCGAGGATAACATGAAAAGTATACAGTACTCTTAGTGTACAAGTCTTTAACACTTTCACACATGAAAACAGAGCTCCACAACCTATTTTTCATAGGGGCAGTGTTCCCCCCCCATTGTGTGTATACATGTATGCATATGTGTATGAGAGCCTGCAGGTTCAATTTCTATAAAATACTCCTCACATATGTATTGTAGTGTAATTAAAGGATGCACATAAAACATACATATGTATGTATGTATATGTATATAAAGATACACACACATGGTTTGAAAGATACGTGTGCTAGATAGATACTGTGTGTGAACATGTATACATAGCATACGTACGTAGTGTATGTGGTGTATGTATCATATATCATATGTATATGTAATATTCAGTAATCAAGTATATACATTGGATACTATATATATATATATATATATATATATATACATACACATATGTATATATATCTGCATATATGTAAGATATATCATATACAAGCATACAGCATGAATATAGTGTGAATATGGTGAGGTTCATATATACATATATATATACCCTCAATAGTCATAGTATGATACATTGGATATATATAGTGTATATATAGGTATATGGTATGTATATGTATGCTAGATAGATATATCATATGTAGCATAAAGCATAAGGAGTGTGAATATGGTGAGGTATATATACATACATACATACCCTATATGTAGTATGTGTATGATATCATATATGTATATAGTATATCATAGGGTATGTATATATATGTGATATAAGACAATGTTAGTATGTATGTATATATATACACATACATATATGTATGTATATATATACACATACATATGTATGTATATATATACACATTCATGGATGCATGTATATATATCATACACATACAAGTATGATGTATATATACACACACACACACACACACACACACACATGACAACACACACACACACACACATATCTATATCTGTGTGTGTGTGTGATGTGTGCATGTGTGAAGTGTGTAGTGTGTGTGTGTGTGGGAATAAGCATGATGCCCCCAAGTGTGTGTGTGTGTAAGAATCCCATAGCAGTAACATCATCTAGGGAAAATTATATCAGGAACATGTCTATGGTTGTAAGTAGAATGGTAGATACATCATGTATCTGGTAAGATAATAGTATGCAGTTGATGCATTATAAGGTTAACATTGTGTAGGTGTAAATTATCTCAATTTTGTTTTAGATTACATAGGGGTCATCAATAATAATGAGGTAGTGGGATAACCATGTGCATACTAGCAACATAAGATTTCATATTAAAAAAAAAGCTAAGAATGGAATAGAGTCATTACACACAAGAAGACGAACTTCTCATTTTTGGCATAGTGAATGATAGATCATTATTCATATAGGATTTCACATAGTTAGGGACCATATCTAACATGTTAATCAATCCAGACTCCCCTTAGTATCTATCGAAAAAAGTTGATACAAGCAGTATGACCACCACAAACTGGTTGTATTATGGTGAAGACATGGAAGACCATAAGAAGTAGTAATGCAAAGTTGATATATGATAGGGTGCATCAAGAGAATCTATTACGGTTGGACCTATTCTATCAATCTTAATTTTGAATCCAAGCTTCATTCATAGTCATCATATAAAATTGGGTAATAGTTATCAAAGAAAGTGAGATCAATATTCCCTTATGCACTTTAATATTTCATCTTTTGATTCAAAAGAGTACATGTGAAGTATGTTTATGATTTCATACCATGCTAGTGTAGAGTGCCTTTCCACATGAAAATAGGTATATGGTTATTAGATTTATTCTGGTGTATATGATGCATTGTAAAACCCCCCGATTAGTGTGATTATTTAGCATATTACTAGTAGGATAAAACACTGATCACACTTATAAGATGAGTGGGATGGTGTCTAATGCACTCAAATTTCCTTCAAGTGGAGGAAAGTTGTAAGGGTAGTCCGTGGGTTGTGGATCATCAATGGGAAGCTCCCTATTCCTATCATTGAGGATTTTATAAATGAGATACATGGAGTAGTTTGATCTAGGTGGAAATAATGTAGTGTCTCATTTGTTGCGTGATCGATGATAACAATTTTAATGCTCAAATAATTCATGTAATAATTTAACACATCGATGGAATATAGAAGGCACTACCTGCATGGAGTGAAGCCATGGCATACCAAGTAAGCAATTGTATTGAACTTAGAAATTGATAACAAAGAATACCATGAGAATAGTTTTTAGCCTGACTGTGATAGGTAAATTAATAGTGCCTATGCAGTGACATGTAGAAGAATCATATGCATGGAGAGAAATGGAGGATAAGCTAACATTGGCTGATGCGAGGCCGATATTTTGAAGGAGTGATAAAGTAAAAGATTGATCTCAGATCTATTATCAATTATAGTTTGCTTAACACCCATGCGATAAATTCAAGCCAATATATATAGGGGAGGACCATTTTCATAAATAGAAAGTGATTTAATAAAAATATGAATACTAAATCTAATTATAGAGTCACTATGATGATTTATAATAGAAGATCATCAATATTTGTTGTACCTACGACATCTATCACATCCAAAACATCTGTCGCCCCTACAGAATCCATCATGCTTACATCCACCACTCTCAATACAAGTGTGCCCATGTCTTCCATTTCCTATATACCTTTGCATCCTAGCCACCTTTGGTGTCAAAAAATCACACTCCCTTCCAAAACCTTATCCTCTCTATCCCCTAATTTCTTCCACCAATCACTACTAGGGCCTTTACATCCACTCCACCTACATATACGTATTACCAACAACCACCTATTTCCTCTACTACTTACTCTGGGTACTTCCCCTCCACCTCCAATCCCTCTCATATACCTCCATCATAATTTTTGTACGTGGCACCGCCAAACACTGGGATGTCATCTACCTCATACCAATCTTATTTACCACCTCATTCTTCAGGGGGTTCCCCATCATCACAACCCACCAATGACCTAATCAAAATGATGATGGAAAAGATGCAGATAATGGAAGCATTAGTCTCAGGTTTGCGTAACTCTCCAACATATGATGATATTTTCAATGAGCCCATTCACCCATCCATTCCTATTCACATGTATCCTATGCATTGGGAAATGCCAAAATTTAACTAATTTAATAGCAAATAATATCCACAACAACACTTGCAGTGTTTTAAACATGTCTTCTACCTGATCACTCACAATGATGTGTTACTCCTTTAGACATTTCTAATGTCATTGAATTGACCTGCTTTAGATTGGTATAGTTATTTACCTAGACATTCTATCCTCTCATTTAACCAGGTTGCTCAGGATTTTCTTGACCACTTTTCTATCAATATTTTCCAGAAAGTTACCATGATTGAATTATATGTCACATGCCAGTATGAAGACAAATCTATCACAGATTTTGTTGCTCGATGGCACATCCTGATTAACCAACTTACATTCTAATTAGCTCAGATCAAGTTAATAACATTGTTTACTAGGGCTTGTGCTAGACATATATCACCAACTCTCTAGGTCTAAAACTTCCACACCTTTGATGAGGCATTTACCATGGCCTAGAAGCTAGAAATCCGTGCCCTTAAAAAAAAGAAGTTATAGATGTGCAATAAAAATTTTACGTTCAAATCAAATGATACTTACTCTTCTTCCAAACCCCAAAATACCTACTCTAAAACCAAGGGGTTTTCCAACACGGTAGTTTTAAAATCCATCATGTCTCATCCATCCAACCAAGAAAAACCTTTGTCTAACATTTCCCCTGTCCAAACATTTTAGTTTAGAAGAGAGCAACGCAAGTATACCCCCATAAGAGAGCCTTACTTGGTCAGTTTAGAAAAAATCTTAAAATTTGAATCCATTACCCTTCCACGCATCAAACCAAATACTGGTTTTGACCCTTCTCTTCATGTGCTTGTATGGTATAATGAAAACAATTACTACAATAACCATCACGCTTGAGGTCACAGTGACGGTAACTGTATCACTTTCAAAAACATTTTCCAAGAAATGTTAGATAAAGGTCATCCATTGTGTTCCGTATAACTTGGGTTGTGTAAATTGAGAAACAGGGACGGAAGCCTGATTAGTTTTATTAATCTCAATCAACCAACCTTTACAGAGAATGGGCTGCAATATTTATAGATATTGCACAGCCAAATACACACGAGAGATTAATGTTGCACAGGTGCAACCAAAATTCCAAAATGCACAAGCTTCCATAATAACATCCACGAAGCACAAATGAATATAATCACACAATTATACTCTTAAAACAATATAACAACATCTGTGATGTTTTGAATAAAACAAATAATATGGTTTAGAAACCATAAAACAATACATAACAACATATATGGTTTGTAATTAATAACCATTATTATTTAAATTAATAAAATTAATTAAATAACTGGACTATTGCATAGTTAATATTAGGATAATAATATAAAATTTTATCCTAACATATCCCCCCCCCTTAATTGTACATTTTCTGAAGAGATGAGGAGAGAAACTCTCTGAACAACTCGAACTTGTCACGTGCAAGTGAATTTGTGAAAATATTTGCTCGTTGTTCAGCTAGTTGGACAAAATTAAAGTTGGATGTTGTGCTTCAACACATGTTTACGTATGAAATAAACATAAACCTTAATGTCCTTTGTTCTATCATGAAAAAACTGGATTGGGAAACAATTTTGAGTACACCTTCATTGTCTACATACATGGTAGTGGGTTTGTCCTGTGGTATTCCAAGTCCTTCTAGTATACGATGTAGCCAAATCACTTCACAGACAACTTCTCCTGCAGAATGATACTTGGCTTCTATGGAAGAGAGAGAAACAAAGTGTTGTTTCTTACTTCCCCATGATATTGGTCCAGATACCATAAAGAATAAAAATATGGAAGTGTATTTTCTATAGCATCAATGTTACCTACATGATCTGAATCCAAATATCCAGTCAAGAATAAATTGTCATTCTTAGTGTATTCTAGACCAAGATCCATTGATCCTTTGAGATATCTTAAGATACGCTTTGCTGCTTTCCAATGACAAAACTTTGGGTTTCTGCATGAACCGGGATAAATAGCTCACTGCCAAATTTGATATCTAGTCTAGTGTAGGTCAGGTAAATGAGACTCTCGATCAGCTACCGATAAAGAGTGGCACTTACCTCAAGATATGGATCTGAACGAGATAACTGTAAACTGTTCTCCATAGGTGTAGCAATTGGTGTGCAATCCATCATCCTAAACTTCTCGAGCGTAGTCTTGGTATATTTCATTTGAGAAACAAAAATATGAATCTCTTTCTGCCATACTTCTAATCCAAGACAATAGTGCATCAGCCCGAGATTAGGTCATATCGAATGATCGATTAAGATCTTTCTTGGTTGCATCGATCATCCTCAATGAACTGCCAAAGATGACCTAGATCATCAACATAGACAAAAACAATCACCATCTCCCCCCCCTTGCTTTTTGAGGTAGAGATTGTGATCGTATGGATTTATAAAAAATCCATGTTGTACGAGATGCTCATCAATCTTGATGTGCCATGCCCAGGGTTCCTGTTTGAGGCCATACAGAGATTTCCTGAGTCTACATACCTTTGTTTCTTGACTAGGTACAACATATCTCTCAAGTTGAGTCATGTAGACTTCTTCTTGTAAATCTCCGTTTAGGAAGGCACTTTTTACGTCCATTTGGTGAACTTTCCATCCAATCTGAATAACTAGAGAAAAGATAATCCTGATCGTTTTGATCTTAGGCTGTGGGAGAAAATGTCTCCTCATAGTCAATCCCTTCTTTTTATGCGTACCCCTTTGCTACAAGTCTTGCTTTGTACTTGTCCACTGTACCCATCTGCTTTGTACTTAGTTTTGAATATCCATCTGCATCTAATGGGTTTCTTCCCTAGCGGAGGATCAATAAGCTAGCCAAGTGTTATTCTTCATCACTGATTGATATTCAGAATCCATGGCATCTTTCCAAGCTTTTGACTGTAGGGCTTCCTGGACCTGTAGAGGGCTCGTCTGATTCAATAACTCTACTCATCAAAGCAAATTTAACTTCTTCTCTTGCTTTACTGCTAGTCCATGGTCTAGGAGTGGATGTATCTGATGGAGCATCCAATCTTGCATCTTGTAATGTGCTTGTACACCATTTAGGGCATACACTGAACTATTCCTGTGGGTTGTGGTTCTATTTAATCAACACCATCATCCCCATCATCACTTTCATCTTCTTAGGGAACATGAGCTTCAATTTTTACAATAGGTGAAAAAACTACATCTTGCGAGTCTGGAGAAGAAGACTCTTCTTCCTTCTTCTCGAAAAATTCAACATCTCTGCCGGTGTAGACTTTTCTGGTCTTAGGATCCTTCAATCTATACCCAAGAGTCTCTTCACTGTACCCAATGAAGATGAGTTTTTGTGATTTCATGTCCAATTTCTTTCTGTTCTGTTTGGGTATGTGCATGCTTGCTTTCCACCTGAATACTCTGAGGTGTGCAATGGATGGTTTCTAATTTTGACCATGCTTCTTGTGGTGTAATTCCATCAAGAGCAGTTATGGGTGCTCTGTTCAACATAATACACTATTTTTTTTGCTACTTCTACCCAAAATGTCTTTGCAAGTCTGGAATCATTGATCATGCATTGCACCATTTCCATGATAGTATGATTTCTTCTCTCGACAAACACCATTTTTGTTGCGGTGTGTGAGGAGGAGGAATTTGTCAAATGAATCTCATGAGTTTGTAGGTAGTCTTTGAACTCATCACTAGTGAATTCCCCCCCCTCGATCTAAGCGGAGAGTTCTGATGTGACAACCATTTTTGTTCTCAACTGCTACTTTGAAATTTTTGAAGGTTTCAAACGCTTCACTTTTCTTGCAAAGAAAAAAAAATCCACATTTTCCGTGAATAGTCATCAACACAAAGCATGAAGTACTGGAACCCAGAATGACTTGGATGTAGTGGACCATAAAGATTGGTATGAACCAGGTCAAGTTTACGATGAGCTCGAAATGTAATCCTATGGAATGAAACTCTGTGTTGTTTTCCTGCTAAGCAGTGAGGACACTTGTCTATATCCTTCTGAAGAGATGGTAGCCCATGTACCATATTATGTCGGTGAAGTGTTTCGAGATATTTGAACCTTACATGACAAAATCTCTGATGCCACAACTGGGCTGAGGTGGATTTTTTAGCCACAATTTCTTGATCGTTTTTGTGAATGAAATCAAGTTGAAACATACGTCCCACATTTTGAGGCTTTTGCAATTATTTTCGAGCCTGTAGATTTATCTCGAATCAAACACATTTTCTTGCCAGATTGACTATCAAAGTTAATTTTCAGGTTGTGATCTAGGAGTTGACTAACTGAAAGAAGATTCTTTGTCAACCCAGGGACATATAGGACATCCGATAGTCTACATTTGTGTGAACCAATGGGTAGAGAAATGTACACAATCCCCTGAATTGTATATGAAGAATCATCTCCCAACGAACCATGATTTTTTCGATGGCGTGTACTTCATTGAAACAAACCAATCTCTGTGGCTGGTCATGTTTTGAGTGGCTCCCTGAATCAACATACCAGACATCACTAGATGACGTGGATGGTTCACTTGATTGAGCAGTGAACAAGTAGTCTTCATTGTCTTACTGTTCTTATTGCTCAGCAATATTACCTTACTGGTCGGGTCTTCTTTTCCAGTTCCCCTTTTTCTACCCTATGATAGTTGTTAGAATGTTCCTTGTAAGATTTTTTTTGTTGTGGTCCAGAGTTTCTTGATGAACCTTTCTTATAAGTTTTATACCAACAATCTTTTAAGTCATGTCCTCTTTTGCACGGATTGGACATTGCTTCTTCTATTGATCTGTCCCCCATGATACTGATTTCTGATGTTGGGACTTTCTGATAGGATTTAGGTTTTCCTTTACCTTTTCCTTTCCATTTTTGATGTGAAGACAAGTGCATGTTCTTCTTCATCATCCTTATTGTGCATTGCTTTCTTCTTGTTAGAAGTAAGTTTACCAATTTGTGAAAACTAATTGTTGTATCTGACAAGTTTAGAGTTGTTACAAAAATATGTGTTAGAAGAAGGGATTTCTCTTAGAACAATGGGAACTGAGAGATTCATCTTTGACAACTTCTCCTAGGGCTAGAAGTGAAGCCCTCAACTCTGCAACTCCTTCTTAAGAAAGCTTCAATTTTCTCATTTTTGCTTGAACTTCAATCGTATGTACCTGGCTCTACAAATTCAGTATGACATTCTTGTTCTTGGACCTCAGATACTGTGCTCAGCTTATCCCACGCTTCTTTTCATGTTGTTGTGGCATCTCGAATGTCGGGCTTGCACATTGTCCGGAACACTCCAAGACAAGATGATGAGTTTTTGGCTTTCTAATCTGCTCTATCAAACTGTCGTTGTCTGTGTGGTATCATTTGTTGATCTGGTTAGAGTATCAGTCACAACATGCCAGATCTCTTCAAACTCAAGCTTTATCTTTATTTTTTTCTTCCATACAGCATAGTTGTCTTCCTCTGAGCAATTGTGAATTTGAAAGAAAAAAATTTGGGGGCATTGGTTCCCATTTTATAGAGATCACTAACAAGGTTTGGCTCTTATCACTCCAGGTATTAGGTCTCCCAATCTATATATCGTCTGTTTGATATACCAAACCTTTCTATATACGCGCCCTTCCGATATACCCATCAGTACGTGGAAGAATCTTGCCCTTTCTATATACCTGGTGGTACGTGAAAGAGGTGTTAATGTACGTGAAATAATTCAATACATGGTACCAAGATAGTACTGATGGGGTCTGTGTGATTATTGACACTAGCTCAAAGAAATATCCTCATACATGCATGTAACTTCGCTATATACTTGGATAATTTCTCAGTCTGGATTTATGTCATGCAATCATTCTTAGACATATGGGATGGCTCATAGTCTGTGCACTGTGACCTTATTAGTCCTTGTCGATTTATAGGGGGCGATGCCCATATGACATTGTTGTAGCTATATTAGGTGTTAAGTGTAGTAGTAGTTGTGATAGCTTTACCTATAAGTGCTTCCTAGAGGCACCGTATATACTGAACGTTACGAATGAGATCTAGGATCTCCTGAGTGTTTCAGAACCAATTTTTAGCTGTTGTTTTCTTGTGATTACAATATTCTACCAGTTTCTGAGCAGTTACAAAGTTAACAGTTGACTATGGAAACTTACAAATTAGTATAATATACATACAGCATGTGCAATTACATTCAAAAATTTATTGGACATAGAATTGAATAGGCAAACAAAATTTTTTTTAATTTTTGCGGGCCCTAGTGGCCTCTGGAGCCCAAAACGACCCAAAATGCCCAAAAACCGTTAAAACTTTAGCTAAAATATGTAATTTATTGGATAGGTATCATTTAGCAAAACAAATGTCTAAAATGAAAAAACAGGCTGAATAGGGAAAAAAAAATTTACTCTAAATTAGGGATTTCCCTGCTAAATTTAGTTAGTTATAACTAAATTTGGATTTTTTACTAAACTTAGCAATTCTACCAAATTTTCTGCTAAAATAAAAAATGACTAGTTGGGGGTGGGATTTGAACCCCTCACCTCCCACTTCTAATTTGTTTGGTCTATTCACCTTGGCTCTTATGAGCGCTTGATATAGAAATGAAGCAAATTGTATTTGAAGTAGATGGGAAAATGACTTACGTCATTAAAAAAGGTAGAGGTTCCACGTGGCCTGCATGTTGGAGGGTGAATTTTAGGGTTAATCCAAGCATGAAAGAAGGATCTAAATGGATTTTCTTTCCTTCAACGCTTCTCCATCGATTTTTATTGATCTTGATGTATCTCCTTTGATCATAAATTTGCTTGTCGCCGCTTTGATTTTATTAGATTATCCCCCTCTTCTTCTTTGCATTGTTTGCAATCATTTTTATTGTTTTTGTTTATGCGTGAATGTAGGTCGCTTGGATAAATTGATCACTACCGCTTCTTTTTTTTATGTTCCTTTGTGCAGGCTTGACTCAGTGCTGGGTTGTGGCGAGGAGAGAAGGGTTTGTTGTTTTGTGTTGCAGGTTCCTATGCTGAAGGGACGTGTCTTGTGCAGGTTTTGAGTGGAATTCAATTTTCTCGACTCGCTAATGAAATCAAGAACCTTGCCAATGAAATGTTGGCTACAGATTTGAATGAACCTGACCACTTAGCCTTTTTAATGAGGAAGGTAGCTCGGTCTATAACTTGCCTTTGTAATGGCTTGACTCCTCCATATTTCATAGGGTGACCTCCAAATACAGTAATCTACTAGTTTTAGCAGAGACTAAATATACCTCTAATATTAGAGATAAAATCCCTAATGGGGAGAAAAAAAATTTCAATACCTGCAGCAAGTTTTTCCTTGTGCTGGGTGCACTAGGGCAAAAAAAATTATGTTCCAAACACCTGGAATGAGTAGGAGGATGTGGGGGAGGTAGGGATGGGGCTGGGAGGTTGCAAGAGGCTACACAGGCTCTCAAATTCTGTAAATGCTTCTCCAATCTCCTCTCTCTCTGCTGCTCTCTCTTCCACTCCTTCATAGGTACAGATTCTCGCTCTGGTACCAAATGTAAATAGGGACAGAAGCCTGAAAATTATACTAATCAGAATCAACCAATTTACAATAGATGGACTGCAATACTTATAGGTATTGTACAATCATGTGCAGACAAAAGAAAGGTTACATAGGTACAACCAAAATTACAATAGCTTCCATAATACATCTGGGAAGCACAAAAATACAATCAAACAATTATATTGTTAAAACAATATAACAACATCCATTTTTGAATAAAACAAATAATATGGTTAAATAAAAACATTATTTAATTAGCATTAATTAAATAATAAATTATATAATGCACAATTAATTAGGATAATAATAATATTTTATCCTAACAGTTCATGCTATTTTTGACATCTTACCAGCTCCTTCCTCACAATTTCCTCCTACTTCATCTATTGAAGAAATTCTTGCACGAGATCCTTCATCCACGGATGAACCTATGCCATCTACTCCTTTATCCACAGATAATTCTCCTGCATCTTCCCCTGCACACATGGAGGAGTCCACCATATATGCCAATGCAACTTCCCCATGCACCTCTCAATTTGACAAACAACCCAAAGTATTAACCCTCTTCCCCTTAGGAGAGTCATTCTTACCTTCCTCTTCACCAAAAGAAGAACCTACCTCATCCACCTTTCCTTCTCCCCAACAGGTGGAAAACACATTGATAATGTCTCTTTCAATCGAAGATAACTCTCCACCGGCTTTCAAGGATCAACTTGATTTTCTCTTGTTTCTTTTACCCATGGATTCAGAAGCTAATCACTTCCTTGTTTCACAAGCACCAAATTTATTTACGGGAGTCACCACGAAATAAACATTGTTTCTTTCTACTACCATTCCATTCTCATGTTTGGCGGACCACGTAGACTATGTTGATCATTACATGCTTTAGGGGTGCCTTCGAATGCCTTTTTCAACTCAAATGCAAATGTCACCCACTAATACTTCTACCATTTACCCAAAATTGTTTGGAGTGACAAAATCCATCATACATAAGGTAATCATGGTGACATATTCCACATCTCCTTCTCCTACATCTACATCTCTACCATTACCTCCGTAACCACTTGCACCAAAACCACTTACATCTTTTCCTGTATCCAAAGCTACTTGTACCTTGGGTTTCATGCTGACATCAAGCCTAGTCCATCCCCCTATCAAACTAGATTTAACCAAATCCTCATAGGCCACCAAAAATACTATTCCCCCACCTAAGAGGAAGACCCAACCTTCTATGCCACACACACCAAATTTTCCCACTACCCCTTTGTCACCTTCACCACTTCCATCCATCCTAAGACCCCACCCATCGACCTTGGCCAAGAAACCTCCTACCCAAGGTAAACACAAAAACACAACAACTAGCCTCCTCCTCATGAGCCCCTGTTACATCTAACTTACCTACACAACGTACAATTTTTTTGTCACCTACATCCATTTTACCACCTATACCCACGCCACTTCCAGTAGCATCATAAATATCCATGATATTTCCTTCTCTTCAACCAATACCTTCCACCTAGCCTCTTCCAACAACCTTCATCGCAACTCCATTATCACCTTGGCTAACCCATCCCCTTCTGCTATCTGCCTTCGCTTCTACATTGGGCATTCCTTTTCACCTTTACCCAGGAAGGTGCAACCAAAATCCAAGATCCCAATATCCTCCAAAGAGGTATTCAGACCTACAGCACCTTCAACCACTAGCTCATTTTCTACACCTTTACCCAAGATGGTGCAATCCAAAGCTAAAACAATACTACCTACCAAACCAGTGGTCAAACCTATTCTACCTCCAATTCCACCTCCCGTGGTACCTCTCCCACAAAAATCACTCACACCTCCATCTCAACCCACACTTACTTTGCATTGTGATCCATTGGCAGTATCTTACGCCAACATGTTAGAAAATATTTTAGAGACCTTTATTATCACATTGCCACCACTTAGACCTTACGACCCATTCAAACCTAAACCAACAGGGATTGATGATACAAAAATTTGCACTTACCATCATGTGCCATGATGTATAAATATATAAGGTTCTAAAGACTGTTCTTCTCCAATTATGTCCTCTTGAAGAAAAATATCACGATGATGATATTTTAGATGAGGACCCTTTTCTACTTTCACCCATCTCCACACATCCTCACCCCTTCCCTATTCAAAAACCTTCACCTCCACCTCCACAACCCTTTTACCCTCGTCCAACATTCGAGATCAATATGGTCCACATAAGAGAGCTAGCCAATCCTTTGCCCAAATGTCAATGCATTGTTGTCTTTGCACAACATCAGTATATGCCCTCACCATACTTTTTCCCATCATGTCCATACACCTATCATGAATCATCTTCTCCCTTACCCCATATTAATATGGTTAACATTACCACTCACACCTAGAAAGACAAAGGAAAGGAGAAAATAACCAGCCCATCCACCAATCCTGTGCCTAATATACCATCAGAACTTGTACCAAAAATAAGCATCCATGGACCCACATACCCTATTTCTAACGAGGTCACCCATCATACAATGATTAAAAAATTGCACCAATCTCCTCTCAAAATTTCATTATATGACCTTGTCCAAACCTCTGAGTTTCATCGACATGCCCTCATGGAGGTTTTGCAATCCATCAAGGTTTTACCTAACAATCCTATGCTTGTGGCCTCCATGAGCACTCCTTACCATGTGGCCTCTCTCACTACTTTAACCCCTTCCTCTACACCTTCTACCATTCATCAAGTAGCCACTCTCAGTTTCTCTGATGACAAGATTGTACCTCTCTAATCAGATGATCCTGATCCTGCCCTATTCATCTCCATCTATATTGATAATATATGTGTTCGACGCATTATGATCAATGGCAGTGATAACATCAACACTATCTCCTCCCATGTCTAAAACCAAATACGCATCCCTACCAATTGCATGCACAATAACCTAGGTATGTTGTGCTCATTTAATGATGCCATAACTTCAACCCTTGGCACCATCAATCTCCACCTTCACGTGGGACCCCGTACCATTCCATAATTATTCTATGTATTAGAGGGGGAATTCTAGCATAACCTGGTTCTTGGCTGACCTTTGATCTGTGTCATGGGTTGAGTTCCTTCAACCATACATCATTGTGTAAAATTTTAACATGAAGGACATAACTATATCATTCTAGCTGACCCTTCACCATTCAAAACCTATAACCATTTTATATAGACCTAATGATGTCCTTATACCAGTTAAGGAATCTACCACCACCGCCACCTCTCCTTCACCCATGGCCCCATCCACCAACATTGTCATTACCTTTCCCACACCAAACTACTCTATTCCCACTACTACTGTGGCCTCTGAAGCTAACCCATCCACTAACCCATATACTTCTCAACCAACCCATACTTCTTCTTCCCCACTATCTAGTAATTCATCCATTCCGGCTATCCACATATCAACTACCAATCCCCTTTCGGATACTCACATATCAACCACCGATCCCTTAGAAGGTGTTTTTTAACGTCTCACTCTAGAGGAGTACCACCTGTATAACATCGATACATTCCTTACTCCTCAAGAGTATGGTAACCTTCACCAACAACCCCGTTATGATCATCACGTAGGTGAGGTTTTCCCTTATGGTCCTCTCCACCTTCACATCAAATTACGTATGGGGGACTTGATACTTCTACTTACTCACCTGAACCACCTTCCTAAATGCAACCATTCAGATCTTACCTTCCATCTCTCACTAACTGCCACTTTGCCTACAACTTTTCTTTACATGGAAGGTATTTGGATTTGATTTTTATGAACAAGGCCACCATACTGTCATCTCGTGCACCACTCGTAAACATAAATAACTTAGTGGTTTTGGATTTACCAAACCATCTCCCAAGAAGGCCCGAGTAGAACTCATTAAGGATGATAAACCTTCTCCACCCCGTTCACCAGCATCACCACCTTCACCTATGGAGTCTATGGATCTAGAATCTATTCCTCCTTAAAAAAAATTCATGAACACCATTTCCCTGAGACCTATAACTTATCAACGAGATGGTGAGGCTCACTCTTCCCTTCTCTTCCTGTATCCTGACATGATCGATGACGATACACCTTCTATTAACATCGTTCAATGTCAAGACGATGAGTCTATTCTCACCTACCTTGGTGTGGAAGATTCTTATATTCATTGGTCGTTACCTTCTGAGACACAAACCATGTTAAATGAATCGACCATCGAAATCAATATTAACACTCAGGATGACCCACACATTCTAAAGATAGGAAAATCCTTAGAAGCTATTGAACAGGAAGATTTTACTTCTTTTCTTTGGGATCATAGCAAGGATTTTTCTTGTTGCTATGCTGATATGCTTGGTATTGACCCAAACATTGTGGTCCACAATATTGTCACTATTCTTGAAGCCAAACCCGTAAAACAGAAGTTACAAAAAATACATCCTCGCATTGCCCTTTTTGTCAAAGAATAACTCCAACACCTTCTTTCGGTTTCCTTCATCCTAACAATTGATTACCCTCAACATATCTCTAACATCATTCCTGTCACAAAAGCAAGAGGGGGACTCTGTATTTGCATGGATTTCTATGACCATAACTTAGCTTTCCCCAAAGATGAGTTTCCTCTACCTAGCATTGACCAACTAGTTGATCTCACTACCAGCCATGAGATTCTATCACTCATGGACAGGTTCTCAGGTTATAACCAAATATTACTTTCCCCATAATATCAACATAAAACCACCTTCATCACTCCTTGGGGGACCTTCTGCTATCCTTTCATGCCCTTTGGCCTAAAAAATGATGGTGCTACATATCAGTGAGCTATGAATTATATCTTTCATGTCATTATGCACTACATATTGGAAGATTACGTTGACGATGCTCTTGCTAAATCCAAACATCAGGATGAACAAATTACCATTATCAAGTTCATCTTCAGTCATCTCATCAAATATTGTGTTCACCTTCAAGCCAAGAAGTGTGTCTTTTTTTTCTTTCCGAAAAGATCTTTGGTTTTATCATTTCTTTGCGTGGTATAGAAGTTGACCCCACTAAAATCAAGGCTATTCTCAAAATTCCTCCACCTACTAACCTTCGTCAACTTTGTAGTTTTCAAGGAAAGTTGCAATCTATTCATCACTTTATTTCTCATCTTTTCAAATACTGCCACCCATTTCATCATCTCCTGAAAAAGGATGTCTCCTTCAAATGGGATGATGAATACCACAATGCCTTTGACACATTAAAACATTACCTCCTCCAACCACCTTTTCTCATTCCACCTAAGGATGACCAACCATTTTACCTTTACATTTTTTCCACTAATCATTCCTTAGGTGCCATGCTTTCTCATCATGATGAGAAACACAGGGAACAAGTGGCTTATTATATAATCCGTACACGTTTAGACTACGAAACTAGATACACTCATGCCAAAAAACTCTGCTTAGATTTAGTTTTTTTCACCACTAAAATTTACCAATACCTACTTAATCACAAAACCTTCATTTTCACCAATACTGACCCCTTACATTACATGTAGACTAAGCCCTACCAACATCATCACACTGCACGTTGGCTCATGCTTCTTATAGACATAGAACTCGAATTCATCCATCAAAAATATATCAAAGGACAAACCATCGTTGACCAATTTGCATAAGCACCTCTCTCCAGAAATCAATCCTATAACTTCTATTTTTGAGATGAATCCATCGCTACCCTCTCTTTGGATGATGCCATTTATCAGATGACCTTATTCTTTAATGGTTTCAAATGTCAGCTTGGGGTGGTGTTGGAGTTATCCTCATTCCTCTTGATAGTGAGCATATGCCATTATCTTTCAAACTGATTGTACTAACAATATTACCAAATATGAAGCACTCGTATTAGGCCTTCAAACCTCCATTGCCTTAGATGTTAAATCAATTAATATCTTTGGTGATTCCCAACTGGTTATAAACCAAGTTAATGGTATATACTGGTGTCGTAACGAGATACTTAAAAAGTATAAGCATCATGTTGACATACATTTGACTACCTTTGATCATTATGAACTTCAAACCACCCTGGGTTCCACTAATAAATTTTTGGACACCATGGCCTGGCTTGCTTCTTAAATTCCCACTTCACCCTCCGACTCGAAAATATTTGTCACCGTAAAAAGGTTGCAATCACCTTATTATCTATTTTGAGACATCAACCTAGTCAAAATCATTGAAACTGACCCACGTGACCTTTGGCATAAGCAGTTTGTTGACTACGTTCCCCTTTCCATTCTGTCTCCAAATCTTACTTGCAATGGACAATGAGCATTTCTACAAAGTGTCTCTTTTTATTTTATTATGGGTGGTATTTTTTACAAACGTGACTTTGACGGTATCCTCTTATAATGCCTTACAAGCTTTGAAATCCCATATACCATCAAGGAAGTTCACAACGGGAATTTTGGGGGTCACTTCAGTGGTTTAGCTGTCACTAAATGCATTCTTCACCTGGGATATTGCTATCCAACCCTAAAACATGATTGTTGTGATTATGTCAAGTGTTGTGTGAAATTTCAGCAACATGCTAATCTTCATCACACCCTATTCACACCTTATAGGCCGCACAGGATCTTTGGCATTTCTCTCAACCATCACAGATATCAACCATCATTCTTCCCAATGTCATCTATGGATTATTATTGCTATTAAATACTACACTAAATGGGTAGAAGCCATGCCTCTCATTTCTATGAAAGTTGAGAAAATATGTGAATTCATCAACCATCACATCATTTGTCACTTTGGTGTTCCTCATCACCTCATCACTGATAACAAAAAATAGTTCAAAAACAAACCTTATGGAAACTCTATGATTCCTTTGGCATTCAACTTAGTTTTTCCTCACCTTATGACCCTCAAACTAATGGCCAAGTGGAATCAACCAACAAAACCTTAAAAAAAATTATTATGAAAGTAGTTGACAATACTGGAAAGGATTGGCACACACACATTCCTTTTTACCTCAACTGCTACCACACCCTTCTCTCTAGTCTACGTTACAGAGGATTTCCTACCTATTGAAGTCTAGATTCTATCTCTTCGTATCTCACTCAAAGAGATTATCAATGATGATGACTTTCGCTAGGACCATTTGGAACAACTCAATTTATAGAAAAACTTCATCTTAATGCTCTCGACCACCTCCAAATCTACCAAAAACGTATCAAATGTGCCTACAAAAAGCATGTGCATGAACAAAACTTCTAGGTTGGTGACCTCATCCTAAAGGAAAATCAACATGTAACAAAAGAGGAGAAAATTAGATGGTAAAAGTTTTCTACTAATGTGCTTGGACCCTTCATCGTTACTCATACTTATGGATCAAGTGTTTATCATTTGTCTTAACTCGAAGGTAAACCTGAACCTGATCCCCTCAATGCCTTGCACCATCGGCCATTCTATTGTTGAATCAATTCCTATATCAACTCCTATATATTTCAATGTTCATCCCTTTAGCACGATTTAACTTCCATTTCCCTATTTTAAGGGTCAATGATTAAACAAGAATCATGTGATTAACCATCACTTTTCAACCTTATCTTAAATATGAGTACCAAAACTCTACTCATGGAATTATTCTCATAGATACTTCTCATCTGTTCCAAGATGGAATCCCATGGTTGTTCATCACTTAAAAACCCATCTTTCATAGCTAACCTTTGTGTACTATAATTTTGTCTTCATAACAGGAGCCTATCCTTCTTTATAGTCTTGTCCATGACCTAAAATTCCAAAAAATAATTCAAAAAGAAATATATGGGACTTTCAAATTCAAAACTTATTGAGTCAAACTTCTAGCAAAAAGGTGACTCCCTCAAAAGGACATCTAATATTTCTATCTTGATGTTATAAATAGACTGCTCCCTCGAAGGATAACTATACAAAGCTAGCCACACTGTACATAGTCTATTACAAAAAGAAGACTATTCTTGCAAAAATAAAATAATAAAATATATTATGAAGCTTCCTGCACATATTAGCTTCATGAAGACCTCAAGGAGATATTCTACTTATCCCACATAGACTTCCCACATCGATTATTCTATAAAAACAAAAGCAAAAAGAAAAATCTAACTTTTTCATCATGGACTTGCCTATTTTGATCTTGAGTCTATTGCCAAAAAGTCATATTGTCGTACATCAGGTTTCATTAAACCAACCTTCTTTCACCTCACCGCATTGTCATTATAACCTTCCACCTACTCAAGGGATGTGTTGCAAATGTGACATTTCATGATCATGTGACCTTCTTCACCCATATAACAATCAATCAGGCAATGTCTTTAGGTCTTACGTTCATAAGCCAATCTTTGGTATACTAGAATTGTATGGGTCCTTCTCAATTAGGTGGCTCTTTTTGTCTCCTCTTACCATTCACATGTCTTCTTACTTATTTAATTCTCATATACAAGACCAAACCATCGAAACCTATATTTTAAGAATTTTTCTTTCACCTAGAATCACCCATATGACCTAGACTCAACCATGCCTAACTGACATAGACTCAACCATGCCTAAATGACCTAAAATCAACCATGGCTAAAAAACCTAAAACTCAACAATGCCTAATTGACATAGACTCAATCATGCCTAAAATCACCCAAACCATTCTTTTACCTCATCATATTCTTCCCTAGCTTATGGGATAACTACATCGGCCTGAGGCCCCTTTTTTGGGGGGCTATGTAGGAAACACTTCGACGGCATGGGTAACTTAGAGGTTAGCTCGGCCACTCTTTATCCTTGCCAATTTTCCCCCAATTTTGTATTCACATTCTACCTTAGTTTCCATTTTACACAAAACTTGGAAATTACACAATCATAAACATATACATATTTACCATTTTATAACATCGCCATAACATACATCACTCATTTCACATTTCCATGATATCAAACATTTGGAAAATTACACCACAACATACATATACATCATCATTTATTTTCCATTATACCAATAACTTGGAAATTGAATCAAATGTAAAAAATGACTCTATTGTGCCTAACTCACCTAAACTCAACCCTTCCTATACCTAACTCTACCATTCCTAACTCACCTAGACTCCACCATACATGACCTCAACTCAATCATGCCTAACTCACCTAGAGTCCACCATGCCTATACCTGAATCAATCATGCCTAATCCACCTAGACTCCACCATGCCTAAACCTGACTCCATTATGCCTAACTGACCTAAACTCAATTGTGCCTACATGACCTCGACTCAATCATTATTGCTTCACCTAGTTTCCATCAATACACAATAATAATGGAAATTAAAAAAATTACATCATTCATCCAATAAATATCATCAATTGTATAAATGGGAGAGTGTATCAATACATATATACACAGATACAAATAAATCCAAGTGTCTGTTGAGAAAAAAAATATTTTTCTAAGGAGAAGGAACACAAAAGATACGGGTGCGAGAACAAGGTGCATTTGAAGGCACAGAAAAATAGGGAAGGAAATGTGTACCAGAATAGTTTGGCTTAGGAATTAGTCATTTTTATGGATAAGGGATATTTTTGGAAGACAGTATGTGGAGCACACATAGAGATGGAGACTTGTGTGACACACAATGATAATTTAGGAATGAGTGGCTCATAAGCACCATGCATTAGTTTGAGATAATAATAGGATTACATCTTCCAATTAACTATAGGAAGTCTATTGTTAGAACACTTGTTTGTATACATGTTATTGTAAAGGAACATGGCTATTATTAGCATAAGACCTATTTTAGGAAATGCATAGGAAGTGAAGGGAAATTCCCACCTCTATAAATATGTATTGAATTGTGTAGTTTAAAGAGACTAAATTATTATAGAGTTATGCTATTGGATTTGATGTGCGTATGACTTATGGATATACCATATAATGTAAGAAGCATTTGTGTTTTATAATGTTTAATGCAATGGATAATATTGGATGGATAATGGTGTTAAACGTAACTGAATCTGGTTCATGTATGGTTAATATTATTATAGTTATTATTTAATTCATGATTCTTTAAGAACTAGATCTGGGTTATGCATTGTGGAATGTTTATGTTTAATTATGGATCTGAATATGTTTTATCACCATCACACTAACATCCTGCACAAGCAACTCTAAAGATGGTTCTAGTACCTTTGTGTGCTTTGAGTGAACAATCAACTAAGGCTAAGTGATGTGCTAGCGCGCCTGGGTTTTTCATAGTAGATTCTACGTTGCATCATTGGTTTCGTTGTCGGGACCTCTTTTTCAACTATTTTCAAGATTTTCATGATGAAGATGTATCACTTGACCCTAGCAAGTTTTGAGGATTCGATAAAAGATATTGAAGAAGAATATGCTCAGAGGTTCAACACTGGATCTGAGTTTTACGCATGCACGTGGGTAGAGAAGAATTTGTATGATTGTTTGTATGAGAGCTTCTTTTCAATTTTTCTGGTAGAGTTGTGCGAGTGACTGATTGCTTATGCATTTAAAAGGAATTGTAGGTATCACACAATTTTTAGGATATAGGAATAATTTGATGCCCCCTATGATGCTATTCTGATTTGAACATGTGTTATGGACACTTGGTTCTGTGGTGTTCTGAATAGCTATATTTTAGAGTACTCAATTTCCACTTACTCGTGCCAATAGGTAGATGAATTTTAGTTTTTACGTTATCCCAAGGGAACTTATATGCAAGGCATTCCACTGGCAATCAAAATCTTGATGGTGACTCTAAACTTGGAAGAAATCCGATGGCTAGCTAAACCCTACCACGCACGGGGGTAGGAGAAAGTTTAGTGAAGGATGGAAGACCTAACGAAAGAGAGGCATTGAGAAGAAAGACAGATTAAGTACAATGAGGTACGTGAGAGGGAGATAGAGAGGTAGTGTGATATTTCAAAATGGATGGCATTGTGGAGAGAGATGGATCATGAAGGATTTGGAGCTCATGCAGAAGGCATCGAACCAAAGTATCTGAAACTCCCCCCATTTGGGCAAGCATGACATGGAACCCTCCTTGGCCTCATATGGGAGCATGCCAGTAGAGATGACATGGGTAGTGGGTGTGCATTTGAATCTACTTGGAAACCTAGCCCTTGTGTTTGGTTTTCCAATATCTAGTACAACCAGTAGTCAGCAAGCTAGTTTGAGGAGTAGAAGAAAAGGAGTAAATCAAGTATAAAGTGAATTTATGGACGAGAAAACATCTTCTTTGTTATTTGGGGTTACCTTTTTAGGCACATCATTGGCACATAACTTAAGCACGTAGACTTTTGGACTCACTTATGAGAGTAGTACCACCTCACAAACTGCAGGAGTTCATCTTATACCATTATTGGGACACATAACAGTACATCCACTGGTCCACTTCTGGATATAGGTGGAGGATATGGGGGAATAGGTGGCTTTCGTTCTAGTAGATCTAGTGGGTCTGGAGGAAGAGGTAACACAGTAGGTTCTGGATCAGGCTGGCATGGTCCTTACTAAACCCAGAATATTTACATGGAGATGTCACTTCATCTTCCAGAGCATAGGGGAATAGAAGATGTTTATCAACATGTGCACATAGGTCAGTGCGTTCATTATTACTAGATTGCGAGATATGTCATTTGGACCATGATGCAAGCCATTGCCCATTATTTCATCGCGTGATAAGAAAGAATGTATCTTGCTATCAAAAAATGTTTTGATCCACAACTCACAATACATAAGAGTGCAGGTTGATTGGTTAGATCCATGATGTCATCGATATTGGTGTGTAAAAGACGGGAGTATTAGATAACTCTAAAAGTAAAAATGAGCACCATGATCATGATCACAACCAAGGGTGCTATGATCAGAACGAGGGAATTTTTGAAGGAATTCATGGTAGAGGTCACGGATATTGTGGTGGATTCGGGAGTTGAGGCCGTAGTGCTAGGAGAGGCAAGTTTTCTTGTGGAATGTGCTTTACATGTGGATCTTCTGACCACTATAGGCATGAATTTCCTCATAATATTACTTGTTATTTTTGTGGGAATAATCATAACTATGAGGAATTCCTGAACTTATATGAGCATCTTAGTAAGCAACATAAACAATAAAAAAAGGGCGCAAGGATGGTTATGATACATCACACCATAGAAAATTAGTGGATGCCAAAGTTGGCACCGAAACTTGAGGTATTACCTGTGAATATTACTACACACGTTGAAGTTTTGTGCGCCAGAGAGATGTTACAACAAAATCCTACCATTACTAAGGAAGAGGTTTTACATCCAAGATATCCAGATCCTACACACCAGAAGGAGGTTTATCAGGAAACCATGGAGGTACTCAAAAATATTTAGGGTGAAATACAGTGTTTAAAGGAATAGTCACGGAAGTTAGAGAAAAAGAAGACAACATAGACGATCCATTCAGATATTGATGATTTGAAAGAGGTATGAAAGATGTTATGCTAGGAGAATATTATTCCATTACTAGGGAATTGGATAAAGAGGAACACTCTGCGTACAAGTATTGAGAATGGATGGCATATCCTACATGTTAATCTTCCCCCTCATATATTGGATTATGACAAGGAAATCACTCTGAATGTTGTTGTGGATGGATGGCTTTTGAGAAATATATTGATTGACATAGGCGCGTAAGTGAATCTACTTACTTTAGATGCATAGGTACAAATGGGCAGACCTCCATTACATCCATCCTCTAATGTATTGTTTATGGCTAATCAAACTAAGACCACTCCAATTAGAGGTTTAAAGGATGCATCCATTACTATATAGGGGGCTAAGTTCACTGGGGACTTTAAGGTCTTAACACTTGTAGAAGTAGAAAAATTCCCAGCTCTACTTGGGCACCCTTGGTGTTATGAAAATAATGCGGATCTAGGGTTCAACAAGAGGTATATAAGTTTTGAGAGAAAGGAAGAAAGATTTATTATCCATTTAACAGATGGGAAATCCACACTTTATGTTTAACCATTGAGTGAGGAAGACCTAAATAGAATTTATGTGTGTGCCATTTGAGATATGGAAGTACTTGAGCAATCTAAGGAAGGAATCCTCTAGTGGGAATATGCACAATCTATTAATGATACTACAAGTATTTCTTGTGATAATTGGTCACATGGAACTTATGAGATGGTTGGGAATGAAGTAAGAAGTGCATTTGCATAGAGGAACAAACCTCATTGTATTAGGAGGATAGGTAACAAATCTGTACCCTGGTATACTAGGGAAGAAAACCCTATGATATTCCTATGTGCCATGGAGGAGCAGTGGACAGATCTAGTGGAGAGAAGAAATATGTTAGCATATACCCTACGCGGGCCAACAACATGCTAGTGGGTGGTTCACAGGGATAATCTCATAGAATGGAATGAAGTAAGAATTGCTCTGACAACCTGACTTCTCAGGAGTAATGTGCCTACTCAAATATAAATATATCTTGGTAATCAACTTGTCAAACACCACATTCATCAGTGTGAGAGACTCTAGACAGACGGGTAGGAAGCTTTACCACCTTCACTATGGGTGCAAAAAAATTATTCCACGTTGCAAGGTTGCCCACACACTTGGTATGTTTATGTGGAACTACATAGGGAGACTGGAAATTGGCAAGACTTAATTGTAGGAATGACCCATAATTTTGAGTACTTCTCTACTAAATCGCTGGTAAGAGAGGAATTATGGGTTATGGAGTGCTTAACTATGGGAGACAGTGCAAAGGCTAAAGAACTTGTTCAGGAGTTATTTTTTGGGGAAGAACAAGGAGCACTTACTGATGAAGTAGATGATACAGATGCCAAATTATTTACACATGTTTTCTTTGAGAGGGAGAAAGGAAAGATGCTCTACATAATGGATGATGAAGAAGAAGAATAAGATTTGGACATAGATCATTCAGTAGGTACACGTAAGGTCTTAGATAGTGAGGATAAAAATGCATGTGTCTATCATGAACCTATGAAGACCAAGAAAGTGAACATTGACATAGATGTTGAACCCAAGGAGGCCATAATTGGAGATTATTAGTTTGATTCTGAAGTAGCAAAGATAATTGAGTTACTATGTGACTTCCAAGACTTATTCCCTAGGGGTTACCATGAGTTAAAGGGGGCACACGAGTCATTAGGTGGGATGAAGATAAAGCTAAAGGAAGGAGAGTGCATGATCAGGAGGAGACCTTATAGGATGAACCCTAACCTTCACGTAAATTAAATAAGAAATTGAAAAAATGTTAAAATCCGATATCATTAAGCCCCTAGAAGAATCAAAGTGGGTTAGACCCATGGTAATCAGTATAAAGAAAGATGGTCAGATTAGGATTTGAGTGGATTATAGAGAGTTGAATGTTGCATGTGTGATTGATCCTTTTCCTACAACTTTCACCAAGGAAATATTAGAAGTTGTTGTAGGGTGTGAAGTTTACTCTTTCACAGATGGATTCTTAGGGTATCGCCAGGTTACAATTACACAAGAAGATCAAGATAAAATTACTTTCACCACTGAATGGGGAATTTTTTCATATATTTTGATGCCCTTTTGGTTGAAGAATGCACCTGTTATATTTTCTCATATAGTTGTTCAAGCATTCCAAGATTTTATTCACAAATTGTTGCAGGTTTACTTGATGATTGGATGGTATATGGGCTTGTTAAGGATCATTATAACAACTTCCACTTGATGTTTGAAATATGTAGACAGTTAAGAATATCTTTAAATATCAAGAAGTGTGTGTTTTCTACACCTTTTGGAACTTTGTTAGGGCATATCATCTACAAGGAAGGTTTGTTAGTAGATTCAGCTAAGGTTGCAATTATTGTAGGCCTGAAGGAGCCTACCAGTCAAAGTGAGGTGCACACAGTTTTGGGCCACACATGGTATTAAAAAAATTGTATCAAAGGATATGCGAAGATTACCGCATCCTTGGAAGATTTACTCAAAGGAAAAGGAACATTTTATTAGGGAGAACCACAACAATGCAAATTTGAGGCATTAAAGGAGAGACTTATTACAACGCCTATTCTGAATTTCCCCTCATGGAACCAACTATTTCATGTACATGTCAACACCTCTAGCACGAAAATTGGCACAATGTTATCTCAGCCTAGAGAATGTATTATAGATCATCCTATCTATTTTTCTAGTAGAAATTTGACTCTTACATAATAGAATCATAAAACTATAGAGCGAGAGGCCTTGTCGATGATCCAAGTGTTGTATAAATTTAGACAGTACTTTCTACAAACACCTTTTTTATTTTATACAGATCACATGGAATTAAAATACTTGGTAAATAAGCCCATTTTACAGGGGTGCATATGTCAATGGGTGCTCTTTTTCCAATAATTTGACTTTACAGTCATGGTAAAACCAGGTAAAAGTAATTTTGGCCCAGACCAATTATCAAGGATTCAATCAAGGGAGGACACACAGAAAATTGAGGATACAATGTAAGATGTAAATTTGTAGAGGTTATATTGTGTACCTTCAAAATTGGAGGATATTGTGATCTTTTTTATGTAAAGGTATGACGCTAGAAGGAATGAATCCTTAGAGAAGAAACAACTTACAATTCACGTTTCACCTTTCATGTTAATCAGTGGTGACTTATACAAAATAGGACAAGACAAAGTCTTGCATCGATGTGTACTAGAACATGAGCACACAGATATCATGGAAGAGGCTCATGGTGGTATTACAGGTTGGCACTATGTAGGTGATGCCACCGTGCGTAAGATTTTACTCACTGGATTATTGTGGGAGACCTTATACAAGGATTGTAAAGAGTATTGTAAGGTGTGTGATCACTGTCAATGCCTTGGAAAACCTGCAAAAAGATATGAAATGTCTTTAAGGCCTATTCCTATTATAGAGCCCTTTGAAAAATGGGCCATAGACTTTGTGGGTACTATTTCCCCAGTCACACGTAGAACATGATCATGCTACATAATCACTTACACATATTATCTTACAATGTGGGAAGAAGCAGCACCTACAAAGGATTGCATAGTAGCTACAACAACAAGGTTCTTATGGGAAAATATTCTTTCTAGGTATGGGTGTCCATTGAGTTTGAAAAGTGATAGGGGCACACACTTCTTGAATGCGACAATAAGGATTTTTTTGGATGAGTTTATGGTCATGCACCACATGAATACACATTATCACCCTTAAGAAAATGGGATTGTTGAGGATTTTAATAAGATATTGAGCCAGACCTTGACAAAAAATTATGATATTGGAAGGAAAGATTGGGATGATAAATTTTCTGATGTACTATGCGTGTGTAGAATAACTTACAAGAGGTTGAATAAGGCTACACCTTTTCAGTTGGTGTTTGGAACAAAATAAGTTCTTCCCATGGAATTCATGTTACCTTCTTTGTGTATTACACATGTGGGAGGTCTAGCTAATGAGAAAGCATTAGAAGAGAGAATTGACAAGTTAATACAATTGGATGAGAGGTGTGTCATAGTACATTAGAGTCAGAAACAAGAAAAGGCCAGGAAGAAGGCATGTCATGATAGACACATCACGGACAAAAAGCTTGAGGTTGGACAAATGGTACTTCTTTATGATTCCAAGTTTCTACGCCATCCAGCAAAACATAAGATGAATTTTCTGGGACCCTATGTTATCAATCACATCCTTGAATCAGGCGCTTATCAGTTAGAGGTGCTTGATGGAACACATTTACCTAGTTACTTCAATGGAAGTAGGCTGAATCCCTACTATAAATAAGTCTTCTTGGTGTTTGTAATAAGGAAGTATTTTTATTTAGTATATATTTCACTTTTTTTATTTATTTTAGTGTATTTCCTTCTTCGTTTCTATGCTTTATGAATTTAGTTTGGTGTTTTGTGTAAGAAGAATGTTTGTGCACTAGAATCTAATTAAAATATGAAGTATTTTTATGCGTACACATAATAACGCATTGTTACATGTGTTATTTAAAGATGGAAAGGAGCTGCTAGAAAGAAGATTGATCCTAGAGAAGACCATAGTTGGAAATAAATGAATGAACAATATAATGTGAGGTAAGTTGTGGCCATGGAAACTACCAAGGGAAGGAGCAGTGGCGAGGTAATTTGGTATATGGACACGCATAGAAGGAGGTCTTCATCCAAAAGGTAGGAAGGCACACTAAAAGGTTATAGCTAGGGCGTGAAGGTGTACCACGCGAAAGCTGGGAAAATGGTCAATTAATGATAGGATTGGTGGTAGGTGAAGGAGTAATAAATGCACTAACTATTCACAAATCTATATAAGGACGTGATGTGGGTTCATTTTTACCTTTTCAATCATAGGTATTCAAGTGAGCTAGTTGTGACCGAGCCAAGCTAAACATATTGAGGTGCGGAGAGCAGTGAAACTAGATGTGGAGAGCGTATTTGTGAGTAGAAGAGGCTTGCATCCCCATTGGAAAAGGGTTTGAGTGAAGCATAAGCATTGAGAAGGAGTTAGGGCTCATGTTTTCAAGCTAGGGCATGGGGTTTTGAACTCAGGCATGCATTTTTGAGATACAACATAAAGGATTACTCGATAGAGATGAAAAGGTGATCTTTTTCACCATGACACCGAAGAAAGCACCTGTAGCAGGTATGAAGGGAAAGAAAAATGTTGAAGTTTATCTAGAGATCAATTTTTCAGAGATGCAATATCCAGAAGGATTTATAATCACACAGGATTGGGATTCCCATATCCACATATACAAAGTAAGTGATTATAACCACCGCATCACCGACAACAAGGGAGAGTTGGATGCTTTGTTGAATAAGAAGACCAACAAGCACGCGATGGATGACATGCCAGTGTATGATGATGCTGGGGAGAAGTTACTCAAGAAGGTAGGGGTTTATCAATTGTATGAACTCCAATATTTTGGATAACTAGAAGCTTCATACCAATGGATTATGAGTAGAGTCCACAAGGGCTTCTATTTTTTGGATGGAGCGTAAGGATCCTAGCGGTCTTGATTGCTCCATTAACAGGATTTAAGGGCACATGGACATATATTATTAGTGATTTGACTGATAAGGAAACTATTATAACCAAAATAAAGGAGTTGGGATACTCCGAGGGTCTGTGCGAAATGGACATATACAAATTAAGGAAGTACCCTATGGTGCAAGAAGTCGTGCATCTAATCACTAAGTTGAATGATCAAGAAAGGTGGTCACAAGTAAACAAAATGAGGCTACATATCATGAAGAAGATGTCAAGAGGAAAATTCTATAATCTAGCAGGATACATAGCAGAGACAATTACTAAGGAAGTGCACATAGGTGAAAAGATAACTTTTGGTGTTATCCTCTCATCTTTGGTGTTTGTAGAAATTGGATTTCCCAATGGGCCAAAGAACAAAATTTGGAAATACCCTGCATAGAAGAAGTCTCTCATGGAGAGATTTGAGAAGTATTTGTGTGAAGGAAAAATAAGAGGCCCATTCAAACAAAGGGAAAAACTATGGTATGATCGATTGCGCGTAACATTTGAGGAGGAATGGCACATTCTAAAGGATTTACCTTTAGTAGTGGGTAAGGAAGTACAATTCACGGTGTATCAAAACTTTTTCATCATGTGGTTTGCAATGAAGGATGGAAAATGGATTCCATTGTGTAAACTACCCTATGCCTTTACAACACGCTATTTCCAGGCCTCAGTACACAAGTTTACTGATGTGCACCAGTTGAGATTTAATGCAAACAAGGTAGATTTTGACTACCATATTCTCTAAAAAAATTATGTATATCCACGTTGATCTACCTACATTGAGAGGATCATTTTAGATGTTATAAATATGAAGTCGGTAAGTTTGTACATTAGGGAAAGTGGATCTGCACTCGTATATCTTCATCTTAATCCTAGGTTGGAGAATAGCAAGTATGTGGAGAATTAATTTATGCTCCCATATCTACCTAAAGGAAACCACACAGTTGAGAATGTTCAAGCTCTAAATCCTACCTCGACCATAGAGATAGACAAAGAAGAAGAACATGAGGATAGTGGTGGCTTGGACCATAGAGGTCAGAGGAAGCCCACAGATAAAGTGGAAAGTGAGTGCATAAATACTCCACCACAGGTGCGAGAGGAAGAGGATGAATTAGACGTAGATACAGTCTAAGAGGAACACTAGTTTAAGAAGGTGTTCAGAAGAACCAGGAGCCAAGGTGCAGGAAGCTAACAACCTTTATGAAGTTCACCTCGACTCTCCCCTCAGAAAGAATCACTAGATAAAAAGAAAATAAGAAAATTACAACTTAACGAGGAGGTGGAGGAGTCTGAAGAGACAGTGCCATGAACCCAGTTCAACCAGAAAATATGGAGGAACCCAGGGAAGAAGAAATGAAATATGAAGAGGAAGGGGTGAAAGAAGTAGAAGAAAATGTTCACGAGTAGCCCAACACACCTATTACAATTGACGTAGGAGAAGGACCAACTCCAGATCTTGGTGCCCAGGTTCCTAAGGGTTCAAGAATAAAAAGAGAAAGAACAATTGAAGAGTATGTTGTCCCTAGTATGGGCTATGCCGAGGACACAAGAAAAATCATCCACACCTAGTTTTAGAGTACTATGGACCTTAACGAGTTATATGGGTGGGAGCGGATGTATCCCGATATATCCACTACGTGCATAAGTAAGAAACTATCTTGGTCCATGAAAACCCATATGGAAGAACCATATTTTTACATGTATGAGGAGTCTTGTGTCTCACGAAGAGTGAATAAGGCACCCCAAAGCAAGCACATGATGATTAAGCCTACTCTAATGTTTGATGAGCAAGTCAGTAATTCCTTGGTCAAGGTATTTTCTAAGGTGGCGTAGAGAAATGTTGATAAGGCTGCCACCATTTGAGCACTGATAGAAGATAATAAGGATAAAACTACAAAGATAGCGCGCCTAAAGGAAGAGAAGGAACAAGAATGGAAAAAGAATGAGGCTTTCATTAGCATGGCAGAGGATATTGGTGATCACATCCTCAAAGAAAGGCGTCATCTAGAACCTAAGGTAATTGAAAATTTTCCTTCTGCTATGCATTATGTGCGTACTTTGGTTGATTTGGTGTTAAAGGATGGACCAATTCAAATTCCCACACCAAAATATGTTGAACATGAATCATAGAGGGAAAGGGCCTCTATGATTAGAAAAAATTTAACTTATGAGGCATTGCTCCAAACTTTAAAGGATGAGCTGAAGAAAGTAGAACAAGCTCTTAATTTGTGTGTAGCTCTAGAAGTAGTAATAAGGATCAGAACTCTTGTAGAAGATAATGAAGTTTTGACAGTAATGAAAGATGAGACATTAGGGAAAGCAAAAAGATTGGCACTGGTGAAACAAAAGTGTGAAGCCCTCGCAGCAGCCCAGGAACCACGTAAGGAGATGATTGATGAGATTGGGAAGCTCATAGCACAAAATATAGATCTCATGGAAGGAATGATGTCAAGTATGGACAATGTTTTCCGAGTACTGTAGAATGAGAAAAAAAATATTACTCAGGATGAACTAGATGTTATAGCCATATATTTTCTAGAGAAAACAAGGACCGCACTGAGTGATTGGCAGACATTGGAAGCTTAAATCATAACTGAGTATCCAGAGTTGATCCTCATAGTTGAAGAAGAGGATGTTGTAGGGTGAAGGTTCATTCTTTTATATAGTGATTCTTTAATTATTTCATCACTTAATCTTTATTATTTGGGAACATCAGAAATAATTCCTATTTCTGGGACACCAATGTACTTTAGTGTGGGGTGATGTTCAGGAGATAGAATATTGTTCTAAGGAGAAGGCACACAAAAGATACGTGTGAGAGAACAAGGTGCATTTGAAGGTGCAGAAAGATAGGGAAGGAAATACATTCCAGAATATTTTGGCTCAAGACTTAGTCATTTTTAAGGATAAGGAATATTTTTGGAAGATATTGTGTGGAGCACACATGGAGATGGAGAATTTCCCAACACACAATGGTATTTTAGGAACGAGTGGCTGATAAGCACCATGCATAGTTTGAGATAATGTTAGGATTACTTCTTCATGTTAACTATACGAAATCTATTGTTAGAACACTTTCTTGTATGCATGATATTGTAAAGGTGCATGGCTATTATCAGGATGTGACCTATTTTAATAAATGCATAGGCGGTGAAGGGAAAGTCCCCACCTCTATAAATATGTATTAAATTGTGTAGTTTAGAGAGACTAAATTATTGTAGAGTTATGTTGCTGGATCTGATGCGCGCATGACTTGTGGATATACTATTTAATGTAAGAAGATTTTGTGTTTTACAATATTTAATGCAATGGATAATACTGGTTAGGTAATGGTGTTAAACATAACTGAATCTGGTTCATGTATGGTTAATCTTATTATAGTTATTATTTAATTCATGATTATCTAAGAACTAGATCTAGATTATGCACTATAGAATGTTTATGTTTAATTATGGATATGAATATGTTTTATCACCACAACACTAACATCTTACACAAGAAACTGTAAAGAGGGGCCTAGTAACTTTGCACGCTTCAGGTGAACACTCAACTCAGGCTGAGTGATGTGCCAGTGCACCTGGATTTTTCATGGTAGATTCTAGGCTACATCAGTGTCTCAAATTCTCTCATATGTAATCTCACATATTTCACACACATACCGGTCTATATATCAAAAATCAAAACAATGATCATATCAAGTGACTAATCATCACCCCACCTGATATTCTCCGAGCCAGTCTCACCTATCTCCTCCTCCCTATATGTCTACCACCCTACCAGGATCTCTACACCCTCCATGGGTCTCAATCTAATCTCTATCTATCCCTCACTCAGGCCTGGCCTCTGAGAACTCATAACCTCTCCACGGCCCTATCCACAGGATTTACAGCCCCCTATACTCCTTGAACAGTGAGTCCTGGATCACATATACTCACTAGCTTCCTGTTGGTCTCTATACTCGACATATGAAGGGACATCTATACCAGTAGTCATCAGGTAATCTTGATAGTAGCGAGCCTCATTCAAGGCATCTGTGAACCTCTTCATTGACACAATCTCTAGTGGTGTCATGGGGCTCACTACAACCTATGAGCTCTACCAATCTAATAATGACCTCAGCCCCTATCCTGATTCTTGTCCTCCTACCTATGAAGGTGCCTGTAATATAAGATCCTATCCCTGGGCCTATGAGGGTACATGTACCTATGCTACAACCTAGGCTTGTAAGGGCACAACTTGTGTCTGTGCAATGGCAAGCTAACCATATAGACCTATCACCTATGCATGTAAGGAAGTCACCTATCCACCATTCCCATATCCACCCTATACAAATGCCTATCTCTATGCTACTTGAGCCTATAAAGCTATCACATGAGCCTGTAAAGTGGCTACATGTGCCTCTGAGCCTGTGAGATGCCACTGTAAAATAATAATATGTGTCTACAAGGCAATCACCTACCCCTATAATTTATCTCTCTGCACTTTGATCGTAGCTAGATCTGGCTTCCATGACCTTGGTGGTGTTGCTCATTGTTGTTTTACCCATCATTGCCTATACCCATCGGTGACTCCTGCGTCATCAATGCGAAAATATCATGCCTTCTCATCCTATCTTGTAGGAACACTCAGACATGGTGGAGACATGGGTCTCTCCACATCATCTATGTAGTACTATGGGAAGGGTGGAGGCATGTCCTATGGCATCCCAAACTGCCGGCTAACCCTATCTATAGGTATCATCTCATGCTCACCGACACGCCGCCCCTATATCTACCTCAAGAATTGTAATCCCTCCAAACCCTCTACCATACCTATGTATGAAGGATATCCAATTTATGACATCCACATAATATTAACCCTTGACAGACCCTCTTGCAACTGCCTATAGTATATCACATCATAAGTCGCCCTTAGCTTCCCACCAACTGGTACCCAACATCTGTAACCAACTCTGAGAAATCCACCCCTGAACCAATATTGTCATGGTAGACCTGCTGGGCACACACACATGATGTGCACATATGCTCAGTAGTGTAGTTAAAAAATTACATCACATCCCGAATCGCCACAATCTCCCGTAAGCCCATAGCTCCCTATATAACTGAACTAAGAAAACTGGTGCCTAAGAAAAGTAGACCCTCTCCTCTATCATATCCTGAAGCACTCCCATCAGTGTTCATGGTAATCTCCTACCCTCATAATCTGGCTAAGAAAAACAACCTACCACCTCCATCATCAATACAGAAAACCTCATCTCTTGTGGGTAGGCATGCATGTATATCCCCATATGTGAGGTTCATGTTGTGATAGGTCAATACGACCATCACCTCATAAAATACTGCAACTATCTTCTCCAGTGAAGCTTTAGATGAGATGGAATAAACTAGCTCCCCAATAATAGGAAGCCTCAGGATCTGGTACATGTCCTCTAAGGTGATGGTCATCTCACCCGTCAGTAGGTGGAAGGTATTGGTCATTGAATCCCATCTTTCGATGAGAGTTAAAATCATACTATGATCTCAAACTATACGCCTATAGCGTTAGACCCTGATAAGTCCAACCTCAGTCATATGCGTCCACTCCTCCACATTCACATTGGGCCACATCCATATTAATAGAGGTGGTACTCTATCCCGCATCCTAAGATGATCTCTAGCCTGCATCATCCAACACAACCATGTCAAGAAATGACTACCTCAAATCACATATTACCCACCAAACCATACCCAACCACATTAATCATGTATATCCCCTTTACCTAATTCACCTACAAGCCTACTAATCCTTATCATTATTTCCCATTATCTCATTTCACTTCACCTACTTACCTATCCCATATCGCCACAATCATATTTTACCCTCTTCTACCTACATTCATCTTCACCTACCCCTTCTTGACCTATTTTACTTTCCTACCTAGCCTTTCTTACTCTATTTACTCTTAACGTTAACCATCAACGGTCACTTTGACCATCACCAGCTTTTCCTAACCGTCATCGCTTCCACGTAACCAATGTCGGTCACTTAAGACCTGACCAATGCTGACCAAAGATGACTGACATCGGCCAAACCATGACCGACATTGGTCTCTGTTGTGGCACCCAAAAATCAAAACCCATCCCCCCATGCCTAAAAATTCACAAAACAACATAACTAACTACTCCCACCCACCCAAAATTATCCTAGCTTCATTCCCCATCCTATTTAACCTATGTATGATGTTCCCACCCCCAATTTCCTTAAAATTTTCGCACAAATTAAAAAATTCACATTACACCCAAAATTTGAAACCGATTTCAACAAACTCTTCTCAAACAAATGATAGATTCGAATTGAATCCTACCTCGTCTCAACGCCATCTCCATGGTGGCACATCTGGCCACTACGTCGGTCATCCACCCATTCCCTCTCCCACCTCTACCGTGACCAAATCATTTCCTCACCTCTAAATGAATCGAATCAATCAAATCACTCTCATGGACCCACTAATCAAACACCAATCACCCACTATGCGGCTCACCAACTCATCTCAACACCTCATACTATCATTTTACAATCTTCCCCTTCTCCTTTGTAATTTTCTAAAAGTGGAAAAGTCAAAATGAATACATAAACACATAGATTTTTTGTTTTTAATCCCCAAATCGACATGACCGATGTCAGTCATGTTATGCCCTATTCAACCTACGTTAGTTACACCATAACCGAAATTGGTCACCTTTTATTACCTTTTTAGTCACCTTATGCCCATTTTCACCTACAAAACATTACTGACCAAATACCTTTTACCTTTACTATTACCTCTTACACCCTACCCACAAGCCTAGAATATATGTACATTTCCTGAACTGTGTTTAGGGACTTGTTATTTACCTATACCTTTTCCTTACATGTGCCCTACCCAACATACCCTGAACTGAACCACCTTTTGGTGATGTTTGAATTTGTGTACTCATTATACCTTGTGATGTTTTTGCCCATGTTGTTTAGCCTATTGACCTTATCTTGCCTATTGTTGTGCTGTTTATCCCAACCAAATCTTTCGTGTACCATATCATACCTAAAATTTCCTACACCTAACCTAAGTTGTGTTTTCGGACCATATCCTTTACCCTGGATACCTGAATCACTTCAACATCATTTAGATAACCTATCATCCTTGTACAATGTCAAGTTTGCAAGCTCTTACACCTGGTACTATATCACAATCTATACATGTGCATGCATTCGATTGTCAATACCCATTACCCAATATGAACCTTACCCATTACCCAACATGACCATACCTTTACCTATAACCAGCCTACTCTCACTTTTATCACTAACCCATTTATAAAACCACTCACTGATTCCATATAACACCTCATCAACTCATGGTTTGAGGGGGATCACCTTTAGCCCTACCTAGGGCCACCCCACGCTTGCTTATATTTAGGGAAACCACTTCCTGTTTTTGTCAGCATCGCTTACCAATACAAGCTACATGAAAAGGGGAAAATGTAGACACCAAATTTGGGTCACACTCCCCTTGGTCCCCTTTAATTAATTAGCGTAACGTATTCACCTAACCATGAACCCTTACCCCATATTCATATTAATTTAATTACTTACTATTGAATTAATGCTCATCCTCACACTATTAATTAATTTAATTACTTTAATTTACACCTCACCTAGCCACATCACCTAGACACCTCATCATGGACTAATTCTTAGTCTATTAATTAACTAGGACTCAGTCTCCACTTATCTTAACCAATTAGGACTTAGTCTAACCCTAAAATTAAATTCATATTCCTTCTCCAATAATACTCATGATTATCTAAATATTAACCCTCACTTGAGACCCAAAGTGAAAATCAGAGCACGCCAAAAATAGCAAGGATTTTCCTATTTTTGGAAAACCTAGGATTTCCCACCTTCACTGACGCCAGTTAACCATCAACAAACGTCGGTCACCGTAACCGTCGTCGGTTACCTTATATACAATTTTGTAAATTTTTACCTAGGTTGGTCATTTTGATTTTTGAGAGATCTATTGCACTTAAGCACAAACCAGAGACTTCTCAGCATCTAAATGACGGAATACACTGAACCACGGTCCCAAGCAAGCACATGATACTTGTCCAAAGGAATTAGCATTCATGGGAACACTCTGGGAAGTATTTCCATGACACTGACCACGAATTTCTTTATGGATCAACCAATACCTTCCTTCACCAACCAGGCCTGCAAAAAAAATTAAGAGTATTTGATTTACATCATTCTGTACTTACTCAAAGTGTAGGTTCTTTATCATTTTTTATTATATTTTTTTCTTCTATGCATTCCTCCATCCCCACCATCTTGTCAATTTTCCCATCTGACCACCCACATCCTTATACCTCTCCATACCTCTTCTCTATGCATTCTTGAGTCTTCTTGACATTATTATGAACCCAACCATCCTCCCTTCATCCTCTATGTAATCACAAAGAATTCCAAATCTACCATTTATTTAATTACCACCAAATTTTCCCCACAGATTTCAGTCACCTTAACCGTCATCAGTCTCCCCTCTATATCAGCATCAGACACCATACCTATGTCGATTACTCCATCTCTAGTCAACTTTCATTAAACTTCCCCTAGTATCCCCAAAACCTCACAAGCCTTACCCAAACTTGATACCCCACCTATAACCTCACCATAGACATTCCCAACTCTTTATGCAGACACAGAGAGATCCTAGACACCCACTTTTGACATTCTTCCAATACCCACAATAATCGATATTGGTCATCTTGAACCATCATTGGTCATACCCTAACCGGCATCGGTCTCTGTGCTTGGTAAAACTTCCTTAGACCAAAAATCTTCCTAATCACCTAAAATCAGCCCAAACTACACCAAATCTTACCCAAACCCTATTTTTGACCCTCAGACTACATGCCCAGTTTGCAACCTAACCCATGAACTTCACCAATTTAGTTATCAAGAATTTAATTGGATTTCCACTTATAGTATTCTGAGACACCTAAATCGGAACATTAGCATTAGATTATTTTAGTTGCATGTTCAGTTATTTTATATTGATTTACATATCATTGGATTGATAACTGTTGAGGAAGTATCCCACTTCCTGGCTCTATCTCACGCTTGGAAATCCACTAACCTTTTCTATTAACTATATCTTGTGGTCTTGCTTTGTATTACAAGTAGTTCCTCCTTGCCAAAAGAAATATCACGCAATCAGTTTGGATCATAATCAGAAACGTGCGTGCTCAACCTTTAACCAATGTGATAATAGGTATTCCTCCAAAACTCATCTTAACACCTCATACTATCATTTTCCAATCTTCCCCTTCTCCTCTGTCGTTTTATAAAATCAGAAAAGTCAAAATGAATCCGTAAAACATAGATTTTTCTTTTTTAGCCCCAAATTGACATGATCAACATTAGGCATGTCATGCCCTATCCAACCGATGTTGGTTACACAATAACTGACATCAGTCACCTATTATTACCTTTTGAATCACCTTATAACTCATCTGCTCTTGGTTTGAGGGGGATCACCTTCAGCCCTACCTAGGGCATCCCCACGCTCACCTGTATTTGGGGTAACCACTTCCTATTTTTGTCAGTGTCACTTACCAATACAAGCTATGTGAAAAAGGGGAAAATGTAGATACCAAATTTGGGTCACACTCCCCTTGGCCCCCTTTAATTAATTAACATAACGTATTCACCTAACCATGACCCCTTACCCCGCATTCATATTAATTTAATTACATAAAATTGAATTAATGCTCATCCTCACACTATTAATTAATTTAATTACTTTAATTAAATTAATTTACACCTCACCTAGACACCTCATCATGCGCTTATTCTTAGTTTATTAATTAACTAGGACTGAGTCTCCACTTATCTTAACCAACTACGACTTATTCTAACCCTAAAATTAAATTCATATTCCTTATCTAACAATACTAACGCTTATCTAAATGCTAACCCTCTCTTGAGACCCAAAATGACAATAAGAGCATGCCAAAAATAGCAAGGATTTTCCTATTTCTTGAAAACCTTGGATTTCCCACCTTAATTGACACCAGTTAACCCTCAACCAACACTAGTCACCCTAACCATCATCAGTTACCTTATATATAGTTTTGTAACATTTTATCCAGGTTGGTCATTCTGTGTTTTTAGATATCTATTGCACTTAAGCAGGAACCATAGACTTCTTAACATCTAGACAATGGAATACACTCAACCACAAGCCCAAACAAGCACTTGATACTCATCCAAAGACATTTGCATTCATGGGAACACTCCGAGAAGTATTGTCAAAAAAACGACCCCAAAGTTCTTCATGGATCAACCATTACCTTCCTTCACCAACCAGGCTTACAAACACAAGTAAGTGTATTTGATTTGCATCATTCTATACTTACTTAAATTGTAGGTTCTTTATCGTTTGTTATTATATTTTTTTCTTTTCTGCATTCCTCCATCCCCACCTTCCTGCTGATTTTCCCATCCGACCACCCACAACCTTCCAACTCTCCATAACTCTTCTCTATACATTCCTAAGTCTTCCTGACATTATTATGAACTCAAACATCCTCACTTCATCCTCTATGCAATCACAAAGAAGTCCAAATCTACCATTTATTTAATTACAACCAAATTTCCCCTACTGACACTAGTCACCTTAACTATTGTTAGTCTTCCCTCTGTACTGACATCACTTACTAGACTGACATTTGTTACTGCATCTCCTATCAACTTTCATTAAAATACCCCTAATATCCCCAAAACCTCACAAGCCTTACCCAAACCTGATACCCCACCTACAACCTCACCACAGACCTTCCCAACTCTTTGTAAAAACACAGGGAGAACCTAGACACCCACTTTTTACATTCATCCATTACCCACATTAACTAATTTTTGTCATCTTGAATCGTTACTGGTCATACCTTGACCGATGTCGGTATCTGTGCTTGGTAAAACTGCCTTACACCAACGAGCTTCCTAATAACCCAAAATCAACCTGAACTACACCAAAGCTTACCCAGCCCCTGCTTGTGACCCTTAGGTCACCTTCCCATCTTGTAACCTGACCCGGGACTTTCACCAGTTTAGTTATCAATAATTTAATTAGATTGAAACTGATAGTAGTTTGAGACACCTAAATCGGAACACTAGCATTAGATTCTTTTATTTGCATGTTCAGTTATTTTATATTGAGTTATATATTAGTGGATTGATAACCATCAAGGAAGTATCAAAGTTTCTGGATCTAGCTCACGTCAAGCAGTCCACTAACCTTTGTTAGCCAAAAGGAATCTCACACAATCAATTTAGATCAGAAATAAGAAACACACACACTCAACCTTCAACCAAATTGATAACCGGTATTCCTCCAAAAATCAGCTCAACACCTCGTACTGTTATTTTCCAATCTTCCTCTTCTCCTCTGTCATTTTCTAAAAGTGGAAAAGTCAAAATGAATCCATAATATATGGATTTTTATTTTTTATCTCCAAATTGACATGACCAACGTCAGCCATGTTGTGCCCTAGCCAATCGATGTCGGTTACACCATAACCGACATCAGTCACCTTTTCTCACCTTTTGAGTCACCTTATGTCCATTTTTTCCTACAAAACATTATTGACCAAATACCTTTTACCTTTACCATTACCTCTTCCACCCTACCCATAAGCCTACACTACATGTATATTTCCTTAACTGTGTTTAGGGACTTGTTTTTTACCTATACCTCGGCCTTACCTGTGCCCTACCCAACATACCCCAAACTGAACCATGATTTGGTGATGTTTGACTTCATGTACTTGTTATACCTTGCGATGTTGTTGCCCATGTTGTTTAGCCTAATGACCTTACCTTTCCTATTACTATGTTGTTTATCCAGACTGAACCTTTGGTGTACCAGATCATACCTAAACATTCCTTAACCTAACCTAAGTTTTTTTTCCAAACCATATCATGTACCCTAGATACCTGAATCAGTTCAACATTGTTTGGATAACCTATCGACCTTGGATGATGTCGATTTTGTAAGATCTTCCATCTCGTACCATATCTCAATCTATATTTGTGCGTTTGTTCGATTGCCATTACCCATTACCCAATATGACTGTTACCCATTACCAAACATGACCATACCTTTACCTACAACCAGCCTACTCTCACTTTCATCATTAACCCATTTATCAAACCACTCACCGATTTCATCTAACACCTTGTTAGCTCCTGGTTTGAGGGGGATCTCCTTTACCCCTACCTAGGTCAACCCCACACTCACCTATATTTGGAGAAACCACTTCCTACTTTTGCTAGCATTGCTTACCAATACAAGCTACACGATAAAAGGGGGAAAATGTAGACACCAAATTTTGGTCACACTCCTCTTGGTCCCCTTTAATTAATTAGCGTAATGTATTCACCTAACCATGACCCCTTACCCTGCATTCATATTAATTTAATTACTTACAATTGAATTAATGCTCATCCTCACACTATTAATTAAATTAATTTACACCTCATCTTGGACTTATCCTTAGTCTATTAATTAACTAGGACTGAATCTCCACTTATCTTAACCAACTAGGACTTAGTCTAACCCTAATATTATAGTCATATTCCTTCTCCAACAATACTCCCTCTATCTAAATACTAACCTTCACTTAAGACCTGAACTGATAATTAGAGCACGCCAAAAATAGAAAGGATTTTCCTATTTTTGGAAACCTAGGATTTCCCACCTTAACCGACGTCGGTTACCCTAACTATCATCTGTTACCTTATATATAGTTTTGTAACCTTTTACCCAGGTTATTCATTCTGATTTTTTAGATATGTATTGCACTTAAGCACAAACCAGAGACTTCTCAGCATCCAAACAATGGAATACACTCAACCAAAAGCCCAAAAAATCACCCGATACTCGTCCAAAGGCATTAGCATTCATGGGAATACTACGGGAAATATTGCCATGACACTGAACGCAAAGTTCTTCATGGATTAACCATTACCTTATTTCACCAACTAGGTCTACAAATACAAGTAAGTGTATTTGATTTGCATCATTATGTGCTTAAAGTGTAGGTTATTTATCATTTGTTATTAGATTTTGTTCTTCTCTGTATTCCTTCATCCCCACCTTCCTGCCAATTTTCCTGTCCGACCACCCACAAACTTCTAGCTCTCCATACCTCTTCACTATGCATTCTTGAGTCTTCCTAACATTATTACAAACCAATCCATCCTCCCTTCATCCTCTTTGCAATCATAGAGAAGTCCAAATATACCATTTATTTAATTACAACCAAATTTTCCCCATTGATGTTGGTCACCTTAACTGTCATCGGTCTCCCCTCTGTACTAGCATCAGTCACCAAACCGATGTCAGTTATTGCATCTCCAGTCAAATTTAATTAAAATACACCTAATATCCCCAAAACCTCACAAGCCTTACCCAAACCTGATACCCCACCTACAACTTCACCAAATACCTTCCCAACTCTTTGTGTAGACACTGGAAGAGCTTAGACACCCACTTTTGACATTCTCCCATTACCCATAGTAATCGATATCGGTCATCATGAACCATCATCGGTCATACCATGACTAATGTCGGTCTGTGCTTGGTAAAACTGCCTTAGACCAGTAAGATTCCTAATCACCCAAAATCAACCCAAATTACACCAAAGCTTACCCCGACCATGTTTGTGACCCTCAAGCCACCTGCCTAGCCTACAAACTGACCAGAGACCTTCACCAGTTTAGTTATCAAGCATTTAATTGGATTGACATTGATAGTAGTCTAAGACACCTAAATTAGAACACTAGCATTAGATTCTTTTATTTGCATGTTCAGCTATTTTTTATTGAGTTATATATCAGTATATTGACAACCGTTGAGGAAGTATCACATTTCCTAGATCTAGCTCATGCTAGGAAGTCCACTAACCTTTGTTATTAACTGTATCTTATGGTCTTGCTTTGTATTACAGGTAGTTCCTCCTAACCAAAAGGAAGCCAACACAATCAGTTTGGATCAGAAATCAGAAGCACGCACACTCAACCTTAAACCAACATGATAATAGGTATTCCTCCATAACCCTTTTACCTTTATCTGTTTCATTATCTACAATAATCCAGTGAAACAAGGAGAATTTACTAGAAAACGTTTTAGGATTAGAGAAATTTCATGTTCACATTAGTCTTTGCATCCAATCTACATACCTAGAACAATTAGGTACCTCTTTATATAACTATTTTTATACCCTTCTTGTGTTTTAAGCTATCATTTCATTGTTGTATATTTGTTTATTGTATTAATAGTTGTATTATGGATTGCATGGTTAACATGGATTAATTTATTCAAAATTTTCTACATATAACATATCTTACATCTTACATCATACTATTATATTTGTAGGGGTAGACATTTGGTGAATCTAATCCCAATTTAATATCTCACTTTTTTTCAAACCTTAGTGTTTAACTGTGTATGATTCCATTTTAGGACAAAAGCATTGCTATATTTTTGTTTTCCATGGATAGTCCTCATGATTCCTTGATTTATTTCCTTGATTTCCTTTACCATAAACCTTCTTATACTAACATCCTAGGTGAGGATTTTAGACACATTTTGATATACCCAGACACATCCCATTCATATGTGACATCTTTTCTTAGAATTAATTTAGACTTTTTTTTAAGACATTCCATCAAAAATTGATGATTCTTGTCACTATGAGTATGAGGGAACATATGAGGATTATGATAACAAGATTTATAATCATTTTTACCACATTTATTCTAATTATGATATTTTTTCTCATGATATCTTTACTATTATTACTAATAATTTTCAGGAGAGGGCTCCCATAATGAATCGTATACTCATACCCATGGCCTTATCAAAGATAATGAGCTTCATTTTACATGATTTTTGTAACACAATCCTTGTCACATTGATGCTTTTTTATACATTTCTCAAGATCAATTCAAGCATACTTTGACATCCTTGACTCTTGAGTCTACTCTCACATATTCTACTATCGATACATCTACTATTCCTACTTCTATAATATCTATATCTTTGGGGACAACTAATATCCCACCTCATATTTTTCATATGACTATTCATATGTCCACTTCTATTCTTAAATATATATATATATATATATCTTACACACACACACGTGCTTGTGTGTGTGTGTAGTGGTTCACATTTTCCTTCTAGAACACAAGCTCTTTACAACCTTGTTTATAAGCTCAAACAATTACAAATACAACAATGTGCCTTTACCTCTTCTCATAATTATAGTCAATTTCTTCATAACCTACTTGCAATAAAGTGGTTTCTTATCATTTACCTATAAGATTTGTTTCTCCCAAAATTCCTTTTTATTATGGAAAATGTGATATTAAAGTGAACCTTCATTCTTTCCATGTCCCTCTCTTAAACAATATTTACAATGATACATTACTTACCAAGCTCTTTTCCAGAAGCCTTAAGGATTTTTCTTTACCATATTTCTATGATCTTATCATTCATTCAGTTAGGGCCTTTACCCATTTCTCTGATCAATTTATTATACAATTCTATATAAAAAATCTTTCCTATTCTCAATCGTGTAAAATGTGACAAGGATCTAATGAGCACATTAGTGATTATGTCATGCACTAAAAGATTATACTTACAATTATGAATAATATTATAGATAATAGTGAGATATTAAATTAGCTCACTCAAATCCATATCTCTCCTTATATTCAACACGTTTGACTCATTTGATCACTTATTTTATACATGAAAAGAGCGTGAAACTAAGCTCATTGTCATGAAAAATATCAAATATGTTACCAATTCTACTAACACATAATCCTTAATTTCAAGGAAAATGTACTTTCAAAAGTCTAATGATAAAAATAATAATGCTAAAGTTGTATTTAATATTGTATCTCAACCTAAAAATTTTAATTTATAAAATCCTCGATGGAAATTCACCTTGACTATTTTATGAAACTCGCCTAGTGCTTATTAAGATACTTGAGTACAACCTTGTATCTCTTCTTCCTGCTCTTGAGGTTGATACAAGAAAACATCATGGTAAAATCTTTAATGTTAATTCCGTTTGTTATTATTATAGATGTTTTTGCCCTTATACTAATCGATGTTTTAAGATTTGTAATTTCATACAAGATCTTATTGGTTCTAATTATATTGAATGGAAAATTCCCACTAAATCATCCATTTCTACTAATGATAATGCAAAAATCAATATTATCATCATGGAAGTGCACCATGTTTATTATGATATAAAACCTCCTTCTTATGATCATTTGTTGAAACTGTTATTGGTATTATTATTACTATGTCCTCTTTTGGCATATTATCTTGTTAGTATGATGTTTATGTAGACACCTAAAATTTACCACCCTCATAAATCAATTAATTACCCCCAAAATATTACCAAAAAATTCCATATCAAATTAATTTAAATTAGTTGATTAATTAACCTTCCTCATTACCTAATTAAACTTCCCACATCACCATCTACTTCACATGCCACCATGACCAACTTTTAAATTAAAAACTATGGGTCAAATATTCCATTAGTCCCTTTTGTTCCCCACTCATGAATATAATATTTAGGATTAAATCGCATCCATTATCCATGTCCCCCACTCACCAACTCACGGTTACTTTCCCAAAATATGATTAATTGTTTCCCTAATTAATCCTACACTAGAGGCTATAAATAGAACCCCTCCCTTTCAAACACACAAGAAGTGAGATATCCAGTCTAAGCTCTTGCATTCTCCCTACATAGAGCATCCCCATTTCATCTCATCATAATGTCCGCATAAGTCCTCAAAATAAATCATTCCCAAATCCATTATCCTACCTTGTTTGGTGCAAGTAGAGCTGTCAATCGTCCATGCAACGAAGTTACCTTGTGTTAGAGAGGCACCTACATTCTGATTTGTCTGAGCCCATCTAAGTCTTCATCTAATCCAAGGTTTGCAAAGGAAAATGGTGGATAAGGTATACATTTGATTTTTTTCACTTTCTTATTATGTTGTCATTTTTTGCTTATGTTCTGGCATGCCTGGTGGGACTAGGACCTACCCACACTCTATTACCCTTAGTTTTACAATTATTGATCTTATCATTTATGTGTTTACTATTATCCATCATTATTATCATGATTTCTATCCAATATGGAATTATTTCACTAATATTTATGTTGTGGTAAGTTATCTTATTTTGTGGTGTTCTATGGTGCTTCTGTAGGTTGTAGTAGCAATGAATTTCTCTTGATCTATGGTGCTCGTCCCATCCTTGACTCCGTATAAGTTTGGTGTCTCACATCATTTATTGTTTCATCAGTGTTTTGTAGATTTTCATCCCTATATTAGGAAGTTATTTTCTTTAGTTATTTCAGAAATCCCATTCCTCTTTCTCTAAACTCCTCGATACTCCCAAATCCCACTTCCTTGCTCTACACCACACCCTTACCAAGTTCTTTACTTACATCCTAACTCCCCTTACATTCCATTAAGCTCCTTCCACACTTTGAACACTTGTGTTCACCCTTATTTCATATTTTATTAAATGTTAATGCAGATTTCTTATCTTTGCTAATATTTTTGTATATGTTTTATTTGATTGGCATTCGTTTTTTAGTGTGTTTTTTGCGTTTGTTGTGTTATTGTGTTTACAGGAGCATGGAGAATTAGACAACATAAATTCATTTATAAAATACCACTAAAATAAAATAAAATATCTTTATTGTTGCCATTGTTTACATTTTTATGGTGTGTTAGTGTATATTTCTATTTTTACTAACCGTTATGAATTTGGTTTTATTTTTTTAATATTTCTATTTTGGTATCATGTATGTTTTAATGTTTTTCTATGTTTGCAGGGGTATTTTTGTGGCATTCTAGGAGAATACGATAGAATAAATATCTACTTTGTTTTTACATTTTTTTGTGGTGTTTGCAATTGTTTACTATATGGATTAATTTAAAAATAGGAATATTATTTAAAAATCCAAAAAAAAGTCTCACACACTAAGTGTTTCATTACCAAAAAAAAATTGGTATAATTCTTAGTTGAGGTTAAGAGTAGCAGATAGTGCTAAATTTGGAGGGATCATGTTCTAACACCCCTAATTTACATCTCATAACCTTCCTAGCTCGGTTGTAACTTAGCCGAGCCGAGCTCCCTACACTACTCAACCTTACATCTCTGTACTTACCCCTCTCCCCTAACCATCCATGCTCATCTCCCAAGTTTCCTCGGGATCCAACTCTGTCTTCTTACAAAGCTCCACATATCCCACTCCCTTGAGATACTCACTAGAAAAACTACTCTAAACTCTCAAATCTACTCACCTCACACTCCACAATAAATCCTATAGAGTTTTCCCTGATTTTCCTTTACCACTTAAGTCCCTATTCTTCGTTCCTCTCCTTTCTGGTCCTCATATTCTACTTGACTTCCCTATTGTGACATCATCCCTAGCCACTAAACCTAGTCTCCAACATTTCCTGTGAGCTCCTCTTTTTCTTGATCTCCAATTTTTTCTTTGGTTCACAAACCCTATCGTTGTATCCACTACTATCTACCTACTCCTTTCTCCAGATCCACACACCACCATTTAAACCCCTGCCACTATTGAGTTCACTCAGAGCTCCCCCTGCTACACACATTTGATCTCACTCTGAGCTCCCCCTTGACTGAGCTCATCCTAAGAAGTTAGGATGATCCCATTTATTCCTTTCCCTACAAATTTCCTCCCCACACCCAATTTGATCCATCACCCTTTTCACCTCGATTCCTCCTTGTTAATAATTTACTTATATTTTTAGTGTTTCTTTTATTCTTAAACCCATGCTTTAAATTTAGTTTAGGTGAAAACTTAGGGTATCTTTAGTAAGAATTTTTTTATTAATTATTTTTTTATTATTTTAAGAAAATGTAATTATATTTTTAATTAATTAACAATCTACTTAGTTTTTTTGTTAAAGTAGTTAATTAGTTTATTTTTCATTAATTAGATCTTTTAAACTAAGTATGCCTTAGCAGTTGATTTTTGATCAATTAAATCGACTACTAGACTAAATGTAAAACATTCAAATAGCAGATAATTGGATGTTTTTGTTCACTAAATTTACTTGTTGAAAGATTTTGTAAAATTTAGACGCTTTTTGGGAGATTGTTTTTTATTACGTTTTGGGAAATCGTAAATCGTATTTTTTTGAAACTAATTGCAATAAAATCCATGTGTATGTTATTTTCTTGTGTTTGTATGAATGATCTTGAAAATCATAAACGTGAGTTTATATTTATTTTATTTTTTGCGTTTTCTCTCATGTGTTCAATACAAGAAAAATTCTAACCCTTGGTTTGCAGGACCATCCTTACACAAATAAAAAATGGTGTGACACTTGAAAGGATCATTTTCCATTGTTTTGTGTCTTCTTTATTTCAAACCAAATTTTTGATCTCTGGATGCGACCAGGGCCTTGCAAAAAAAATCATGCCACTCAATTTTCCACATCATTGACCAAGACTACACATTTGAAGTATACTTTAAAAAAAAAATATGTTAACTAGTCTTTTCGTTGGAAATAACTTAATTAATTTAGCAAATATACAAGAATCTAGTTAATTATTTTAGTTAACTAGTCTAATTTTCTCTCCTGGATCTTGTCTTAAGTATTTTTAAAATTAATTTTCATTATCAACTTTTTTTTCTAATCGAAGGTCACATATGAACTTTTCTCGCACTCTTGAGCGATCTTGATATCGTTTTATTCTCACATTATGTTTTTAGGATAACTAATAATCCATTTCCTACATGGCCACATTATTTGGAACTTTTATTTAAAAAAAAATACTATCACTTTATTTGCAGGTTTCCTTAGTCAGAGAAAATTTTAAAAAATTGCTAAAAAATAAAACAATAGCTAATGAGGCACGCTCTCATTTTCCACTTGTATTTATATTTCAAGTTGGAACGAATCATATTATTAACCACTTCATAATCTACATTTGTATCTAGCGGATGGGGATTTCATCACCACTTATGCTACACCAGTGATGTGGATTTCACTACCCCATACCAACACATTTTTTATTTTCATTGAACTTGAGACCTAGTCCAAAAACATGTTAGATATCTACCTTTCCTCTGGTCCTTTCTTACAGGTGATGTTTTTGTGATTGGTACTACTGTGAGTATCACCTAATATAGTTGTAACAATGTAGTATATGGAATCTTCCTTATAAATATTTGAGGAGAAATAAGGACATAACCTTTTCACTTTTTCAAAAATCCTATGTATTTGACATCTTGATTCACTTCTCTAAGTAGTTTAGTAATGAACTTGAGAGTCTTCTCTAGTATTCTAAGGAATCCCCGTACCACTTCTATTTTAAGGCCAAAACATTCCATGAAAAATGACTACTTGCTGAGTGTAAAAAAGTTAGTTTTTTCACATTTCTCTCATAACACTTGGATTATAAAAATGTTTATTATTATGTTCCCTAGTTCAAAATTCTAGGTTGTGTTCCAAAAACTCAAATCCAGTACAAATGAAACACATAATCATAAAATTCTTCCTAAAAATAAAAAATTGAATCAATCAAACTACAAAATCCAACCCTTACATTGATTCTGACATATTATATTGTTTAAGATAAACCAAGAGCATATTCAATAGTTTTTTTGAGCTATATCACTTGTACTGAGAAGCTTGTTTGAGCTTACTCCCTTATATCCTTACTCGTTAAGTTTGATTAAGCTAAATGAAGAGAATAGTCAATAGCTTGTTTGAGATACATCACACTTGTACAGAGAAGCTTGTTAGCTTACTCCTTACGTCCATGTTAATCTTGCTTAATATAAACTAAGAACTTATTCAATAGCTTATTTTAGCTATATCACACTCGTACCAAGAATCTTGTTTGAGCTTACTCCTTACATCCTTACTAATTAAGCTTTCTTAAGAAAAACCAAGAACATAGTAAATAACTTGAATGAGCTATATCAAACTTGTACCGTGAAACTTTTTTGAGCTTACTCATTACATCCTTACTTGTTAAGCTTGCTTAAGTTAAACCAAGAGCATATTCAATAAATTTTTTGAGCTTATTCCTTACATCCTTACTAGTTAAGCTTTCTTAGTTAACCTAAGAGAATATTCAATAGCTTGTTTGAGATATATAAAATTTATACCGAGAATCTTGTTTGAGCTTACTCCTTACATCCTTACTCATTAAGCTTTCTTAATCTACACTAAGAGCATATTCAATAGCTTTTTTGAGCTATATTACACTCATACCATGTAGATTTTTTTATCTTACTCCTTACATCCTTACTCGTTAAGATTTCTTAAGATGAAACAAATTCACACTTAATAGTTTGTTTGAGCTATATCACCTTCATATCGAGTAGTTTTTCTGAACTTACTCACTAAATACTTTCTCGTTAGATTTCTTGAGTTAAACAAATTGATCACTTATTAACTTATCAAAACCTCCTATATTTTTTAATATTATCCAGGTACATACCTATCAACACCATAGAACTAACTCACAGTAAAATACACACTATCTTTGGTCACTCTGATATTTTAGATAATGAAAATGAGGTTAAACAAAAAAAACTTGATAGCGAAGAACAATATCAGATAGAAAAATAATTATAACAAAATAAAATCCAATATTTACTTCGCATCTTAGAAATGAGAGAGAATATTCCCTCTAATTTTGGTGTGGAAAAATTGAAGCACATTATAGACCAACTTGATTCAAGTAAGCAAACCCAGAAAAATGATGACACAAATAATGCTTCTAATGAAGAGTTATTTGTAAAAATTTAGGAATTGACTCAACTTACACAAATGGCTTATGAGGTTCCCAAGAATTCACATGATAAAAAAAATATAACAACCCAATTATAATGTTAACAATGTCTTCAATACCCCACCTAAAAAATTCCCATTTTCACAAGAATGGAAGACTATGAAATAAATGATCAAAGGGTCAAAAAAGAAAACACAAAAATTCAAATTTGAAGAACTTTTCCCTTATCCATTTGACAAGGAAATGTTACGTATACCATTCCCTTCATCCTTTTGAAACTCCAAAGTTTGATAAATACAAAGGCAAGGGTGATCCACATGAGAATGTTAAGGAATTTTTTATACAGTTCTAAGAAGTGGCTTATCACAATATCTACCTTTTAAGTTTGTTCCCTAAGATTTTAGGTGGTCAAGCTTTAGATTCATTTCTACACCTTCTAAAAGGATCTTTTATAAATTTCATAGACTTATTAAAAATTTTGTGAAACGATTATCTTTCAAAGTGGACTACGAAGTAACCATGCTTGACCTTTATAACACCAAGAAAAGAAAAGGTGAAAAATTTGCATCATTTCTTCAACAATGGTGATGGATCACAAGTAGATTCCCTTGCTCCATTCCAAAGAGACAACTAGTCATCATTTTCATTCCCAATCTCAACGTAGAATTATCATTTCAAATGTAAATGATTTTTTTAAATAAGTTTAAATAAGTTATAAAAAAAGGGACGTAAATTGAAAGAGCCATCATTGCCAAAGGCGTACTCAAAACATCCTTTAGGCAGCAACCTCCTAATAAAATTCCCCATAATCAGGATAAGTCACGATTTTTCATTCAAAATCATAATGTAGACTATTAACTTGGTGCTCATATAGACTAGGTCTAGGTGCTTAGAGGCATGAGGATGAATTTTAGAAATAAATGAGCTCATGGATTCATTTAGATGAGTGATACATGATGTATTAAGCTTTTTTTGTCTTTTTGGAGAGGTTTCTTGATGAGTTATAGTGTTGGTTTAGTTGACCCTAGCCTAAACCATGCAAAACCCCAAGGGATAGTCATGTAAATGAGATGAGTTATGAAGATGCAAAGATATTTGATCCTTGATTATGATTGGATATGTTATTAGGGTGTGTCATGATGTTTTGAGAAAAATTTAGGTTTCCATGATGATAATTTTGTAAGTTACATTGGTGTTAGTGAAACAGGGTGTTTGAAAAGGTGATTTCCATCTCAAATTGCTACTTTTGATGCTCACCATGAATTATGTGATTTTAAAGGTAAATTTTGGATTTTAGGGATGGTTTTTAATTAAATTAATAAGGCTAAAAATATGAGGTCATTTCATCATCGGCTTTTTATGAACTAATGTTAAGAAGGTAAACAACTTTTTGTGAGTTTGAAACCCTACCTAAAAAGCAGTAGGATAGATATTGATGATAAGTACCCATAATTTTTTTTTTCTATTATGATTATTTTCTGATATATAGGAATTCTTCAGATTAACAGAAAGGTAGGATAGAGAATGTGGTGATGAGAGGACCCCACCTGAAAATGCAATTTTTCTAAATAAGTTTAGTTTGGGAAAAATTTGTCCACAGGAGTTGTGAAATAAATTGACATTGTTTTTACTATGGCAGTTTTACTTGATTTTTACGATGGTTTAGATCATGGTTGTACTTATAAATTGAAAAGTGTTCCCTATTTATGAAGACTGGTCTTAAGGTGGTTTTGGGGCAGTTTTGAGTAGTTTTCAGAGACGGACTTTGTTGAAAGCCTTTAACTTAGAGTTTGGAGGAAATGTAAGATGTTATGGAAAGAAGATTAAGAGATATTTCCAATGGTATATTGTTTTTCTTCTGATGATGATATTTTATACGTCAACTAAATCAATTTGCGAAGAAGAAATTTTCTTGTTTCTCAGAACAAGATTGCTTTTGTTGAAAAATTGAGGTAGAAGAGGCATGAGATGGATTATTTAATGCTTGATATCAGGTTGAGAGTGAAGAGGGATGGATTATTTTTCCTATTGATGGAATTTTTAGGTATTTAAAGTGACAAAAAGGGTGTAAACTAGTTGAGTTTCTAAAATTACTTTGTAGGCAACTCAAATTGGTGAAGAGGAAAGTTGGTGTAGTTTTCATGTATGGATGTGTAATGAGTTATAACAAGCATGGATTTTATATATGGGTAAAGGTGATTCCAATTATTAGTTACATGTCATATTTTTGATGTTATTTGGTGTTCTCTAGGCACAAAGGTGAAGAATCGTTCCTGAAAACAATTGTTTGGTGAAGGATATGAACCTTCTTCAGTGAGTTATGATAAATTTGATTGGTGAAATATAATTAATGACCATGTATGATACTTTTATGTAATTTTTTACATTTGGGATGAATTTAGGAGCTTTCTTAATCATTTTTATGAGGTTTGTGGTTTTTAGCCATCTAAGTGGTGGGGTTTTGAGTTGTTTTTGAGCTAGTTTGGTGCCTTTGGGAATGGCCAACCTATATGGGTCCATTATGAATGTTTTTTATGAATTTTTTGGGATATTTTTAAGTTTTATTGGTCAAAATAAAGGAAGTATATTGACTTGTTTCATGTCAGTGAGTAGAGAAGGGTATAAAGTGCATGTTTGAATTCAAATTTGCACTAGTTAAGAGATAGAGAAAGATTACGACCCATGTGTGTGATTTAAATATGTATGAATTCTCATTTTAGACCTAATAATTGTTTTATAGGTTCAATAATTTTTGAGAGTGTGCGTGCAAGGTTTTGAAGCCAAGACAATTGATGAAAGTGTGAACTATAGCAAGTTGAAGAAGAGAGGGTTTGAAGGTGTGTGAGTTGAATCAATGATATCCATCAGTTTTAGTAGAAACAAGATATCATATATCTTCATCAAATATGGTTGATTGGGTTCTTGATCATCTTAAGGGTTTGTATCCTCCTTTAGGAGTTGGTGCTCCTTGTAGGGATCATGATCTACTAAACTAGGGGTTGGTGCTCCTTGTGAAGTTGGTGCTTCACTAAATGCTTTTGATTTGAATAATATAATAAAAAAAAATTATGGTTTTTCTTCCCCTTGAGGTTTCCCCACTTATATCTTTTTCTATGGTGTTTTCTCATGTTCATAGTTATTTGAATGTATGATGTATGATATTGTGCATACATTAATGGTTGAATGGTTTATGATTTAAGAAAGTAAATTTGAAAGTGTTTAAAGTGGTAAAGGACCGATTCACCCCCCTCAATCCATTATGCTTATAACAGTGTCTGGTGTTTTTCTTGCAATGCATGATATGTATATATTTACTGAATCTGCAGTGGTCTATAAAAGGCAGGGAACAAAATTAAAATCCTTAACGAAGAGGGAAAATGTTTTTGGATTTTGAGAAATTTTAGTCACTAAATCACACACTTACTATTTACATCTACCCTCTAAATATGTAATTTATATGGATGATTCCTAATAAAGAGAATTACTCATTAACAACCATTTACTTTACTATGAAATTGCTTTTATTCTTTATATCTTAATTATTTGGTGTTTTTGATTGTCAACTTATAGTTTTGCATACAATTAAACATCCTACTCATCTATGATTACATTTTTATGGCCTTTTGAGAATCTTATAAAAGACTACCCATTAGGGACAAGAGTTCTTGAGCACTACTGTCCCCTCCAGGAACCTCTATCCTCTTTATCTCTTTTTCTAATCTTTCGAATATTACTTATTTGTTTTCTTATTTTATCACCCTTGGTCAGAATTTCACTTGTTAATGATGATACTTAAGGAAAGGAATCATATATACATGTATATATGTGTGTGTGTGTGTGTGTGTGTGTGTGTGTGTGTGTGTGTGTGTGTGTGTCTTATTTAACCTCATTAGGGGGAAACATTCAAGAGGCACATATATCTACAAGAATCTAATATTTTCTATCTACTACATTAAGGACTACATTTTGGACTACATACTTCACTGCATAGGGGGGATATTTTGAATCCCATACTAGACATTTGCATTGGGAAAAATTATTTGTAGCATTTTATTCTTTGTCCAACTGGAACTAGGTAAACCTATATCAAGGGACGTTATTCTAATCACACTCACACTCACACACACACACACACACACACACACACACACACACACACACACACACACACACACACACACACACACACACACACACACACACACACACATTAAATACATTGATTTTGAAATGTAGTGCAATGCTCAGTTATAATCACATTGGGGTGACCGTCGAGGTAAGTCTAACTCAAGAATATGCATTATTTATTCATTTAATGTGTGATCGAGTATTGTGTAGGTATCTAGTGTTTCTTTTTCATGTCCAGATGTGACACAATGAATATGATGTGACCTACAACAAATAACGAGTGACAATATCTAACATAAAAATAACTAGACCCCAAGTTATTCTACAGATGCTAACGTATAGAATAGACACTAGCACCTAGGTAGCCTTGTTTTATTCTAGGTGGTTCTATCTTATCATTTTCCATATCATAGTGTTGTCATGCTAAATTTCTTGCATAAAAATTTAAATTTTGACATGAAAACCAAGCCCACACTCAAAAAATCCCTGAACTGGGTAATATAAACCTTCCCTCAAGTAAATATTTGACTATGTAAACCCCATCATGTCCCAGATGGATGTGTTAACTAGATTTTTAGACTTTTTTTCATGTGTATCTAAGTTTTTGGGAAGTAATACATGGATTCATTTCAATCTATTTTGAAGAAATTATTCCTTGAAGCCCCACAAGGCCTATTTTCAGACGTCTTGAACTTATAGAGCACCTCTTGAGGATTTTCCAATGAGATATAATGCCTTCAAGTAGTGTGTGATAGAGCTAAGTAATCATTCGAGATAGTTTAGGAAATTTTTGGAAGAAAATCAATGTTTAGGAACAAGTTATGTGAAACTGGGTCTTTGTGAGCAAGGTATTGGGAAATGCATGTTCTGAAAATTCTAGCCACCTTGTTTGAAGAGTTTTAGAACTCATGTAAATATTTATAAGATCATAACCTGGTAATTAGATAGATAAAAAATCCTACTCAATGTTGAAATCATCAAGGAAAGATTTTGGGAACATTGAGATGTGGAAAATTGTCTGACAGTGCGATGCAAATATCCTTGTACAAGTTAGAACTTGCTCGAAAGGTTCTAGGAGCCTCATAATGATTTTTGAGCCTAACCAAATCTGTAATGAAATTATATGTATTTATCTTCATGACCTATATGATATGTTAGTATGTGGTGATTGTAAACTCTTCCTATCACTCAGTCTATCGGCGCACACCTTGAGGAAAAAATGAAAATATGGGTAAATTATTGTGAATAATTTATTTTAAAGAATTATAAATAGTATCATTATATTCATTTGATATTTTACATAAATATTAATATATTGGATGACCAATTTTTGTTAAATGTTTCTCTCGGGGTGAAGAAAACAAATGTTTGATGACTTGGCAAGCTCCAATCGCGCGAGTGCAAGCTCTAATCACCCAAATGCAAGTCCTAAGACACCAAAAAATATGTTGCATTCATGTGATAATAATTATTTGTCACCCAAAAATGAATTTTAGGCATGTGGAATGCCTTAGACGTGTGAAAACAAGTTGTAGATGCACATCATGGAGACCTAGGCGACCACAGAACACAATTGCGTGACACAAAGACCTAAGCAAACACAGAATGTAGTCACATAACATGGATGCCTAGGCAACAAAAAAATTCATTCATGCAACCAAAAATTCTGATGTTGCACGTCAAGAAGGTGGTGAGCAACCCAAAAAATGATGTCATGCATCAAGGAGATTTGGTGCAACCCGGTGATGATGTGACTTGAAGATGCAGTAGGGAACCTTCACATTGAAGGAAGGTGAAAAGTTATAAGTGACAAAGGAACACCAAGGGTCGTAAAAAAATTCAAAAGGCTAGCAATCATGGAGAAACATCAAAGGTCATGATAGGAATTTGAAAGGTCAATAGTTACAAAGGAAGTTAAAATGTCATGTGGGGGAGATGAAAGGATAGACATAGCACTATAAATATGAATGACCCCCTCATTTTAAGAGGTTGGTTAATGATTGTTTACTATCCTTCACTATCTTTCTAGAAAAAATTGCCTTCATTTCTTCTATTTCTTGTCTATTATTGTTCTATCTCCATCTCAACTTGTACTTCAGGAGCATTGTAAATTATGCATCATGATGCAATAAGAATTTGTGTTTCTTGTTGATCGGTCCTTTTTCTTTGAAAATGGTTTCTTTTGATTGATGCAAGTGAAATGTTCTGGTTTTAATGTAACAAACTATGTTATGTTATTTGTTTTTTGAAATACCTTTCTTATTTTCCTCTCATATCTCCCTCACTAAGAAAATCTCCTCCCTTTGTATTAAATACAAGAAGTTGTCACACGTTTAGGGAAGTATTCTTGTGTGATCCACGACCTTCAAGCCACCCCAAAAATTAGTTTTGATTTTTTTTCAATAAATGGATCTTCCCCATTCAAGCAGAGGAACTTAATCCCACATACTATTGGTGAGAACCCACTTGACAAATTATTTCACCAAAAAAATTCGGCACCAACCATGGGGCAGATTTAGCATATCTATGCCCAATATTGATTCCAAAAAATCATATATATATATATATATATTCCAAAAACTAAAAAATTATAGAATTTAAAAATTCTTTGAGCTTTATGTCTTCTGCTAATGGCTATTCTTGGTAATCACCTAGTCTTAAGGCCTGAAATCCTATTTCACACTCAAGAAGATATTGCATCAGATTTAAGGAACTTCGTTTAGCACAATAGATTAAGCTTGTTCCATTATCACATTGCTACATGAGTTCTATATTATGAAGAAGAATGTGTAGAATCCTTTGAAAGAGAAAGACAAGTTCAAAACCAACAAAGGAGATCCTAGAAGAATCTTGTTTGAATTTCACATTCAAGATAAATAACATAAGGTACACAAGATCTTCTAGTTATGGTGGTGTGATCGATCCTAACTTTGAAGAACATTTCCAAGATCATTTCATACTTGTTATCAGTCAAATTACAAGAACAGGTTGACAATACTCCCCATAATTTGATCCTACTGTCCTTTGAGTCCTATGCTGATGGAGTTGTAATTGAACATTTGAACTATATTCCTCCAAAAGAGGAATTTTCTGAAGAAGATATTGAAAGAATCAAATTCGTTCTCAAAGGAGTTGAAGATGAAGAAGAAGAACCACTAATGGATCAAAAATCACTTCTTCCATGGGGGTAAAATATAGGTACCTTAGCACTCACCCTTCCTCTGCATGATCTACCTATAGGGTCAAAAAATAATTTTCCCAATTTCTATGGTGATGGGAAGCAACATCCATATAAGCACATCACAACCTTAATCACTACTTGCACAATGCTAGGAGTCAGCTATGAAGATGTATCAGCCTTCCTTTTTGTAGAATCTTTGCAAGATGTAGTAACAAATTGGTTCTGCCACTTTCCAGCTAGATCTATAATTAACTGGAACGACATGAAGACCAATTTTGAAACCAGATTCAAGCTTGTAGAATATGCTCATGCACTTTTGGCCCAATTGTCTTAACTGAAGAAAGAACCCTTCAAACCAACGAGGGAGTTCATGGAAAATTCAAAAAAATGCTTTATAAGATACCTGAAGTGGCCTGACCTACTAAAGACAACAACAAAGATTCTTCAAAAATTCCTAACTTCCTGAGGTGTGTTATATGCTAAGAATAACTCAACCAACAGATTTGGAAAAAGCACAAAATCTTGCAATTGAAGTGGAAGATTATCTCATCATGTTAGGAAAGATAAAAAATGTCCATATAAGGAGAAAGACCAAATCTCCAGTGTGGGTATCATAGATTCATTACTCCATAAATTGGTTAATGATGTCTTGTCTCTCAAGAAGTAGTTTACTCACATTTCCATGAGCAGAGAGGCACCCAAGAAGAAATTTCTAAATAGACAAAGGATCCACCCACCAACTTGAATACATGCTCTAGAGGCCTCCCTATCAATGCAGCCTAGGATACACAAGGTGATGATGAATATGAGTTTGTTGAACAAGATGATGAAGAAGAAGAATAAAATTGGATTGAAATTGTAGAAGTTGATGATGCTGAGTTTGGGTACTTTTGGTACTCATCCAGCGATGAAAGTGAAGAAGATGATATACCAAGTTTCTCTTGTGCAGTGTTCACTCATTCCCAATCCAAAAGGAAAAAAATTTCCGCTACTACTCCCAAGAAGAAGAAGGATGCATATTATCTCGTGGTGAATTTGTCTAACAAAATAATCAATAGAGGAGTTGCACTTCCACCTTATATGGACTTAGATAAATAAAAACAAGACCTTTTGGCAGCTAAGAAGACCCCATTTGAAAAAATTAATTCTCCTAAGTCTACATATGTTAAATAATCTTCTTCTAAGATTTCTAATGCTACTTCCAAAACATTAAACATGTTTAAAAAAACTTTTGAGGTACCTAATAATCCCACGGTAGCTTTTAAGCCTACCCCTATTGCCAAAGTAACCCATGTTTCCAAAGTAACACCTTCTTCACTCCCCAAATCTTCCACCACCTCGAAGATATCTACTTACCCCTCTTTTGATATCATAGATCATGTCAAAAGGTCTAAGGTCCAAATCTCTGAATCTAAATATTTGCAAACCCATCTTGAACAGTTTAATAATCTAGTCTAGTTTATCAAAGGCATTAACCCAAATCCCAATGTTGTAACAATATTTTTTGAATGGTTACTAATAACTCCTCCTTCCCCATCATATCAAAAAATGTTAGCTTTAATTGGATCCAAGACCAAAAATATTGAACCATTATGCATTTCTCTTCTTATTGGAGGCTACCAATTGAACAATTGTATCATAGACGCAGGTGCTTTTGATAATGTGATGCTAGTTAAAGTAGATAATGTTATTGTTCTAACTCTAACACTAGCTAAATGCCAATGTTATTCTATGGAAACCAAAGAATCCCCACTTGTAATAAAGGATTCCCAAGTTTCTCTAGCTTATTTTCCTAATAAGAAAGTCTTATTGACTATCCTGGTGGCAGACATTCCACCTTCATACGGGATGTTGTTGAGTAGAAGCTTTTGTAGGGATTTGTGAGGAAAAATTTAGATGCATTGGTCTTCAATAAATATTCCAGTCAAGGGCCAAATGAAAAAAATTGTTTCCAATGATAAAAATGAAGTATACAGTGTAGAAATCAAAAGATCCTAGGGTGGGTATTCTTTATCAAGACAACAGACATGGGAATTACTTCATGAATTCTGAAAGGGGAGATGATATAAATCTTATCTCAAAAGAAGATAAAGACCAACTATGTACTATGGAGCTTGACGAAAGTCATTGCAATAAAGGCTCTTCCGCGGGTGTGGTTATAATTTCCCCATTATGTGAGTTGTTTAGTTTTGCTTTCAAGCTCCAATTTGAAAATACCAATAATATTGCAGAGTATGAAGCCCTTCTCTTGGGAATGGACACAACTGATTGCAAAATGCCTAGGAGATGCAGAGGTAAGTGTGAAGCAAGTTAGGAATCAATACCAAGTGAAGAATGAAATTTCGGTCTAATATTTACACAGTAGAAATTATCTATATGTATATTTCTTCAATCAATTACATCGTATATAGGAATATGTATTCTTATAAGCAAGGAGAGTTACAAAAAATTAGTCTAATTTAATGTGTGGTTTCAACCACCACTATTCACGCAATAATCATAAACAATCGTATTTAATTATAATACAATAATATAATTCTACCCATATTAATGTGGAGAACTAACTTAGGTAAATTCCTAACATTCCCCCCTTAGTGTGAAAATGGTAGAAAAACATCCACACACTAATTTGTAGTATGATCAACCATGTGAAACATGTCCTATAATGTGACTCATGATACTGATCAAAATGAAGGCTCTCTCCTTCCATAGTTTTAAATAGGATTACCACAAATCTTGATGTGAAAAAGCCCCATCAACTGTCCACCTCATGTGGTTTTTTGGATCCTCCCACAAGCCCTTTCAAGATCCATGAATTGACTTACTCTAGTGTTTTTTTTTGCCACTATGCTCATACATCAGGGAAGTATAAAGGAATCAAACTCATTTATTACAAAAATGCACAATAGAACATATACATGAAAGATATTTCACATTAATTCCTATAAGAATCACAATGTTCTTAATTGCAGCCACTATTGTCGATCGCTACCACTCGATCTCAAAAAACATAGAAATTTCTGCTACCACTTGAGGATTCCTTTGACTTTAGTAATTTTAGGTGTAGAATGTAAATGGAACATTGGTTTCATGTTCCCTTCACAATGTGTAATTTATTCAAATTAATACGAAGAATTAAACTATATCGAAGACATACAATTGACCAGAGCTAGTTAGTTAGATCTTGTTGCACATGATCACCATTACAAGTGAACGTATTCAAAATCGTACCATCTTCCAATGAAGTACGATAGTTGGAGGATAAATGAGATTCATTTTTTCTTCAACACAAATCTTTTTCCAACATCCACAACCACACAAAATAGAAACTCTAAAAAGAAACACACCACAAAAATGGAAAGAAAAAACTCATATGACAAAAAAGTGCCACCATAACTAATATGTGTCCCTGTCATTGGTGACTGACGAGATGTCGTTGAATGACCTCCTTCCTCTGTTGCCTCTATCTTCTAGTATGACATTACTAGCTCAATGAAATTTGAATTTGAGGCTCAATTACATGCCTAAATTATACGTCGGATTCCACCGAAAATGCATCGGTAAGGAATTTGTTTTTTATTTTTTAGATTTTTTTACACTTACAAATCTTGAAAAATTGACAAATTTGACTCCCAAAATGACTACTTAAGTAAATATACCTATTGACAATGATACATTTACGATAAAAGCCAATGATTTTTAATATTGACAATAAAATGACATAACTTTATACTTTGAAACAAGACTATACTAGTCGCACTATAACAATATCAACCTTTAATAATAAAAAGGCATAACTTATTGACCAACAATAATTTAATTGTGGATGACCCTTAATAATTAAAAAATAGAATCTTAAATGAAAAATACTAAAAAAATAAAACCATGTACAAACACACAAACATATTAAAAAAGTCTTGAGGGATAAATTATGGCTCAAACATAAAAGTACCTAAAAACCCAAGTATACAAAGATGGGTAATCTGAAACAGACCATAATAATGATGATTTTTTTTGCAGGTTCCAAATCAGGAGACTTTGCAGACATCATTCAAACCAATGCAAATTGGCCATATATCTAAATATGGATATGCCACAAACTCAAAGAAGAATTAATAGACACAATTCTTTAGTGCATTTTTGCTATTATTTGTATTTTGAAAAATTGTGTGATGATGTTTTTGGGAATACCACAACAAATTCACACCTTGCAGGAAAAATGGTATCTTGAATGAAAGTAATGATGCATGAAGGAGAAGCCACACAAGATAACACGGATGTGTGGATCATGACTTGCAAAATAATATGCTACATTGTGAGCTTTAGAGAATAAGTGTTGTGATACTCACCAATTCTCCATGAAACAATGCACGAGCACATGTCAGCAAGGAACACAACAAATACACTAAATTATACTTATAATCTTATAATACTAATATTTTAATTGTATGTAATTCCTCCTCCATTAACCAGGGAAATAAAGAGACTTGTGTGGTTTCCCCATGATCAATTATTAAAACTCCATAGCTACATTTAAATCCATTCTCTGGTACCAAATGAAAATTTGGTCTGATATTTACACAACAAAAATTCTCTATATGTATATTTATTCAATCAATTACATCTTATATAGGAACATGTATTCCTATAAACAAGCAGAGTTACAAACAAAACATCCTAATTATATGAGTAGTTTCAACCACCACTATTCATGCAAAAATCATAAACAACCATATTTAATTATATAACAATAATATAATTCCACCCATATTAATATGGAGAGCTAAATTAGGTAAATTCCTAACACAATTCACAACTCAAAAATTATAGGAACAAAGTGTAGGATTGTATTGAATCCTTTGATGTTTTCTCTATACAAGTTGTTCCCCATGAAAAAAATGAAAAATATTGTTATCTTGTTGTGTCAGTGTCTCTATTGATACCACACCCTTCTTTTGATAAAGATAAATATTCTATTAAGATGATATGCAAGCCTAGTGTGCCCAATAACGTCAACCATTGGTAAGTATTCAATGATGATAAACATATCCTCTCTTTCCTTGAGCAAAAAGATAATATTAACAACATGTTCTTTGAAGGAATTAATTTTTCACCCCAAGAGTGAACTCCAGAAGAAGACAAAGGTGAAGCGGGTTGATTCTGATGGAGTTATAGTGCTAAAAGGTAATAAGATTCCTAAGGGCTTAATATCACTTGAAGAATTGTTTGATAGGTATGATAGATTTATGAAAGATAAAGATAAGGATACTCCTAAGAGTACTGTTGATTTTGAGAATGTGAATATTGGGATAGAGAAACAACATCAGTTTGTGAATATAGAAAAAAAGTTATCACTAAAGGAAAAGAGAAAAAAAATTCATTGTTGAAAGAGTATTCAGATGTATTGGCATATTCTAATGATGAACTAAAATATTTTAAACCAAAAGAGATGCAACACTAAATACCTATCAATCCTAAAGAAAAGACATTGCGGTAAAAGCAAAAATAATATAATCCAAAGATTTCTAGAGAAATTTGAGAGGAAGTTATGAAAATTATAAATGAAAGGATCATTTTCCCATTCCGTTACTCTACATGGATAGAAATTACTATCCATGTCTAGAATAAAAGTGGAGAAATAAGAATTTTTGTAGACTTCTAGAATTTGAACCAAGCTTCTCTAAAGGACAATTATCCACTACTGATCATTGATCAGATTTTACAAGTAGTCACATGTTCATAAATGCTTTCTATCCTGGATGGATTTTCTGACTACAATCAAATTGAAGCTGCACAAGAAGATAAGTATAAGACTACTTTTATAACTCCTTGGGGAACCTTTTCCTACATGTGGATGCCATTTGGTATCTTTAATGTCAGGGCCACTTTTCAAAGAGAAATGGACTTGGATTCAATTATTTTAAGAACAAATGTATTTTCGTTTATCTAGATGATATCACAGTCTACTCTAATAAGAGGAAAGAAAATTTGATGCACCTTGAATTTTTTTTTTCTAAGGTGTCAATAACATGGCATATCATTGAATCTAAAAAACTCAATATTTGGAGTGAGCAAATATAATATCTTAAGACATGTTTTGAACAAAGAAGGAACAAATATTGATACGGAAAGAGTGCAAGCCATTCAAAATATCTCATTTCCCAAAAGAAATAAGGGAGTTCATTATTTCTTTGGTAAGGTCAACTTCCTACTCTACTTTGTTCCATATTTTACTAAATTGACCAAGTATATTACAAAAATTATAAAGCCCCAAGATATTTTCAAGTGGAGTAAAGAGGGACAAGAATATTTTGATAATGTCAAGAAGGTCATAGCCAAAGCTCTGACCCTGGTATGTCCTGATTTCAATAAATATTTCATTGTGTATTGTTATACATTTGAGTAAAATATTTTAGATGTTTAAGTTCAGAATAATGAGAAAGGGCTTGAGTCTCCTATTTCCTTCATGAGCTTCCTGTTGAAGAATCATGAGCTCAAATACTCTACCATGGAAAAGCATACATATGTTGTGGTTAAAGTAGTCAAGAATTTCATATTCTACATCCTGCACTCTCACACCATTTTGATGGTTCTTGTATCATCTATAAAGTCTATCTTGACTCAACAAGACCTCGAAGAAAAAAGAGGTAACTAGGTGTCAAAGATTCATGAGTATGACCTTGAGATAAGGTTGTTTAATTTTGTTAGAGGCCATGGGTTATGTGGGTTGATAGTTGAAGATGAGTCTCTCATGACTCAATATGAAGATAAAGAATGGTATTGCTACATATGCATAAGTAAGGACCTTCTCCAACTACTATTTGAAAATAACACCAAGTGGTATAGTGATATTGCTTACTAATGGAAGAAATTTGAGAGGGGAAGAGAGTAGAAGAAAATGGCTATCTCCTTTGCTTTCTCTCAAGGTAGAATGCACTCTTGAGTCTACAAGATCAATCGCCAACCCTTTGAAATGGGAGTGGCTTTACAATTTATAGAATAGAATATGACTCTTCATCTACCCCATGACCTTTTGAATACCTTCATATGACTTAATACTGTTCATATTCCACTTTAAATGTTTAAGTCCCTCTTATAATAGCAAGGTGACTTAATTTACATTATATTTCTAAAGTCACTTAAGTCATATTAAAAGGTGCAACCCTCAACACAAAAATATAACATTGAAGAGAGAGAGAGAGAGAGAGAGAACAGGAAGAAGAAGAAGAAGAAGAATTATGATGAAGGAAGAGTTGTTGCAGTGGACCTGGCTCCATTCTCTGACTATTCTCCACTTCTTTTTTGAGTGCTCATGTTCTATTAGTAGTGGCACACATGTATGCAAAGAGCTTGACCGCCTCTTGAAGTGTTGACTTCCCTTTTTCGGAGATTGAATCAATCCATTCCTTATTTTCTCGGCCCTACATCGTGAACTCGTGCATTCTTTTGATGGATTCCGGATCAAAGCTGCTGATGGGTACAATCTCAATAGGAAGTGTTATAGTGCTTGGTTCCACCAAGTGTTGCACATAGGATGAAAGAGTTCACACTTGCTCCTCTAGTCCCTCGATCTTCTCTTTGTATTCTTTACTCCTTGCCATCATGCGACAATTACTGATATATCGGGAGCTACTACTTGTTTCACCATGCGAGTGTCAAGGATGATCGTTTCCCGCATCCATGGAAACATCTCATTGGTTTCAGGCTCAATGACGGGTGCATCAACCATTCTTTGTCCTGATAAAAGAGGAAAATCTTGAATGAGAGGAGAGTTGGAGTCAACAACATGCGGGACCTCTTGAAGTGGCTCAAATATTAGATCATGAGTCATATACTCCTTGGTCACTTGTGGTTTCTGTTGCTTCTCTTTCATCTGCCTTAGCTTGAAGTCTTTTGATTTCATCAAGTTGAGCCCTTATTTCCTCTTCCACTCTTACTTCTCTTTCTCTAACTTCTTCTTTGGTTTCTACATCAATGAAATTTTCTAGGTTCTCGTTGATGTATGGAAATTCACCATCCAAAGGATTAGCAGCACTCAGGTTCTCAACATGACCGGTTGCTTGACGAAGAGGAGGCCTTTGAATTCTGAGTAGCTCCTGTCTTCTTTGAATTTCTTCAAAAATGGGGTTAGTTTTTCCTCCTTACCTCTATTGTTGGGTGTACCTTCTATCTGCTAGCTTGGAAATCTATGCTCACCTTTGTGGTGTTGGAATTTGTCTTTGCCTCTCTAATTCAGCAACGTGTTCTTCTTTAAGGTCAAGGATTCTCGTGGCAATGAAGTAGTGGTTGGAAATTTGTCTATTATGCTAAATAGCTTCTCTCAAATCAGAAGTGATATCTTCTTGGATGTGGAAGAGCAATTTGGGTCTTTCGACAGGAGGATTTCTTGGAATAGAAATGGTTTGTAGACATGTGGCTTATATAGCTATTCAAATTTCAGAAATTTTCTCATTTGAAGTTTTAATTTTAAGGTCGTTCGGGTCCATGTACAAGACATCATTGTCTTCCACATCATACTCACAGGCAAAGGGTTGTGATGGTTTCTGACCCATCCATTTCATCTTCATATCTCCCTTCAAAAAAGCAACTTACTATTTTTAGTAAGTGTGGAAAAGCAATTCCTCGATCTTCAACTAGATGTTGCGGCTTAGTTTTCCTCTTTCTCCTTGTGTTCTTCATTTCTTCTGGATCAAATTTCTATTTTTAGCAGGTGCTCGAGGGGCCACTTACTATTTTTAGTAATTGCGAACAATGTCTGTTCTGGTGAATTTTCAGTCGTAGTTTACCTCCAATGTCTTCGTCTTCTTCGCAGGTTCTTTTATCGATGACTTTCCCAAAATAATAGTTCCTATGTAGTAGACCTGCTATTTTTAGAAAGTTTTCCTCTGGGATTCGAATTGACATGGAACAAAGTTTTTTTATATGGGTTTTTACCTAATATTCTCCCTCTGAAATTTCAGGCCCACCTGGTTAATAATCTATGAGATTTTAAAGTATTAATTTTCAGACCTGGTAGTGCTTCTGGGTACGGCAGCCATTAATGGACCTGAAAATTGCAGGTCTGGTTTTCTCCTCCATTTAAAATGAAATTTATATTTTTGATGTGGGTTTTGTGTTTTGGTGCTTCACGTGTGATCTTACTTCAATCTGGTAAATAGTTTGACAGGAAATCTTACTTCTTTCTTTGTTGAGCCGGAAATGAGATTTCTTCATTGTGGCTGCTCTGTCGCATGAGGGGGCAGTTTGAAGGTGTCTTTCTAATGGTCTTGGATAGATGAATGAACAGAAGAAAATGGTTTGTTGTTTCATGCACCGGTTTGCAACATTTCTTTATATCTTAATTTTTAGGTTATGGGGATTTTCATTGTTCTCTCCTTCTTGCTCTTCGTTTCTCCTTCTTGTTTTGATGAAAGATCCTTTTGAGACCTAAAAATCACCATGGGGAGTTTTTTTAAGTGCTTGGGTCGAGCTGGTCTAAGAATTTGCAATGGTAGAGTGATGGTAGAATCTTACAGAGGAAGAAATGGAGGGATGGAGTTCAAAAAAATGTTTAGAAGTTAGAAATGAAGAAAGCGGCACTTGGGAGATTTTAAAAAGATATGCACAATTAGGGTTAGGGAAATTTTTTCAAAGATTGATGTTCTTGACCTCAGGGATGTGAGGGACATCAACTTCCACAATGAGCAAGATGGCGACACGTGGCACTAGATCCAATGACAAGGGATGAAGGAGGAAAAAATTGCTTTAAAGCATTGGGAGCTAAAATGAGGTCACATGGGTGTCTAGAAGACTCCCCATAGGGGCTGGGAGACATTTTACAAGGCATGATGTCCCCCACCTTAGGTGCATAAGGTACATAAAATTCCACGGTGGTCCTGGAGCTAACATGTGGCGAAAGATCCGACGGCAGGGAATCCATGCTCCAAATAAGCACTTGATGGTTGAACTACCAGGTCTATAGGTCATATGAGGGTCCCAAGGGTCACATGAGGGCTAGGTATATTTTCCAAGGGGTGATGTACCTGACCTCAGGGATGTGGGGGACATGAAATCCCTCCAGGCTCCTGGTGCTGACACGTGTCCTCTCGAAAAAATGACTAAGTCCTGAACTGCCTTTGAGAGGGTAACTTGGAATGCAGATAACTTGAGCTTCCGGTGGAATTTATTGGTGAAATTTTATATGATCCTAACTGGAAATGGAATTTTGAATCCAATGATGTGGGTCTCATGTCTTTATTTGATCATATGATCCCTGAAAAATCAGATTTTTGATCTGGGACTCCACTTGTACCTGAGAAAAATTGTCTTCCAATCATATGCGCCAAGATGTTGTGAGAAATATTATTTCACCATCATGTAGGTCTTGGAATCCTCTTTCCTAAGATGTTTTTTTTTACTTCCTAACTCCATCCGGAGCTCCCGAGAATCTTTGTTTGAAGCCCAACAACTGTTTTAGGCCTGTGTACTGCCTAGGCTTGTGAACCCTGTTTTCACTCAGACTGCTCCAAGTCTTTCAAAACTTCCCAAAGCCTTCCAAAATAATTTCCATGATGTTATAAGGTCTTCTATTCACCTCTATGTTGAATTTGGCCCTTCTGCTCTGCTCCAGGGGGTTGATCCAATCCCGGGAAGGCCAACAATAACCCTTCCCTATACTGCCAAAAGATAACATTTTCAATGAACTCCTAAAATCACCTAGGGGGAATGAATGGAATTTCCTAAATCACCTAGGATAATATCATGACAGTGGTTGGGAATTCATTTGGACTGAATGAAAAAGATCTGGGGTTTCTTAGGAATGATAAAACATGAAAATTTTGGCATAGGGGTATAGTTGTCGTGCTCGGAAATTGTCAATTTCCCTGTTGTACATTCTCACGACAACAAGTGGCTCTAGCTTGGGGACATGACATGGGAATCCAGAATCTCAATTTTAGACCATATAATTTGTTGACCAGTGCCTTATCCATTGGGCCTTAGCGGAGTCATGCACAACTTCAAGAAAGGAAGATTAGAAGAAGGAAACACACACACACAAAACGACCAAAAGGAAACACACGACACACAACATGAAGGGAAACACACACAACGGAAAGGGAAAAACACCTATCAATCACCTATGGTACAAGGTGAGGGACAACCCACTTTCCCTGAAGTACTTTTTATTTCACAAAAGTTACCCCTGAAGAGGCAACACCGAATGATGATGTTCTGCGAAGCCGTTGATGGGTTCTAGAAAGTATCCTCCCCTCCTCAGCTGCTTATGAAAGCCATGTGCTTTCACAATTATCTGTGTACTTGGTAGGAGTGAGTCCATGTGATCTTCTTGATGCTCAGGTCCTTTCTTGGAAACTCCATTGTCTTCATGCTCTTTGAAATTGGTTTCATCGTGCCAGTTTCCTTCCATGTTTATCCATATAGCTGATTCTCCATTGAGCATCTCATCACTGCCCTAATGCTGATTTTCATTTCCAATTCCTTGAACCTTCTGAGTTAATTTCTTTCCTAGGTCTATGCTCATTGACATCTCTTCCATGAGAAACCTCAGACTTATCCATTTCCTTTACTTCACTGTGAGGTGCTTGAGTACTAACTGAAAGATTGGATGCGGCCTCATACTTGTCTTGTATGCCCATGACATGAGTGAAGAGATCAAGAATCAGCTCAGGGTCTTCCACCACTTCTACTGCATCCAAGATTTCTTACACGGAGTAATGCTTCATCATTTCCTGTAGTCCCTCTTTGTACACCTTTGAAGAATCTTTATCTTGTAACTCAAAGAAACTATCTGGAGGGATTACCTCATCATCTCGAGAATCGCTGCACTCTATTGATCCTTCATCAAAAGGCACTTCATCTTTAGAGGTCTTCAAACTCCTTGCTTCAATTTCTTCATCATAGAAAGAGTCTTCATCTTTAAATGGGAAAGAAAACACTTCAATTTCATCATTGTATCCACCAACCATTGGCTTGAGAGTGACATCATATTTCTCATCTTGCCTTATCTCAATATGGCTGACCTTCACATTAGTTAAGGCTTCCAAATCAGCTTCATGTTTATCTTCCATATTCATGGCTTGCATTAAAAGTTCCAGACTGATCTCAGGGTCCTTTGTTTCTTCCGCGGCTCTTAGCAGTCCTTGTATAAACATTTCTTTCAAACCTTTCACGGGCTCATCACAAGCTGATTTTGTCTCTCCATAGATGGCTTGATAGATATCATCTTCATCCCCAAATGGGAATGAGAATAACTCCTCATCTTGGAAAAGCATATAAGCTAATTTTTCTTCTTGAAAATCATCCGAGAACCATTTCCTCTTCCTCATGGTTTGCATCATCTGGCGATTCGAGGATGCCCTATTGTAACTCAAATTTCCTCAATGCTTCTTCAAAGACCAAATCTCTCTCAGGAAGGCATGTCTAGAGCTATCAAGATGGGGATATCCTCCTATCCTCCTTAGTTGTCTACAAAGTGATTCATCTTCCTGCTACCTTGATACAAGATTTTAAATTTTAGGCTTCTGGAATTTCATACTACAGTGTACCTCATCTTCTTCTCAGGAATCAATTTTATCCATGTCTGCCTTCACTGGTATGGTTGTGAAAGACCAATTCATCTAAATTTTCCCTCCCAGATCTTGGCAGAAATTTCTACTCAGCAACATTCTGAACGAGGCTGGGATGTCTACTACCAAAATCATCGCTAAACCTTTATTGTTCTGGAAATCTAGTGAGAGCCACCTGTGCATGTTTGACCTTCCCTACAAGTGATACCTCTTTTGACTGCAAAGAGTAATAAGAGACGCTAGGTGTAGTCATGGTAAGTTTGAGAGCCTTGGCGACCTTCAAAGGCATCACGTTGTCTGAGGCACCAAGAATCTATTATGAAATTGTTTAGTACATATTATCTAACAAGAAGGTAGATGTAGAAAGATTCAACTTTATCAATCTTTGAGGCACTCAGAGAAAGACATGTTCTGTGAGGGAGGTGTAGCTGAATTTGGTAGCATGCCTTTGGAACTAGAAGTTATATCATTGGGTGTTAGACTACCACTCCTGATTTATCAGACAAACCTCTCAAATTGTTTAGGGTGAGTCTATAAATATTCAGTTTTGGTAATGTGCACTTTGGCTTTGTTTTCATATTTTATGAAGTCAAACGGAACAAATGTGGAAAAGGAGGGTGAAGGGACTGCTTTTGGATTCTAAGACAGGTTTAGGAAGCAGGAGTAGATTTTTGGGGACTAGAGGGTATTTTTAAAGGTACACACTAGGAGATTTCAAAGTACTAGATTTTACAAGAGAATATTTAGATTTAGACTTGGAAGAGACATCAGAAAGACTTACTTGGGATTACGGGCATCTTCTTACTTGCTGCAGGGTTAGGCTCCAACAATGCAGACTTCATGGAAGATGGAAGTGGGGATCCTCGATTGATTATTTTGTTTTGTCGGAGTTGCCACAGGAGGATAATTAACCTTCTTTTCTTTTACAACAGTGGAGGGAGATGCTCCTTTCTCAGAATGAGAACGAGTGAATATTGCACATGAGAAACTAGGTGCATATTCTTTTTCTTCTTCATCACCTCCAGAATACTCAAAAAATATCATTTGTCTATTGTTCTCAAACTCATCACATCTCCAGGAAGTTTCCACCTTCACTTTCTTGTTCAAGCTCTTCTTCACTTTCTTGAAATCTACAATTTACGTTCATGAGTGGGGCTTCCAAGGTGAGCCTTTGGGGTGTTCCTGACAATTTGATTTGTAATTGCTTCTCTGAGAAGATACTCATTCAAATAATTCCCTCTTAAAATATGCCATCTCATTTGCCAAATATTGCAACGATGAATTGGTTCTCTCATCTCTAGGATTTTGCGTCTTTCCCTTTGATGGATTCTTGATATTTCTAGAGTAGATGAGATCGTCATCTAAGTTCAATGGCCATCCTTTATGCTTCTACAATGTTCCTTAGTTGGGACTCTTCGCAGGATAAATTCCTACCTCCGGTGATGGTGAGTATTGATGAAGAATCTCTTGACATTGTTTTTAGATGGTGAATCCTCTTCAGGTATCCTGTGGAAGCAATCATTTGAAATGAGCCAGGAAGTCTCTGCATGGTTTCATTTTCTCCTTTATCTATTTGATCCAACTGCATCAGGAGGTCTTGACAGTCTTCAGTTGATTTAAATATCTCTTCAAAAGCATCCTTGATGTCATTCCAACCCATGATGGACTAGGCAAGTAAGAGGTAGAGCCATTTTACTGCTTTTTCTTGGAGGGAGTCTATGAACAATCTTATAACAACATCTTCATGTTGGACACCAAGAATTCCACACGATGTCGTGTTAAAGCAACGATGTGTTCTTCAAGATGTTGTGCGTTGTTACCTTTAAATTTTAGAAATTTCTTACGGAAACCAGCTAGTAGGTCGTGAAGGGGGGGTTCAAGAGTGAGCGGGCATGTATTGCTTCCCCATAGAACAATGGGTTGAGGTATTTCTTCTTCATCTTCCATTGTTGTCTTCTTCTTCTGCTTTAGCTCTTGCTTCTATAAATTCTTCTTCTTCTTATGGGAACTCAATGACCAATGGCTGTTGAAAAATTACAGAATTTGAAGGGGGGAGTATCAATAGAAGTCTTGACAGGATTTCCAGGTGAATTGTTTTGAACAGCCAGATGGAGAGGAGGCTTGAGAGAAGAAGTATGGATTATCTCTAATTTGTTCATTGCAGATTTTGCAAAGCCTTGAAATTGAGAATCAACAACACTTCTCGACCAACTCAATTTGGTGTATCTTTCTTCAGCCAGCTTTTGGAAAATTTTGCAGTGGGAACATGAAAGGAAACTGTGGAATGTGAAAAGTCACGTGCATAAATCAGCAGTGTATCTTTCAGCAACGAAATTTCATGAACTCTCTTTTATGATCTTTTCAATATTTGATTTTTTTTTGAATTTTTGGGACCTTGCGGTCATATATTGGGTGCAGATGCTGCTAAATATGCCTCACGGTGGGTGCCAAAAATTGTTGGTGACAAAAATTTTCGGGTGGACAAACTTATGGATGTTCTTTCCAACGCTATAGGAGTCTAAGTCCATCTACTTAACCAGTGTAGCTGCCGTATATTCATGCACGATGAAAATGTGGATTTCTGTGGTGGCCTTTCGACCAGGGATCCAACAGGGGCACCCCATTGACCCTGTGGCAAATGCTAGTATATATCTTGCTAGGGAAGAATTTGTCTGAAAGTGGAAAAGGAAGTGAGAAAAGAGGTAGGAGAACTAATGCTGTAGGTAGAAAATTATATTCCTGCATATACACTAGTTAAAAACTTCACCACATGCATTAAATTAAGAGGAAATAACCCTGCAAATGACAACAAGACCAAATAGAATTTGATGAACAACAAAGTGTCATGAAATCCCTTGGTCAAAGAAAGCTAGAAACTCCTCCTTGTATTGATGCTTTAACAAAAGTTGTACATAGTGCAGGTATGGAAGAAATTTGAGAGGGGAAGAGAGTAGAAGAAAATGGCTATCTCATTTACTTTCTCTCAAGGTAGAATGCACTCTTGAGTCTACAAGATGAATCGCCAACCCTTTGAAATGGGAATGACTTTACAATTTATAGAATAGAATATGAATCTTCATCTACCTCATGACCTTTTAAATACCTTCATATGACTTAATATTGTTCGTATTCCACTTTAAATATTTAAGTCTCTCTTATAATAGCAAGGTGACGTAATTTACATTATATTTCTAAAGTCACTTAAGTCATATTAAAATGTGCAACCCTCAACACAAAAATATAACATTGAAGAGAGAGAGAAAGAAGAGGAAGAAGAATAAGAAGAGGAAGAATTATGATGAAGGAAGAGTTGTTGTAGTGGACCTGGCTCCATTCTCTGACTGTTCTCCACTTCTTTTTTGAGTGCTCGTGTTCTGTTGGCAGTGGCGCACATGTATGCAAAGAGCTTGACCACCTCTTGAAGTGCTGAATTCCCTTTTTTGGAGATTGAATCAATCCATTCCTTATTTTCTCAGCCCTGCATCATGAACTTGTGCATTCTTCTGATGGATTCCAGATTGAAGTTGCTGATGGGTACCATCTCAATAGGAAGTGTTATAGTGCTTGGTTCCACCAAGTGTTGCACATAAGATGAAAGATTTCACACTAGCTCCTCTAGTCCCTTGATCTTCTCTTTGTATTCTTTATTCCTTGCCATCATGTGACAATTACTGATATATCAGGAGCTACTACTTGTTGCACCATGCGAGTGTCGAGGATGATTGTTTCCCGCATCCATGGAAACATCTCGTCGGTTTCAGGCTCAATGACAGGCACATCAACCATTCTTTGTCCTGATGAAGGAGGAAAATCCTAAATGAGAGGAGAGTTGGAGTCAATGACATGCGGGACCTCTTGAAGTGACTCGAATATTAGATCATGAGTCATATACTCCTTGGTCACTTGTGGTTTCTATTGCTTCTCTTTCGTCTTCCTCAGCTTGAAGTCTTTTGATTTCGTCAAGTTGAGCCCTTATTTCCTCTTCCACTCTGGCTTCTCTTTCTCTAACTTCTTCTTCAGTTTCTACGTCAGTGAAATTTTCTAGGTTCTTGTTGATGTATGGAAATTCACCATCCAAAGGATTAACAGCACTCAGGTTCTCAACGTGACCGGTTGCTTGATGAAGGGGAGGCCTTTGAATTCTGAGTAGCTCTTGTCTTCTTTGAAGTTCTTTGAAAATGGGGTTGGTTTTTCCTCCTTGCCTCTGTTGCCGGGTGTACCTTCTATCCACCAGCTTGGAAATCTATGCTCACCTTTGTGGTGCTAGAATTTTTCTTTGCCTCTTCAATTCAGCAACGCGTTCTTCTTCAAGGTCAAGGATTCTCATGGCAATGAAGTAGTGGTTGGCACTTTGTCTATTATGCCAAATAGCTTCTCTCAAATCAGAAGTGATATCTTCTTGGATGTGGAAGAGCAATTCGGGTCTTTCAACTAGAGGATTTCCCGAAATAGCCATGGTTTGTAGACATGTGGCTTATATAGCTATTCAAATTTTAGAAATTTTCTCATTTGAAGTTTGAATTTTAAGGTCATTTGGGTCCATGTACAAGACGTCGATGTCTTCCCCATCATACTCACAGGTAAAGGGTTGTGACGGCTTCTGACCCGTCCATTTCATCGTCATATCTCCCTTTGAAAAAGTAACTTACTTTTTTTAGTAAGTTTGGAAACGCAATTCCTCGATCTTCAACTGGATGTTGCGGCTTAGTTTTCCTCTTTCTCCCCATGTTCCTTGTTTCTTCTAGATCAAATTTCTATTTTTAACAGGTTCTCGAGGGGCCACTTACTATTTTTAGTAATTTTCAACAATGTCTGTTCTGGTGAATTTTCAGTCGTAGTTTACATCCAATGTCTTCGTCTTCTTCGCAGGTTCTTTTATCGATGACTTTCCCAAAATAGCAATTCCTATGTAGTAGACCTGCTATTTTTAGAAAATTTTCCTCTGGGAGTCAGATTGACATGGAAAAATGTTTTTTGATATGGGTTTTTTCCCAATATCCTCCCTCTAAAATTTCGGGCCCGCCCGCTTAATAATCCAGGAGATTTTAAAGTTTGTTGGTTGGATATTTTGTCAAACCAAAATATGAGGTTCAACCACAGTACATGGGATTAAATCCCTCCTCAAAGATAGGTGAGGCTGCATGTTTATTTCTAATCTAAAACACGGTAAACAATATATACAATATTCACACTAATCTAACCTTTGGGGGTTGGAATGAAATCCCGAAATCCACATTCATAAATTCAAGGGTATTTCTTTCGTAAATGAACTGGGTCAAAAACTGTTACAATGAAAGAAGCGGCAATAGAAAGTAAATGGGAGAAACGTATTTTCTTTCGAGTAAACACAGAGCACGAAATAATCATACGAGTTTTAGATCACAAATATAATGTCCGAAATAATCAGAAACACTAAGATGCTATGCAAAGAATAGCTTAAGATCATGAACATAAGAACACTGTCTTAAGTAAGATATATTCCACAACACAAAGTCTGTAAAACGATATCAATTCCTTTCTTCAAAATGATTGAATGAAAACACAAAGTTTTTCTTCTTTCCAATAGCCCCTAAATTTTCCAAAAAACCTCGACCCTTTGGAATGCACACCATCCCTTATTTATAACAAAAGAAGTAGAGATAAAATAGGGCAGATCCTAAAAATTAGCGCTTCAACAAGAGTTCTGTTTTGCATGATTCTCACGTAGGAGATCAAGTCAAAACATGATTCAAAATGTGACGAAACAGAAATGAAAAAGACATGTCAATTTCAAGATTGAAATGACATGAAACGCTGGGACTTAATCTGAATCATCATCTTTTACTCCTTCCTCTTTTTCTTCCTCCTGCTGAGATTGTTTGCTCTGAAATTCCTAGAACTTTCGAATTATGCCTTGCATTTCGTTCTCATCAGGTGCAGGGGAATGATCATTCCAAATTTCACAGGTTTCATGAAAATCACTGGCAGTGCCGGGAAGCTTTTTCAATCCTTTGTTGAGTTTCTTAAGGCCTCCAAAGAATGCTCAATCTTTACCAACCGGTCCATCTTTCAAGGTCAAATCCGAGCATTGATTCATGCTGAACAGACTCTTGGAATTGTTTGAAGAGATCATCCGCTGATAGTATACCTGAATTTCCTACTGACACCTTTGAACAAATCTTCAGCAACTCTTCTTCTAAATCACTTTTCCCATCAATCAGTTTATCCCTTGATTCTCTCAACTTAGCACAGGCTTCGTTGAGAATCTTCACCCTGAATCTGATGGCCTTGGTCAGCTGGAAATGCTTATCCATATGAGGGGAGAATACCTTCTTCAACCAAGAGATGTGTTGGTATTTGCTTTAACACTTGGAGAGCTTCATAAGTCAAATCAAGCTGTCTAATTTCTTGAGAAATCTCCTCATCCATCTTTCTCCATCTTTCTGAATGTCTCCCACAGATTGATGAACTTTCACAACACCTTGTATTACTTCCTTCCCCTGTTGGAGCAAACTTTGGACCCATTCATCGACCACCCTTCCTTGTTTAGCAATCTTCTCAATTGCAGGCACTGATGAGAAATCGAATCTGACAGGAACAGAAGAAAGTGGTATGGATTCAAGGGGTTTTGAGAATTTAAGCAAAACCTCTGTCAACTGCTCCACTTTCTCCTTAAGCTCATCTCTGCTGTCCTTTGTTTCTTTCAACTTTTGGCACAACACGTTTATGGAATCCCGTGCATCTTGTTGTGCCCCTTCTGCTGTCACTTTCCCTAGAGACACCCTAGTTACCTGATAATCAGCAACTGTTATATCATCTCTAGTTTTGTCAGCTGAGGGAGTGGCAATCTCTACGAACTTATCTCCTGAAGCATCCACCAAAACCCCTTGAAACTGTTTTGGGCTTCTTGGCCGACTTTGCAGTAGGAGCCTTGAGTGAGCTGAAATCAAAAGCTGGTATGGGCACAATCACCTTCCTCTTCCTTGGAGTTTGCTCGAGTAGCCATTGCGGTGTATCAGAGGAAGTTACACATGTTGTAGCAACTGGTATTCTACTCTCAAGAGGAGAAGATTCTACTATTGGAGGAGGAATAGTTACCAATGTGGTAATAGATCCAATAAAAAGAGGCACAGGAGGAGGCGTGCTGATGATCACTTGGGTTCCAGCTGTTAGGGGTGAAAGCCCAGAGAAAATACTGGCCATGGTTGCAGAAGTAGATGGAGAATGAGGAGGTAGAAGTGGCTATGAGGGAGGAGGTGCAGATTCAGACTCCAAAGCCTTGAATGCAAGAGATAAGGTCTCTCCAGTTGAGCAATCAGCAAATGGTGAAGACAGAAGCTGGCTTCCTCCTTCTTTCCAAATTAATTTCTCCTATTTCTGGTGGTGTTGGTGATTCTGGCACATTCACCATTTCTACAGGAGAGACAATTGAAGAGATTTCTCTTTCTTTCCTCTTTTTGACAATCTTGACCTTTATAGGCGCCTTAGAAGACTTTCTGTCCTTTTCCTTTTGGAGGGCCCCACCTCTAAAATAGCCAACTTTTGAAAACTTATCATCTTTAAAATTCATTCCCCAAGAGGAGAGCCATGCTTTGGTGCAAGCAAGAATTAGAGCCTGACCTATCTGTAATAGAGGCTTTTTCGCTGGCTGACCAATCAATAGGTGGGAAAACATATTGATCCTCCTTTAGTCCATCATAGGAAAGATCCAAAACACTTTCATTGTCACCTGTACCCTCTGGTAAATCAGCAAGCTCCAGTGTTTGAATCTCAGCAATAGTTAATCTGCTATGATCCTTTCTGCGAATAGCAACCTCATTACGCAGATCCACCCAAATATCCTCTATATTTGGCCTATGCAAATGCTAGGTTCCATATGCCCTGAGCACTCCTCGGATATCAAAACCATCTCGAGGCTTCATATGCTTCTTAATTTGTCCTGAAGTTCATGGACAACATTTTTGGCCTTTACTACCGTCAAGCAAGTGTATCTCCTAATAGAAATCGGGAAGGATACAGCACCCTTATGTTTGCTTTGTTGGAATTTATGAAAATCCAACTACCTAACCATTCCATTAATATCAATCTATCCCCTGGATATCGGGGCAGGCGAAAAGGATCTCCCGAGTACATGACCACCCGAAGGCATGTAAACTTCTTGAATTGTACGAAGATACATCCCCATTTAGAAACTTCTGCCCAAGCCTCATCTGAGACTCTTGTCTTCTTCAGCTCAAGATTTATCCTGCAGATATTCTCATAGAAAAAGGCATCTTTTACCCTCCTGAAATGATCTTTGACCCCTTCTTGTCATTGAGGGAAGTATTGATAAACCTGATTCGCCGTTCTGCTTCCCTTACTATCCATCCAGGGATAGTTCCTCATCCCGGCTGCTGCGTATGTGACATATGATGACATATAAAATTTCCCAGTTGACAAGACCGTTGTCATTTGGGAATCAATCTCATTGCTAATGAGAGTACCCCAATCAATCCCCTGCTGATTTCCTTGATGATAATCATAAATTGATACATCCATCCTTAAAATACGTTTGATTCGGGCAAACCAAAGACCCGACTCAGCAGGGTGATGATGTCATTGATTTCTTGGATGAAATCACTCTTGGGGATAGTCCTTGGAAATCTGGACACTCTGGCTTGGCCTTGATCAAGAACTTCTTGTTCACATGCTTGATATAGTCCTCTTGATCATTGTCCCAGCTTTCTGAGCTGACTTCATGTCCAACTCTCCATACTCGTCAAAATTAGGCAATTTGAGGAGATCATCAAAATAAACTCCATCTAGTCTGATTACTACCTCACCAGACTGACTCTTCACAGAATGGGAAGCCGAGTCATAACTAGATGCACAGCTAAAATGAATTCCAGACATTGGGCAGATGTGGGAAGAGCCGCTGCGAGAGGCAAACCACTATCAGCTATAGCTTCATCCATGGAGTTTGGGAGGAACTCCTCAACCTATTCCAGAAATCTTCCATGTCTATATTCCCGAGTTCTGTGTCTCTGATATCATAGTTGCAATCAATGTATGATGGATATTCCGGATTCTTGAACTTTATTTCATTCTACCAGACTTCTCGGCCTTTTCCTGAGATGGACCGGGATCCGACATGAAGAACGTTGAAGGGAGAAAGGTTTGAAGCTCAAGAGATGTTGTCTACCGTCAGAATTTCGATCTACTGAATATGTCAAAAGAACAGAAGAATCTGACACGTTGAAGAAGATGTCGGATATCCTGAAATTCTGATGTGTTGAAAATGTCAGAACTTCTGAAAAAACCCGACACACTTGGTAATGCCGGAAACTTTGGGAAAGCCCGGCACGTCTGCTACTGTCGGAATTCAGGGAAAACCCGACCGCTTGTGTTGGTGACGGGAACTCTGGGAAACCCCGACACTCACCTGTGGAGATCGAAACTTTGAGAAACCCTCGACGCCCTCAAACTTTCGATAACACTTCGGGTCTTTGACTCTGAAAACAATCTTCAAAACCCGAGAAGAAAAACAGGGTTTTTCATTGAATTCCAAAACATACAATCTCCTTTCCTTGTCATTCATGCTCCATGCATAGAATAAAACTTGGAAGAAATAGCACCAAGTGGTAGTCTCAGAAGAGATAAACCTAGAACCATAAAACCCTTTTCAAAATAACTCCAGAAAGAAGAAGGAAGGGAAAACCCCAAAACTCGGCGAGAAATTAAGAAGAAACCACTGCAATCGATCCGTAAAAACCAAGAACAAAGAAGGGAGAAATAAATACCTTCAATCGGAGAAATGGAAAAAATCGAAAACAGTGATTCAATCGGGCAAGATGAGTTGTCGGGTTTCGAAATCGAAAGAGCAGGCGCGAAAAATCCACGAATTAAAAATAACTCCGGTAACAATGACATGGAAATCCGCGTATGTATAAGAAAATTAGCAATTAATACACTTGGGCTTGGCACGTGCCAACTCACCAACAACTCGACATGAATGCCATGTCAGCATGTTTGAAATGTCCGAAACCCGACACGAGGGGACTTAGTGCAATTCGGGTTTCGGGTATCGGAAAGCATGAGGCAAAAAAACATGAGGTGTTTAGATGTTACATGGCTCCGAAAACCCGATACAAAGAACTAAGCGGAACTCGGGTATCGGAAAGCGTGAGGCGTAAAGCATGTTTTAGGTAAGGCATGTTCCGATGCACTGGATGGTCTGAAAACCCGATTTTCCACAATAGGAAAGCGGGTTCGGTTTCGGAAGACAAAAGACATAAAGCATGTTAAAAAAACTTATGTCGAACTGTTGGTAAAACCCGAAAACCTGAAATGCGCTAAAAGAGGCCAAAATGCCAAAGCAACTTCAAAAATTTTGCAGGGGTTATCTAATCGTTTTATCGTAAACTCAAACGGAGATAACAAGTTTTATTTTCAGACCTGGCAGTGCTTCTGGGTACGGCAGCCATTAATGGACTTGAAAATTGCGGGTCTGGTTTTCTCCTCCATTTACAACAAAATTTATATTTTGATGTGGTTTTTGTCTTTCTGGTGCTTCACGTGCGATCTTACTTCAATCCGACAACTAGTTGACGGAAATCTTACTTCTTTCTTCGTTGAGACGGAGCCGGAAATGAGATTTTCTTCGTTGTAGCTACTCTATCACATGAGGGGGGAGTTTGAAGGTGTATTTTTGATGGTCTTGGACAGAGAATGACAGCAGAAAATGGTTTGTTGTTTCATGCACTGGTTTGCAACATTTCTTTAGATCTTCATTTTTAGGCTATGGGGATTTTCACTGTTCTCTCCTTCTTGCTCTTTGTTTTCTCCTTGTTTTGATGTAAGATCCTTCTGAGGCCTGCAAATAAGCATGGGGAGTTTTTTTCAGTGCTTTGGTCAAGCTGTTCTGACATTTTCAATGGCGGAGTGATGGTAGAGTGTTGCAGAGGAAGAAATGGAGGAATGGAGTGGCGCAAAAATGTTTAGAAGTTAGAAATGAAGAAAGCGACACTTGGGAGATTTTAAAATGATATGCACAATTATGGTTAGGGAAAATTTTTAAAAGATTTATGTTCCTAACCTTAGGGATGTGAGGGAAATTAAATTCCATAATGATCAAGATGGCGACACGTGGCACTAAATCCAATGGCAAGGGGATGAAGGAGGAAAAAATTGCTTTAAAGCACTGAGAGCTAAAATGAGGTCACATGGGTGTCCCAGAAGACTTCCCATAGAAGATGGGAACATTTTCGAAGGCCTGATTTCCCCCACCATCATGTGCATAAGGTACATTAAATTCCATGGTGGTCCTGGAGCTGACACATGGTGGACCGATCCGACGGCAAGGGAATGCATGCTCCAAATAAGCACTTGAGGGTTGAAACTGCCAGGTCTGGAGGTCATATGAGGGTCCCAAGGGTCACATGAGGGCTGGAAAAAAAATTTCAAGGGGTGATTTACCTTACCTCAATGGATGTTGGGGACATGAAATCCTACCAGGCTCCTGGTGCTTCCGACACGTGTCCTCCGCATCGAAAAATACTAGTCCTGAAGTGCCTTTGAGAGGGTAACTTGGAATGCAGATCAATTGAGCTTCCGGTGGAATTTTCTTTGTGAAATGTTATATCTCCTGACTGGAAATGGAATTTGATCATATGTGGGTCTCAAGTATTTATTTGATCATATGATCCCTGAAAATAGGATTTTTTATCTGGTGCGACTCCACTTGTACCTAAGAAAACCATCTTCCAATCCTATTCTGCCAAGGTGTTTGTGAAAAAATATATTTCAGATAATGTAGGTCGTGGAATTTTATTTCCAATATATATTTTTTTTTACTTCTAAATCGCATCTAGAGCTCTTGGACATCTTCGTTTGAATCCCAACAGTTGTTTTAGGCCTTACACCTAGGCTTGTGAACACCATTTTCACTCCAACTGCTCCCAAGTCCTTTCCATACCTTTCCAAAAGCTTTCCAAAAAATCATTTCCATATGTTTATAAGGTCATCCATGCACCTCCATGTGGAAATTTGGCCCTTCTTCTCTACTCCAGGGGGTTGATCCAATCCCGGGAAGGCCACATAGCCCTTCCCAATACTGCCACAGATAACATTTTCATGAACTTTCTTAAAATCACCTAGGGGGATGAATGGAATTTCCTAATAACCTATGATAAATCATGACATTGGGTTGGAATTCATTTGGACTACGAACAAATATGGGGTTTCTTAGGAATGATAAAACATGAAATTATTTGCATATGGGTATAGTTGTCGTGCTCGGAAATTGTCATTTTTTTTTTGTTTTTTTTTTTCCCTGTTGCACCTTCTCACAACAACACTTACTTACTCACTTTTTATGGTGATTTCCTAGCATAATGGATTAAAAGAAAATAAGGAACCTAAGCTCAAAGTTGCAGGTACTTGATTTTGTGAACATGTATTATACAAGATAACCCTTGATGGATGTTTCTTAAGGTGCATTGACAAGAGAAACAAGAGCATTTACTGAAGCATATCAAGGACCAAGCGGTGGTGGAATCATTTATTCTGCCAGTTTCATACAAACAAACTCTCCTTTCCGTAGTACTACGGCATAATCTCTTTCAAGATGCTCAGAAATGGGTAGCCTAAGTGTGATCCTTGCCAACAGTTTGTGGAAGAACTGCAACTCTCTACCTTTCCCGCTCAGACTATGTTGATTGAAGATAATTTCTAAACATGGGGTTAGTAATTCATCAATCTCTTATTTCTCATTCTAGTGTAGGGTCATATCTTCTTTCTCACAACGTCCTAAGTGGGTGGGGGCCGTACTTGGTCCATGCAATCCAATTGGAATTATATTTAACTTCATCACGGAAATATTATTATCCATTTTTGGCATTCCAAGAAGATATTTTGTTGATAATGCCACATATTTCCTTCAATGTGTTAATAAGTTATACTATGGATATGGCAATCCCTAGGCCCATACATCTAACTATTAACCTAAGAGAATTGTCAAGCAAAATCTAGTAACAGAATATTTTGACAATTATGAGAAATCTCGTAAATTAGGGTCAGAGAAATTAGCACAAGAAGTTTTATGATACATTATGGACTGATTGGATCACTCAAAAAAGAGCAATTGGTATGTCTCATTCCAACTCCTATATGGTATAAATTTAGAAGTTCCAATAACTGTAGAGTTACCAATATTGCAATTAATCAAATAAGTAGAAGATGATGAGTTCCAAGACTCACTTCAAAAAAAATTGTACTTGAAAAGTATGTGAGGATGAGTGTTGGTTGTGATCGTATAAGGAACTCAATTAAAAGTAAAGAATTTATTTGACAAGAATGAAAAGAAAGAGATTTTCATATTGGTGAGCTTGTCCTACTATGGATAAGTTGATAAAAAAAGGAATCTATGGAAAGTTTGAATTTCCCTTTGGTTTATCAACCCATTTCATATCTTAATGCATGTGGAGAGAATAATTTCCAACTATCTTATCTGTAATGATACTCACTTAGAATTGCCCTCCATGTGGGAACGATTAAACTATACAAACAGTGAAATAGGGTTGTCCCCCACATGTACCATAGGTGAATATAGGTCTATGTTTTTCCCTTTGTGTTGTTTGTTTCCATTTCTTTCATGTGTTGTGTTTAATAAATGAGGTTTTTTTGTACTCGCCCTTATTGTTTGATGACATCGTAAAGTCCTATGGCTAAGGACTTGTCCCTCTTAGTTTTTAAAGATTATGATATTCATACTTTTCCTCGTATTACTTTAATTCCAATCTGACAATCCCCAAGGTAAGAGCCAGTTGTTTTCCTGCTAAATGTCTATTCTGGCCATACAATGAAGCCACACTCAAAAATTCCCGAACCAACGTAATATAGAACCTGCCCTCATGGCCAATTATCTGACCTATGTAAACCCATCCTGCTAAGAGTGATGTATTAATTGTATTTTTAAAGTATGTTTCATGCGCAGGTAATTTGATGGGAAGAAATACATGGATTCATTTCGATCCCCTTTTAATGAACAATCCCTAGAGGCCCAAAAAGGCCTATTTTCAGACTTCTTTTCTTCTCTTGACTTGTAGAGCACCTCTCAGGGAATTTTATAGGAGATATAATGCATCCAAGAAGTGGTATGATAGATTTATGTAATTACCCAGGTATTTTAGGAATTTTTTAGATGAATCATATTTAGAACAAGTTATGTGAACCTGGGTCTTTGTGAGCAGGTATGGGGATATGTTGTTCTAAAAAAGTAGCCACCTTGTTTGAAGAGTTGAGGGATTCTCATTAAGAGTTCTATATCTCCCCAACCATTAGAGAGATAACAAAGCTACTTAAATTTTTTAATCATTAAGGAAATATTTGGGAACATTGAGATGTGGAAAATTGTCTGACAATACAACTCAAAGATACTTGTACAAGTTGTAACTTTCTTGAAAGGTTTTAGGAGCCTTGTGAAGATTTGTGAGCCTAAAAAAATCTCAAATGAAATTATATTTATTTCTCTTCATGGCCTATATGGTGTGTTAGTCTTTGGTGATTGTAAACTCTTCCTATCACTCAGTCTATCAGTGCACACCTTGAGGAAAAATTCAAATATGGAAAACATGGTGATGATTCATTTAATGTACTTTTATAAATTCTCATTGGATTCCTTGGAAATTTTCCATAAAGATTCATTATTGGACAACCATTTTTGTTAAATTTTTCTCTGGGTAAAGAAACAAATTTCAACTACTTTGACAAGCTCCAGTCACGTGACTGCAAGTCCTAAGACACACTGACAACATGTTGTAGTTGAGAGACTACAGTATTTAATCTATTTGACCTCATTTTTGGTCCCTAAAATTAAAGTTTGCAGGCTCATCTGGAGGGCTTAGAATGCATGACAACAGGTATAGACACACACGCGTTCACATAGACGTAGGTGACCACCAAAATATGCCAGTCTCTGACATGGAGACCTAAGTCACCTACATAATACAGTCACATGACATGGAGGTCTAGGTAACCATAGAATATAGTAGTGTGACCACAATCTGATTCATGTTCACAAAGTGGTGGGTGACCCGTAAAATAATGTCATTGGCATCAAGGATATTTTGTGTGACTCGGTGATGATGTTACTAGACGATGTAGTAGGGCACCTTCACAAGGAGAAGTAAAGGTCATTGTAATGAAGGGAACACCAAGTGTTTTAAAAATAAGTTGAAAGGTAGCAGTCATGGAGGAACATCAAGGTCATGATAGGATCTTGAAAAGTTCAATATCCCAAGGAAGTGAAAGGACATGTATGGGAGATGAAAGGACAATCAATAGGCACTATAAATATGACTGGTTGCCCTCATTTCAAGAGGATGGCAATGCTTGTTTACTATACCTCACTTTCACAGGTGCACCACCATTGTTATTATTGAAATTCCACCTAGGTATATCCCGATACGGAACATTGCTCACCTGCTGGGACATTTGCTTTTTAAAGCAATCAAATCATTAGCCATTTTTTGAAACATAGGATCTGTGTTACCTTGAGAAGAACCTTGATTTTTGAGTTTGGGTATGTCTTTCTTGATCCTTCCGGCCAAGATGAGATCATCCTCTATTTCAGTAGCTGTTGACTGAGCAGTAGCCAAATCTCGGATAACCGACCTTCTTAATAAAAAGCTTATATCAGGAGGTTGAGCATTGATGAAGAAGCATTTTTGGTTTTCCAGAGTAGGTACAGCTATTTCTGGAATCTTTCCGGATCAGCTTGTTGAACTTTGCCACGAATTCCCGCATAGGTTCATGCGATTCCTTCTCATATGCGTGAGCTGAGCTAACAAAGCATGGGAATCTTTGGCTGGTTTGAAACGTGCTTCGAACTTAGTCCGCATGGTAGCCCAGGGAGGTGATAAAACCATTCGGCTGCTACACCCTGCAACGTTTCAACGAAGAGTCGGACGGAGACATCTTCGTGGGCTACTCCGAGAACACCGCATGCAACAAAGAAAGATGATATGTGCTCGTCAGGATGCTGCTTCCCATCCCCATTGAACTTAGGAATGTTTTTACGCGATCCACGTGGTAACTCATTCAATGGAGGAGTCAAAGAAAGAGGACCAATAACTACACCCCAAGGCACAGGTTGAACCGCCATCCTTCTGAAAAGAGTGCGTACAGGGATCCGAGTATCAGACAGAAGAGTAGTGCACGACAAGTTGCAGATGCTTCCCCTTCCACAGGGATCCGGTTTCTCCGAACAGGTGAAGAACTTCTGGTTCGATTAGAGACAATGCTGTTGGGAGAAAGACTGAAATTGTGCTGTTGCAGTAACTCAAAGAGTGGATCAATTTCACCTTGAGCTCGGCGGGACCGAGTAAAGATCTTCCTGGCCAGCTTGAACTGAAAGGAGATCTTGTTGAAAAATTAAGGCAAATACGGAGTCGCCAGACACCGAGAGAATAAGCTTTATACTATAGATCCGTATTCCCCAGCGGAGTCGCCAAAAACTGTTGGTTGGATATTTTGTCAAACCAAAATATGAGGTTCAACCACAGTACATGGATTAAATCCCTCCTCAAAGACAGGTGAGGCTGCCTGCCTGTTTATTGCTAATCTAAAAACACGGTAAACAATATATACAGTATTCACACTAATCTAACCATTGGGGGTTGGAATGAAATCCCCCGAAATCCACATTCATAAATTCAAGGGTATTTCTTTCGTAAATGAACTGGGTTAGAAACTGTTACAATGAAAGAAGCGGCAATAGAAAGGAAATGGGAGAAACGTATTTTCTTTCGAGTAAACACAGAGCACGAAATAATCATACGAGTTTTAGATCACAAATATAATGTCAGAAATAATCAGAAACACTAAGATGCTATGCAAAGAATAGCTTAAGATCATGAACATAAGAACACTGTCTTAAGTAAGATATATTCCACAACACAAAGTCTGTAAAACAATATCAATTCCTATTCTTCAAAATGATTGAATGAAAACACAAAGTTTTTCTTCTTTCCAATAGCCCCTAAATATTCCAAAAAATCTCGACCCTTTGGATGTGCAAAGCATCCCTTATTTATAAAAAAAAGAAGTAGAGATAAAATAGGGCAGATCCTAAAAAAAATTAGCGCTTTAACAAGAGTTCTGTTTTGCATGATTCTCACGCAGGAGATCAAGTCAAAACATGATTCAAAAATGTGACGAAACAGAAATGAAAAAGACATGTCGATTTCAAGATTGAAATGACATGAAACGTTGGGACTTAATCTGAATCATCATCTTTTGCTCCTTCCTCTTTTTCTTTCCTCCTCCTGCTGAGACTGTTTGCTCTGAAATTCCTGGAACTTTCGAATTATGCCTTGCATTCGTTCTCATCAGGTGCAGTGGAATGATCATTCCAAATTTCGCAGGTTTCATGAACATCGCTCGCTGGCAGTGCCGGGAAGCTTTTTTCAATCCTTTGCTGAGTTTTTTCTTAAGGCCTCCAAAGAATGCTCAATCTTTACCAAACCGATCCATCTTTTCAAGGTCAAATCCGAGCAGCATCATGCTGAACAGACTCTTGGAATTGTTTGAAGAGATCATCTGCTGATAGTATACCTGAATTCCCTACTGACACCTTTGAACAAATCTTCAGCAACTCTTCTTCTAAATCACTTTTTCCCATCAATCAGTTTATCCCTTGATTCTCTCAACTTAGCGCAGGCTTCGTTGAGAATCTTCACCCTGAATCTGATGGCCTTGGTCAGCTGGAAATGCTTATCCGTATGAGGGAGAATACCTTCTTCTTCAACCAAGAGATGTGTTGGTATTTGCTTTAACACTTGGAGAGCTTCATAAGTCAAATCAAGCTGTCCAATTTCTTGAGAAATCTCATCTCATCCATCTTTTCTCCATCCTTCTGAATGTCCCCCACAGATTGATGAACTTTCACAACGCCTTGTATTATTACTTCCTTCCCCTGTTGGAGCAACCTTTGGACCCATTCATCAACCACCCTTCCTTTTTTAGCAATCTTCTCAATTGTAGGCACTGATGAGAAATCGAATCCGACAGGAACAGAAGAAAGGGTATGGATTCAAGGGGTTTTGAGAATTTAAGCAAAACCTCTGTCAACTGCTCCACTTTTTCTCTTAAGCTCTCTCTCTGCTGTCCTTTTTTGTTTCTTTCAACTTTTGGCACAACACGTTTATGGAATCCCGTGCATCTTGTTGCGCCCTTCTGCTGTCACTTTCCCTAGAGCCACCCTGGTTACCTGATAATCAGCAGCTGTTATATCCTCTCTAGTTTTGTCAGCGAGGGAGTGGCAATCTCTGTGAACTTATCTCCTGAAGCATCCACCAAAACCCTTGAAACTGTTTTGGGCTTCTTGGCTGACTTTGCAGTAGAGCCTTGAGTGAGCTGAAATCAAAAGCTGGTATGGGCACAATCACCTTCCTCTTCCTCGGAGTTTTTGCTCGAGTAGCCATTGCGGCGTATCAGAGGAAGTTACCATGTTGTGTAAACTGGTATTCTACTCTCAAGAGGGAGAAGATTCTACTATTGGAGGAGGAGGAATAGTTACCAATGTGGTAGTAGATCCAATAAAAAGAGGCACAGGGGGGGGTGTTGATGATCACTTGGGTTCCAGCAGAGAGGGGTGAAAGCCCAGAGAAAATACTGGCCATGGTTGAAGAAGTGGATGGAGAATGAGGTAGAGAGGTAGGAGTGGGTGTGAGGAGGAGGTGCAGATTCAGACTCCAAAGCCTTGGATGCAAGAGATAAGGTCTCTCTTCAGTTTGAGCAATCAGCAAATGGTGAAGACAGAAGCTGGCTTCCTCCTTCTTCCAAATTAATTTCTCCTATTTCTGGTGGTGTTGGTGATTCTGGCACATTCACCCGTTTCTACAGGAGAGACAATTGAAGAGATTTTCTTTCTTTCTTTCCTCTTTTTGACAATCTTGACCTTTATAGGGCCTTAGAAGACTTTCTGTCTGTCCTTTTCCTTTTTGGAGGGCCCCCCCGCCTCTAAAACAGCCAACTTTGAAAACTTATCATCTTTAAAATTCATTCCCCAAGAGGAGAGCCATGCTTTGGTGCGAGCAAGAATTAGAGCCGACCTATCTGTAATAGAGGCTTTTTCGCTGGCTGACCAATCAATAGGTGGGAAAACATATTGATCCTCCTTTTAGTCCATCATAGGAAAGATCCAAAACACTTTCATTGTCACCTGTACCCTCTGGTAAAAATCAGCAAGCTCCAGTGTTTGAATCTCAGCAATAGTTAATCTGCTATATCCTTTCTGCGAATAGCAACCTCATTACGCAGATCCACCCAAATATCCTCTATGTTTGGCCTGTGCAAATGCTGGGTTCCATATGCCCTGAGCACTCCTCAGATATCAAAACCATCTCGAGGCTTCATATGCTTCTTTAATTTGTCCTGAAGTTCATGGACAACATTTTTTTTGGCCTTTACTACTGTTCGAGCAAGTGTATCTCCCAATAGAAATCGGGAAGGATACAGCAGCCTTATGTTTGCTTTGTTGGAATTTTATGAAAAAAATCCAACAGCTGCCTAACCAACTCCATTAATATCAGTCTATCCCCTGGATATCGGGGCAGGCGAAAAGGATCTCCCGAGTACATGACCACCCGAAGATATGTAAACTTCTTGAATTGTAGAAGATACATCCCCATTTAGAAACTTCTGCCCAAGCCTCATCTGAGACTCTTGTCTTTCTTCAGCTCAGGGTTTATCCTGCAGATATTTTCATAGAAAAAGGCATCATTCATTTACCCTCCTGAAATGTCTTTGACCCCTTCTTTGTCAATTGAGGGAAGTATTGATAAACCTGATTCGCCGTTCTGCTTCCCTTAGTATCCAGCCCGGGATAGTTCCTCATCCCGGCTGCTGCGTATGTGACATATGATGACATATAAAATTTCCCAGTTGACAAGACCGTTGTCATTTGGGAATCAATCTCATTGCTGATGAGAGTACCCCAGTCAATCCCCTGCTGATTTTCTTGATGATGATCATAAATTGATACATCCATCCATCCTTGAAATACGTTTGATTCGGGCAAACCCAAAGACCCGACTCAGCAGGGTGATGATGTCATTGATTCTTGGATGAAATCACTCCTGGGGATAGTCCTTGGAAATCTGGACACAGCTGGTTTGGCCTTGATCAAGAACTTCTTGTTCACATGCTTGATACAGTCCTCCTGATCGTTGTCCCAGGCTTTCTGAGCTGACTTCATGTCCAACTCTCCATACTCGTCAAAATTAGGCAATTTGAGGAGATCATCAAAATAACCTCCATCTAATTTGACCACTACTTCACCTGATTGACTTCTCACAGAACAAGATGCCGAGTCATAACTGGATGCACAAGCCAAAATGAATTCTGGACACTGAGCAGACATGGGAAAACCCGCTGCGAGAGGCAAACCACTATCAGCTATAGCTTTCATCCATGGAGTTTTGGGAGGAACTCCTCAACCTACTCCAAAAATCTTCCATGTCTATAATTCCGAGTTCGGTGTCTCTTATATCATAGTTGCAATCAATGTATGATGGAGATTCCGGATTCTTGAACTTATATTTCATTCTGCCAGACTTCTCGTCCTTTTCCTGAGATGGACCAGGATCCGACATGAAGAACGTTGAAGGGAGAAAGGTTCGAAGCTCAGGAGATGTTGTCCACACGTCAGAATTTCGATCTGCTGAATATGCCGGAAGAACAAAAGAGTCCGACACGCTGAGAGGATGTCGGAATATCCTGAAAGTCTGATGTGTTGAAAATGTCGGAACTTCTGAAAAACCCGACACACTTGGTAATGCCGGAACTTTGGGAAAGCCCGGCACGTCTGATACTGTCGGAACTCAGGGAAAAACCCGACACTTGCGTTGATGACGGGAACTCTGGGAAACCCGGCACTCACTGTGGAGATCGGAACTTTGAGAAACCTCGACGCCTCAAACTTTCGATACGCTTCAGGTCTTCGACTCTGCAAAACAATCTTCAAAACCCGACGAGAAGAAAAAACAGGGTTTTTCATTGAATTCCAAAACATGCAATCTCCTTTTTTTTCATTCATGTTCCATGCATATAATAAAACTTGGAAGAAATAGCACCAAGTGGTAGTCTCAGAAGAGATAAACCCTAGAACCTAAAACCCTTTTCAAAATAACTCCAGAAAGAAGAAGGAAGAAAAACCCCAAAAAACCCGAGCAAGAAATTGAGAAAACCACGTGCAATCGATCCGTAAAAACCAAGAACAAAGAAGGGAGAAAGAAATACCTTCAATGGAGAAATGGAAAATCAAAAAACAGGCGATTCAATCGGGCAAGGCAAGTTGTCGGGTTTCGAAATCGGAAGAGCAGGCACGAAAAATCCACCAATTAAAAATAACTCCGGTAACAATGACGTGGAAATCTACGTATTTATAAGAAAATTAGCAATTAATACACTTGGGCTCGGCACGTGCCAATTCACCGACAACTCGGCATGAATGCCATGTCATCATGTTTGAAAGGTCCGAAAACCCGACACGAGGGGACTTAGTGCAATTCGGGTTTCGGGTATCGGAAAGCATGAGGCAAAAAACATGAGGTGTTTAGATGTTACATGGCTCCGAAAACCCGATACAAAGGACTAAGCGGACTTCGGGTATCGGAAAGCATGAGGAACAAAAGTAAAATATGTACAATGTAAGAGAGCATCTTGCATTATATGGTGGAACAACTTTAGATGTTGTCCACTGAAAGGTTCTACCAGCAACATTCCAAACAGGTGGGGACGTCGACTACCACAAAATCAGCACTGAAACTTTCTGTTTGGAACTCTGGCGAGAAGCCACATGTGCATCTTGAAAAACCTTCCCCTACAAGTGAGACATGTTTGGAGGTCCAATAGGAACAAGAGCCACTAAGTGGAATCATGGTAAGTTTTAGGGAGCCTTGGCACCGTCACAGGGCATCACGTTGTCTGAAGCCCTAGAATCTATTAATGCATTGTTTACAAAAAGACAAGAAAAAAAAAAAAACCAAGGAAAAAATAAAAAAAAGAAGAGAAAGAATTAGTACATTTCTCCAAAAGAGGGAGACTTATAAGGTTCAACTTTATCAGTCTTTGATGCACTAGAGAAAGCGGTTCTGTGAGGAGGTGTAGGTGAGTTTTGGTGCATGCCTTTGAACTAGAAGTTAACCATTGGGGTGTTAGACGACCACTCGAGCCTGATGTATCGAACGAACCTCATCGAATTGTTCACGGTGGAGTCCCGCACATATTCAGTTGCGGAATCTGCACTTTGCTTTGTTTGCATATTCTAGTGAAGTCAAAGGGAGCAAAAATGTGGAACAAGGGGGGTGGAAGGACTGATTTTGGAGTCGGGATTAGGTTTAGATTAGGATTTTGATGTTTGAGATGAGGGTATTTTCAAATACACACTAGGAGCTTTCAAGTTATTATATTTTGTAGGAGTAGATTTAAGATTTAGACTTGGAAGAGACATTAGAAAGCTTAGTGGGATTGCGGGCATCTTCTTACTGTTTATGGGTCAGATCAACAATGTAACTTCAATGGAAGATGGAAGTGGGGCCTCACTGATTATTTTATTTTTCCAGAGTCACCATAGGAGGATCATCACTTCTTTCTTTTTGCAAGCAGTGAGAAGATGCTCTTTTTTCTTTCTCAATTGAGACGAGTGAAGGACCGCTCATGATAAACTTGGTGCATCTTCTTCATCTTCTTCAGAACCTCTAGAATACTCACAAACCTGATTTGTGTATATTCTCAACATCATCACTTTCCTTGGAAATCGCCACCTTCCTTGTTCAAGATCTCTTCTTCAATTTCTATTCTTCAAAATCTGCAATTTTACATTCAACGGGTGGGGCCTCCAAGGCAGAGTCTTTAGGGTGCTTCTACATCTTATTTCTGGTTGCTTCTCTGAGAAACTCGTTCAAATATTTCCCTCTTCAAAGAGCCATCCATTCACCTACTTTTGAAGCGATGGATTAGTTCTCCTCCCTTCAGATTTGGGCCTTAAACCCTTTGATGGATTCCGCGACTTTCCAGAAGGAGAGATTGTCATCCAATTCATGCCCCCTTTGGCTTCTACAATGTTCCTTGGTGAACTCTTCATAGGGGAAAACCTAACTCCGGTGATTGAGCATTTATGAAGATATTTTGATATTGTTTTCAATGGTGAATCCTTTCAGGTTCCTACCTACAGTAGCAACCATTCAAAACAAGCCACAAAGTGCCTCACATGGTTTCAATTTCCTCCTTTATTTATTTGAGCCAACCGCAACCAAGAGGTCTGACATCTCATTTGCTTTAAATCTCTCTTCGAATGCCTCCTTGATGTAATTCCAACCCCGTGATGGACCGGGAAGGCAGGAGGTAAACCCATTCTACTATTTTTCTGCGAGGGACTCCACCACGAACAATCTTACATCAACACATCTTCAATGTTGGACCCAAGCATTCCACATGATGTCATGTAAAGCAGGGATGTGTTCTTCCGTATGTTGTGTGTTGTCACCATTGAACTTTGGAAGTTTCCTTGACGGGAACCCTTTTGTATATGTAAAGAGGGGGTTCAAGAGCAAGTGTGCCTATTTCCTCCCCATGGAAACAAGTGGTTGAGGTACTCTTCTTCGTCCCCCCATTGTTTCTTCTGTCCTTGTCCCTCTGCTCGCTCCTCCCCTCGCTCTCTTCCTCCTCCCCCTCTTCCCTCCTCTCCTCCCCTTCCTTCTTCTACTTCGCTCTTGCTTTTAAAACGAATTTCTTCTTCACTTCTTTCTGTCTTCTTCTGGGAATTCGATGGTTCAATGGGTTGTTGAAAAAATGCAGAATTTGGAAGGATTTTGGGTACGATTACCAGGTTTGAACTTCTGAAGAACAAGATGAAAGGAGGCTTGAGAGAATAAATTATGTATTATCGCTAATTCGTCTTGTAGATTTTTGTAAATCTTCAAATTGAAATCAAGCAACACCGCTCGCACCTTCTCAACCAACCTGTGTTATCTTCCTTCAACCAGTTTTTTGGAAGCTTTTTGCAGTCAGAATACAAAAGAGGCCCTGTGGAATGTGAACATTCATGTTTAAGAATCAGTTTGTATCTTTTGGGAATGAATTTCTTTGAACTCTCTTTTATGATTTTTTAAATGTCTGATTTTTTTTTAATATTTGGGACCTTGCGGTCGTATTTTGGGTGCAGATGTTGCTAAATCTTCCCCACGGTGGGCGTCAAAAACTATTGGCGAGAAAATTTGTCAAGTGAAAAAACTTGCAGATTTCTTGCCAACACTTTGAGAATCTAAGTCCCTCTACTTAACCGGTGGCAGAGCTTTCTGTTGGTGATGCGCATAAAAGGTGATTTCTGTGGTGCCTTTCGACCGGGGATCCAACAGGGGCACTCCACTGACCCTACGGGAAAAATTCTTGCATATACCTGCAAGAGAGTGACTTTGTCTGGAAGTGGGAAAGGGAGTGAGAATGGAGGTAGGAGAACTATGTTGTAGTAAAAAAATCAAATTCCTGCACACACACTATTAGAAACTTCATCACATGCATTTATGAGAAGAAACAACCCTGTAAATGAAAACAAGACCAAATAGAATTTGATGAGAACAAGTGTCATGAATCCCTTGGTCAAAGAAAGCTAGAAACTCCTTCTTCTTGTATTGATGCTTGAACAAAATTTGTACATAGTGTAGGAATGGAAGAAATTTGAGAGGGGAAGAGAGTAGAAGAAAATGCTATCTCCTTACTTTCTCTCAAGGTAGAATGCACTCTTGAGTCTACAAGATCAATCACCAACCCGTTGAAATGGGAATGGCTTTACAATTTATAGAATAGATATGACTCTTCATCTACCTCATGACCTTTTGAATACCTTCATATGACTTAAGACTATTCGTATTCCACTTTAAATGTTTAAGTCCCTCTTATAATAGCAAGGTGACTTAATTTACATTATATTTCTAAAGTCACTTAAGTCATATTAAAAGGTGCAACCCTCAACACAAAAATATAACATTGAAGAGAGAGAGAGAACATGAAGAATAAGAAGAAGAAGAATTATGATGAAGGAAGAGTTGTTGCAGTGGACCTGGCTCCATTCTCTGACTGTTCTCCACTTCTTTTTTGAGTGCTCGTGTTCTGTTGGCAGTGGCGCACATGTATGCAAAGAGCTTGACCACCTCTTGAAGTGCTGAATTCCCTTTTTGGAGATTGAATCAATCCATTCCTTATTTCTCAGCCCTGCATCATGAACTTGTGCATTCTTCTGATGGATTCCAGATTGAAGTTGCTGATGGGTACCATCTCAATAGGAAGTGTTATAGTGCTTGGTTCCACCAAGTGTTGCACATAAGATGAAAGATTTCACACTAGCTCCTCTAGTCCCTTGATCTTCTCTTGTATTCTTTATTCCTTGCCATCATGTGAAAATTACTGATATATCAGGAGCTACTACTTGTTGCACCATGCGAGTGTCGAGGATGATTGTTTCCCGCATCCATGGAAACATCTCGTCGGTTTCAGGCTCAATGACAGGCACATCAACCATTCTTTGTCCTGATGAAGGAGGAAAATCCTAAATGAGAGGAGAGTTGGAGTCAATGACATGCGGGACCTCTTGAAGTGACTCGAATATTAGATCATGAGTCATATACTCCTTGGTCACTTGTGGTTTCTATTGCTTCTCTTTCGTCTCCTCAGCTTGAAGTCTTTTGATTTCGTCAAGTTGAGCCCTTATTTCCTCTTCCACTCTGGCTTCTCTTTCTCTAACTTCTTCTTCAGTTTCTACGTCAGTGAAATTTTCTAGGTTCTTGTTGATGTATGGAAATTCACCATCCAAAGGATTAACAGCACTCAGGTTCTCAACGTGACCGGTTGCTTGATGAAGGGGAGGCCTTTGAATTCTGAGTAGCTCTTGTCTTCTTTGAAGTTCTTTGAAAATGGGGTTGGTTTTTCCTCCTTGCCTCTGTTGCCGGGTGTACCTTCTATCCACCAGCTTGGAAATCTATGCTCACCTTTGTGGTGCTAGAATTTTTCTTTGCCTCTTCAATTCAGCAACGCGTTCTTCTTCAAGGTCAAGGATTCTCATGGCAATGAAGTAGTGGTTGGCACTTTGTCTATTATGCCAAATAGCTTCTCTCAAATCAGAAGTGATATCTTCTTGGATGTGGAAGAGCAATTCGGGTCTTTCAACTAGAGGATTTCCCGAAATAGCCATGGTTTGTAGACATGTGGCTTATATAGCTATTCAAATTTTAGAAATTTTCTCATTTGAAGTTTGAATTTTAAGGTCATTTGGGTCCATGTACAAGACGTCGATGTCTTCCCCATCATACTCACAGGTAAAGGGTTGTGACGGCTTCTGACCCGTCCATTTCATCGTCATATCTCCCTTTGAAAAAGTAACTTACTTTTTTTAGTAAGTTGGAAACGCAATTCCTCGATCTTCAACTGGATGTTGCGGCTTAGTTTTCCTCTTTCTCCCCATGTTCCTTGTTTCTTCTAGATCAAATTTCTATTTTTAACAGGTTCTCGAGGGGCCACTTACTATTTTTAGTAATTTTCAACAATGTCTGTTCTGGTGAATTTTCAGTCGTAGTTTACATCCAATGTCTTCGTCTTCTTCGCAGGTTCTTTTATCGATGACTTTCCCAAAATAGCAATTCCTATGTAGTAGACCTGCTATTTTTAGAAAATTTTCCTCTGGGAGTCAGATTGACATGGAAAAATGTTTTTTGATATGGGTTTTTTCCCAATATCCTCCCTCTAAAATTTCGGGCCCGCCCGCTTAATAATCCAGGAGATTTTAAAGTTTGTTGGTTGGATATTTTGTCAAACCAAAATATGAGGTTCAACCACAGTACATGGGATTAAATCCCTCCTCAAAGATAGGTGAGGCTGCATGTTTATTTCTAATCTAAAACACGGTAAACAATATATACAATATTCACACTAATCTAACCTTTGGGGGTTGGAATGAAATCCCGAAATCCACATTCATAAATTCAAGGGTATTTCTTTCGTAAATGAACTGGGTCAAAAACTGTTACAATGAAAGAAGCGGCAATAGAAAGTAAATGGGAGAAACGTATTTTCTTTCGAGTAAACACAGAGCACGAAATAATCATACGAGTTTTAGATCACAAATATAATGTCCGAAATAATCAGAAACACTAAGATGCTATGCAAAGAATAGCTTAAGATCATGAACATAAGAACACTGTCTTAAGTAAGATATATTCCACAACACAAAGTCTGTAAAACGATATCAATTCCTTTCTTCAAAATGATTGAATGAAAACACAAAGTTTTTCTTCTTTCCAATAGCCCCTAAATTTTCCAAAAAACCTCGACCCTTTTGGAATGCACACCATCCCTTATTTATAACAAAAGAAGTAGAGATAAAATAGGGCAGATCCTAAAAATTAGCGCTTCAACAAGAGTTCTGTTTTGCATGATTCTCACGTAGGAGATCAAGTCAAAACATGATTCAAAAATGTGACGAAACAGAAATGAAAAAGACATGTCAATTTCAAGATTGAAATGACATGAAACGCTGGGACTTAATCTGAATCATCATCTTTTACTCCTTCCTCTTTTTCTTCCTCCTGCTGAGATTGTTTGCTCTGAAATTCCTAGAACTTTCGAATTATGCCTTGCATTTCGTTCTCATCAGGTGCAGTGGAATGATCATTCCAAATTTCACAGGTTTCATGAAAATCACTGGCAGTGCCGGGAAGCTTTTTCAATCCTTTGTTGAGTTTTCTTAAGGCCTCCAAAGAATGCTCAATCTTTACCAACCGGTCCATCTTTTCAAGGTCAAATCCGAGCATTGATTCATGCTGAACAGACTCTTGGAATTGTTTGAAGAGATCATCCGCTGATAGTATACCTGAATTTCCTACTGACACCTTTGAACAAATCTTCAGCAACTCTTCTTCTAAATCACTTTTCCCATCAATCAGTTTATCCCTTGATTCTCTCAACTTAGCACAGGCTTCGTTGAGAATCTTCACCCTGAATCTGATGGCCTTGGTCAGCTGGAAATGCTTATCCATATGAGGGAGAATACCTTCTTCAACCAAGAGATGTGTTGGTATTTGCTTTAACACTTGGAGAGCTTCATAAGTCAAATCAAGCTGTCTAATTTCTTGAGAAATCTCCTCATCCATCTTTTCTCCATCTTTCTGAATGTCTCCCACAGATTGATGAACTTTCACAACACCTTGTATTACTTCCTTCCCCTGTTGGAGCAAACTTTGGACCCATTCATCGACCACCCTTCCTTGTTTAGCAATCTTCTCAATTGCAGGCACTGATGAGAAATCGAATCTGACAGGAACAGAAGAAAGTGGTATGGATTCAAGGGGTTTTGAGAATTTAAGCAAAACCTCTGTCAACTGCTCCACTTTCTCCTTAAGCTCATCTCTGCTGTCCTTTGTTTCTTTCAACTTTTGGCACAACACGTTTATGGAATCCCGTGCATCTTGTTGTGCCCCTTCTGCTGTCACTTTCCCTAGAGACACCCTAGTTACCTGATAATCAGCAACTGTTATATCATCTCTAGTTTTGTCAGCTGAGGGAGTGGCAATCTCTACGAACTTATCTCCTGAAGCATCCACCAAAACCCTTGAAACTGTTTTGGGCTTCTTGGCCGACTTTGCAGTAGGAGCCTTGAGTGAGCTGAAATCAAAAGCTGGTATGGGCACAATCACCTTCCTCTTCCTTGGAGTTTGCTCGAGTAGCCATTGCGGTGTATCAGAGGAAGTTACACATGTTGTAGCAACTGGTATTCTACTCTCAAGAGGAGAAGATTCTACTATTGGAGGAGGAATAGTTACCAATGTGGTAATAGATCCAATAAAAAGAGGCACAGGAGGAGGCGTGCTGATGATCACTTGGGTTCCAGCTGTTAGGGGTGAAAGCCCAGAGAAAATACTGGCCATGGTTGCAGAAGTAGATGGAGAATGAGGAGGTAGAAGTGGCTATGAGGGAGGAGGTGCAGATTCAGACTCCAAAGCCTTGAATGCAAGAGATAAGGTCTCTCCAGTTGAGCAATCAGCAAATGGTGAAGACAGAAGCTGGCTTCCTCCTTCTTCCAAATTAATTTCTCCTATTTCTGGTGGTGTTGGTGATTCTGGCACATTCACCATTTCTACAGGAGAGACAATTGAAGAGATTTCTCTTTCTTTCCTCTTTTTGACAATCTTGACCTTTATAGGCGCCTTAGAAGACTTTCTGTCCTTTTCCTTTTTGGAGGGCCCCACCTCTAAAATAGCCAACTTTGAAAACTTATCATCTTTAAAATTCATTCCCCAAGAGGAGAGCCATGCTTTGGTGCAAGCAAGAATTAGAGCTGACCTATCTGTAATAGAGGCTTTTTCGCTGGCTGACCAATCAATAGGTGGGAAAACATATTGATCCTCCTTTAGTCCATCATAGGAAAGATCCAAAACACTTTCATTGTCACCTGTACCCTCTGGTAAATCAGCAAGCTCCAGTGTTTGAATCTCAGCAATAGTTAATCTGCTATGATCCTTTCTGCGAATAGCAACCTCATTACGCAGATCCACCCAAATATCCTCTATATTTGGCCTATGCAAATGCTAGGTTCCATATGCCCTGAGCACTCCTCGGATATCAAAACCATCTCGAGGCTTCATATGCTTCTTTAATTTGTCCTGAAGTTCATGGACAACATTTTTGGCCTTTACTACCGTCAAGCAAGTGTATCTCCTAATAGAAATCGGGAAGGATACAGCACCCTTATGTTTGCTTTGTTGGAATTTATGAAAATCCAACTACCTAACCAATTCCATTAATATCAATCTATCCCCTGGATATCGGGGCAGGCGAAAAGGATCTCCCGAGTACATGACCACCCGAAGGCATGTAAACTTCTTGAATTGTACGAAGATACATCCCCATTTAGAAACTTCTGCCCAAGCCTCATCTGAGACTCTTGTCTTCTTCAGCTCAAGATTTATCCTGCAGATATTCTCATAGAAAAAGGCATCTTTTACCCTCCTGAAATGATCTTTTGACCCCTTCTTTGTCAATTGAGGGAAGTATTGATAAACCTGATTCGCCGTTCTGCTTCCCTTACTATCCATCCAGGGATAGTTCCTCATCCCGGCTGCTGCGTATGTGACATATGATGACATATAAAATTTCCCAGTTGACAAGACCGTTGTCATTTGGGAATCAATCTCATTGCTAATGAGAGTACCCCAATCAATCCCCTGCTGATTTTCCTTGATGATAATCATAAATTGATACATCCATCCTTAAAATACGTTTGATTCGGGCAAACCAAAGACCCGACTCAGCAGGGTGATGATGTCATTGATTTCTTGGATGAAATCACTCTTGGGGATAGTCCTTGGAAATCTGGACACATCTGGCTTGGCCTTGATCAAGAACTTCTTGTTCACATGCTTGATATAGTCCTCTTGATCATTGTCCCAGGCTTTCTGAGCTGACTTCATGTCCAACTCTCCATACTCGTCAAAATTAGGCAATTTGAGGAGATCATCAAAATAAACTCCATCTAGTCTGATTACTACCTCACCAGACTGACTCTTCACAGAATGGGAAGCCGAGTCATAACTAGATGCACAAGCTAAAATGAATTCCAGACATTGGGCAGATGTGGGAAGAGCCGCTGCGAGAGGCAAACCACTATCAGCTATAGCTTTCATCCATGGAGTTTGGGAGGAACTCCTCAACCTATTCCAGAAATCTTCCATGTCTATATTCCCGAGTTCGGTGTCTCTGATATCATAGTTGCAATCAATGTATGATGGATATTCCGGATTCTTGAACTTTTATTTCATTCTACCAGACTTCTCGGCCTTTTCCTGAGATGGACCGGGATCCGACATGAAGAACGTTGAAGGGAGAAAGGTTTGAAGCTCAAGAGATGTTGTCTACCGTCAGAATTTCGATCTACTGAATATGTCAAAAGAACAGAAGAATCTGACACGTTGAAGAAGATGTCGGAATATCCTGAAATTCTGATGTGTTGAAAATGTCAGAACTTCTGAAAAACCCGACACACTTGGTAATGCCGGAACTTTGGGAAAGCCCGGCACGTCTGCTACTGTCGGAATTCAGGGAAAACCCGACGCTTGTGTTGGTGACGGGAACTCTGGGAAACCCGACACTCACTGTGGAGATCGAAACTTTGAGAAACCTCGACGCCTCAAACTTTCGATACACTTCGGGTCTTTGACTCTGCAAAACAATCTTCAAAACCCGAGAAGAAAAACAGGGTTTTTCATTGAATTCCAAAACATACAATCTCCTTTCTTGTCATTCATGCTCCATGCATAGAATAAAACTTGGAAGAAATAGCACCAAGTGGTAGTCTCAGAAGAGATAAACCTAGAACCTAAAACCCTTTTCAAAATAACTCCAGAAAGAAGAAGGAAGGGAAAACCCCCAAAACTCGGCGAGAAATTAAGAAGAAACCACGTGCAATCGATCCGTAAAAACCAAGAACAAAGAAGGGAGAAATAAATACCTTCAATCGGAGAAATGGAAAATCGAAAACAGGTGATTCAATCGGGCAAGATGAGTTGTCGGGTTTCGAAATCGAAAGAGCAGGCGCGAAAAATCCACGAATTAAAAATAACTCCGGTAACAATGACATGGAAATCCGCGTATGTATAAGAAAATTAGCAATTAATACACTTGGGCTTGGCACGTGCCAACTCACCAACAACTCGACATGAATGCCATGTCAGCATGTTTGAAATGTCCGAAAACCCGACACGAGGGGACTTAGTGCAATTCGGGTTTCGGGTATCGGAAAGCATGAGGCAAAAAACATGAGGTGTTTAGATGTTACATGGCTCCGAAAACCCGATACAAAGAACTAAGCGGAACTCGGGTATCGGAAAGCGTGAGGCGTAAAGCATGTTTTAGGTAAGGCATGTTCCGATGCACTGGAGGTCTGAAAACCCGATTTTCACAATAGGAAGCGGGTTTCGGGTTTCGGAAGACAAAAGACATAAAGCATGTTAAAACTTATGTCGAACTGTTGGTAAAACCCGAAAACCTGAAATGCGCTAAAAGAGGCCAAAATGCCAAAGCAACTTCAAAAATTTTGCAGGGGTTATCTAATCGTTTTATCGTAAACTCAAAACGGAGATAACAAAGTTTTAATTTTCAGACCTGGCAGTGCTTCTGGGTACGGCAGCCATTAATGGACTTGAAAATTGCGGGTCTGGTTTTCTCCTCCATTTACAACAAAATTTATATTTTTGATGTGGTTTTTGTCTTCTGGTGCTTCACGTGCGATCTTACTTCAATCCGACAACTAGTTTGACGGGAAATCTTACTTCTTTCTTCGTTGAGCCGGAAATGAGATTTCTTCGTTGTAGCTACTCTATCACATGAGGGGGGAGTTTGAAGGTGTATTTTTGATGGTCTTGGACAGAGGAATGAACAGCAGAAAATGGTTTGTTGTTTCATGCACTGGTTTGCAACATTTCTTTAGATCTTCATTTTTAGGCTATGGGGATTTTCACTGTTCTCTCCTTCTTGCTCTTTGTTTCTCCTTGTTTTGATGTAAGATCCTTCTGAGGCCTGCAAATAAGCATGGGGAGTTTTTTTCAGTGCTTTGGTCAAGCTGTTCTGAGCATTTTCAATGGCGGAGTGATGGTAGAGTGTTGCAGAGGAAGAAATGGAGGAATGGAGTGCGCAAAAATGTTTAGAAGTTAGAAATGAAGAAAGCGACACTTGGGAGATTTTAAAATGATATGCACAATTATGGTTAGGGAAAATTTTTAAAAGATTTATGTTCCTAACCTTAGGGATGTGAGGGAAATTAAATTCCATAATGATCAAGATGGCGACACGTGGCACTAAATCCAATGGCAGGGGATGAAGGAGGAAAAAATTGCTTTAAAGCACTGAGAGCTAAAATGAGGTCACATGGGTGTCCAGAAGACTTCCCATAGAAGATGGGAACATTTTCGAAGGCCTGATTTCCCCCACCTCATGTGCATAAGGTACATTAAATTCCATGGTGGTCCTGGAGCTGACACATGGTGACCGATCCGACGGCAAGGAATGCATGCTCCAAATAAGCACTTGAGGGTTGAACTGCCAGGTCTGGAGGTCATATGAGGGTCCCAAGGGTCACATGAGGGCTGGAAAAAAATTTCAAGGGGTGATTTACCTTACCTCATGGATGTGGGGGACATGAAATCCTACCAGGCTCCTGGTGCTGACACGTGTCCTCTCGAAAAAATGACTAAGTCCTGAATTGCCTTTGAGAGGGTAACTTGGAATGCAGATAAATTGAGCTTCCGGTGGAATTTCTTGGTGAAATTTTATATTATCCTGACTGGAAATGGAATTTTGAATCCAATTATGTGGGTCTCAAGTATTTATTTGATCATATGATCCCTGAAAAATAGGATTTTTTATCTGGGACTCCACTTGTACCTAAGAAAAACCATCTTCCAATCATATGCGCCAAGGTGTTGTGAAAAATATTATTTCAGAATAATGTAGGTCTTGGAATTTTATTTCCAAATATATATTTTTTTTACTTCTAAATCCATCTAGAGCTCTTGGAATCTTCGTTTGAATCCCAACAGTTGTTTTAGGCCTATGTACTACCTAGGCTTGTGAACCCCATTTTCACTCAGACTGCTCCAAGTCTTTCAGAACTTCCAAAAGCTTTCCAAAATCATTTCCATGATGTTATAAGGTCATCCATTCACCTCCATGTTGAATTTGGCCCTTCTTCTCTACTCCAGGGGGTTGATCCAATCCCGGGAAGGCCAACAATAGCCCTTCCCTATACTGCCAAAAGATAACATTTTCAATGAACTTCTAAAATCACCTAGGGGGAATGAATGGAATTTCCTAAATCACCTATGATAATATCATGACATTGGTTGGGAATTCATTTGGACTAACTGAACAAATATGGGGTTTCTTAGGAATGATAAAACATGAAAATTTTTGCATAGGGGTATAGTTGTCGTGCTCGGAAATTGTCAATTTCCCTGTTGCACATTCTCACAACAACACTTACTTACTCACTTATGGTGATTTTCCTAAGCATATGGATTAAAAGAAAATAAGGAACCTTAAGCTCAAAGTTGCAAGGTACTTGATTTGGAACCATGTATTATACAAGATAACCCTTGATGGATGTTTCTTAAGGTGCATTGACAAAGAGAAACAAGAGCAGTTACTGAAAGCATATCATGACCAAGCCTGTGGTGGACATTTCTCTGCCATTTTCACTACACAAAATATCCTTCGAGGTAGGTACTACTGGCATAATCTCTTTCAAGATGCTCAGAAATGGGTATCTAAGTGTGATCCTTGCCAACAGTTTGTGGGAAGACTGCAACTCTCTACACTTCCGCTCAGACTAGTGGTGATTGAAGATAATTTCTAAAAATGGGGTTTAGAATTCATCAATGCTCTTAGTTCTCATTCTAGTGTAGGTCATATCTTCTTTCTCACAACGTCACTAAGTGGGTGGGGGCCGTACTGGTCATGCAATCCAATTCGGAAATTATATGTAACTTCATCAAGGAAAATATTATTATCCATTTTGGCATTCCATAGAAGATATTTGTTGATAATGCCACATATTTCTCTTCAATGTAATTAAATAAGTTATACTATGGATATGCAATATCCTAGGCCCATACATCTAACTATTAACCTCAAGAGAATTGTCAAGCAAAATCTAGTAACAAGAATATTTTGACAATTATGAGAAATCTCGTAAATTAGGGTCAGAGAAATTAGCACAAGAAGTTTTATGATACATTATGGACTGATTGGATCACTCAAAAAAGAGCAATTGGTATGTCTCATTCCAACTCCTATATGGTATAAATTTAGAAGTTCCAATAACTGTAGAGTTACCAATATTGCAATTAATCAAATAAGTAGAAGATGATGAGTTCCAAGACTCACTTCAAAAAAAAATTGTACTTGGAAAAGATATGTGAGGATAGAGTGTTGGTGGTTGATCGGATAAAGGAACATCAATTAAAAGTAAAGAAATTTTTTGACAAGAAGGAAAAGAAAAGAGATTTTCATATTGGTGATCTTGTCCTACTATGGGATAAGTTGAGAAAAATAAAGGGAATCTATGGAAAGTTTGATTCCCTTTGGTTCAACCCATTTCATATACGGAATGCATGTGGAGAGAATAATTTCCAACTATCTTATCTGTATGATACTCACTTAGAATTGCCTCACAGTGGGAAAGATTTGAAACTATACAAACAGTGAAATAGGGTTGTCCCCCACATGTACCATAGGTGAATATAGGTCTATGTTTTTCCCTTTGTGTTGTTTGTTTCCATTTCTTTCATGTGTTGTGTTTAATAAATGAGGTTTTTTTGTACTCGCCCTTATTGTTTGATGACATCGTAGCCTAATGGATAAGGCACTGGTCCTCTTAGTGTTTTAAGATTATGATATTCATACTTTCCTCGTATTTACTTTAATTCAATCTGATACAATTCCCCAAGGTAGAGCCAGTTGTTTTCCTGCTAAATGTCTATTCTGGCCATGACAATTAAGGCCACACTCAAAAAATTCCCGAACCACGTAATATAAACCTGCCCTCTGGCCAATATCTGACTATGTAAACCCCATCATGGCTAAGAGGGATGTATTAATTGTATTTTTAAAGTATGTTTCATGCGCAGGTAATTTGATGGGAAGAAATACATGGATTCATTTCGATCCCCTTTTAATGAACAATCCCTAGAGGCCCAAAAAGGCCTATTTTCAGACTTCTTGCACTTGTAGAGCACCTCTCAGGGATGTTATAAGGAGATATAATGCATCCAAGAAGTGTATGATAGATTTATGTAATTACCCAAGGTATTTTAGGGAATTTTTAGATGAAAATCAATATTTAGGAACAAGTTATGTGAAACTGGGTCTTTGTGAGCAAGGTATTGGGATATGTATGTTCTAAAAAAGATAGCCACCTTGTTTGAAGAGTTTAGGGATTCTCATTAAGAGTTATAATATCATACCCCAACAATTAGAGAGATAACAAAGCCTACTTAATTTTTTAATCATTAAGGAAATATTTTGGGAACATTGAGATGTGGAAAATTGTCTGACAATACAACTCAAAGATACTTGTACAAGTTGTAACTTTCTTGAAAGGTTTTAGGAGCCTTGTGAAGATTTGTGAGCCTAAAAAAATCTCAAATGAAATTATATTTATTTCTCTTCATGGCCTATATGGTGTGTTAGTCTTTGGTGATTGTAAACTCTTCCTATCACTCAGTCTATCAGTGCACACCTTGAGGAAAAATTCAAATATGGAAAAAAATGGTGAATGATTCATTTTATGTACTTATAAATAGTCTCATTGGATTCATTGGAAATTTTCCATAAAGATTCATATATTGGACAACCAATTTTTGTTAAATGTTTCTCTTGGGGTAAAGAAAACAAATTTTCAACTACTTGACAAGCTCCAGTCACGTGACTGCAAGTCCTAAGACACCTGACAACATGTTGTAGTTGAGAGACAACAAGTATTTATCTATTGACATCAATTTTGGTCTCCTAAAATTAAATTTTAGGCATCTGGAGGGCCTTAGATGCATGACAACAAGGTATAGACACGCGTCACAGAGACGTAGGTGACCACAAAATGCAGTCTCATGACATGGAGACCTAAGCAACTACATAATACAGTCACATGACATGGAGGTCTAGGTAACCATAGAATATAGTAGTGTGACCACAAATTCTGATTTCATGTGTCAGCAAAGTGGTGGGTGACCCGTAAAATAATGTCATGCATCAAGGATATTTTGGGTGACTCGGTGATGATGTGACTAGAAGATGTAGTAGGGCACCTTCACAATGAAGGAAGGTGAAAGGTCATTGGTGATGAAGGAACACCAAGGGTTTTAAAATAAGTTGAAAGGATAGCAGTCATGGAGGAACATCAAAGGTCATGATAGGATCTTGAAAGTTCAATAATCACAAAGGAAGGTGAAAGGACATGTAGGGGAGATGAAAGGACAATCATAGCACTATAAATATGAATGTTGCCCTCATTTCAAGAGGATGGTCAATGCTTGTTTACTATACCTCACTTTCTTTCTAGAAACAAATGTCTTCATTTCTTCTATTTCTTTTCTACTACTGCTCTATCTCCATCTCAACTTGTAATCCAAGAGCATTGTAAATTATGTAACATGATGCAATAAGACTTTTTGTTTCTTGTTGATTGTTCCTCTTTCTTTGCAAATGGTTTCTTCTGATTGATGCAAGTGAAATGTTCTAGTTTTAATGCAACAAACTTTGTTATGTTATTTTTTGTTTAAAATCCCTTTCTTATTTTCTTCTCCTATCTCCCTCACTAAGAAACTTTCCTCCCTTGTATTAAATACAAGTAATTTCTACATGTTAATGGAAGTATTCTTGTGTGATCCCTAGTCTTCGAGCCACCCTATAAATTAGTTTAGATTTTTTTAATTTCCTTGTTTTCAATAAATGGAGATGCCTCATTAAATAATAGGGACTCAATCCCACAAATTTTTGGTGAGAACCCAATGATTTTCTTACTCAAAAAAATATTTCGCCAACACATAGTTTCAAACATAGAGCTTACATAGTCCATCATTATTTGTTCCAGATCATACACTACCCTAAATCAATTTAGAACTATGATTACAATTTTAGTCATTCTCTAAACCCTATATATTTCTCTTTCTTATGTTTCATTTACTTTATCTTTCTTATTTATTTTTTTATCAATCTAATCAATAGTATTTTTACATCAGATTTAATTTTATTAAACCATTTGGAGAACCTGACCTCTAGCACACCCATTATGGATCTCTTCCTTTATTCCCATTACCCATATTGGCCACTTTAAATCCCCAACCCATATATAGATTTACCCACCCACTTGGAATCATTCTTCTACCATGGGTGACCTCGTCAATGACAACATCCTTAGAACTTCTAAGCATATCCCTCTCTAAGACATATAAACATCTGACAATGAACATTCATGTGATGAAGACACTAGTGTTGATCAATCCCAATTTGATTCCCTAACCAATTTCCACTCTAAAATGCATGATAATCCAACCCATGTTCCACATATCCTTGATTCTCTATTGTCTTTCCAATGTTCCTGCGATAATGTTTCCCCTAATAGTATGATGTGTAGCTTGGAACTCTCTACCACTACTACTGCTTCTATAACACTTTCTTCCTCTCCTCTCAATTATGGAGTCTCCATTGTTCACATGTCTATTCCTACCCCTTTTACTCATTATTCTTATCCTCTTATTCCACACATTTATCCTAATTATTCTTTAGGAACTAAACCTTTAGTGTCCATTTACCATGATTTGCAAGAAAAAATCTATCAATTGCAACAAGCTACTTCTTCTTCATCCCCATCCCTTGATTCTTCACTTGTTCTTCATATTCCTCTTACACCTGAAGTTTCTTCTTATTCACTCACTGCCAATTTTTCTTCACCAAAGTTTCCTTTATTCGATGGCCATGGAGATCCCCAAGATCACCTTCAATATTTTTAAGTTACTTGCATAGACTATGCATGTGATGACACCCTCTTAACCAAGTTATTTCCTCAGATTTTACAAGATTATGCTTTGCGATGGTTCTATGACTTGCCCTTGCATTCTATTAAATCATTTACTACTCTTGTTGATTTATTTATCGCTCATTTTTCTATGAATATTGGAATGAAAATATCTTATACACAAATGGATAAAATTAAACAAGGATCTAATGAACATATTAGTGATTATGTAATGTGTTACAAGAACATACTTTCTAAAATGAAAAATGTATTAGCTGAATTTGAATTGTAAGATATCTTTATTCAAAGTATTCGCATCCTCTACAAGAATGTGTTCTTTTTTATTCCTATCATCCCTTTTACCATTTATGCCATACTTTGAAGACTCATGAAACTAAGCTAATTTCTTTAGGAAAACTTAAATATGGTTCTAATACTTCTAATCATTCTTCTTATAAATTTCCAAGAAAGGTATCTTTTGATCCCAAGACTAATGATGTTAATCCTACTATCAATTTTTTTATCAACCTCCTAAGATTTAGTTCCAATCCCCTCAATGTATATTTAATTAATTTCCTTATCCTCTCCATATGTTTTTTCCCCAACTTGTTGAAATCAATATGATTTATCTTCCACCTCCTCTTGAGTATGATCCTAATAAGCCCCATGGAAATAACTTTAATGAGCATGCACATTGTGATTACTATATATGCAATTTCCTTTCTACCGACAAGTGTTTCAAGCTTCACCATTTGATTCAAGATTGCATTGACAATAATGATATCCAGTTTGATGAATCCACTACTTCCATTTCTACATCTACCAATGACAATGACAAGTTAAAAATATTCAATGACACATTACGTAAAAATGAAAAGTCATTCCCTAAGTTATCTTCCAATCATACCTACCATGCAGTACCTCCTCCTGATTCTTTTGATCATCCCCTTAGATTCCTTATTGGTGCTATTGATCTCCCATCACCTATTATCACTTTCACTAATGTTGATTTTCACGCCTCATTCTCATACCATAGATTACATATCGATGTTTGATAAGATATTTACATATAATAAATTAATAATCTGTAGAAGATAACACAACACAAGAGATATTAGTGGGTCAATATTCCCAAATATTCAATATATGCATAAATATAAGAATGCCCTAAAGGTGTGGAAACACCATACACTGCTCCTTAAGGAAGGAGTAACTCCATAATCTCCCACTATGGGAATCCACTTCGAGGGGGATACCTCCAATATACCTCTACCAAGTAGAAGACTCAACTCATACATCCATGACTTTCTCATAATGATACTCACATCCTTTATATAGACATACATTACTCGTAATGAATGGGTAACACCTAATCCTAATGTAGGACAACTCGTTACCCAATATAGCTAATTCCTTTGTGACCCCATTTATTATAAACATATAGCTAACTAAGGGGATGTGTGCCACATTTTGGCATCTCCATCAACCCATATATATTATAATATCATATCCCAAGGTATATAGCATATGATAATTAAGACCATGCTGATAAATATTTTCTATGCAAGTGATTAACTAAAAATGGGAATATTGGAGATGTATGATAGTTAATATAATCTAGAATGACATGTAAATACAGTAAATTACTATGTAAAACAACCTAAACAACTATGAATATGAAAATGCTAAACCCTAGAGTGTAAGAAGAGTTAGAATGAACTCAACTGATTAAAGGAGCTCGATAGACTATGTCGCATAAGTGACTAGAGAAATAGGAAGCAAGAACGACAATGCAATATTCATGAAAAGGATGGATCTGAGCTATCTAGCTAGACTAAAGCACCTTGAGAGGGACCGGGGTGCATGTGGGTGCTCTAGTCTACAAAATAAGCACCATGTTCTATGCAAAAAGGTCTATAATTGACTTTCATAGGTTTAGAAGGTGGTTCGAAACCATTTCTATGTGTCACATCAGATTCGTTGCACTGCACCAAGTGTCACTGATTATCCAAGATGATAGAAAGACCTAAAAGAAATCCACAAAAGTATCAAAACCCTGAAAAAACAAGAATGCAAATAAATGGGTCGGAATAACCTCAACTGCCACAACAGTGTGCTTACTAAGTGTTGCACTACATTTCAAACTCAAATGTAGTTCTAGTGTGTGTGTGTTTACATCATGTGCCCTAGGTGATCTTGTTCCAGTCACACTTTGTGAAGTAGTGATAAATAACTAGATGTAGAATGTAATAGAATAGTACATGGAATATAATAGAATCTCTCCCCTGTGCTTGTGCGATGCCGATTAAACAAATATTATCCTTGTGATGGAGCTAATTGATGCAAATGATCTCTAAATGGATACAACTCTAGGTGGATGATAGTAGTGACTTGTGTTTGGTCCCTCATTATGGTCTCATAACTTTATACTTATGGGGTTCTCTTGATCTAATTTCATAATTAACCTTGATATGGTTGACCACCAAAAATATAAGAATCTGAAATGGCTAGAAAGTGCCCAAAAAGTGGCGGGAAAGTTCAAAAAGGATCGGGGCACCCCTGGTAGAACTAGGGTGCCCATGGGTGCCCCAGGACTAGCCTGGGTGCCCTAGTTAAGGCTAAAATAATGTGAAATGATAGAAGCTGACTGGGCATGCAGATGCAAGTGGTTGGGAATGATGAAAGAAAACAAAGTAAGATGGCCAAAATACGGGGGTTAATTAGTACTTTCCTCACTCAAAAACCTTCTAAATAGTAGTATGATCCTCGGATTAAATAGTGTCTAAAGTGCATGATTTTGTGACCACATTTTCACCAACTTTATGTTGGTAAAAAGAAAGCTCAGTAACATAAAGTAGGTAGAGATGCGTACCTGATGTCTATGAATATTGTAGTAGAAAACACGTTGAAGGACTAGACAAAGCATGGAATGACAAAAATATGATGGAGCATGGAAAATAAAGATGAAAAAGCACAAAAAGTGATGAGAGTGAACCTAGGGAGAAATGCATGTGTAGTTTGATGATGTGTGAAATGTACCTACATCGTTAGTATAGTGTGTGCTTCCATGAAGTGTTGTTGACACCATTGTTATTGTTGTTATTGTTTCCCCCATTTGACTTCTTGTTTCTCATATGGCTAGACCTGTAAGGAGAAAACGATCTAGTAGTCAAATATTTATGTATGTATGTATGTGTAAAAATGTAATGTAAAAGATGCATGTAAAATTATGTAAATGTAAAATACACAAATGAATAGTGTAAATGGAACAAGTGAGCCTAATCCATGTCGAGAAAGAGAGTGTAGAAGGATATCCTGTACAGTTGGATTTTTTGGGTGATCCGACGCCATAGGCTGAAGAAGTGTAGGGAGGAATTCCGTTGTATCCTCTAGCCTATACCTGCTTCCTTGAATGTGTGTGAAGATATCTTTGTATGTCCTATCTTTTTGGGTGATCCAACATCACTAGCCGAAGAAGTAAAGGGAGGAATTCTATTGTATCCTCTAAAATTTAACTACTTCCTAGAATGCTAAGGACTACCATGTCCTGTAAAAGCCATTGTGTATGGGGTTTGTAGACTTGTTTGAACCCACTCATTATACGTAATTGAAAAATACAAAAAGGGTGGAAAGTGAATTGAACTAAACTTGTGTAAAAGTATTGTGTATAATGTAAAAACCCCAAATGATTCACCCCTCTTTAGGGGTACATGCAATGTCGCTAATAGGAGAATACAGCCCCAAAAGAGGACCAACCACGTGAAATCTAAAACTCTTCCCTGCATGGGGAAAGGAAAGCACTTGGTAGAAACCAAGGTGCGCACAAACAAGAAGGATAGCCAAATACAAGTTTTAGTGCAAACCAACATGCATATAGAAAATAGTGTATAAGCTACGCAAACAGTGTATCATCTACCAAGTAATGTAGTAATGTAAACAAGCAAGAAGACAAAGGAAGCCAAATAAAGAGGGATAAAAACATGGGACATAACTCATGATGTCACAAGACACACATGGTCACAAACCACAAATAAGTGTGCACACCAAACAAAGGGAAATGTCAGCAAATAGGAACAAACAATGTAACAAACAAGTATGGTAGAAAATAGCCCTGCATAACAAATGTTGCACATGAAGCACTCATTAACATGTCAGAAAGATGACTAGTATGTTAAAAACATGTATAACTAAGCAATTTAAAGTACTAATTGCAAAATGAAACAATAGCACATGGAAGAGACGAATGTGGATGCCCCCAACGACAAGTGTAGGAAGGGTAGAAGGTGAGCATCTGTGATGTTTGTAAGAGACTTGTATCTATGATCACATCTAGAAAAACACATGAACACACATATGTAGATGATATGGATAAGTGAAATACAAGTAATCTAACTAGCATGTGTAATAAAGTGACCATGAATAAGTAAAATTAAGCAAAAGTAGAAGCAACCATAATATATAGTATGCTTTAGATGGATGGAATAGAATGTAAAGTGGAGTAATCGGACCCGCTTTCCCCCCGATTAAATGGAAATGTATACAATGAGGTTCATTTGATTTTCCCCCTCGGCATTCAAGAATGAACCGTAAATGAGAGTATGTTATTGGGAAATTGTTGAATAGTGTTTTTTTTTCTAAAGCGCGTTGTGATGAGTGTGTATATGTGTGGTGACGATATGTGACCTACAGATGATGTTTGCGTGAACCTTATAGCTGAAGTGTATATCAGGACAAGATGAATGTATGATTAATGATTTAGTCCTAAAGCGTGTATCACTACAAGATGATAAAGGAAGTGGCAATGTATCCTATAGCGTATGTCATTCCAATATGAATAGTAAGGAGTGGTGATGTAGCCTAAATCATATACCACTATAATATGATAGAGTAAGTGACGATTTATCCTATTACATGTGTCACTATCCTAGTAATGTCACATAAGTAAAGTTCAAATGATAAATGCATGATGATTGTAAGATCCATTTGATTTGTAAACCCTCGACAGTCAAGTATGGACTGAGGAACTAAATTGTGTCATAGGGTAGAGCGTGCAGCTCGTAGAAGATGATAAATGACCTTGTAATGTGTATGTAGCATATAGAATGGAATGCAATAGGTGTAGTGTGCATAAGAGTGTATAGTATGTAGGATGTAATACTAGATGAGTATGATGGAGACTAGTATGATGTATGATATATAGATGCACAAATGTGAAAATGTTATAGACTAAATGTAGAATGTATGGTCTATGACGTGTAATTTATGCATAGATTTGGTGTCTAATCCTTATAGTGCATTGTGTAGGGTTCATGTGTAGTAAACCCTCAACAATCAAGTGTGAAAAGAAGTACAATATTTTTTCATCAAGTAATGACAATACTATAGTATGAATGAATATGTGTATGATAAGATATTGATGTAGGAGAATGTAAAAAATGATAGATTATTAGATGTGGCAATGGGTGGGGGAGATGTATTAGAGGTGATGGCCACCAAGTGTACATGAATTAATGATATAACCAATAGCCGTGAAGGACGAAGGTCCTCGATCTGATTCATGTGATGATAAAAATGTATGATTATGCTTTAATAGTCATGGTATAATAGATAGATGTTGGGATGGTGAATTAATTCTATGCACATGTGAGGGATGAATGTATGATGAAGGTCGTGGTAAAAAATATGTGATGTGATGTGGGAGATGAAGATGATGAAGACCCATGTGTAATAAACTAAGGTGGTGACCTATGTTGAGATGCAGTAACTATCCTAGGAATGAGCCTTTAATTATGCGTAGGACTAGTAGAATGATGTGGTCATCTAGATGAGGTTCAATTAGGTGAGATAGGAGTAGATTTTTCTTTGAACAACATAGAATGTGATGTGCTAGAAAAACTAGATGATGTGATAGCTATTGCATGAGGAGATTGTGACCATGGAGTAGATGGAGGGACACTGTCAATAGAAATGACCTATTTGTTGTAAATAAATTTGGGTCGCAAGTGATTCATAGAAATTATAGATTGAGAATGATGAATCCAATTGATACCACAAAGCATGTCACATTTATCAACTGTGTTTCCAACGAGGAAAGGCACAAGCAAAGTAAGAGGACCAACCGTAACATATATCTTAACAACGCTAAAGGGTTTTTTAAAATGGTACTAAATTTATGATTTCGGGTAGCCTATAGCCTTGAGAAGTGAAATAGAGCATGAAATAATGGGCCATGATGGGTTGAACTTAGTTTTTTAATGGAGGTCAAGAAAATAGATGCATTAATATAAATTATTAGAAGTAAAATTCACATGATAATCATGGTTTCAGAAAAAGATAACTAGCGGTGAAGCATCAGCACTTGCAACTAAGAAATCTAGAGATCCTGATCCAAGAGGAGGTACTACATGATATGTATGATTGGTAGAAGAGTCAGATGTCTTATTTTCATTTTTTGGAGATTCGTTATTAAAGAGCTTGAGTTTACCCTTTTCATTGGTCAGGGAAGAGTTAGTAGACTCTAGAAACTCTAGTTTGTTGTCATCAATTAGATCGTGGATGATTGTACAAAGTTTAAAACGCCTATTTGTAGAATGTCCTACACATCAATGATAGTCACAATGAAAGTTCTCATTGTAGTTCCTACCTTTTGGCCATGATGGGTCTAAGTCGAGTGGTGAAGAAAGGATAATAAGGTTACTCTCGAGAAGTTGTTTTAATATGAGATATGGATCCATTGGAAAGTTACTAAATGTGCACCGAGGTTGTTGTGATTGAACCTCTTTAGTATGGGTGACTGCATTGATAGTTATTTTAGTTTTGGTTGGCTTAGTAGCAGCTGGTTTGAATGGCGTCTTGTTTGGAAAATGAGTGGAGGATGAATCCTACTTCTGATACTTAAGCTTACCTATGGATAAGAGTTTGGTTTCACGAAGCTTAAGAGTATGAAAAATCTGATCAAACAAAGGAGAGGTTTCAAAGAGAACACTCTCTTGGAGAGGTGGTAAAAGACTCTGAATGAACAAGTCTTGAATCTCAGAGTCTGTAAGCACATTTTTCATTTCAACAAGATTATTCTTATACCTCAAAACGTAACTAGCGAGGTGCTCATTTGATCCCTATTTAAGTTGTGCTAGCTGAGTGTAAGAGATCTTATAGCTGATGTTGATGGAGAAATGCGTAAGAAAAACATTGACTAGATGTGTAAATGAAGTTACCAAGTGAATAGGTAGGTCGTAAAACCAACACAATGCATAATCATGGAGACTACGAGGAAATAGTTTAGCTAAAAGAATATGATCATCGATGAAATCAAGAAAAGTGACATGAAATGCTCTAATATGTTCCTGTGGGTCACCATGTCCATTGAAAATGGGAATCTTAGGGGTGACAAAGCTAGAAGGAAGTGGATAAGTAGAGATGGCAAGTGTGAATGGAGTATACAATAATAAAGTAAAATCTAAATACGGTGATGCATATGAAGTGGCTTGTTGTAACTTACGAATTTGAACTTGAAGGTATTGATAAAGAGAAGTTAAGTCTTGATTACCAAAGAATGAAACATGTCGTATATGAGAAACTAAGGGTGGCGTAAAATGATTGGTTGGGGTCATAACTAAAATGGAAATTGTAGAAATAGGTGGAAGAGTATAAGTGAGTGGTTAAGTAGAAATAAAGGTTGGTATAGCCATGGAAGTGTTGAGCTCCACCTAATTTGTAGCTTCCTCATGAGCCACATGTAAAAGTAAGTCTAGATATTTTGGATGTTTAGCAATATGATCATTAATGGCCTTAACATGTTATTTAGTAAAATCAGTATGAGAGTGAGCCATGGTGAAAAGATAATAAACCCTAAAATGATAAGGTATGGATAAAGAACATAGAATCTTGAATGATTGAGTCGGGTTCACCAAAATGATTAACTAAAAATGGGAATATGGGAGATGTATGATAGTTAATCTAATATAGAATGACATGTAAATACAGTAAATAAATGTAATAAATGATTATGTAAAACAACCCAAACAACTATGAAGATGAAAATTCTAAACCCTAGAGTGCAAGGAGAGTTAAAATGAACTTAACCGATTAAATAAGCTCGATGGACTATGTCACAGAAGTGACTAGAGAAACAAAAAGTAGGAGTGGTTGTGCAAAGGCCCTAAAAATGATGCATCAGAGTAATCTAGCTAGACTAGAGCACCTAAAGAGGAACTTGGGCTCCTATTCACACTCTGGTCTAAAAAATGGGTGCCTTGGTCTATGCAATAGGTCTAGAACTGAGTTTCATAGGTTTGGCAAGTGGTCTGAAACCCTCGTTGTGTGTTGCATCAGATTCGTTACACTACACTAGGTGTCGTTAATATTCCAAGATGATAGAAATACATGTAAGAAAGCAACAAGAAGTATCAAAACCCTAAAAAATAAGAATACAACTGAATGGGTTAGAATGATCTCATCTGCACAACAGTGGGCTTACTAAATGACTGTTGCACTGTATTTTGGACCCCAATGTAGTTATAGTGTGTGTGTGTGTGTGTGTGCATCATGTGCCTAGGTGCTCTTGTGTCAGTCACACTTTGTGAAGTAGAGAGAAATAACTAGATGTAGAATGTAATAGAATAATGCATAGAGTAGAATAAAATCCCTCCCCCTATGTTTGTGTGATGCAGATTGAACCAGCCTTGTCCAATTTTGCACACCTGGCAAGATTGGACAAGGGGGTCCTGTCACGTTCAAAATGAAATAATAGTCCCAGGAACCCACCTTCGGTTATTATCGAGATGCAATAATTAAAAAATAATTCCTAAATTGCATATGAAGAGATCACCTAGCATCGAAAGGCACCCAGTTGATCTCGACTCAGTGAAGAGTTCAGGGTCGAGTTGTTAAAGAACCCGGTGTCAAATTGATAGTCATCTCAGAAATCATCTCAGTAGAGACTCTCAGTTGTAAGAGCTCGACGATGGTCTTGTTAATGCAAAATATAGCTCGTTGAAAATTGACGAATGAAAGGAACTGTACAAGGATCTCGGTGGAGATCGATGAAAAAAGATCTGAAGGCCAAGTCAGGGAGAGTCAAAGTCAACATGATGCCAGGTTTAATCCATTAAGACAGTGCTCGACCAACCACTTGGGAGAATGATCTTGTTTGACCGAGATGATATGAAATTATGCAGATATGGGAGGTTCAACATCATTGAATCTCGGGTTTGTAATTACATAATGGAAGGACTTCTATCGACCCAGGAAGATAGTATAAGCACCATCGAATACCAATGTAAAATTGAGTCAAACCGACATCTTAAAAAGAGCTGTGAATTATAATGGTGTTCAGACCTTCCTCGGCCGAGTATTCGGTGCACAGGCAGTAGGCATGTTGCAGTATAGTAAGAGTTCTTTTGAGCACTTCCAACAAGCAGGTCGCCCAACTATGTTTTTATCTGTTCAGCATCGAATGCATCCTCAAATTCGGGATTCTCCTTCAAGGATATTTTTATCAAAATCGATTAAGTGACAGTGAGAGTGTTACCGGGAGGCCTGATGAAATTTATTACAAAGATTCTCTATCGAGACCTTACTTGTTTTACGATGTAACTCATGGAAGCGAATCTCATAGAGGTGTAACTGTTTCATATCAGAATATTCATGAGGCATAATTTGCTTTGCAATTATATGAGCATCTTCAACGAGTCACTAAGTTGGCAGGCATAAACGTTTCTGTCGGAATTATCACACCTTACAAGCTACAGCTGAAATGTTTGCACTGAGAGTTTAATGTTATCCTCAAATCTGTTGAAGGAAAACTCGGCAGGAGAAAAATCATGGGAATCCGAGAAGCCTAATGCCAAGTGGGTTTTTGTGGATGGCAAGCCAAAGAAGAAGTTCCACGCGGGGGAGTTTTGGAGCGGTATGACCAAACTTCCATGAAGTGGAGAAATCGGCTCAAATTGCCAAGTTTGCGCGGCAAAGATGAGGCCGGGGCCCGTGGATTGGTGTGGCCAAGCCATGCCACAGTATGCCATGGGAATTTGGAGCTGGTATGCCAAATGGGAAATATTAAGATGGCATTCCAAGCTGTTCACTCCGTGAAGGGGAGATTCAGGCGACTAGTGCCAATGGGAAATATTAAGATGGAAAACCGTGATCAAAATTCCACACGGGCCGTGTAAACAGGATCCGGAGCACGTTGTGCAAGTCACCAGGAGGAAGTTGATGACCGAGAGATGGCGAGCTGAATTGCCAATATAAACCGGTGAATAAAGAATGACGCCAGGTTGGAGGAACGAGTCAAATGCCGAGTGGAGCGGTGAGTGCATGGAGATCAAAGGATGCGTGTTGCATGGACTGTGGATTGGGTTCCATAGATCATACGAAGAAAGTGTCTCCGTTCATACAGGTCCGCCCTTGTTAGGATTCCAATCAGAATACTGAACTGTTCAGATTTTGAATCAGCTTTAATAACTGCCACGACCTTCTCCTCATCCTCTGTACAGTTCTGAACTAATGTGGTCGCGAGACAGATCAACCACAGGCAACAGGCACGTGCAGCACAGTAGAAGTCTTTTGAACGCTTCCAGCAAGCACTGCAGAAAACAAATATTCACTGCCGTATACAATGGATTGGAGTCACGTCATTCAAGGCTTCATAAAATTTTCCCGAGTCAGGAGATGAAGGTTTATTATGGTGCAGAATGAAACGATTCATATTGCTCAGCATGTTTTCTCCTAGAAACGAATTGAATGTGAAGGTCAACTCTGAAATACCTGGTCGGCCGTTTTGTATGTCACGACTCACATCCTTGTCACTTGTAAATGGTCTGTTTGAGAAACTCTGAGGATTAGGAGAAGTTTATACCCTTCATTATGCAAGTCGAATCAGAGGTAAAAGCTATTCTTTAAGATTTTAGTAGGCAGATAAGCCTAGTTTTAATCAAGAATGATTATACCGTAGTTTCAAGCTGAATTTATCTAGCTTATTTCTATCAGCTTTTATCCATGACTAAGGAAGAATTCATATGGTTGTTACCTGACAGTATTCAAGGTCCTTTTAAATGCCAAGTTGTTCAATCAAGAAGGGCTCATTTTAGAGCCAATCGAAAAATAAAGTGTGCACAGTGAGGATCTTTTAATTTGTAGAAAAATGAGTTTGCATGGATAGCATCACAGCTACCTATGGTAAAGGCTAGTGAGAATAATTGTTCTAGTTGAGAACACAAACATGTAAGAGATGACTCTAAGATACGAAGGTCTTTGTAGAATCAGTACTTGGCACAGGGTGAGGTATCGACATGTTAGGGCAGTAAGAGGTCATCATCATGGCAAAGGCATTAGGTCTTTGTTGATAATGGCATTTTCTCATCGCCTTGGAAGGAAAGAATTGTGCTTATAATGGCCATCTGCTAAAACATTCTAACTGCAAGTGTTATACGATCAGGAAGAACCGTGAGTTTGTGGTAGAAATTCTTATTATGAAATGTTGGGTTAAGCACGAGATAAGTGAGTTTGAGCCAACCGGGTGCTCGGGTTGATATGCAAAACAAAGCCAGGTCGAATCAGTTGAAGAGCTCGTGGTGTTGTTTCATGGAGTTTGAACGTGGAATGCATGTGAATATGTGGTCCAAAACAAGAAGAAATAACTCTATCTGTCAAGACTAGAGCTATCACAGAGAAATCAATCGATTCAGTGTTGACAGGGCCACGTAACGTGATCCCTAACAATTTTCATAGCTCGAAAATCATTTCTAAATGGCGCAACATGCAGGAGTGAAATAATTTAAATTCATTGAATTGTTTAACCTCTGTGGGTACAACCAATGTATTATGGATCAAATCCACTAAGTATGATTTAGAGTCAAACTTTTCATATTGTGGAAACATTGGTACCAAGTCGAGATAAAGAATAAGCTCGCGGGTGTTGAAGTTTAATGTATTTGTAGAGGCTTTCAATTTCGGGCTTAAAGCTTCATGTTCACAATGCATATAGGTGGCTTGGTAATTCAGAATGGCTCGATTTGGAGTTTGAAGCAAGACCGTAGCAGTGGCATTCGTGAGGCGAGTCTTAATTTGCGTCAGGCCAGGTTCACAGGATCTACATGCATTTTAGCAAAATGATAAGAATCAAGTTTGATAGCTCACCATTTGAAGGACTCAATGCAAAAGAGCTCGATTGCCAAGACGAGGAAAGAGTTAGTGTGGGGTTCAAAATCGATTGCAACACCGAGTTAGAGGATTCGAAGCTCACCGAGTTGAGATTTGTGCAGACTCTATCCACATGGACCCCCCTCCTCTTCAAGTCAAACGGGTCAACGGGGGGGTCCCAACATTATGTTAATTAAATTAATATTTTTATTTAAATATTTTAATAATAATATTTATTATTATTATTTAAATATTTTATTTAAATATTCTTTTAATTAATTGAGAAGACTAGGTCATCAGGCAATTAATGACCCATGATGGAACCTTCTCAGGTGGTTCAACTAACTGCAATAAATACATCATGGGCCTTCATTTTAGGAATGTAATTATGACCATTTCCTCTTCTTTCTCACATATTCTTCTATAAATGTAAGTTGGAAGCTCATTTCAAAGGGTTCCAACAGTTCAGACAAGTTGGACAGTTAGATATCTCAGGCGAGTGTATACTTTTCAAGAATCCTCTCTCTTCTGCAAGTTGTTCTTGTGTGTTGAGAGAACTTTCAAGCCTCCTCTTCAAGACTGTAATGGCAACTATTGCCTCTTCTGAATGTATGATGCATTGTGCATGTTATTGAAGCAATAGAAGTGTATGTTTTGTGACTAATCTCGGTCCTTTCATCCTTTTGTGCTTCTTTGTGCCTTTCTCATACTTGCAGGTACACTGTGCAAGTTTAATTTTCTATTGCAGGTTCTTGGAGTTATGTGCTTATCGAGTGGTGGAGTATTGCATGCAGTTGAGTTGTGGTGTCTGTTCACCCTTCTTGAGTTCATCCTTCTTCACTGGGAAACTGGTATATTTCTCGGTCTGATAAAGTTTAACAAAGGGAACGCGTGTCTCTTAGTTTGTGGTATCCTGTACCCTCTCTAAGTTGCAGTAGGTGAAGTTGACCTGTGGTGCACACACCCTCTTCAAATTAACCCTTCCTGAATCTGAAGACACCCTTTATTTGGTGCATCACCATCCCTAGTATAGTTTCATTTCTGTAAATCTCTTTCCCTAAAACCCCATGAAAATGTTAGCATAGGACTAGATAATCATTTTTGTTACACTAGGAGTAGTACAACACTTAGTTTAGGAAGAGGAAGCCGGCCTTCTCCGGAGGTTCACCTCGAGCCCAAGTCCCACAGCTTGAGAGGTGATCCCATGTGTCCCAATCACACCGAACGTCCTATTCACATCCTGGCCATTCGGAGGGCAGTGATTTGGCGACAACAGTTTTTGGCACGCCCGGTGGGACATCACAGAAGTTAGAGTTCCATCTTTCAGAGGTGATTATCAAACAGGAAATTAAGCCACCGTGCGACCAACACAACAGTTTTTGGCACGCCCGGTGGGACATCACAAAAGTTAGAGTTCCATCTTTCAGAGGTGTCTCATTATCAAACAGGAAATCTTAAGCCACCGTGCGACCACACACAACAGTTTTTGGCACGCCCGGTGGGACAGAGTTGGTACTTCTCTTCTCACTTACACAAGTCAAAGTACCTGGCGACTCTATATCTCTGGATTCCAAATCTCAGTGCAGTAACTTATGCGAAGAATTCAGACAAGAGCTTCTTCAAAGAAAGGAAAGTATCAGCATATCAAACTTTCCTTGTCTCCTCCAAAGAGAAGCAGAAGAGGCATTTCCACATCCCCAGTTGCAGATTTACCTAGTAGGGGTCATTCAACTCCTCCTTACGGAAGATTTCCTCCACCCAGGAACAATCAACCTTTCGTTGCTATGGCGAGGAACCAAGTTTTTCCCCCTTTCAATGCAAGCAGTCCTCTTATGTTGGCTCAACGTGACCCGATACCTGTTGCGGCACTCAAAAGTTTACCCTTCTACACGGGGGAAACTCACGTTACTCCAGTGGAGCATATCTTTGATGTAGCCAGCATCTGTGCAGTACATAATATCACCGAAGACAACGTTGCAGTTAGACTTCTTGCTACCTCTTTCAAGGGAAAAGCACTTCAATGGTTTCGTGGGTTAGGTGTTGGCACTATAACCACTTGGGACGAGTTGGGAGAAAAGCTATGTAAACAATTTGAAGACAAAAGTGATCACCTATCACTTTTGGAACAACTTACTACCATAAAGAGAGCTTCCCAAGAATACATGAGTGATTTCAACTTCCGATTCCATAGGACTTGGAATAGGATTCCAGTGCTCGTAAAGCCTTCTGCACATAATGCATTCTTGTACTATTTGCGAGCCTTGAATAGCGATGTAGCAGTTATGATCCAGTCCATGGGAGGGACTACACTTCCTGATGCTTACGAAGTTGCCATAAGTGCAGAGAATTCTTTGATTCAGGCTGGAAAGATAGCTCCACGACCACCAATGCCCTTTTCTCCAGATCTTACGAATCATCAGCCTATCATTGCTCCTATTCCAGTAGACTCCAAGAAACCATCTCAATCTCCCCCTGCCTCTTCAAATGACCTATTTGAAGTCAAGTCACTACTGCAAAATTTTGGAAATGAGCTCGTTGCACTCAAAAGGCAACAATTTCAATACAATCGTCCGTATCAGCCACAAAATCAGCAGTATCAGGCTAACCGTCCTCCTTTTCAAGGAAACAATCAGCCTCGAAATCAAACTACAAGTCAAGTTGCAAATGTCAGGCCCTTGAACTTTCAGAACCCTCTTGCAGCTAGCTCATCTAGAGCTATAGTACCTGTTCAAAATAATCTAGTTCAAGACTACGAATGGTGTTATCCTTGCTCTCAACCTCACAATCAAAATCTTTGTCCCAATGGGGTTCTTAGCCAGGCCCTTATGGTTCAAAGTGTATCTGCCCCTTCAGAGTTAACAAACAATTCATCTACGCAAGAAGCAGCAGATCAACCGCAGGCACCTGAAGAATCCACTTTGCTAAACTGGCAAGAAGAAGATTTTTGTGGATTAAATATAGATTCTTCATCAGTGGCAGCAAACACTCGTTCCAAAAAGAGAGCAATGGAGCCTCAACCTCTCGAAGCTGATCTAGCATCCACTTCTCAACCTGGGTTTCAAATGGCAGTTGATAAAAATGCGGGAAAGAAATCACCAGAAACACCGGCTAGCCACACCGCAGGGAAAGATGGTTCTCCAGGCATCACGGTACCCAACAAACATTTTCCAAAGGAGGACCCCAATGCCCAAAAAAGTGTCATCAAAGTTGGAGCAATTCCCTTCAGCATAGTAGAACAAATGAAGAAAACCAATCTGAGCGTTACCATGTGGGACGCACTCTCGATCCCTTCCCAAAGAAACCTGTTGCGAGAAGCTCTGAACAGTTTTAGTACAACCAGCGGATCACCAAGCCATGGAGTGACAAATGCTACAAATTTGTGTCAACCGGAAGGGAAAATCATTCCTACGGCAAACAAACCACCGCCATTCTACATTTCCCTGATCATTGGCGACCACCTGGTACATAATTGCATGATCGATTCTGGTGCCAGTAGCTCTGTCATGCCGAAACAAATTACAGATGTACTAGGCATACAATATGCGCCAGTTACAAGAGGGGTTGTTCAGCTGGATGGCACAGCTGTTAAGACTGTTGGGGTTATCAAAGGACTTCAACTTACCATTCATGCATGCCCAAGTTTGTCATTCACCCAAGACATATCGGTCATCGATCTCCCTCCCCTCTTTGCCATCTGCCTATCACGGGATTTCACTGCCAAGATGGGCGGTTACCTATCAGCCGATTGGTCACATATGATTCTCAGGACTCGATACGGAACCAAAGTAACTATAAGGGCAGAACCAATCTGCCATAATCATGTAGAACCCTACACTGCTAGTCCCATAAATGGAAATTACACCATCGGTGATCCCGAAGAGGAAGATGCCGATCATGAACCAACCACCCTTGTTGAAGAAGTCCCTGATACTTTGCTAGATGAAGTAAGTAGAGATCATCAGTACGATCCCTACGCTGATGTATTGGCAGAAGAAGAAGCTGGTTTGCTGGTCTTGGAAGAAACAGGATTAGGTACTTACTGTATCCATGAAGAAGATACGATCATACCACAACTTGTCAAAACACCAAGTGATTCTAAAGGATTGTGGCAATTGTTCTTCGATGGCTCAAGAAGTAAGAATGGATCCGGTGCTGGTGTTATGTTAATTTCTCCAGAGGGAGATAAGTACTTCTCATCTTTCCGGTTGCAGTTCAGTTGCACTAACAATGTTGCTGAATACGAGGCTCTTGTGCAAGGAATTCAGCTAGCCCAAAGGAAGGGAATCAAGGCCCTGACTATTTTTGGAGATAGTGAGTTAGTTGTTCATCAAGTTTCGGCACGTAGTGCATCCAAAAATGATCTTTTAAGATCATATAAGAATCGAGTCTGGGACCTGATTGAAGATTTTGAAGCTTTTGGAATCCATGCAATCCCTAGAAATCAAAATCAAGATGCAGATAGGCTTGCTACAATTGGTTCACAATACAACATACCAGTTGATATCATGAAAGAAGGGCAGCAATTTGTTAAAATGGTGGTTCGACCAGCAGTCCCTGATAATGTGAGTAGTTGGCAAGTGTTTGATAGTGACAAACAAATTGTCCTCTTCCTACAAGAAGAGGCGGAGTTTGCTACAAAGAATCAAGATAAGTTGCAGGAGTCATATGGTGAGAAAATTATTCAATTGAAAAGCAACAAGTTACCAAAAGGTTTAGTCACTTTGGAATCCATTTTCAATTCAGATGACCAAGCCACAAGACAAAGCCCTAACATGGTGGTCAGAGAAGAATATTTTGAGGAAGTTGAAGTATCAAATGAAAAATTTCTTAAGATCGGAAAAGTGTGTACTTCTGAAGAGAAAGAAGCTTTCATCAAACTTTTTCAAGAGTATCATGACATCTTTGCATGGAGCTATAAAGATCTGCGTGGTTTTGATCCAGGTCTAGCACAACATACCATCGAACTGGATCCTAATGCTAAGCCAGTTCGTCAGAAACAGAGACCAATTAATCCCAAAATTGAGCCACTAATGAGAAAGGAGCTAACCAAGCTCATCGAGGCCTGTATAATTTTTCCCATCAAGCATTCCTCATGGGTAGCCAATTTGGTGCCCGTGAGGAAGAAGAACGGAGAGATCCGGTTATGCGTAGATTTCAGGGATTTGAATCGTGCATCATTAAAAGACCATTATCCTCTTCCATCGATGGAGCAGATCCTTCAAACGGTGGCAGGAGCTCAAAGATTTTCTTTGCTCGATGGATATTCAGGTTACAATCAAATCCTAGTCCAAGAATCCGACCAATTCAAAACGGCTTTCACTACCAAGTGGGGCACGTATGCCTACAATAAAATGCCATTCGGATTGTCCAATGCCGGGGCTACTTTCCAAAGAGCCATGGACATGGCATTTAAGGGACTAATCAACGATATTATTTTAGTTTACCTTGATGATATAACTGTATACTCTAAGCATGCAGAAGATCACATCACGCATCTAAGGAAAGTTTTCCAAAGGTGTAGGGAATTTGGGGTTTCACTTAACCCCAAGAAATGTATTTTCACAGTGCACGAGGGAAAATTGTTGGGGCATGTGGTTTCAGCAGAAGGATTATCAATCGATCCAGCCAGGATTCATTCAATTATGTCCTTATCTCTCCCAAGTCACAAGAAGGGCCTCCAGAGTTTTCTGGGAACCATAAATTTCGTGCGGAGATTCATCCCTCAATTCGCGACATTGGCTAAACCACTGACAGCCATGCTAAAGAAAAACATGCCATTCTCATGGACAAAGGAAGGACGAGAAAGCTTTGAAGCCATCAAAACAGCCATTTCTCAAGCTCCCACGCTTGTGAACCCCAGGTTTGACAAAGATTTTATCCTTTATGCTTTTGCAGGTCAAGAGAGCATTTCAGGGATCCTCACCCAACAAAACAACAACCTGATGGAGCAACCAATCGCTTTCTTCAGTCAATCCCTCAAAGACTACGAGTTCAAATACTCATTCATTGAAAAGCAAGTCTTTGCGGTTATTCGAGCTTTGAAGAAATTCAAGCACATGTTGTCCAACAACAAGATTCATCTGATGGTGTCTCATCCAGGTGTCAAGGAGTTTTTGCTGAACAAAGAAATGAACGAAAAGCGTGCTGGATGGATCACAAAGGTAATGGAGTATGACGTGCACATCAAAGTCACTAAACTTGTCAGAGGTAAGGGTTTATGTCAGCAACTTGCAACAGACATGGAATCAAAAAGTAATGAGGACGTGACACTCCTAAATACTGATGAGGATGTTGATCAAGCTGACTGGTTATCCAAAATGAAGAATTTCATCTTCTCAGGAGCATACCCGGCAAACATGGATAAAAACCAAAGATGAACTTTCCGTCTTCAATCTATCCCATATGTTTTGGTAGATAGTGTTCTCTTTCGAAAAGATTTGAACGGCGTTCTCCTTCGGTGCATAGGACCAGAACAGGTCAGTAAGATACTAGAAGAATTTCATAATGGCCTATCTGGAGGACATTATTCTGCACGAACAACAGCTACCAAGATCATGCGAGCTGGCTACTATTGGCCAGATTTATTCAAGGATGCCCATCTCTGGGTAAGGAAATGTAAGGAATGTGCCTTTTTCATAGGTAAGCAGAAGCTGGCAGCTCTTCCATTGCATCCAATTCAAGTGGATCAACCCTTTGTTCAATGGGGGTTGGACTTCATCGGAATGATTAATCCTCCATCCAGTGACGGACATAAGTGGGTCCTTACCGCAACAGACTATTTTACTCGATGGACAGAGGTGGTAGCATTAAAAGAGAGCAATGAAAAGGTAGTTCTAGATTTTTTGGAGGGTATAATGACGAGGTTCGGTGTTCCGTTTACAGTCATTTCAGACAATGCGCTGGCTTTTCTTGGTATGAAATTGAGTGAATGGGCTGTTAAAAATGGGGTATACCTCAAAACTTCATCCAATTACTATCCTCAAGGAAACGGATTGGCTGAGTCTAGCAACAAAAACCTCATAAGGATTATTAAGCGCACAATGGAGACTAACAAGAGGACTTGGCATACACAGCTTAAGACTGCCTTATGGGCAGATCGGATCACACCTAAAAGGGCCATCGGAAATTCTCCTTTCGTTCTTGTATATGGAAGAGAGGCAAAACTCCCACTCTCATTGGAGTTACCTTCTTTGGAGTTAGCTCATCAACTTGAAGTTATAGAGAGTGATCCTCTGACAGTAAGGTTTGCTGAACTCATGGAGTTAGAGGAAGTACGAGACAAGGCTATGAAAACTTTGGAGCAGCATCAGGCTCAAGTTAAGAAATATTTTGACAAGAAGGCGTCCGACAGGTGTTTTCAAGAGGGAGATTTAGTTCTCAAATGGGATGAAGACAGGGCCAAACCAGGAAAGCATGCCAAGTTTTACACTCTCTGGATTGGGCCATACATCATCACAAGTTGCAAAGAGGCAAATTCATTTCATCTATCTAGGCTCAATGGAGAAGAACTGCCCATTCATGTGAATGGGATACATCTCAAAGCTTGTTTTTGAGAAGCGTTCCACCCCCTGTACAGTTAAATTAGGTGTTTTCCTCCAAGTGCTTATGCACATTGTTGTGTGTTGTTGTTTTGCTTTCCTTGTTGTTGTGTTTTGTGTTGTTCTGCACATTGTTTCATCATTGGAAGGTGTCAAGGAGAAGAAAGGTTCAAGGTTTCCATAAGAGTTTCAAAATCTACTTCATTCAAATTTTTGCAGTGTTCCATGGATGTCAAGCATTCAACAGATTCAGTATACTTCATGCTTAGCATTCCAGGGAGGTCTAGGATATCGGCAATGTTCAAGGAGATTTCAGGATGTGTCAAAGAAAATCATACTACTTTCAGGATTCCAACATAGACTCCATGCCCAATGGATGACTTAAGGCTACTGGAATCATGCTTAGCAGGCAATCATCCCCGAGAGGTCGCCAAAAATGTTATCCAATTTTACGCACACCTGGAAAGATTGGAAAAGGGGGTCCTTATCACGTTCAAATCATGAAATAATAGTCCCAGGAACCCACCTTCGGTTATTATCGAGATGCTAATTAAAAAATAATTCCTAAATTGATATGAAGAGCCATCGAGCATTCGAAAGGCACCCAGTTGATCTCGACTCAGTGAAGAGTCAGAGCTGTTAAAAACCCGTGTCAAATTGATAGGAATCATCTCAAGAGACTCTCAGTCATAAGAGGACGATCGTCTTGTCCTAACTCGGTCATAAAATCAGATCACAAGCCTTAGAAGAGTTCATGAGATAGGATCTGAATGTAAGTTCGGTTGTCCAACTTTGGCTTGTCATAAAAGAGTCTCGATAGGAGCGGAGGATGTTTGATGGTTGGCTCAAATGAGGCAGAGAAATGAGGAGCTCATTGACTCTCGGTTTAATTCAACATGGAAAGATCTATGCTTCCTCGTTGATATATGAGCACTCAATTTTAATGACTCGAACGGAGATCAAAAGCAATATAATGACCTTCCTCGAGCCGAGTCTTGATAAGGCAGCACCCATGTTGCAAAGTAAGATTCATTTGAGCACTTCCAACAAGCAGTTCGCGGTGATCTGTCATAATGCATCCTCAAATTCGGAATTCTCCTTCAAGATATTTTTATCAAAATCGATTAAGTGACAGTGAGAGTGTTACCGGGATGATGAAATTTATTACAAAGATTCTCTATCGAGACCTTAATTTTACGATGAACTCATGGAGCTCTCATAGCTGTGGACTAATAAAACATTCAATGCATAGAGTTGGATAAAATGTGAGAAAGTTGAGATGAAAGTGGAGGTAACACACCTACTTCAGCTAGCTTGCAGCTGAGATCTATAACCACCATATCTGTTGAACCCATGGGCTAGGCGCTGGAATAACTTCCAGCCATTACTAGAAACAGTAGTGAACACAATCTCAGCCTCATTCGCAAAACTTGCCTCAAGATTTGATCGAGCTTCTTCCATGGAAGTGACTTTCCAAAGTGAAAAGGCGAGACAACTCAACTAAAACTTTATCTCGTTCTTCTACTACAGCGGCAAGATTTTACAACAACTGATCACGGCTGTGGTCGCATGCAACCAGAACATCAGGATCAACACCAACGGTTCCTTGGGATCACCCTGTGGCAGCTGTCACAATTAACTCTCTCTGGAGGTGATTGTTTTTCTGAGATAAAGTTTACTTCTCTACCATGTAGCTGCTGCGTATAGCCAATTCAAATTGCCAAGTGAAGGCACGATCATGGCAAGAGAATGATATTTCCGCGCATGGGAAATATTTCACTTGATTTCCAAGTGGATTTTTATGAATGGCGGGCCAAGCTGAAAATCCCGCGCGCTGGTGGAAATTGCGGAGATAAGGAACGAACTTGCCAAGGTTGCGCGGAAAAGCTGAGGCCGGGGCCCGTGGATTAATTTTGCCAAGCCGTTATGGGGAGATTTGGAGCTGTTATGCCAGGCGTGGAGATATTGGTTTGGCAAACCATGACCAAACTTCCGTGAAGGGGAGATTCGGGCAAACACTGCCAAGCGCGGAAATATTAAGATGGAAAACCATGATCAGAATTCCGCACGGGCCGTGTAAATAGGATCAGAGCACGTTGTGCGAGTCAAGAATGACGCCAGGTTGGAGGAACGAGTCAAACGCCGAGTGAAGCGGCGAGTGCATGGAGATCAAAGGATGCGTGTTGCATGGACTGTGGATTGGGTTTCATAGATCATACGAGAAAGTGTCTCCTTTCATACAGATCCGCCCTTGTTAGGATTCCACTGAACTTTCAGACTTTGAATCGGCTAAGATAGCTCCACGACCTTCTCCTCATCCTCTGTACAGTTCTGAACTAATGTGGTCGCGAGACAGATCAACCACAGGCAGCAGGCACGTGCAGCACAGTAGAAGTCTTTTGAACGCTTCCAGCAAGCACTGCAGGAAACAAATATTCACTGCCGTATACAATGGATTGGAGTCACGCCATTCAAGGCTTCATAAAATTTTCCCGAACCAGGAGATGAAGGTTTGAAACGGTGCAGAATGAAACGATTCATATTGCTCAGCATGTTTTCTCCTAGAAACGAATTGAATGTGAAGGTCAACTCTGAAATACCTGGTCGGCCGTTTTGTATGCCACATCTTTGTCAGTGTAAATGGTCTCTTTGAAAAACTCTGTGGGCAGTACGCAATATTTATACCCTTCCATTATGTACGTCCAATCAGACAATAACAGTATTCTTTTACCAGGTTCAGAGAAGCCTGTTTTTAACAATGGACGATTATACTGTAGTTTCAAGCTGTTTTTATCTAGCTCATTTCTATCAGCTTTTATCCACGACTAAGGAAGAATTCATATGGTTGTTACTGTACATTTTTTCCAAGGTCCTTTTGGTTGCCCCAGTTGTTCAACGTATTTTTGTTTAAGGGCTTATTTTATGTGTTGCAAATTGTAACATAAAGGATCTTTTTAGTTTCTGGAAAAATGAGTATATTGTTAGCTCACAGCTACCTATGCCATACTAAGATCCCAATAGTGGCATAATTGTTGATTGGAGCCAAGATTGCCGAGTGCACTGCCAAAATACCGAAGGGCTCTTTGGCCAAAAATCAGTCTCAAGGGTGTCTATCGACATCTTATGGGCATAAGCCTGGGTCATCATCATGGCAGCATTAGGTCTTTATTGATAATGGCATTTTCTCATCGTTTGGAAGGTACAATTGTGCTTATTATGGCCAAGCTAAAACATTCTTACTGCAAGTGTTATATGATAAGGAAGAACCGTGAGCATTGTGGTAAAACCATTCTTTTTAGAAATGTTGGGTTAAGCACGACATTCAAGTGAGTTTGAGCCAACCGGGTGCTCGGGTTGATATGCAAAACAAAGCCAGGTCGAATCAGTTGAAGAGCTCGTGGTGTTGTTTCATGGAGTTTGAACGTGGAATGCATGTGAATATGTGGTCCAAAACAAGAAGAAATAACTCTATCTGTCAAGCTAGAGCTATCACAGAGAAATCAATCGATTGAGTGTTGACAGGGCCACGTAACGTGATCCCTAACAATTTTCATAGCTCGAAAATCATTTCTAAATGGCGCAACATGCAGGAGTGAAATAATTTAAATTCATTGAATTGTTTAACCTCTGTGGGTACAACCAATGTATTATGGATCAAATCCACTAAGTATGATTTAGAGTCAAACTTTTCATATTGTGGAAACATTGGTACCAAGTCGAGATAAAGAATAAGCTCGCGGGTGTTGAAGTTTAATGTATTTGTAGAGGCTTTCAATTTCGGGCTTAAAGCTTCATGTTCACAATGCATATAGGTGGCTTGGTAATTCAGAATGGCTCGATTTGGAGTTTGAAGCAAGACCGTAGCAGTGGCATTCGTGAGGCGAGTCTTAATTTGCGTCAGGCCAGGTTCACAGGATCTACATGCATTTTAGCAAAACGATAAGAATCAAGTTTGATAGCTCACCATTTGAAGGACTCAATGCAAAAGAGCTCGATTGCCAAGACGAGGAAAGAGTTAGTGTGGGGTTCAAAATCGATTGCAACACCGAGTTAGAGGATTCGAAGCTCACCGAGTTGAGATTTGTGCAGACTCTATCCACATGGACCCCCCTCCTCTTCAAGTCAAACGGGTCAACGGGGGGGTCCCGACATTATGTTAATTAAATTAATATTTTTATTTAAATATTTTAATAATAATATTTATTATTATTATTTAAATATTTTATTTAAATATTCTTTTAATTAATTGAGAAGACTAGGTCATCAGGCAATTAATGACCCATGATGGAACCTTCTCAGGTGGTTCAACTAACTGTAATAAATACATCATGGGCCTTCATTTTAGGAATGTAATTATGACCATTTCCTCTTCTTTCTCACATATTCTTCTATAAATGTAAGTTGGAAGCTCATTTCAAAGGGTTCCAACAGTTCAGACAAGTTGGACAGTTAGATATCTCAGGCGAGTGTATACTTTTCAAGAATCCTCTCTCTTCTGCAAGTTGTTCTTGTGTGTTGAGAGAACTTTCAAGCCTCCTCTTCAAGACTGTAATGGCAAATATTGCCTCTTCTGAATGTATGATGCATTGTGCATGTTATTGAAGCAATAAAAGTGTGTGTTTTGTGACTAATCTCGGTCCTTTCATCCTTCTGTGCTTCTTTGTGCCTTTCTCATACTTGCAGGTACACTGTGCAAGTTTAAGTTCTATTGCAGGTTCTTGGAGTTCTGTGCTTATCGAGTGGTGGAGTATTGCATGCAGTTGAGTTGTGGTGTCTGTTCACCCTTCTTGAGTTCATCCTTCTTCACTGGGAAACTGGTATATTTCTCGGTCTGATAAAGTTTAACAAAGGGAACGCGTGTCTCTTAGTTTGTGGTATCCTGTACCCTCTCTAAGTTGCAGTAGGTGAAGTTGACCTGTGGTGCACACACCCTCTTCAAATTAACCCTTCCTGAATCTGAAGACACCCTTTATTTGGTGCATCACCATCCCTAGTATAGTTTCATTTCTGTAAATCTCTTTCCCTAAAACCCCATGAAAATGTTAGCGTAGGACTAGATAATCATTTTTGTTACACTAGGAGTAGTACAACACTTAGTTTAGGAAGAGGAAGCCGGCCTTCTCCGGAGGTTCACCTCGAGCCCAAGTCCCACAGCTTGAGAGGTGATCCCATGTGTCCCAATCACACCGAACGTCCTATTCACATCCTGGCCATTCGGAGGGTGCAGTGATTTGGCTGCCAACATGAAGGGAATTTTGGAGTTCATACTTTCCAAGACCTTTTTCTACAATTTTAAATGTAGATGGGGTGGAGTAAGTGGACGGTTAAGACTTTAGTAATAATTTAGGATCTATGCAAGTTTCATACGTGAATGGGATAAGGCAAGGAGATGATGATTTATCTATAAGAAAATAGTTTTCATGTGTACGTCTATCTTCTCATAGTTTTTAATACTCAAATGGTTTAATGTTTTCACGCAATGTGAATTATTTTCCTTCGTATTGGAATTTGATGCACTAATGGTATGTAGAAGGAATGGCTTACATGGCATGAATCTATGGGAGGCCTAGGAAAATATTATAGGAAGTTTACACATCCACAACATGGAAAAATGTGTCAAGAGTTTGGGGTCCAAATTTGATCTGTAAAGAGATAGTACCTATGGATTTCTTTTCACTATTATCACAAACACGAATGGTAATGATGTTAGTGGCTAGACTTTCCTCAGTATAACCTAGAAATCACAACAATTTCATGGATCATATTTTCAATGTAGCTCCATTGTCTATGAACATGCATTTGAATTTATGATGGGTGAAAAATTCTTCTACATATAATGAACTATTATTGGTAATGTTAGGGTTCAAGAGTCACGGGGGGTTCACTTAGTAAAAATATGGTATAACACGTGCATTCGAATGGTATTAAAGAAAACCCTTAATTCTAGTTTCTACATCTAATTATGCAATTGATAACAACCCCTCTTGTTATTTTATTAGAATGAAAATACCCCCTATTTGTTCCATGTACCTTACTTATCCATTTTTAAATTACAATTTTATCTACCCCTTTTTATTTCTACCCTAATATATGAGACAAAAAATATATTATATTTCTCACTCAATTTTTTTAATATGTATTTCCTCTAGAAAGATAGTTTGAAGCCATTGAACACCTATTGCAAATCACCTTATATATGTTAAGCTTTAATCATTTATCAATAGTTCTTCAAATAATTAAGATGGTGAAATAATATCACTTGTGTTGAAAAACATACTCCATCCTAGTTTTCTACCATCTTATTATTTTTTGGTTAAGATTATAGATTTCTTTATTTAAAAAGAGATTATAATTTAATTTATGACCACACTCCTTTTGCAATTTTAAGTTATTTACTTTTAAAAACTAGGGTTCAAATGTTTTAGTTTTATATTAAAATTAAACCTCCCTTTCCTTTGGCCCGCCTCTCTAACCTACCCCCAATACCATCTTATTATTTCTTGGTTAAGAATCTAGATTTCTTTATTAAAAAAGAGATTATAATTTAATTTATGACTACACTCATTTTCCAATTTTAAAGTATTTAATTTTAAAAACTAGCGTTCAAATATTTTAGTTATATATTAAAATTAAACCTCCCTTTCCTTTGGCTCACCTCTCTAACCTACCCCCAATACCTGATTCAAAACATTAATAAATTAAACTCTTCCACCCCCTCATGTCTATCGATATATTGAATTTAATTTTATTAATTTTAATTATCTCAATATGAACCCACGTGATAGGATATTGCCTAGCTAATGAGCCCCCCATGTCAAGAGTTCACGAGGAAAAAATGAAAAAATGGGATTATTGGATGATAAATTTTTAATGAGGGTCTGAAATTGTTGGGATTTGATATAATTAGAAACATGTGTCTCATAGAGTGCACAAGAAAGGATACTTTAAAGCGTAGGATATGTCTTAAGACACTCCATCAAAGAAATTTATACAGTGGTATTCTCTGATTATTTGATTATGTCTTAGGAATCAGATGAAGACTTTACATTTGAGGATTGTGCATTTGTGGTGGACTTATGACTATACATTTTTTATGGTGTTCAGGATGTGGAAGGTTGTTTAGTAGTGGGTAACCAAACCTATTTCTGTCGTGTTGTTATGACACAAGTAGGAGTGTTAAATTTTATGGTGGAAACCATGTTTGGTGTATGATCTAACAAGGAAATAATAGAATCAAACTCAACATTTTGTGATGATTGACCTTTTCCCTTTTTATCAGTATTTATTCCATGCTTAGGGAATGGTTCCTAGAAGAACTTTATATTCTCATTTGGTTTCTTATTATTAGATTATCCTTCTATTGTGATGTCCCCATTATTAATTAAGTCTTGTTTATAGTGACGTTGTCTTACATAATGATATGTTGGATGGTCATTTATACAATGGTAGTCACAATATCCATTCTCTTTATACCATGTGGATTTAGGTAGTCCTTCAAAAGGATGTGTCAATGGGTATGTCACCATGTTAGAGATTGTGATTTGATGAAGGACACTTGAAAGGATTTCTCCAAGAGACATAAATTTTCATATTTTTACCTCGCTTTGAGCATTTTCTTTTCTATATAGTATTAAAGGTTGTTTAGATTTTTGCAGAGTTGGATTTTACATGTTTTGAACACGACTATAATAAGTGATTCTATCATTTACAACATCTTTATTTCAATTCAAAAACTTAGATTTTTCATGATTATGATATTGATTGTTGGGTTGGTCTTTTGAAGGTGTATTTATTAGGCCCTTTGCAATAATATACCTCTCAATTTGTTATCCTTTTTTATTACTTCTTCGAAGTTAGTCAAATAATTCATTTACATTTGCAAAGATAAATCTGAATTGATATTTGGAATGAAGATGTTAACTAATTTCTTCTCGGGTATAGAGAAATGGAATTAGCTTGTGATTCCTCACCATCATTGAAGAAATGAGGTGAAAGTTTAATTATTCCTTTACTTTGTGTTAGAAAGTGTTGAAAATAAAAATTATTGACTAAGTATCATAGGCACATAAGAACAAGGCACATAGAAAGGGAGCGCGCCAGGGAAAGACAGAGTTGGACTTAGTTGTTTTACATGTTACGTGCTAAAAATAGACATGGAGTGATGAAAAAGTATTAGATAAAGAATTTAAGACTTGGAGGATATTAAAAGGCTATTTTGGGAACATGTGGAAGATCAAGAGTCATGTATAGTATGAGCTAATGATAGGATTAGATCTGGAGTTAATTATAGATAATTTATTATTAGCCAAAGCTTGCATGCTTCTTTAGGTATCTTGGTAGTCGCACATGGCTATTTTGAGCATGCATCCTATTTTTAGAGTGTATGGGCAATGAAGGGAAAGTCCCCAATGCTATGTATATGTATTGATTTATACGGATTAGGGATGCAAGAGAGAGTGTATGATTATATGTAACAGATTTATGTTTCTTTATGAATGTGCATGACTTGTGACAATGTTATGTATGTATTTAGCTACTGTGTTTTGTGATGACCTAATAAATGGATAATTATAGATGGATATTAATTATTGATATCTATACTTATGGTTATTATATGGTGAATCTAGTATTAATATTTATGTGATTTGTATGTTCTTCATTATGTGTGTTTCCAAGTTAAGCTCATAGATCTAATTGATTGAATGGAATATGCACTTTGAGATCTGGTTATTATGAATATGCATGCTAACACCCTGGTAAGACAGTAAAAAATAAGTACCAGGTACCTTTGTGTGCTTTGGATGAGTGCTCAGATCTATCAGAGTGATGTGCCAATGTGTCTAGGGTTGTTGAGTGAGAAAATAAGACTACGTTTTGGTTCCATTGTTGGGACCTTTTTGTAAAATGTTTACCACGATGATGTATGATAATGGCGTATTGGTTGACTCTTGTGGATATTAAAGATTGGGTTCTTGATGGGAAATATTAGTTTGCATGAAGATATGGTTTTGGGTCTGATTTCAATTCATGCAAGTGGGTTGAGGAACATACTTATCATGAGCTTTATGAGTCATTCTTTTATTGTTTTCCAATAGAGTTGTAGGAGTGGTTGTCTATGTATGTATAAAAGAAAATTTGGTATTATAGACTAAGGAATTGGATGTAGGAAGATTATCATGATTTGTTTGATGTAGATGAACCTTGAATGCATGTTGTAGATAATTGGTGGGCTAGTGTTGTGTGTAGTTATACTTTAGAGTACATTTTGTCTACGTATTCTTGTACTGAATTTTGTGAGTTTGAATTCTTGTGCAACCCTAGAAGATCTTACCTTCACATTATTCCTTTTTCCATTAATATCTTGATGTTGGTGTCGATTCTATAACACCTCCCTATGGATAGTTAAACATCCCACAATGCATAGGGGTAGGAGCATGTGTGGTGAAAGATGGTGGACCTTGCGGCAGAAAGGAAGAGAGAAGAAAGGAGGCTTAAGTATAATGAAGCACGAGAGAGGTAATTGGTGAAGAATCATGATATTGAGGAGTCTGTGGAGTTATGGAGGATTATGTCTTGTGAAGGATTTTAAACTCACATGGAAGACGTGGAGCTAGAGAATCAAGATCTCCCCTACTTAGGAAAGTGTATTAGAAAATACCCTCTAGATTTTGATGAGAGCATGTCTAATGAAGAAATACTAAGGACCATGGGTGCACATTTGATCCCACCTGGCAACCTAGCCCTTGCACTTGGTGTTCAAGTTTCATAAGTAACCATTGATAAACAGGCGAGTGTAGGTAATCTAGAAGTTTTAGTTAGATATCATTTTCCTTTAAATACAAAAGTGCATTAGATAACATCTATGACATCACAGGAGACAACATATTTGATTTTTAGAGGAAAAATTGGAGGAATATTTTCTAGTGTGTCATCAGGACAGAGTATGGGCACGCAGAACATTGGAAACACGTCTGGAAGTACCACAACTTTGTAGAATATGGGAGTTCAGTTTAGTGCTATTGTTCGGGCACAAGTAAGTAAATCCACTAGTTTGGCACCCACTATAGGAGGTGGTTAAGGTGGATTATGAGGCTCTGGATCAAGTGGTTCTGGTGGTGGAGGAAAAACTAGTGGTAGTTCTAGTTCTAGATGTGGAGGAAAAGGCCCACATCCCCAGTAACCCCCACATCAACCACAAAAAGTTTATTACAAGATTTCCCTCCACTTTCCATAGTATAGAGGTATTGAATATGATGTAGAACATGTGAACAAGTGTGAAATGTTATGGTGTGCTAAATGAATCACTGCTTTAGATAGGAATGCAAGTCAATTTGTTACTACTAATTAAGGGCAAGCACATAGCTGGTATAGAAAGTATGAACCACACAAGACTGTGGTGGATTATGGTGCTTTTCACTCTACGCTTTTATTCAATTTAAATATCCATGAGTTTTAATAGAAGATTATCAGCATGCTTAAGGACATTAAACAAGGCTTATCAAAACTCTTTTGAGAGTATGAATTACATATTAAAAAAAATCAAATTTTTCTTATGACATACACCCTAGTCAACAAGCACAATGGTTTGTTGGAGGGAGGATAACTCCTTTCATAAGGGCTCTATCTCATAAGAATTTTTGGATCCGCACAATGCTTTCGAAGTAGCTTAGCACACTAAGGCAATTTGGAGTGTGGACATTGGAGTAAGCCCATTTCTTAAAGCACATATTGTAGCTGTGACAAAATAATTAGAGAATCTCTCTAATAATTTGGCTCATGAGACATGCAATGGGATATGGTGTACATATTGCGAGGTTGAAGGACATACAAAGTATATTTTTCCTCTCAAATCATTGCATGTCATGTTATTGGATTACGATATTTTTCATCTAGACCATGATGTGAGTAGATGCTCTCTTTTATACCGCATGATCCAGAAGAATGTATCTATGTACTGGGAATAAGTCCTCATAGTCTCTAAGTAACTCTATGATCTTTGCTACTTATGATTCTGACTAGTAATCCCCAATTATCACCTCCTTATGTTCAGCTTTTGTGCCTATATTTACCTTTTTTGTCTTCATAGGTTCATGATATGCGTGCGCATCTACATCTGCACTGGCTAACACTTCACGTGCTCCATGTGAATGATCCACTTCCAAGTGCTCGACTTCCTCATCATCAATTATGTAAACCAACTTTCCCTTGTCTCTTTCTAGAGAAGCACACTCAAGTAGTATGATATCATCTTCTTCATCCTCAAAACATGCCCCTATCTCTGTCTCACCAAATAATTCTTGAATAATTTCTTTTGCTTTCCCACTGTCTCCCATGGTTAAGCACTTTATAAAGCTTAAAGCGTTGTTCACTGGTGGTGTAGATGAAAAGAAGTCAAAAGTTTGATCATCCCTGTAGTCAAATTTTTCCAATTGCCAGTGTTGTGATGTAATTTAGCATATACATACCAAGCACACGTGTAACCTTGTAGAGTAGAATAAAATTGATGCACCCAAAGTGAGGACAGTAATGCTTCCTATCCTACTATCCAAAGTCTCTCACACTGTTGGATATGATGCTGAGTAGGTTGATCACCATGATAAGGGAAAATTTTTGTAGGTGCATTACTTCTTGAAAACCTGGTTGATAAGGTAGTCCCAATCTTTCCCCATTCTAAGAGATTATCCCTGTGGACCACCCACCAGCATGTTGTTGTCCCGACCAAAGTATATGACAGCATATCTCATCTTTTAAGCTGGTCAGCCCAGTTTGCTTCCATGGCCTGTAAGAATCCAACCAAATCTTCAGATCCAGTATAGCAGGGTACTGAGTGACCTATACACCGGACAGAGAAAAAACCCTTTTTGCAAGCAACCATGTGCTTAACTTTGCGCCCCACCAATTCTTAAGTGCCATGAGCCCAATTATCACAAGCAATACTGGTAGTATCGTTGATTGACTAATAATCTTCCCAATGAAGGATTCCTTCCTTAGATGGCTTATTGACCTCTGGGTCCCGAATAATGCGTATATAGATTCTGTTCAAGTCCTCTTCACTTAAAGGTTCCATATATGGTATGGATTTCCCATCTGTCAATGGTATTATGACCCTTTCCTCCTTGTTCTCGAAGCTAATATACCCCTTGTTAAACCTCAAATCAACATTGTTTGCATAACACCAAGGGCTCCCAAGCAAATTTGGGAAGCTATCTGCTTCCGCAAGCACTAACACTTCGAAGTCTCCTATGAACTTGGCCCCTTGTATAGTGATAGATGCATCCTTCAAAACTCCTATGGGGCTAGCTTTTGTTATGTTTACCATGACCAATACATTAGATGATGGTTGCAATGGGGGTCTCCCCATTTGTACCCATGCATCCAATGTAAGTACATTCACTTCCACACCTATGTCAATCAAAATATTTCTCAACAACCACCTGTCCACAACAGCATTCAAAGTGATCTCCTTGTCGTATTCAATGCTATTGGGGGGAAGATTCACATGAAGTATTTGTCTTCTAGTCTCAGTTCCCATGTGCGGAATATTCCCCTTCAACCAATTTCCTAATAAAGGAATAATATTCTCCTAGCGCAACATTCTACATACCTCTCTGATTTTGTCAATATCAAATGGGGCCTTTTCTGTATCCTTATGCTCCAATTTCCGAGACTGCTCTTTCAAACCCTATATTTCACCTTGAAGGCTTCTAAGGACCTCCATAGTTTCCTGATAGACTTCTTTCTGATGAGCTAGATCTAGATACCGAGCATGCAAAACCTCCTCCCTAGTGATTGTTGGCTTATGTTGCAAAACCTCTCTTGCATGTTCCTCCTCAGCTCATGTGGTTATCTTGACTGTTACTGTCTCAGGTTTTGGTGTTAATTTGGGAATCCACTGATTCTCTACTGTGCACTAGATTCTAACCATCCCTACACCTTTGTTGTCTTACTTGTGCTGCTTATTGAGATGCTCATACAAGTCTAGACACTCTTCATAACTATGCCCCTTTCCACAAAATGAATAGGAAATATTTTGCAAGCCTTCACTCCTATAATGGTCAGGTGAGCCACATGTATAGCAAGTTCCTCGAGAGAATTCACTCCTTCCTCCACCTTGGCCTCATCCTCCATATCTAGCTCAATATCCTTATCCTCTTTCACAAACCCCTTCAAACCTTCCGTCATTCCTTTCATAGGGCATTTGATTATAATCCATATCCTGATGTTCATTATTTCCTTTAGAACTATCAACCACACTCATCTGTCACACCCCAATATCAATGGTATCATGGATCTAGCCAATCAGTCTACAATCTTCGGTATCATGGGTCATGGACCTACAAATTTTACAAAAGGAGGATACATTCTTCCTGATCATGCGTTGTAGTAGGGGCAATGACTAGCATCATGATTCAAATGGAAAATCTCATAGTCTAACAACAGCGAACGTACAGTTATGTGAGGGTAACTATCCTTGGTGTGGTCCTCTACTTCAAAATCTATACACTAGATTCCTGAGCGTGTTTCATGAGCTGAGTTTACAGATAATTTCTCTAACTGTTTTGCCATGCTCTGCTATCTGAGCCTCCAAGAATGGACTAAATCCAGTGTCAATACTCCTAACTGCTTTAGCACGTAAAGCTACTTCCAATGCTTCACGCGGGTTGGTATAAGTTTTATGCGATAGTGCTCTTCGAAATGGGGTAATCAATCCCCCAACAAACCATTGTGCATACTAACTTGCATGAATTTCATAGGAGAGTTTGGATAGAAGTGTTTTAAAATGGGCATCATACTCACGTACACTTTCAGTAGTACCTTGCTTTATATCCTTGAGTATGCTTATACTCTTCTGCTCAAACTCTGGGATATAGAAATATTTCAAGAAAGCATCTTTCAATGCTGCACAGTCAATATAAGTTTGATTGGGATCAAACTTCCTATACCAGTTGTGCGCGCACGCCTATAATGTAGTAGCAAATTGACTTGCCTTACACTCAGAATCCATGATACCTTTCACACGCCACAATATTTCACACATATGAATGTGTTCAATAGCATCCTCGATACCTCTATATTCTGGGAGATGAAGAGACATCTCCATATAAATATTCTGGAGTTGCTGCGGGCCCTGACCATCCAACCCAGAACCTCCTTGGTTTCCTCTTCCTCCAAAACCACCCGAACCACTAGAACTAGAACTGCCCATACCACCCAATCCTCCTCCAGAATTTGGAATAGGGCCCATGGATGCACTCTCCTATGTCCCAACAGTGGTACTATATTAGACCCCTACAGTCTGTGAAGTAGTCCTAGTTCCAGAGGTGAATCCCACACTCGGCGCACTCATATTTTGTGCAGATGATGAGCCTAAAAATGTACCCCCAAAGAATAACGAAGTTTTTTGTGCTGCCATTGATGAACTTGTTGTCTAACTTATTTATGCTCTTTCACTTCCTAAATGAAAACTTTACTTACCTGTTGTACTAGATACTGGAAAACTAAGCGCAAGGGCTAGGTCAACAGGTTGGCTTAGATGTGCACCCGTGGTCCAGGTCATATCTGTTGGTGCGCTTCCATGTGAGGCCGAAGAGGGTTCTCTATCATGCTTTCCTAGATGGGGGAGTTCCTAATGCTCTTTCTCTTCTTCCTCCCCATGAGCCTCAAATCCTTCATGAGCCATCTCTCTCCACAACACCATCTGTTCTACAATTTCTTATTTCTTGCATAATTCCCTCTCACGTGTCTCATCATACTTCAGCCACCTCTCTTCCCTCTGTCATGTTGCCGCTAGGTCTGCCATCTTTCACCAATCCTATTCCTGCCCCTGCGCGTGGATATTATTAGCTTTTCATGGGTTTATCTTACAAGATCAACATTACCATCAGTATTTTGATTACCAGCAGAATACCTTACAAATACGTCCCTCTATGATACCATAGGAACTGGAACTTTGCTACCTTTGGGCACGAATAAGTTGAAATTGAATACTCCAGAATATAGTTGTTTAGAACACCGTGAAACCAGGAATCTACCACGTGAGTCCAGATCAGGTCAGCATCATATAGTGTTTGAAATTCCTCCTATGTCCAAACAAGTGTGTGATACCTCCAATTTCACTTAGATGCATATGCAGTTAATCACTTGTATAATTCTACTGGAAAGATAACAAAGAAGCTCTCGTACAAACTATCATACAGATTTTGCTCTACCCAAGTGCGTGTACTAAATCTGGATCCAGTGTCAAACCTTCGTGTGTATTCTTCCTCCAGATTGTGAATCCACTCTTCAATGCTCACTAAAGTTAGTTGGTATGTCTTCATCATGAACCATTCTGAAACAACTGAAAAGGAGGTCCCAGCAACGAAACCAATGATGCAGCCTAGAATTCTCAGATAACACCTAGTTGTGCTGGCACATCACTTAGCCTAGGTTGAGCACTCACCCGAAGCACGCAAAGGTACCAGGTCCCTCTTTAGGGTTGCTGTAGCAGAATGGTAGCATGATGAAGTAGTAAAACAAACATATATTTAGAAACTAATCCATCTATACATCGTTACATCGTACCAAATCTATAAGCACTTAAGTATAAATCATCATGATAACAATAGTATATGATGAAAAACATATCAGGCACTGTTGTTCGACCAATATTCTTCATATATTCATCGTACCAATAGTACAAAAGCTTCATACAATACCATACATGTGCGCATGGATCTGTTACAGATATCTAGTCTCATGCACTCATGTATCTCTAACCCTTCAAAGCAGTATGTGTCCATGTCTATATCTTACTAAGTAATTCATTACATATATATAGGGTGGGGGACTAGCCCTTCACCGCTTAACTCTACCAAAATAGGTCACATGCTAATAATAGCCATGCGCCTTTTCCAGCTATAGCCATACATGTAAGTATGTTATCTATAGATCGCTGATAGTTAACTATAGTGGTGGATCTATTCTTAGCTTATGTCCATGCAAGAGTGATTTGACATGCTCTTTAAAATCTCCACGAAGAGTGGTGCTCAAGTCTCGGCATCGTTTTGTCTGCTCCACATGCCAACCTCTAAGAATAGCCCTGATCTTCAAAATCGGCTAAGTCCCGAAAGTTTGACTCTACACCTCAGCGCACAACGCCTTCCTATACCTTCGTGCCTTTCCTCTTATGTTGTTCTCCCGCGCGGACTTTGTGTGTGAGTTCTACTAAGTGTTTTCTCTAATAAAAAATTGTAGAGGTTTGAAGGCAATAAAATGTGTTTCTACAAGACATAACATACAAATTTGATAGAAGGGAACCCATAAAATGTGCCTAAGAACTTACATTTATAGAATATGAGAATATGAGAAAGGGAGAGATGAGAGGGAAATTTGAATTTGGATTTTTTTAATGAATGAAAAAAATATGTCATCCACAATTCTTGTCGACATTAATATTGCCCCAAAATTTCAATTTTTACTACGACACACCATCAGAATTTGTAAGCAAGAGCATGTGCACTGCTCAAGCTTTCAGTTCAAGTAGGTGAGGTGGTTGGACATTTAAAACAACCAAAATTGTGGTTTCTCCTACTATCACACATTTTCATGGTTTTCCTTTGAAAAAATATATTTCTCTACATTTCTTCATTGCAAGATATAGTTGTTATCCAAAATTACCCCCTGGTTATTTTGGCTTTAAAAAATGGACTTGGCCATTTTTACAGGTCTATGACGGTCAAATGGTTGTCATATTGCACTTCCAAAAAGACCTAGCCGTTGGCATTAAAAAATCCAAGTGGTCTGGCTTCATTAGTGGGATATATTAAGAAAATCCGACTGACATTAAAATGCCAATAAAACTCAATGAAAACATCAGCAGGGCTACATGGCAAGAGCTTAGCGGTCTGGCTAAGTCAGACAAGGTCAAAGATAGTTGGTAGTAATTCCATGGGCTAAAAGTTCTAAAGTAGTGAAACAATGGAGCTCAGTCAATGACAAAGGAGCTTAGTTGAAGACTTAGGCGGGTTTTTTTTAACCAGTAGAACATTAGAAATCCATGATACAAAGGAAATCAAAGAGATACATAGTGCCATTTTATTAGCTTGCATTTCGTAAATCCAACAACTGTGAAGGTTCATCCAATTAGATCCAGGTACGAAGTAGCAAACTAACAAGTTCTAACACTGCAGAAATGTGGAGCTTTTTCATTCGCTCGCATTTCACAATTGTTAGTGGAGATCAAATAAAATATCAACAACGCAAAACATGTGGAGACTTTCCTATCGGCTCACATTTCTCAAATTTGACAAATGTGAAGGCTTGTCCAATCATATTTAAACACTAAGTAAAAGACTATTTAAAGTATGATAATGCATCAAAGCATGGAGCTTTCCTATTTTCTTGCATTTCACAATTGTTAGAGGATGGGGCTATTTAAGGAATAACATGCAAGTGCAGGATCCTTCCCATTGTCTCACATTTCACATTTGTCAATCGAGGAAAAAAGTGTGAAGAAACATGGTAATTTCTTATTGGCTCACGTTTCTAAGGGTCTAACAAGGTCTGCATGTGAAAGAGTGTGGAGCATTTTCATTGGTCTACGTGTCATAGAGACTAAAAAAGGTAAAGGACAGTCTGACACACGAAGGAACGTGGCAGAGTTTTATTGGCCCATATTTTCACAAAGGCAGCCCAGAAAAGGTAAAAAAGAAAGGACAGATGGCGAAAAGGGAAGTAAAGCCTGATATTGCGATCCAATGGGAGGTAGACACTTAGAAAAAGGTGAAGCAAGTACATGTTGGCAGAGGTCGATCCCCAAACCAATGAAGAGGTTGCCACGTGTCAAATTCTTGTGCCTCCCGACAAGCAAATCTTCAAATGGCCATATCTTTTGATCCCCTACACCAAATTAGAAAAAATTTATCACTGGAAAGCTCTCATCGAGCCCTTCAATTTGACATCATCAAAATAGGATTTTGGTGGCTTTGGTAGGGTCAAAATGGCAAACATGGCTTTTAGGGGAAGAGAAGACTGTTTTTACATGAAACATGATCAAATCAGGTAGCTCAACTACCAAAATTGATGAAGCATGGCTTCATTTGCTTCTGCAGGACGAAATAGACATAAATAATGGCTCTGTAAGGTGCCCATGTGCTTTAGAGAGGATTTTAATGATACTATTTTTGGTTAAAGTCTAGAAAATTTGCTCCCCTTCTTCTCTTTTAACTCTTCTCTTTCTTCCTTCTCTTTCATTTGAGCTATATATTGTAAAATCTTTCATTTTGAAAAGGATGGACATTCAAAAATAGTAATGGAACTCTGTCAAAATTTGTTCCAAAGTAGTTGTGAGCCATCAAACCTCTATTTTGGGCTTGGCAATGTGTTCTTATCCCTTTCTCTGTAACTGTAATGGTCTGTGCATACTTTTATTGTAATAAATATTGTTTTGTGACACATTTGTCCATCCTAACTCATTTTAGCTGCAACCTTGCCTCTCTTTTACTTATTGCATTGTGGTGTGCATGTATTATTCCTTTACAATTTCATTTTGTTTTGTTTCACGTGAGAATAGATATGAAATTTAGTTTGGGTATGTGTCACTTATGTCTGGCCTCTCCCTTCTTCATTTCCTTCTCTTTCTCCCTCACTAGAGTGTCTCTCACCCCTTTTTTGGTGTTATCACTCCTTTTAGCTTAGGATTTCCCTTTTCATGCATCTTTCTAACCCTCTCTCTCTCTCCCTGGTTCCTTGGCATGGTTAGTTTAGGATTAGTTAGTTGTATTTTCCTTTCTAGGAGTAGGAGTAGTTTAGCATTAGATTAGGAAGAGGAACCGACCTTCTCTGGAGGTCTATCTCAAGTAGCAAGTCCCACAAACTTGAGAGATTGTCCTATGTTAGGAAAAGTAAGATCTACATAGCCCAATCTCAAGGTCTTATAACATTTTTGGCACACCTGGTGGGACATAATCAGAGTTCACAGTGTGTAATTTTAGACCGTGCTACCGATAACAGTTTTGGCACATCCAGTGGGACAAGTAGGTGAAAGCTATACATTTCACAGGTGTGTAATTTGGTCTAAATCATCATCTCAGCAAGTTTGATGTGCTCTTGGTGATATCTCAACCTTTAGAGGCAAGTTTCAAGCATATATGACAAATACATCTAATTTAAACAACCCATTATCTCAATTACAGACCTTACCATTTGTTCTTTTATTCATTTTAATGTTTCCATTTCAGTCATGGCTCTCCAAAGAGATTTTCCATTCCCTCATTTTAGTTCCAGTCCACTCCATTTGCAGCAGTTGGATGTTATCCCAAAAACAACCTTGAAAATCTACCCCTTTTATGTGCAAATGGAGATCAATCCCCTATTGATCACATTCAAGATATTACCAACCATTGTGTCATTCATGATGTCATAGAGGAGAATGTTTGTCTTAGAATTCTATGGTTTCATCTTTCAAAGGAAAGAAAAATATTGGTACAACAGTTTGGCTCCACAATCCATTTCCACATGGAATTAGCTGGGAGAACAACTTTACAACCGATTTAAGGAGGATGCAAATTTCATTTGCCTCATGAAACATCTCATCAAGATACAATTGGGATCTAATGGAGTTTATTTCTTATTTCAAAATAAAATTTACAAGGACCTAGCATATAATTCCTCAAGAATTCATACCCCCACAAGGTATGGAATTCTTTTATTATTTGAGGTCCTTTGATGTTGATTTAGTTGTATTGATTCAGTCTCTAGGGGAGGTAGTCTTCCTCAATATTTTTCCATTGTATCCCAAGATAAGAAGATACTCATTCAGGTTGGAAAAAGAAAACCCATCCCCATTGCTGCAATTATTCCCTCACCACCTCAAATTATTCCTTCTCCTTGTATAAATAATGAAAAATCCATCATTCCTTTCCAACATTAGGAAGCTCTTTTTCTTCCTTATCCTTCATTAGATGTTTCACAAGTTTTTCTTTCCTAAAACATTCCCTAAAATTTACAAATTTCTCTCCCATCTCCACCTAGGGCACTACCCATCTTCTCTAAACCATGCACTAATGTTTTTAGAGGTCGTGGTATTTCACATGTTGTCCCTACCTTCTATCCAACACTCACTAAACCAATTTACCCTATAAGGTTGATAGAAAGGGAGGCATGTTATGCTTTTGGAGAGAAGGAGCATAGTAACACTCCAAACTATGAAGAAAACCAACAGGGAAGGGAAATCAGCATGTTTTGGAGGGTCATTTGGCTTCTCCAATTGATCAAATCAAGACTAGTATGCATCAATCACCTCTACACAGACATGAAATAAATCAACATTCCCTTATTTATACCTCGTTTCCAACCAATTCAAATAATTTTTGTGTCTATTGAAGATTGGTTTGATTTAGATTGGGAGGATGAGATGGTTCAAATTGTGTAAAAAAGGGGCTGAACACCAAAACAGAGTTGATATATTTGGAGGAAAATCAAATTGGCAGGGTTAGGGAAGAGGAGAAAGTGTTTTTCAACACTATTGGCACCCAAGGCCTTGAGGAAGAGTTTATTGAAAGTGAGCAAGATGTCTTCAAGGAATGCAATGATCCTCATTGCTCTGCATGTCTAGAGCTTGATGCACTTTTGATGGAGGATTAGGATGGAATAAAGAATGGGGAAAGCCATGGAAAAACAAGTGCAAAATTAGCATCCATGAAAGTGGAAACAAAGTTGTTTGTTGAGGAGACAATACCAATTCCAAATCAAGCTTACAAATAGCCACATTTCAGGAAGAAAGTCTGCAAGATGACTCCATTCATGGAGTTAAGCTTCATAGTAATGGGAAAAATTCTGAGGATCAGACCTTGCCCCATAAGGTACTTGGCTTCATTAGAGCCAAGGGAGAGCCAACAACCATCATGCTCACTTCAAAGCATGAGGATGAGTCTTCAATTTACCAAAGGTCAGCACAATGCCTCTCAAGTCCAAATAATAGAGCAACTTGAAAAGAGGTATTTGTTTTTCTTTTTGATGTTGATACTTTGGCTAGTTGGGTGGAAAATCAGCTTCAAGTAATTTTCCACTCTTATTAAAGGCCATGTCCATTGTTAAATTAATTACATGGCAACACTTTTTAAAGAAGGGAATTTATTTCTCCCTGCCTTGTTTCAGGATTTTTTTATCTTTTTCTTGTTTTGGTTAGAGTAGGGTAGGTAGGTTTGATTTCAGTAGAAGAAGTTCTTGTGCACACTCTACATGTTTTCACTTGGAGCATGTATGCTTTTTTTCATATTTTGTATATAGTTTTTTCATGTTGAACAATCCATTTCAGTTCAAGGAAACCTTCTTGGCCAAATAGGATATGGGGCAAGCTTAAATGCTAAATTATTCAACCCCAATAGATCAATTGCAGTCAAGAGCCTATGACGCCTCTTACTTGGTCAAATTCACTGCTTGGGACAGTGCCAATTACATGCATTTCATTTCCAAATCAACATGAGATCTAGAACTCTGTAATGCTTCATTATTTGTCAAGGATTCAATTCAATTTTTCTCCAAAACTTGGAAAAAATAAGATTTGAGGAAACTTCAGATGTTTTTCTTTGTCTCAGTAGATCAAAAACAGAGTAAACAAATTGAATCCTTAAGCTTTAGAATTTTCCACTCTCACTAAATTAAAATCAAAATAATTTTCACAATGAGATGGTCAATTCTAGCTTCACCTTCAGTTTGAGCAATGTTTAATGGCAAATCATATAGTTGGAGCAGTTTCAAAGTTTCATTTGGAGCTCCACATATCAACTTCAAGCTTCCAGACCTTCATAAGTTCATTCCATGCTTCAATACGACCCCAGGGTAAGAAATTTCAATGTTGCAGATCAGTTTTTAAGTTTTTGGCTTGACTCCATGCCCAATGGAATGCATAAAGGCTACTGATCTAATCTAGCAAGAAGATTACCCCGAGAGGTCACCAAACTGTTATCCAAAATTACCCCCTAGGTTATTTTGGCTTTAACAAGCTTTAAAAAATGGACTTAGCCATTTTTACATGTCTGTGATGGTCAAATGGCCATCAAATTACACTTCCCAAATGCACCTAGCCGTTGGCATTTAAAAACCATGTGGTCTGAGCTTCATTAGCAGTATTTAAGAAAATTGACTGACGTTTTAATGTTTTAAAATTCAATGACAACATTAGGAGCTACGTGGTCAAGAATTAGGTCTGACTAAGTTAGACAAGTTCAAAGACCCGCTGACATTGAATTCAATGCGCTAAAAGTTCTAAAGCCAAAAAATGGAGCTGGTCCATGACAAAGGATCTCTCAATCTAAAATTAGGAGGGTTTTGATTAAACCCCCGGAACATTGGAAAGCTACGATATAAAAGGAAAGAAATGAGCTACGTGGCACCATTTTATTAGCCATTTCGCAAATTGTGAAGGCTCATTTTAATTAAATCTAAAAAGAAGTCAAACTGACAGCTTCTGACAATGGAAACATGGATCCAAGCATTTGAAGCAGGTTTCAAGATTGACAAGTTATCTAACACTGTGAAAGCATGTGGAGCCTTTCTATTGGCTTTTTCGAGTTTGTCAGTGGATATCAAAGCAAAATTAAAGTGGTAATGCATCAAAAGCCTGTATGGAGCTTTCCTCATTGGCCGATTTTGCAATGTCAGAGGCTGGGGAATTCAAAAGACTAACATGTGAAGTGTGTGGAGCCTTCCTATTGGCTCTCATTTCACATTTGTCAGTCGAGGGGAAAATTGTGAAGAAACGTGGTCATTTCTTATTGGCTCACTTTTCTAGGGGTATGACAGGGTATGAAATGTGAAAGAGAGTGTGGAGCCTTTTCATTGGTCCACATGTCACAGAGACTGACAAAGGTAAAGGACATCCTGACATCTTGAAGGAACGTGGTGAAGTTTTATTGGCCCGTATTTTCATAAAGGCAGCCCGCAAAAGGTAAAAGAAAGGACAGATGGCAAACGAAGAAGTAAATCCTGATATTGCGAACCAATGGGAGGTAGACACTTGGAAAAAGGTGAAGCAAGTACACATGATAGAGGTCGATCCCTGAACCAATCAAAGGCTGCCACATGTCAAATTTTGTGCCTCCTAACTGGAAAATCTTCAAATGGCCATATCTTTTGATCCCCTACACCAAATTAGACAAAATTTATACTGTTGGAAATCTCTTATCGAGCCATTCAATTTGAAATCATCAAAATCTGAATTTTTTGGCATTTTGGTGGGTTAAAATGGAAAACATGGATTTTAGGGGTAGGAGAAGACTATTTTTGCATGCAAACGGTCAAATCAGACAGCCTAACCACCAGACTTGATGAAGCATGGCTCTATTTGCTTCTACAGGATGGAATTGACATAATAATGGCTCTGTGAAGTGCCCATGTGCTTTGTAGAGGTCTTTAAGACAGATTTTTGGTGGTTGAAGACTAAAAAGTCATCCCCTTCTTCTCTCTCCTCTTCTCTTTCTTCCTTCTCTTTCATTCAAGCTATATATTGTAAAATATTTCATTTTGAAAGGAGGACATTCAAAAACTGTAATGGAACTCTGTAAAATTTGTTCCAAAGCAGTTGTGAGCCATTAAACCTCCATTTTTGGGCTTGGAAATGTGTTCTTGTGCCTTCCTTTGCAATTGTAATGGTCTGTGCATATATTTATTGCAATAAAGCTTGTTTTGTGACACATTTGTTTGTCCTTGCTCATTTTAGCTGCAACCTTGCCTCTCTTTTACTTATTGCATTGTGTTGTGCATGTCTTCCTTCCTTTGCAAGTTCATTATGTTGTGTTTCATGTGAGAATAGATAGTAAATTAATATTTGGTCTGTGTCACTTGTGTTTGGCCTCTCCCTTCTTCATTTCCTTCTCTTTCTCCCTCACTAGATTGTCTCTCCCCTGTTTTTGGTGCTATCAACACCTTTTAGCTTAGGATTTCCCTTCTATGCATTTTTATAATCTTCTCTCTCTCTGGTCCCTTGGCATGGTTAGTTTAGGATTAGTTAGCTGCATTTTCCTTTCTAGGATTAGGATTAGTTAGCATTAGATTAGGAAGAGGAACCAACCTTCTCTGAAGGGTTATCTCAAGCCCATAAGTCCCACAGCTTGAGAGATAACCCCATGTTAGGAAAAAGTAGAGATCTACATAGCCAAATCTTACAAATTTTACGACCTTCTATGGTCTTTTGAATTTGAAATATCTCCACAGATTCAAAAACCCGCAAGGCAATAATCCTTGCATATCCACATAACTACTTACTAGCACTAATATATATTTCCAACTCTTCACATTTGGTTGCTTACAAATGGATCCTCGCACTCATACTATGTTGCTTACATCAAGATCAGTGAAGGAATTTCTCCTTCTTCATTCTACAAATTTAAGAATTCACATGACAATGTACATGCAAAACACATAGAACACTGAAATAACATTTCACGGTTTTCAGACTTAACTGATTATCAGATGAATTGTGTTACCTTATGGTGGCTCAGAGAAATTATCCATTGCATCTCAGCTTTGATTGAACACACACTCCTCTGCGTGGAGTTGAGAAACTCCTGGAATTTTTCCTATGACTCACAGTTTTGAAACTTAGCCAAATTTTAATCTTCTTGTAAATACTGACACTTTGCAACCTCTAAGACTTCTCTCACACCATTAACAAACTGATCCTAACATCTACATAAGGCCTAAACTATTAGCACTTTCGGTGGATTTTAAGAATCTATGGAACACTGATTTTTCTGCAATAAGCCTCTGTATCTTTCTTACTTAGCTATTTTTGGACCTTGATGCTAATAAAGAATACACCTTAGTCTTAAACTTGACGATTCATACAAAATAGAAAAGGGGAGGTTTTTTTGGATAACATGTATCTCATCAAGATGTCTCCTAGGAGACATCTTGTTAAGATGTGTCCTAGGTGATATCTCATCAATATTTATCCTAGGAAACATCTCATCAAGATGTCTCCTAGGAGACATCTCATAAAGATGTATCCATGGATACATCTCATCAAGTTGTCTCCAAGGAGACATCTCATCAAGATCTCTCCAATGAGACATATCATCCCATTTCATGGAGTTTTTCTTCCACAATTCTCATTGCAAAAAGAATTTTACCTTCAATTTTTTATGATCTAAAATTGGGAGCCTACTGAAGAGTCTTCTCCTTTGATACATCAAAGTTGTTTCTTGTACTAACTATCGTGCTTGCATCAAGTTTAAATAAATTTCATGTGTGCACTCTTCTTTCCATAACTAGAGCCTTACACACCATTTTGTACCCATCTTTACTAAATAATACATATACACCATCATCATTCATATTTTTTACTAAAAGAATATTTCTTACAAGTCTTGGTATATCCGAAACACTAGGGAGAGTCTTGGACCTCCTATCTCTAATATTCAACTTCAGTCTTCTTCTCCCCATAATCTTGTAGGTTGAATTCTCTCCTAGAAACACTTAGCCATCACCATGAATCTCATATTCTGATAACTAATCCTTGTGAGGATTCATATGAAATTACACACCTAAATCAATAATCCATGTACATGTTCTCAAGGCTATAACCCAAGCATCACCATCATTCGTACTTCCTCCTCCATATTTATAACACACATTATTTTGGGGATTTTTTCCTTCTTCTCTCCATAATAATTCTTAAAGTGTCATTTTTATCACAAATCCAAAACTTTTTTCTAAATTCTCTCCAGATTCTTGGATCTATCTTTAAAATTGGTCCTTTTGTCCCCTAATTTTCTTCTTACCTCTCTCTTTCTCTCTCCATGAACTAATTAAACTTCTTGTGAGTGATATTTATCAGTATACCTTCTTCTCATCTCTTTAGACAAAAAATTCACCACTATTTCCTCAAGCTTACATTTTATACTGGTACTATTAATAACCATCACCAAATTTTTCTAAGAGTCTAACAAAGAATATATTAGGGTAATATAACTCTCCTCATCATCCATATCTGTATCAATCGAAAATAATTTCCTTCTTAATAAATTAAAATTATTAATGTTCTCTATAACCAAGGAACCTTCATTCATCCACAAAAAATACAAATTATTCTTTAGAAAAAGCTTATTCACCAAATATTTAGCCTGATACAATATTTCTAGCTCATCCCACAAATCCTTTACAATTTTCTCACTAAATACATTCAATAACACAGATTCAAAAACATATAACCTAATATTACTTTTTACATTCCTATTAACCTTGTCCCACGCGTCTTGTGTCAATTTATAAGAGCCTATTATGTCCCAAAAATCCACTAATCCTTTTCTATCAAATGATCCTCCATATTGAGTTTCCAAAAGTCAAAGTTTTTTCCATCAAATATATCAATCTCAATTCTTGTGCTATTAGTTGCCATATTAAATATTCTATTAAAAATAGATCTGCATCTCAAAAAGCCATTTTAATAAAAGTAAACAAAATGCCACCAAGTTTGCAACCTTGGCTCTAATACTAGATGTTGGGTCTTTAGAGCAGATGTAAGCAATAAACTAAACTAGAGTACATAGAAATAAGTAAATCTTAAATAAACTAACAACATACCAAGAATATCGACACACTGTTTATTTGTGGAAATTCCTTTTAGGTAAAAAACCATTATAATTTCACTTCTTCTATTAACTTGAAAAGATTGAAAATACAATAACCAACATCCAAAGTTATGGCCTTGGAAATTTAAGTCTTTTAACCATACCTCTCACAATGAGAGCATGTAATTTTATAATTGAAGCACATCCTATAATTAACCTTTCTTAGAAAACAAGCTAAATTATTAAAATTATACTCTAAAATAGATTCATTTCTTTTTTTATAATGAACTCTTGAGTTGTAAATATAAATTAGCTTTCACTATTTTTTGTTGCTTTTGCATTCATCCAAGTGGTGTCAAAAATAGCCTCAATTCATGCATGGAATATGGAGACATCTAACAATTAGAATGGTAACATTTTAAGCACAATATTCCCAATTTTTTCCCTTGACATATAAAGTTGAACTATAAATTTAAAGCTTAAATTTTAGTTTCTTTTCCCATACTCTCATAAGTACTTGCACATTGCAAAAGTCTTAGGATCTTTCTTTCAAAACCTTTTTTTGTGTTTTGTTCTTGCGATCATTCTTCTACTTTATCTTTCTATTTTCTTTTTCTTTTTTGTCATCCTTAGAGATGAGTTGCACTTTATTTCTACATTTACAATTTTATTATTAAACATTAGTGAATGAATTAAATTCAATAAAATAAATGGTTATATAAGAAATAAAATAAAATAATTATTAAATTATTTTAAGATCATTTTTATTTTAATATTTTTATCTTAGATATTTTCAAGTTATAACCATTGGGTAAAGAGAGTCACTTAGCATATGTATGTATTATAAACAATGGTTAGTATGGAGGATTTGTGAATGTAATTGTCTACTTTCAATTTCTTATCTTTTAACCTCTTTTTAGTTCTAATATACTTTAAAGAGAAATGGATTTACCCATATTAACATTTTTCTCTTGAGATAGATTTTTCAAACCCAATACTCATAAAGAGTGAGTTAATATAGTTTAACTAGAAATGCCATAATTGAATTCTAAAGCATAAATCAATTAGGTGTGACAAAATTGTATCTTATAATTTGATGCACTTGCAAAAGGCCCCTTATAATATTTATTGAGAAGTTTTCATCAAATCACCAAGTGTCAAAGTATTCAATTCGATACCCATGGATGATCAAACTGAAGGTAATTTTTTTGAAATATTTTGGCTTTTCCACTCTATCAAAATAGGATTCCCACTAGCTTCCATGTTGTAAGCATTAGTTGCACAAACATTTGTCTAGCTTATTGCTTGCACAATTGAGTAAGGAATCAAGTAAATTATTATCCTCAATAGGAACATCCATATAATTAATGTGTATTTCATGGATGATTTTTTTACCCCCTTTACTTAATAATGAAACTCCATTTTATAAAGTGGTAGCATGTATTTTTTCCTTTAACAAAGCCTCTATGTTGAGTCTCTCATGGTCTAAAACTCAATGTCACCATCATATATGATGTTGATGACTAAATTGATTAAATTTTGTCAATGGAAGTGGATTGAAAAATGTATACGTTCAAGTTCTTAAGACTTCATTTTTCCTTTGAATTTTTTCTATTCGAGCTTCAATATTATGTTCTTCTAGGTTGAAAAAAAAATTGATTTTGAGATTACGAAGTCATTGCATTTAGTTGGTAAATGTTATATTTGCACCAAGATTCAAGTGGCTACTCATGTCTACTAATTTTATTCTTTGGAACCTTTCAAATTGTCATATGTGACGCTTGTTAAGCTGCTTATATACGTTTTTTGGGTTAATTCCTGCCAAACTCATTTTGTGGGATTTCTATTGTCCTCCCCATGATAAATTTACATGGTCATTATATTATCTGATATCACTTGGTAAGATATTCACATACAAGAAACAAATAATTCAAATGATATGTAGAATATCATGATTACCAACATAACACAATAGAGATTTGTAGGCCAAAATTCCCTCATATTTAATATATTAAAAAATAGAATAATACTTGTAAGGTATGGAAACATCATACAATACTCCTTTAAGAAGGAATAACTCCCCAAGATTTCCCAATATATAAATTCCACTTCGAGGGGGATACCTTCATCTCTTACCAAATAGAAGAATCTTCACATACTAAACATGCATCAAAATGATATTCATGTCTTTTATATAGGTATACATTACTCTTAAATTATGTTGGTAGCACTTAATCCCAATGTAGATTGACTCGTTGCCCAATATAACTAACTCCTATATGACCTCATATTTTATAAACATATAACTAATTAAGTGGGTTGTGTGCCACATGTTAACATATCCATCAACCCATATACGTGATAACATCATTTCCTTGAGTACATAACATGCTACACCCTTAACCTATAATATTTATTGGCATATGTATGGCCGAATTGTAGATAGCATAATCTCTTAACATATCACATCACATTTATCTATGCTTTTATATTATTGTTAGGGTTGGCCTATGGAGTATCTATAGCATAAGTAGTGTATATATCAAAGGTAGTGATTAGTACTTGAATATTATATCCTTATCGAGAGGTTGTGGAGGTTTCCCTTGGAAGTTGCTTGGTAATATATTTACAATATTACTATCTTTTTTATGTTATTTTTATATTATTCTAATTATATATCTAAGTTCATTACAAGTGGTATTATAACTTTGACTTGTGCCAAAATTAGGTCAAACCCCTAATTTTTAGGATTCACCTATACTTGACAAAATATTGGGAATTTTTCTACAAATTTTAAGTAAATTTCAAGATCATTAGAGAATCTACTTTCTAAATTTTAGCTTTTTCTAATATGTTTCACAAGATTTATCTCCATTTTTATTTTTTTAAAAATCCACTCCACAACCTACAAATTTTAGAATTTATTTGACTTATTTAAATTTTTGGATATATATTTGAATTTTAAGGAGCGTCTGTTCTCTATGTTTTTGTCTATGAGGATGAAAACATTCTCTAACACTAAATCATAATTCGATTACAAGGAGATCAACTAAAGCCCAAGGAAAAAGATTAGCCACACCATGAAAAAATCCTAACAAAGAGGAGATAGAGTCAAAATCAAGGATAGTGGAACATCTTATATGATGTCTTATTTGGTGGAGGATAAAGTAAAACTCGTGGACGAGAGTATGCAAAATATTTAGTAAAAAATGGCCCTAAAAAGGATATATAAGTGGAATCAATTAGAAATTGGTGATTCTCATATATGTTGTCAATAAGATTTTAGCATCTCAACCAAACTTAAGAGGATCAATGAAACAATTGAGTCTTGATACAAATGTTGCACAACCTCATCCCATCGTTAACACTAATTTTAGTCATCATAGCCTATTTCCTAAGGTGGATATGTGTAATCTTGATGGAAAGGATACTCTCAATTGGATCAACTAGATGTAGATTTTTTTTATCTAAATCAGATGCAATGTGGTTAGAAGGTTACTATGGCATCCTTATATTTAGAGCCTAAAAAGTTCAGTTGGTATCAATAGTTGTGTGCTCAAAATAAAAAAGGATCTTAATGCCACTTGACCAGTTTTTACTAAGGATTTGCAACTAGATATAGTATAGTTTGGTAGATAACTACTTGAGCCAATTGGAAAATTTGTGGAAAACAAGGTCGGTTAGGGATTTTAATCAACAATTCCAAAACCTATATTTTTATGTAGAGATGATTGCATATGAGAATCTAAATGACCTATTTTTGGGAGGTCTCAAAGATCACATTGAAATGAGGTACACCTATTTAATCCTCTAAATATTTTTTATTCTATTATCATAACACATAGGGTAGAGGAATTTTTTTTCCAATAAGAGTGTCACATTCACTAACATAAGAGATCATGGTATACCAACACCACCATTACCTCAGCCTTTTATATTGACTTCTTAACAAATCAAAGAGAAAAGATCAAAATGGTTTGTTTTAATTATGAAAAAAATAAAATCACATACATAAATGTGTAGATAATAAGTTATTCTACATTAAGGGTATATTGAAATAAGAATATAATGAAGATAAAGAAATAGATGTTGTTGCAAAGCTCGATTCAAGAGATTCACCTAAGAGAGACTTTCCTTCCACATAGTCTCCTAATTACTAACCACCATCCACCATCTCTTCCTTGAGGATCCAACCAAAGGTTCAAGAAGTCAAAAAATATAGTCAACACCAATAAAAGATACTCTTTAGTCTTAAAGAGTATTTTCCAATGTCACAAAATAATCATGTTTCTTTCTTAAAGAAGGTAATTGGGAATTTTTTTTTTAGCACAAATGGAGTTACATGAGTTTGAAGGATAAACCATTTTGGAACCTAAGAAAATACTTTAGACGCCCACTAAGAGGGTGAATAAGAGGGAACTTAATGAGTATATGATCAAGTGGAGGAATTTAGATAATGAAGATGCAATAGGGGAGGATGAAGATTTATCGTACCTACATCCAAATATCATCAACATTGAGGACAACACTTGTTGGAAGGGGGTATGCCACACCCTTAACCTATAGTATGTTTTGGGATGTGTATAGTTGAATTGTGGCTACCATAATATCTTAACTTGTCATATCACATTTCTTTATGCTTTAATATTATTAATGGGGTTTGGTATGGCCTAAGTAGGGTATATGTATGAGGTAGTGATTAGTAATTGAACATCATATTGACCATTTTAATCTTATTATAAGGTTTCGGAGGTTTCCCTCGAATTGGATTTTTAATATATTTACAATTCTACTCTTATATGGTGTTCTTCTATTTTATTCTAATTATCTAAGTTCATTATCTAGAGAGTGAGGAAGCACGAGTATCTAGAAGGAATCTGTGCACATCAACAAGTTGCACTCGAACCGAGAAGTGAAGTAGTTCCAAGATCAAAATAAGAATTTAACCACAAGAAATTGTACATGCATAAGAAAATAGGTTTATCATTCACAGAAATCAAAATGAAAAGGTACAAATAGGAGTGTTGTGTAACTCCCATGCATGAACCATCGTACCTCCATAATGGAGAAGATAAGTTACTTTTGATAAAACGCACACTGACACATATGACAAATTCTATGATGAAATTTTTCATTCATCGTAGTACACCTAATGACCTATGATCTCACCTAAGTGAGATGACTCACCTAGTGAGGCGGTAATTCGCCTAATTAATAAATAAAAGATGAAAAATACCACACACACTAATAATTATAAATTTTCTCAGATGATTTTGTTGGCTAATTCCTAACAAACTCATGTTTTTCATTAAGTTTCATGGGATTTATGTTGTCCTCCTCATGATAAACATGTATGGTCATTATTGATGTTCATATGAAAATCAGTTCCCAAGCTATACTGATGTAGGAGCATTCTCCCTAACATGTAAATATGGCTTGTAAACATCAATTTTGGTTTGATAGCTTGTTTATAGGTTTAAGAGGTCATACAGAGTCATCTAGAATGGTTTTTGTGTGTCAAGTCCGTTACAAATTGAAATTTAGCACTTTCCCTCCAAAACTATAAATTTCAATTTAAAGGGTATTTTGGCATGGATTATGAGTTTTAAGCTGTCTTATAGGTCATTTATGGGTTTTCAAGCATGAAATAAGACCCATAAAGGTCTATGGGGGCTTAACAGTGTTAAATGTTATGTTTTTGTAGTTTCATCCAAAATCTTAATGTTGTCTTTAGAGCCAAGCATGTGATCTTGGGGTTATCCTTTGGTTGAAACTGCTTGAGAAAGGTATTTATATGGTGTTGTAACTAATTCCCACTCATTCCATTCGAATGAAAATCAAAAAAATCTCCAAGGAAGTTTGAGGAAGAAGTGTTTTTATGTATACACAGTTGTGATGATTGGTAATAGTTCTTGTATAACAATGGTAATGGTTCTTGTACACTCTTTTAATGATTCTTAGACTTATGCATGTATCTGAATTTGGATTGTGAATGATAAAAGGAATTTTACTAAGAAGCTACATTGATTTCTATGAGATTTCACTATTTGAACATAACCATAATCTTAGAAGGACTGTACAAATATGTAGCAGAGCATATCTAGGGTCTAACCAGATTAAAGGAACAAATTGTAAAATGTCGTGAAGAGATTTGCAATTCGCATGAGGTTGGAAATTTTTGACAAGGTATGCATGCCCTAATTAATCCCTAAATACCTTAACAGTGGCAATATATATTTTAGTTTTGGAAAGAAAACCATGAATTCTTGAAGAACTCTATCCCATGTGGCAGAGTGGGGAGAAAGTTGAATTGTTTATGCAGGAGAAGGTGATTAGAACCATCACTAGTAAGTTTAAACTCTTAAGGAGGATGATACAAACCTTTGAAAGAGAGGAGAAGTATTAAAACTGTTCGAAATTGATTTTATAGAAAAATGCCTAGCCTCAGGATCATCTAGAAACCCTAGGTAGGGTTTGGCAAAGATAGTTTGTTGATGGCCTTAATGATTGCAAGGAAACCTAAGATCTTGAACTTTTAATCTAAATAACTTCATCTAACATATTCATGAATTTTTAAGTTGTGATTAATCACTAAAATCCTAATGTGCATGACAGTCTTTAGTGGAAAATTGTAGCATGCAGTGTTGTATGGCTATGTTGATAAGGGTTTGAAGGATAAACCATTTCTAAATGGAGTTGAGACTAGATATTGGATGCATGATACCTGAGTGATAGGGAGAACCATATTCAAGAAGAAACACCACAAATTTAAACCTCAGCCAGTGGTTATTAATAACAATCCTCTTACGACACTGTAAATTTACAAGAAGACCTAATTGGAGTATGAAATTGGAAATTTGAGTCATTTTCTCCAAATGAAGGTACCATGAAACTTTGTATGGTGAAGAAGGATCCAAATGGGTATTCTAAGATGATTTTAGTTTGTCAAAAGAAGCAGTGGGTCAAAATTTAGAAGAGAAAAACAATGTTGGGAGGGTTGGTAAGAGCTTAAGCAAGGCAAGAGAGTAAGAGAGTAAAAGTGGGGTCTAGAAAAGGAGTTAAGAACTGAAATTTACCCCACACCTCAAACAAGATAAAGGGTACTAGGAAATGTATGGTTTTTGTTCTAGGAATTCCTAGATTGTTCTATTCATGAACTCTCCAAGAGCATTGACTTGAGAAGCCTTAAGGGCAGTTTACAACAAAATTGGTTAATTTGTTGATTCCTTTTTATATTGATCCAATTTGATGGTGGAATAAGTATTGGATGAAGTCTAGAGACAGGGTGAAGAAGGTTAGAAGCACAAATTTTCATTTTGAGGTCATATTTGACTAAGGGATGAAGAATTCTAAGCCTAGGGAAGTGCATAATTTTGCTTGTAAAACATTAGTTTTTGGAGAATTGAATTATTCTAACCTTTTGAGTTATTTGTTAATGATCTAGCTCTGCACCATATACTAAATTTATTGCTTAAGCCGTTAAAGAATCTAAAGCATGCAAAATTCTCCTTTCACACTGCATATTTGTAGGCTTGTCTTATGGTAAAAAAGGTTGGAATAACATACTCCACACTCTTCTTATTAATGACCACCTCCATTAAGATCAATCTATTTTTCTTAAAGAATTTGGAAAGATTTGATTCGGGCAAGTCATTCCTCAATTAGACTACTTATAGATTTTGATTGGGTCTTTCTTTTAACAATCATAACACTCGGTAGTCTTACATTGCCACCACACATACAAACCTCTATACAATTGAAACTCTTGGCATTCAATCTCATCATCTTTACATGAAATCATTAGTATTGTTTGAGACCTTATCTCTTCTTGAGATTGGACTCCATTGCCCATCCTTTAGAGAAAATTTAAGTTGCTTCTCATATGGATTTCTTTGTTGTGTATTTAGGAGCTTATAGAAATTGTTATGATACACATGTTGGGGTTACAACCTCCATTAGCATGGTGGAAAGATTGATTGCAGAGCTGTGACACTCATTAAAAAAATTATTCTCTAGGGATTTTGTATAGAATTCTCAGTCTCTTCTTTTTTAATGTTACTAAGTAAAACAACAAGTGAGGTTCAAAATCTTCATCGAGGCTTGGCTTGCTCATATTAACCATGTTTGGCAAACTAAGCTTGCTCACATTTTGTCATGCTTACTTTATTAAGGGATTATGTTAGGTTAACATATGCACCATAATGGTATTACTCATTTGAAATATCCTCCTTGTTATAGGCCAAATACCTTGAAACACTTGTTTTGGATGTGCCCTCTAACCTATTGTGCTTGTTATTATATTCTTTGTATATTTTTTCCCTTCCTTCCATAACCTAACACTTGGAGAACTGCTTTGATGCAATATACTTGGTGGTCGAGACTTACGTTGCTTTTTTTGGCATTTTTAGAGCTTCTATTTCTTTTCATCTTTCGAATGCTAGAAATTTTGTGATCTTTAATAATGAATCTATTTGACATTAATTTTCCATTAGCTATAAATTTTATGTGCCCACCTTTACTTTTATCAAATTCAAATGCAAGCTGGAAAAGTGGCTTTGGTGTTTCATCACTTACAATGCTTACTTAACCATTGGGAGAGTGCTCTTTACGCCATGAGCATAATCATTTTCGAGGTCCTATAAGACTTTACTCCACCTATTCCAAGGTGGCAGTGGAGCCCCTCGTGCAATCACTATTCCATCGTTCCCCCTCGTTAGGTAAGTTGGAGTTAACTTACTCATAGCAAATTCACAGTTACAAGTTAATTGAACTAAGGTAGACCATCTAAGGTAGATAATGAGTGCTTGTTCTTGCCCCCCTAAGTAGAGAGTGCTCGTGTCTTTGATTGCACATGATAATTAGGTGGCACTAGAACCATGATTGGAGGAGCCTTCCCCTTGGGGTGTTTACCTTAGTCAACATGATTTCCTTCTCTTCCACCCACTATTATTGCTTAGACTAAATTTGAGCTTTATAATCATAGAATAACCGGTCCTTCATTTGGCCTTTTCCGTTCCTCTTCGGACAATCAAAGAGTAAGAGTACTTAGGTAGGTATCCAACAAAAAGAAAAATGATAGGTAATAATATGCAAAAGATCTGTCCGGGGTCGGGATCCGGATCGGACGGGCGCGTGGTGAAGAAACAGTTCGGACTACGGTCTGCCGAGAGAGAAACGCGGCGGTATTTCAGCATTAATATTATCCCAACGCGGTTTGGGCCGCCGCCATATCGTAAAAAGTAAGTGTGGGTCATGATAAAACCAAAAGTTTGACGCTCCTCTTCTTTGCACTTTTGTTTACACGTTATTGTCTTACGTAAATTTCAATATAATCATTTTCATTACCATCATCCAGCTTTCTTTTATATAATGTTATCGTTTTGTATTTTATATTATTATTATTATTATTATTATTATGGTTATGAGTTTGATATATATAATAATTGAAAGATTGATTTGAAATTTTTTAAAATGGGAGGAGGGTATGAGCGGATCTTGCCAATTTTTTAAAAAGGTATATATGAAATTGAAAGATAGGTTATGAGATTTAGTTGGAGTAGTGAGATGATATATGTGAAGGCAATTGTATTATGGTGTGCAATTTTTTGTTGTTGTTATTATTCATTTTTTTTATTAAAATGGGTATATATTTAGTATGTTACTTGTGTTTATTTGACTATTTGTAATATATGTGTTAATATACTTATTAGTACAAGTTTTTGATTAGATTATAAAATTGATTTGTGTTGTATTTCAAATGTTTAGACTTAAGACTGACTTTCAAAGTCATATTTTAAAATGTATTTAAACATCAAATATTTGGTATTTTTTGAAGAAAATTTGGTTGTTGAATTATGAATTGATATGATTTGAGGGAAAAAAAAATGTTTTAAGAAATGTTGAAAAAAATTACATGAGTTTTTTAGTGAAAAACAAATTTGTGCTAGATTAAGAGAAATAAAACATCTGAATGTTCCACCAACCCTATAACTACTCAAGTCAGCTAGGTGCCTAAATTTTCCATGAAGGTAGTTTATCTTTACTTTTAAAATTGATTGGAAAATTAGATAAGACCCAACTATCCAAATTGACAAGATGCGACATCAAGTGGGTGGTTCTTTGAATGTGGAGGGTTGAAACTAGAATAGAGTATGTTGTGCATTATATTCTTCTTCATCTTATAGTGATAAGGAAATTAAAGTCATAAGAAATGTTATCAATGCTATGTTTTCCTATAGATGTGTAAATATTGAGTACTATAGGCTCAAATGATTATATATTAATGTAATTTTTAATTAACCGCAATTTGTAAAATAGGGCTATAGATATATAAAATTTAAAAACAATGTTATGGTAAAAGCTCCTAAGGGACCAAAATGTTCAAGAATGTAATGTTAAAAAGATATCACTCTTGCTTCAAACCATCTTCCAAATAATGAAATCTAAGAACATCACTAAAAGATAATATATCCTTTTTGAAGTGAATAAGATTGTTCATTTAAATGCAATAGTTTGTGATGTATTCTTTGCTTTGTGCTATGTGAATTTGCAAAAATGGAAAATAAAAAATGATTTTGTAAGAACCATTTCAAAATTGAAGCAAAAAAAAACATTGGCTTATGATACTAGTAGAGTCCATCGTACTTATGAATGTTAAAACATAGATGTTGCTTTATTGAGCTAAATTAAAAAGTAAACAAAAGAAAAAAGACCGTGATTTACAAATATAACATTGAGTACTGGGTTCTTTCCAAGGAGAGTCTTGTATGCTAAAATTTTATTTGGTTAGAGTCTTATGATGGTAGCTTAATAAACTATCCCTTAACTTGGAATGTAAATTTATATTGTTAAATGGCTAAAGGAGTCAAACACTTTATTGAAGATGTGAATAAAACTACTAATTATTCAAGCATACAACTTCAAAAGGCACATACAAAATCTAGCTCTTACAGGGCTAAGAAATGCAAATCCACAAGAAGGGCATGTAAATCCATAAGGATAAGCATTCAAAATGTTAAGATTTATTTTAACAATGTAAATGTACATTATTAGGAAAAAAAGAAGTACCATAGGCTTGCAAGAAGAGCCCATGCAAGAGAGTTTATCCATGTAAAATGCAAACTGTTAGCATGATATTTTGTACTTGACAAAATATGAATTCCATAATAGTCTAGATGACGAAAATTCCCTTTATTTTTTAGAAACGGTAAATACAAGGTTTTAAAATGGCCTCAAACATTTTACAAAAAAAAATCGACAAATATAAAGTAGTGAAGACCAACAAGGGACAAAAAATAGAGGACATGGATCAAAATGACTTGATCCCCCTTAGAAATTTTTTTAACATAAACCACAAAAAAAGACAATCACTAGGACACAAAAATTTCTGCCAAAAGGCAATAAAAAGGAGACAAAGGAGGACTTGCAAACATAAAAACATGAACTAGTTCTAGGGCTTTGTCTATTTGCCCCTGGTTCTGAGATGCAACCCATCAAAGATATTTATAATATTTACACTATCTTATCTTGGTGATGGGGTTTTAATCCGATTTGTTGAAATTTTACAAAAAAGAGAAATAGGTAAAAAAGAACAAAGATAAAAAGGGAAAAAATCGGGAGAAAAGGGAACTAGACTACACTTTTGTGAAAGAAGATTCATACCTTAAACTACTCATACATGTTAGATAAAAAAGAAAAACTGCAATATCTCTTAATAGGAAAGTAACCACCCATAAATCAAATAATCTCAAATAAAAATTAGTGTGATCCCAATACATATAGAAACAAATTTCAATATATCTCTAAGGGCTAAAATGAAATCATAGTTTCATATTACTTTCTTTATATAATGTAGAGTTTAAAACAAAAAATTAGAGATATATGAGAGAAGTAGAAGTTCTCTTTTGTATCTTGTTTCTGTTGGGGTTAAACCATATAACAATCTTGCACAGATCTATAATAAGATAAATCATACGAGCAATGAATGTAGAAATAAGTAAGAAGATAAAAAAACAAGAGAAAACTAACATCATGTATTTAACGTTGTTCACCCAGTGTGGGCTACGTCCACCAAAAAACGGCCAATAATATTATTTAGTACTTTACATAGGAAATACAATGAACATTTATTGTCTTCCAACACCTCACAGGATGTTCAATGTTTTTCCCTCACTTATCTACTCTTTCTTGCTCACTAAGGAAACTTACATGAAAACAATTGCTATTTTCTTCTCACATACCCTCATACAATGCATATATAACTATTATGGGCAACTAACTATGATTTTACAATCAACAAATCATCTTTAAAGAAATAGATTTATTCTAATTCTCATTTAAAGAACAAAACAATGTCGCATAGGTGACCGATGTCGGTTCCTACCTGACCGATGCTGGTCACTTCCTAACCGATGTCGGTTACCTTCTGACTGATGTTGGTCACTGTCAAAACTAGCAACATGTAAAAACAAGTTTCTTGTGAAGTAATTAAGCTCCACACTTAACAATCTTCCACTTGGAGATCAATTGTTGCACTGTAATGTGCATCACCATCCTTGGTTCCTTTTTATTGGCCCGTTTCTTTCTCTTCAAGTCTCAAAGTTGAAGACCAACAAAAGTGGAGTGAAGCTCTAACTTCTCCCTTACCAATGGCTTCGTTAGCCTGGCATTGGCGTCCTGGATAGGCACTGGTGTCCATGATGAGAAATGCCGAAGTATCAAAAGAGAGACTGGGCTAGAAAAAGTGTAAGATCAACAGAAGCAATAGAAAGTAAGAAAATATGGAAAAATACAGGGATCAATTAGTACCTTTCTCACTTAGGAATCATATGAATAGTAGTATGTGACCATAACTAGATATATACCCAAAGTGCATGATTTAGTGTCTACATTTATCCCACTATGTTGTTGACCAAATGCTCGATAACATAAAATAGATAAGAGATGTGTACTTGATAAACATGTTGATCAATTTGGCGAAAGCATGCCGAGAGATAAGGAAAAGTGTGGAATTATAAAAAAAATGTGAAGTGTGGAAACTAAAGAAGAGGAAGTGAAGAGTGATGATGATAACCCTATGGTGAGAGCGTATGTGTAGATGTCGCAATTGTGCATGTTGTTGATGTCGATTATTGCTAATGTGTTGATTTTGATTGATGTGTGAATGGTCTTATTGATGTGATGTGACTATTGATTCCTACAAAGATGAACCTACAAAAGAGAAGAACAATCAAGTAGTCAAATATGTGTGTATATGATCAAAATGAGTAAAACCTATGTAAGTGATATGTGAAAATGTGAAAAGGAACATGTGCACCTGATCCATGATGAGTGAATGAGATAGAAAGGATCCTGAAGATGATGTAGAATAATGAGTTTTTTGGGCGATCTCACGCCAGTTGTGCTATGTGTAAGTTTTTTGGGAAATCTCATGCGAAGACATGGAAGAAGTGTAGGGAGAAAAATTATGGTCTCATCCTTCAACCTTTAACTTCTTCCTGCAATGTGAACACCATTGCATATGGTGTGTAAAAATCTAATCCATTTCTAATAGTTTCGATCCAATGTGAAAGTAGAAAATGTTGTGTAGTGCATGCATGTTGAGTGTTAAGGATTGTTTTCCCTGTAAAAGTAGTTGTGTGAAGTGTTGTAGATTTTGCTAAACTAAAAAAGGTTGTGTAATTTCCCCCTAGTCATAGGCATCCAAGAAGGGTCAAGGGCACCTAGGAACTAGTGTCCAGGTTTGGGCGCCAGTGTTTGTGCTGTGGTAAGGACCCAAGTTAGGATATGGGTCATTGATATGGCTGAAGAATGTGTTGTACTAGTACCTAACTATGTTGTGTGATGACTGTGAATTGTTGTGTGGGGTTTGTAATTCACCCAAATTATGCCCCCTCATTTGGGGTACATGTAACGTTGATGAGGAGTATGCAACCGAAAGGAGGTTCAACTGTTGTGTTGAAATTGTGCCCTGTAGGGGGGAGGGAGTGTGCTTGGTAGAAACCAAGGCACACAAAAACAAAATGGATGGGAAACAAGTGTTAGTATAAACAAGATAAACACGCATGTGGAAGACAATGTGTAAGCTATCGAAAAAGCATATAATGTGAAATCCAAACACGTAAAAAGACAACGTAAACACGCAAGAAGAAAAATAATACCATGAAAAGTGGGTTTCAAACATGGGAAATCACTCACGATTTTGCAAGACAATCAAGTTCATAGTGATCACAAGTATACAAAAGATCAGAGAACTAGTAAGACATAGGACAAATCCCACAAACAATAACACACAATGATAAGCAAAGACATACAATAATAAGCAATGTAATAGAAAACCATGGTGGAAAATAGATGTACAAATAAAATTTTGCACATGAAACACCTGTTACCATGTTAGAAATATAAAAAGTATTTCAAAGCATGCGTAATCTGATATAATAATGTGCTATGAAAATGAAATGATAACACATGTGAATGTGTACAAAAGTGGATGCCCCCAAGATCCGTTGTGGAACTAGTAACATGTATTGCACCAAGAATTCATGTTGCATGTATTAATATGTATAATCTATGATAACAACTAAAAATCAAGTAAATGTGCATGTGTATATAGAAATATAATGAAATACAAGATATCTAGCTAACATAGTAAGCAATATATATCATGTGAGTATAAGTAAGCAAGAGTAAATGTTACCAATATATACAGTATGTTGTGGATGAGATGGAATGGAATGCAGTATGAGTGTGTTAGGGTCTATGTGCCCCTCAAGAAAATGTGAATGAGTATGCAGGTGATGAGGTTCATTTATGAATTCCCCCTCAACAGTCAAGAATGAACCTTAGAACAAGAGTGCGTCATCGGGAAATGGTTTGAATGTGTGTGCTAGAAAATATGTGATCGATAAAGCATAGAGCATAGTGAGTGAGTGAGTGAGAGAACACATGAGTGTGGTGTGGTAAATTTTAGATGTAGACCCTCAACATTTGAGTATGGACCATGGAACCAGAGTGCATCATAGGGTAATGACCGCAGTGTGAGAAGTAGCTACCAGAAATATATGTCGTGAATGCGTAGAGTAGATATTGCATAAGAAGAGATGAGTGCATGAAATGTGAAGTGTGTAATGTGGAATGTGTAGTATGTATTGTTTGAGGTTCATGTGTATAGGATGCCCTTGACAGTCAAGTGTGAATCATAGCACGAGAGTGCTTCATCGGGTAATGACGATACAGATGTATCAAGATGTTGGTAATATACGTCAAATAATAGATGTGAAGTTGTGAGAGTGAAAGACACGCAGTGATGGTAGGGAGTGGGGGAAATAATTATGATCCCCCCAAGTGAATGTTGATGAATGTACGATTCCATGATAGTGAAAGACAAGGGTCTTCTACTCGATGCTTGTGGAGATAGTGACATGTGACCATGCTTTAAGACTGGTGATGCATGAGACAAATGCTACGTTAGTGAATGTGTATTAGACCTAGGAGATGATGGAGACCTAAGTAAAGGATACCATGAATTTGATATGTACCTATGTGAATTATATTACAGAGGTGATGAGCACCTATGTAGATATGACTATGAATTCAATTACTACTTTTGTGCAGGAGAGCGTGGAGGCAATGAGAACCTATGTGAAAGAAATCGAGGAGGTGAAGTATATATATACATATATGATGGAACTATCTGAGTGATAGACCTAGAATGATGTGATATACTAGCAGACCGATGAGACCACGTAGGCCATGTGCAAACAAGCGAGATATGAGAAAATTTTTCTTTAGTTTCAAGAGGCTGTGGGGACTTAGATGCTCTAGCAAGTACAATTGAAACCTTAAGGGGAGGCTGTGACCATGGAGTGGATGGAAAAAAACCATTGATAGTAATGAATTTCATGTTGTGAATGAACTTTAGACATAAAGGATTCATGGAGACGATATCCTTAGTTTCATGTTGTTAGCGAAGACCTAAGATCATGTCACACCCTTTGACTGAAGGTCCCACAAGAAAAGGCATAAGCAGGGTAAGCAGATTGCCTATTACTAGAAGATTAACATATCCATATGAATTAGGAACTAGATACGAAATCTATGAGAGTGGATAGCCAATAACAACATGAAGTGCAATAGAACATGTGCTAATGTGAAATGAAGGATCGACCATAGTGTTATTGATAGATTTGGATCCAATAGAAGTTATAATCTGTAAGCGATCTAAATAGAATGTAGCATGATAATCATGATCGAAGAAAGCAATAATCGGTGGGGATGTCTCAACATGAGCAACTATAAAATCAAGATCCCTCGATGCAGAAGGAGGCATTGCGGGATATGTATGACTGGATGAGGAATTAACCACTTATTTGTCATGTTTTGGAAGAGGATTGTTAAAGATATTGAACTTATGAATTTCATTAACATGTGCCAAAACCGTAGGCTCAGGAAGCTCAATTGCATTATTATCGATAATATCTTGAATAAGATTGTAAATTTTAAAGCATCAATCTATAAAATTTCCAACACATTGATGATATTCACATATGAAATTTTCGTTGTAATTATGACCCTTAGGACGAGATAGATCCAAATTGAGTGGAGGAGGAAGCGTAAAGAGATTGCTCTCAACAATTTATGGAAATAGAAGATATGGAGCGACAATCAATTTTATATATGTATGCTTATGCGGTTTCCATTTAAGATCATTAGTGTTAGATACAACATTGATAGTGGCTTTAGCTTTAGTAGGTTTAGATGATGGCTTGAAAGTTGTTTTTTCTTTAAAGCGTGCTGAAGATGAAGCTTGTTCATGATACTTAACTTTTCTGATAGATAAGAATTTAGTTTTGCATAAATTAAGAGTATGACACAAATGATAAAATGGAGGAGATGTATTAAAGATAACACACTCCTAGAGAGGTGGTAGTAAAATTTGTATGAAAAAATCTTGAAGCAAATTTTAGCTAAGTTCTTTTTGAAGCGCAAGACATAATTTGCTAGACATTTGTTAGATCCTTGTTTAAGTTGTGCGAGTTAAGCATATGCGATCTTAGAGCCAATATTGATAGAGAAGTGAGAAAGAAAAACATCAGAGAGATGCATGAAAGATGTTACCGAGTGGACAGGTAGATCATAGAACCAACACATTGCATAATCATGAAGACTGTAAGGAAAGAGCTTAGATAAGAGAGTATGGTCATCCGCAAAATCTAGACATGCCACATGAAATGCTTGGAGATGTTCTTGATGGTCACCATGGCCTTTAAAAATAGGTAGCTTAGGAGTGATGAAATCAAGAGGAAACAAATAGGAAGATATAACGAGTGCAAAAGGAGTATGAAGGAAAAAAGAGGATTCCAAAGATCGAGATGCACGAGATGTAGCCAATTGTAGTTGATGAACCTGAATTTACAAATATTAATATAAAGAAGTTAAATTGGATGTATTTGAGGAAGTACCAGGTTATGCATTAGAAGCATTAGGTTGCCCCCTTGGTCCCTCGACAAATAACCAACTCGAACACACTCACCTAACCATGGCCCCTTTCACCCCACTCTAATATTAATTTAATTAATTTAATTAATTAATTCATGATCTCATAATATTTATTATTTAAATATCCTAATTGAGATAATGCCCACACACCCACCTCACCTATACACCTCATCTAGCCACCTCACCCTAAGACCTATTCTTAGTATGTTGCCATAACTAACTAAGACCTACCTAAACCCTAAAAATCAAAGCCTACATTCCCTCTAACCACATTCCCGCCCATTAGAAAGGAATATTCCATTCTAATCCATGGAAGGAAAATGAACGAGATCCAAGAAAATCAAGGGGATCTGCCCATTTTAGTAAACCTAGGAAATCCTGCCCTAACCGACGCCGGTTACCCTAAACCACCACCGGTCAACCCAGAACCGTCTTCGGTTACCATTTATTCCCCAAAAAAACCTTATTTCGAGGTTGGTACATTTTCTAAGAGTAAGATACAAAACCAGAGATGCATGCAAGTAGAACCAGCATTCGTATACACATTAGATCATTCATAGCCAACATCAGAAGCAATCACAAAGCCATTTGCATTCACGGAAGCACCATCTCTACATCAAACTCCATCCATCTGATCAACTGTCATTTCCATCCAACCACCAAGCTCATACAACAGTAAGTATTTTGTTAACCAGCATTCATCTACTTTCATTTTAGTAGGTTCTTTTACTTCTATTATCAGTTTCTACTTGCATTCCCATTCACCCATCATTTACCTTCATGACAAACTTGATCATTCCTTCACCCACACCATTAAACTACCCATATCCTACTGATAACCACCCCTGAGTACACCTAAGACCTACACAGACCTTGCCATTTCCCTCTCCATTTCCATTTAGCCTCAGATCTGTCACCACACCAAGATTTTATTAAGTTTCCTCTACCCCGACCATACCGACGCCGGTTACCCACAACCATTGCCGGTTCACTTAAACCAACATCGGTCATACCAGACTGACATCGGTCTCTGTGTTTTACCCTCAGACCAAGAACAAAGCCTAAAATCCCCACCAAATACCCAAAACAGCCCAGAACTAGACCCTGACCAGCCCCAGCACTCTGACAGTGACCTTGACCTTCAGATTTAATCATAGCCTAGCCTGTTGTGAACGAATTCTCTTATTGTAGTTGAATGAGATACCTAAATCATTTTAACTACAGTAGGATTTCATTTATTGTTAACATTGAATTGTTTTAAATAGTGGATTGACAGCCTTCTAGGGAGTATCACACTTCCTGGATCTAGCATACGCTAGGCAGTCCACTGCATATACTGTTTAACTTCTATTTGGTGGTCTTGTTTTCTATTTCAGGTAGTTCCTCCTAGCCAAAAGGAAGCTCTCACGATCAGCTATGGATCAAGAAGTCATACGCACGCAACAACCTTCAACCAGCTTTAACAGGTATTCCTCCTAGCCCATTTACCCTTATCTGTTTCGTCAATATTCAAAGAAACACTCTAAGAATCAGGTGAAACATTTTGGCATGCCCGGTGGGACCCATTCGGGGTTCCTTGCATTTCTTCATTCCTAGGTGAAAAGTTGCATGTTTGTTTCCTTTCTGAAAGGTTCTCACACTAAAATTTCTCCCCTGGAATCTTCTCTTCTTTCTATTTGTCTCAAAGCAATCATGTTTTGGTGCTATAAAAAGAATTCTTCTTTCCTTTCATTTGTACTGCATTAGTGAAAGATCATACTTTCTCCTGTTCATCTTCTTGTGTCATCAAATTCAATATTTTGATTTGGGCTTAAAATCAACTTCATTTCATTCTACTTTTCTACATTAGCTCACATTAACTGAGGGCAACCTATACGCTGGAAGTCATTCCCAGCTGATGGTTGACAAACGAATCATAGAAAGCACATCTTTCTCTCTCTCTCTCTCTGAGTCTTACCAAACTACACAAATTCAAAAATATACACATTCTTAAATGACATCTTTCCTGGGAACACCTGTCAATGATCACACTGATCAGAGGATTGGCAGGTACTCCCCAGCTCATTACTTCTGTCGAGTCATATCTCAGAAGATGGCCCACCCCACCATAACATACCTGAAACCTCTCCTTGTAGATATCCTTCTTTCGTAGGAAGCCTTCCTCACCAAAAACTCTATTCTAAAGTTCATGAGTCAGTCCTTAATAGCATAAGTTGAACAAACATAATAGAAAAATCACTCTTAGGATCATATTTTTCTTAGTGTTTCTACTTGGCTTGCGTTTTGAGGTGAGAGGACATGTTCTTCATCTTTTTATTTCTCCTTGCACACTCCTCATCATAGTTGGTGTATTCCAGCTTCATCTGAGTGTGCCTAGACCCTATTTTCATCATTCTCAGAATTTTGGGTTTGATTCCACATTTGATTTTAACTCACAACCACCTTTTCTTCATCTCTGTTTCAATTTCATAGTAACCGGTGTCAATCCAATGACCGTCATCGGTTACCCTCTGACCATCATCGGTTTTACCCAACCAGCGTTGGTTTACTGTTCTTTTGGTTAACCTACCCAAAAGGACACCTGCTTCACCTTCTTTGTTGTTCAGAGTCTCTGTAACTCTCATCATCTTCTCTGTCCTGATAAAATCCATCAGCATCTTATCTACTTGGCAGATTATTAGCCTTTTGCCTTGTTTTGACAAACTGTCCATTTTTCACAGTGACCGACCGCGGTTACCTGTGACCGACGTCAGTTTACCCTAACCGACATCGGTTAGCCTGTTCAAATTTCCAGCTGACATTTTATACCTAATCCACCTACCACCACTTATTTTTCCTATCTTTGTTATATTTCTGTGTCATTTACAGAAAGCAGTCCTACCACGTCAGTACTTGTTCACATGGTGCTGACGCATAGCCAAGAAAATGCCCTCATATTCCATGCTAGTTGTCAACCACTCCCACCTAGTCCTTCACCACCTTCTATTTTATCACCCATGGATCCTACCCAACCTATCACTATCACCACAGGGATGAGGAGTTTGCACGACTCCTTGACCAGAACCCTACCACCTTACAGTTCTATCTTTCCCACTCATCCACTCGAGATGCCTCGGGTCAGTTGATATATGGCATGCCCATATCTATCCCCCGAAACTCACTCCTACTTCTGCATCAGCCTCTGCTAGCTCCACACTGCCCGCACCTACCTTGCCCCCAGTCATTTCTCAGATAGGCCCTATACCTGCTATGACCACCACATCTGCTACATCCATTGCACCCGCAACATCCACTATACCTTCTTCCACCACCCAGAACATAACCTCATCCACGCCTATTGTCTCACATATACCCATAGCTACACAACCACCCCCAGTGTCGATGACCACTACCCCTTTTCAAAACATTGTCCTTTCTATTCCACAGTCCTTAGCCCCCATTGCTACTAGAGTCACCTCGACCCTTCCACCTCCATATACGTACTATCAGCAGCCTCCCATTTCATCTATCAGTCATTCTGGGTACGTACCCCCTATCTCACTCCCTCCTTCTCAATCTACCTATACAACATCACCATATACTGGAATGCCACCTCCATCATATGTCCAACACCAACCCTCTTATGCTACAGGAGGTACACATCCATCACAACCTACCAATGACCTAATCAAGTTAATGATGGACAAGATGTAGACACTGGAGGCATCAGTTTCTGGCACACACAACTCTCTCACCTACGATGAGATTTGTAATGAGCCCATCCACCCATCCATTCCTATTCGTCCATATCCCATACATTGGGAAATTCCTAAATTTAACCACTTCAATAGCAAAGAGGACCCGCAACAACACTTGTGGTCTTTCAAACACGGTTGTTATCTGATCACCCATGATGACACTTTGCTTTTGAGGACCTTTCCCATGTCTCTGACTGGGCCCACATTAGATTGGTATAGTGGGTTACCTAGACATTCTATCTTCTCATTTAATCAGGTAGCCCAAGCCTTCTTGGATCACTTCTCCATCAACATTGTTAAGAAGGTTACCATGACTGACCTCTACTCTACGTGTCAATATGACGATGAGTCTATCACAGATTTTGTCACTCGTTGGCATAGCCTGATCAATCAACTCACATTCCAATTACCACAAACCATCATAGAGCTCTTCACTCAAGCTTGTGCTAGACATATCTCACCAACCCTGCAGGTCTAGACTTTCTGAACCTTCGATGAGGCATTCACCATGGCATGAAAGCTAGAGATTCGGGCCATCAAAGAAAAGAAAATTCAACTACGCAATAAGAATTCAACATTTAAGTCAAATGATACCTCTTCTTCTTCGAAACCATAGAATAATTATTCAAAAGCCAAGGGAACCGCTAACGCAGTGGTACTCAAGGCCGGCCCAGCTCATCCATCAAATCAGGCTAACCCCTCATCTAATCTTTCTCCTATCTAGACCTTTCAATTCAGACAAGAACAACGGAAATACACCCCAATTGGGGAGCCTTATTCTTCTATCTTAGAAAAGCTCATTAAAGTTGGGGCCATCACCCTTCCTCCTGTAAAACCACACACTAGTTTTGATCCTGCTCGCCCCACACCCGCGTGGTACAAAGAGCATGACTTCTGCAACTATCATTGGGTAAAAGGTCATAGTGAAGGCAATTGCATCACTTTCAAAAACATTGTCTAGGAAATGCTCGAGAATGGCGAGTTAGTCTTGGATAATCCTAATGCACCTGCCAATCAAAACCTGCACATCTTCAAGAAACCATTTCCTAATCACGCCCCTTCTTCTGATCAAACTGGAGAGACCTCAACTAATGATAGCCATACCCATGAGGTCCATGCTATTTTCAGTGATGCACCAGTTGCTTCCCAATTACCTCATATTCCTTCCATAGAGGAAATCCTAGCCCAAAGTCCTCCACCTACACATGAACCCACTTCACCTATTCCTCCACCCATAGAGGAACACCCTTCATCTCCCCCCTCACCTGTGAAGGAGCCTTCTGTTAACATCGAGACCGCTTCACCTTTGGCTTCTCCACCTAGAGAGCCGGCACCAACAGTACCTCTCCAACCAATGGGAGATGCTTGTTTATCTCCTTCACCCACAGAGGAGCACCCATCATCTCCTCCACCTATCAAAGATCTAGTAGAAATGTCGTTACCTCTAGGTGACCATTCTCCATCAGCCACCCAAGATCCTGTGACTTACTTTTGGCTCTCTTACCCACAGAGGCTGAAGCTAGTGAATTCCCCATTTCTAAGACACATTTTATGGGAATCGCCATTGGATCCACATCAACCTCACCCACTACAGTGTCATTCTCACGCTTAGCCGACCACCTAGATTATGTGGATAGAGCCTTACTTTGGGGGCATCTTCTACTTCCTGTCTCAACACAAATGCAAATGTCACTCGCTGACACTTCCACTATCTATCCAAAAATATTTCGGCCAATCAAACCAAACACAACCACAACTATCACAAATTCTCCCACGATACCACTCATGGCTCAACTCACACCTCTACCCATAACTCAACATGCTTCTACATCCAAACCTACACCTACATCATCTTCCTTGCCTAAACCTATTACTACCTTAGGGGTCATCCCAACGGCCAGCCTTACTCATCCACCCATCAAATTAGATTTAGCTACATCCTCCAAAACTAACACCAAACTTAATCTGGCCCCCAAACAGAAGAACCAATCCCCTAGATCTCATACCCCAACCTCACCAATCACACCTTCATCACCTTCACCCCTTCCATCCATCTTAGGACCTCACCCTTCTAGCCTGGTTAAGAAACCTCCACCCACTGGTAAACTAAAAACACAGCAGCCCATTCCTCCCTCACAGACCTCTAACATACCCAAACACCCGACACAACTTCCACCCACACCTGTAACATTTTTACCACCCATACCTCCAATACCATCAATAACTTCTTCACTACCCATGACACTTCAGTCTCTTTCCCTCACACCTCCTACACGACCCATGCCATCTACCTTCACAGCACCTCGGTTATCCCCATGGGTAACTCACCCTCTTCCACCATCCACTTTTCCCTCTAGATCTCATGCACCCATATCACCTTTACCCAAGAAGGTGCAACCTAAAGGAAAAAATCTGCTACCCTCCAATAAGGTAGTCAAACCAACCACACACTCTATTGCCAGTTCATCTACCATGCCCCTACCCAAGTAGACACGACCAACACCTAAGACCACACCAACACCTAAAACCATAGCTCAACCCACTCCCCCTCTTGCAAAGACCCTTCCTATACAATCAGCCGCACCTGCACCCAAACCCACATTCACTTCCCATTGTGATCCACTGGCGGGATCCTATGCCAAAATTTTAACCAACCTCCTTGAAACTTCTGTCATCACATTACCCCCTCTTAGACCTTATGACCCACTCAAACCCAAACCAAAAGGGTTTGACGAAACCAAAATTTACACCTACCATCATGTGCCAGGACACGATGTAGAGAACTGTAAGGCTTTGAAAACCGTTCTTATCCAGTTGTGTCCTCCTGAAGAAAACTTTGACGATGATGACCTTCTTGATGAGGACCCCATTTCACCAGCACCAGTTTCCACAGTTCTTCCCTCATTTCCTACTCAGCGACCAAGACCTCCACCCCCACAACTCTTAGAGCCACCTCCGAGATTTGAAATTAACATGGTGCACATCAGAGAACTTGTCAAACCTCCACCCAAATGTCAGTGTGCCCAACTCATCTCACAAGGTTCCTTCCCACCACTTGGCTTTTTCCCTTCTTGTCACTATACCTTTCATGGCTCACCTACTTCACCTACCTCCCCACCTCAAATCAACATGATCCACATTGCTACCCACACACAGAAGGACAAAGGCAAGTAAAAGGCAACCGACCCACTGACTAACCCTATACCCAACATACCATCTACACCCACACCTAAAGTCACTATCCATGGCCCCACATATCCTATTTCTAATGGGGTTACACATCGCGCCATGATGCTCAAACAATTACACCAATCCTCCCTCAAGATGTCCCTCTATGACCTCATCCAAACCTCTGAATCCCATCATCAAGCTCTCATGGAGGTCCTTCAATCTATTGAGGTTTTACCCAATGATCCTACACCCATAGCCTCCATCATCACACCTCATCATGTAGCCTCTCTTACCAAATTACCATCTTCTTCTACACCTCCACCTACTCACCAAGTAGCCGCCCTCAGCTTCTCAGATGAAGAGATCACACCGCACCAAACTGATGACCCTGATCCAACCCTTTTCATCTCCATCCATATTGATAATATACATGTATGGCATGTTATGATCAATGGGGGCACTAGCATTAACATCATCTCCTCCCATGCATTCGACCAAATGTGCATACCCGAAAATTACATGCATAAACATCCCGTCATGTTGCATTCATTTAATGACGCTATCACCTCTACACTTGGCACCATCATCCTCCATGTTCACGTGGGCCCCCACTATTCCAGAGTTATTTTACATCTTGGAGGGGGAATTTCAATATAACATGTTGCTTGGTAGACCCTGGATTCATGTCATGGGTTGTGTTCCTTCCACTTTGCACCGTTGTGTAAAGTTTGAGCATGAAGGACACACCTATACCATTCCGGCTGACCCATCACCTTTCAAAACCTGCAACATGCTTTACCAACCCAATGACATGCTCATACCCATTAAAGCATCTTCATCCATGACCACTTCCTCTTCACCTACACCTCCGCTCACCAATGCCACCACTACCTCAACCGCACCTATATCCTCCATTCCTACCACTGCCACGACCTCCATAGCCAACCCATCAGCTTCCCAATCAGTTAGCTCCACCTCTGATCTGACCTCTAACACATCATCTATCCCAGCCACTCACATATCGACCACCGATCCCTTGGAAGGTGTTTTTCAATTCCTCACTCTGGGGGAGTATCGCCTATATAGTGTCAACACATTCCTTACTCCACAAGAGTATGAAAGTCTTCACCAACACCCTCATTATGATCACCGCATAGGAGAGCATCTCCTTTATGGTCCTCCCCACCTTTGCACCAATCTCACCTATGGGGGACTTGATACTACCACTTATACACCTGAACCACCATCACAAACCCACCCATTTTCTGTCAACCTCCAGTCACTCACCAATCACCGTTTCACCCACACCTTCCTACACCGATGTGTGTGGAAGGGTTTTGGTTTTGGATTTTACGAGAAAGGTCATCACACTATTATTCCATGTACTACCCACAAACATAATGACCATAGTGGTATCGGCTTTGCTGAACCACCTACCAAGAAGGCCCGCATTGAACTCATTGAGGACATCAGCCCTTCTCCACCTTCTTCACCACCTTCACCACCTTCATCGACAGAGTCGATGGATCCATAATCCATTCCTCCTAACTTTTTTTTTTTCATAAACACCATTTCCTTGGGGCCTCTGACTTATCAATGCGAGGGCGAGGCTCCCTCTTCTCTTCCCTTCCTATATCCTGAAATGATCAATGATGATACACCTTCTATTAATGTCATTCAATGTCAGGATGATGAATCTATACTCACCTACCTTGGTGCAGAAGACTCATATATTCATCAGTCATTACCATCTGAGATGCAAACCATGTTGAACGAATCAACTATCGAAATCAACATCCATACTTAGGATGACCCACACATTCTAAAGATTGGCCAATCTTTAGATACTGCTGAACAGGAAGCCATCACTTCTTTTCTCAAAGATCATAACCATGCTTTTGCTTGGTCTTACACAGACATGCCTGGTATTGACCCCACCATAGTGGTCCACAATATCGTAACCATTCCCGATGCCAAACCCATAAAACAAAAGCTGAGGAAAATGCACCCTCGCATTGCTCTTCTGGTCAAAGAAGAACTTCAACACCTTCTTTCTGTTTCCTTCATCTTACCCATTGATTATCCTTGATGGATTTCTAACATTGTCCCTATCACTAAGGTGACAGGGGGACTCCGTACATTTGCATAGATTTCCATGACCTCAACCTAGCTTTCCTGAAAGATGACTTTCCTCTACCTAGTATTGACCAGTTGGTTGACCTTACTGTTGGTCACGAGATGCTATCACTCATGGATGGTTTCTCAGGTTATAACCAAATCTTGCTTGCCCTAGAGGATCAACACAAAACCACATTCATCACCCCTTGGGGACCTTCTGCTATCGAGTCATGCCTTTTGGCCTTAAAAATGCTGGTGCCACATACTAGCGGGCTATGACTTACATCTTCCATGACATCATGCACCATATATTGGAAGATTACATAGATGATCTCCTTGCCAAATCTAAACACCACTCTGAGCACCTCACCATCCTAAAAACCATCTTTGACCACCTCATTAAGTATTGTGTTCACCTTCAACCCAAGAAGTGTTTCTTTGCAGTTCTCTCAGGAAAGCTCCTGGGATTTATTATCTCCTTACGTGGTATAGAGGTTGACCCTGCTAAAGTCAAGGCCATTCTCAAAATGCCTCTACCCACTAATATGCGGAAGCTCCGTAGCCTGCAAGGTAAGTTGCAGTCTATTCACCATTTCATTTCACAACTTTCTGATCGGTGTCAACCATTTCATCACCTTCTCAAAAAGGATGTTTCCTTTAAATGGGATGAGGACTGCCATAAAGCTTTTGAAGCCTTAAAACAATACCTTCTCCAACCACCCATACTCATTCCACCTAAAGATGATCAACCCTTCTACCTATACATCTCAGCTACCGATCACTCCTTGGGGGCCATGCTCGCTCATCGCGATGAACAACATAGGGAGCAGGTGGTTTATTACATAAGCCATACTCTTTTGGACTACAAAACCTGATACACCCATGCCAAAAAACTTTTCTTAGCCTTAGTTTTTGTTGCCACCAAACTCCGCCATTATCTACTTAACCACAAAACCTATGTTGTGACCAACACCGACCCCTTACACTTCATGTATGCCAAACCTTACCAAAATCAACGAGCTGCACATTGGCTTATGCTTCTGGCCAACCTCGACCTCGAATTCACCCATCAAAATTCCATCAAGGGCCAGGCTATTGCTGACCAATTGGCTGACGCACCTATTTCTGGGGACCAACCCTCTAACTTTGACTTTCCAGATGAGTCTATTGCTACCCTTTCCTTGGATGAACCCGCGTACCAAATGACACTCTTCTTTGATGGTTCCAAGTGTCAGCGTGGGGGTGGGGCTGGTGTTATCCTCATTCCACTTGATGGTGAACCCATGCCTTTGTCTTTCAAACTCGATTTTGATTGTACAAACAATATTGCTGAATACGAAGCACTTGTATTGGGTCTCCAGGATTGCCTATGCCTTAGATGTTAAGTCAATCAACATCTTTGGTGATTCTCAATTGGTCATAAACCAAGTCAATGGTATATACCAGTGTCGTAATGAGATACTTCAAAAGTATAAGCATCATGTGGACATACTTTTGACCACCTTCGACCATTACGCCCTTCAAACCATCCCATGTTCTACCAACAAATTTACAGATACCATGGCCTGCTTGGCTTCTCAAATACCCACTTCACCTGTTGATTCTAAAATCTTTGTCACCGTACAAAGACTCCAATCACCCTCTTATTTACCTCATGAAGTTTACTCTATCAGAACCACTACTCCCGACCCGAGTGACCTTTGGTATAAACAATACTCAGACTATCTTTCCCTCTCCATCTTACCTCCCGACCTCACTTGTAATGGACAACGTGCCTTTCTTAAAAGGGTCTCTCATTACGTCATCATGGGTGGCCTCCTCTATAAGCATGGCTTTGATGGTATTCTCTTACGGTGCCTTACACGTTTCTGAAATTCCTTATACCATTAAGGAAGTTCATGATGGCATATGTGGAGGTCACTTCAGTGGCCTTGCTATTGCTAAGCATATTCTTCGCCTAGGCTATTACTGGCCAACCCTTAACCATGATTGTTGTGATTATGTTAAGTGTTGTGTAAAATGCCAACAACATGCCAACCTTCATCATACACCCAGTCATGCCTTACAGGTCACCCGTGACCTTTGGCCCTTCTCTCAATGGGGTTTGGATCTTGTCGGAGAGATCAATCCCCATTCTTCCCAATGACATCAATGGATAATCACCGCTACTGAATATTACACCAAATGGGTTGAAGCCATACCTCTCATCTCCACAAAAGCTGAGAAAATATGTGAGTTCATCAATCATCACATCATTTGTCACTTTGGTGTCCCACATCGCCTCATCACTGATAACGGAAAACAATTCAAAAATAAAACCTTGCAGAAACTTTGTGATGCCTTCGGTATTCAACTAAGTTTCTCGTCACCATATTACCCACAAACCAATGGCCAAGCCGAATCCACTAATAAAACCCTGAAAAAAATTCTCATGAAAGTGGTTAACGATACTGGGAAGGACTGGCATACACACATTCCTTTCACCCTGTGGGCATACCACACTAGTATTCACACTTCCACTGCTGCCACACCTTTTTCTCTGGTCTACGGTACAGAGGTTGTTCTGCCTCTCGAAGTCCAGATTCCCTCACTTCACATTTCTCTCCATGACATGCTCAATGATGATGACTTTCACCAGGACCATTTAGCACAACTTGAGTTATTAGACGAATGTCATCTTAATGCTCTTGACCATCTTCAAGTTTACCAAAAACGTATCAAACATGCCTATGAAAAACATGTCCATGAACGAACCTTCCAAGTCGGTGACCTTGTCCTGAAAGAAAATCAACATGTAACCAAAGCAGAAAAAAGTAAACGGGGAAAATTTTCTCCTAATTGGCTTGGACCATACATCGTGACTCATACTTATGGATCAGGTGCTTATCGTTTATCTTCACTAGATGGTAAACCCAAACCTGAGCCCCTTAATGCCTTGCATCTTTGACCATTCTACTATTGACTTTCAGTCCTACCTCACCTTCTTCCTCTTTTCATGCTCATCCCTTGAGCACTTTTCATTTCCCTCCTTTCACTATGCCACCCCCAATGATTAAACAAGAATCATGTGCATACCCATCACTCTTTTATCTTCTCTTAAATATGTGTACCACGGTGCTACACATGGCATGATTCTCATGGATACTTTTCATATTCTTTTAGATGAGATCCCATGGTAGTTTTACCTTGGTTTCTGAACAAGAATCTGATTCTTCACCTTAGTCTTTTCCATGACTTAAAATCCCTCACATGGGATCCAACTCCTTGAGTCAAACTTCCACTAAAAAGATGACTCCCTCAAAAAGGACATCTTTCTCTCTACATCGTTGTTGTAAATAGACTTCTCCCTCGAAGGACAGCTATGTAAAGCCTGCTTTATAAAAAGAGAGAGAGAGAGAATCCAAAGCTTCCCACATCGATCAGCTTCGCGAAGACCTCAAGGAGTTAATTTCCTCATCCCATATAGACTTCCCACATCGATCAGTCTATCTCAAATACAAGTCAAAATAGAAAACTTTTTCATCATGGACTTGCTCATTGTGATCTTGGATCTCTTGCCAAAAAGGCATGCTACCTCATACCATATAACCTAACCATTTTTCACCTTCTTACCATTTGCACCTTCATTTCCTACCACCTCAAGGGACCTACTGGAACCATGACATTTGGTGATCATGTGACTACTCTTCACCTTTAGAATAATCAATCATGCAATGTCTTTAGGGTCTTACGTTCATCAGCCTATCTAAGGTATGACCCACCCATTATGATCCTTACCAATCAGGTGGCTTTCTTGCCTCCTCTTATCTTTTAACCTTCTTCATTACGTATTGATTATCTTATACAGGACTAGATCCTTGACGCTTATCTTTGGGTAATTTTCCTCTTTCACCACAATCAACTCAAAATCACCCATACCAATGTGCCCACAATTCACCCATACCTAAAATACCTAGACTCAATCATGCCTATAACCTACCAACTCATTCTCATACCTCCTCGCATTCTTCCCTAGCTTATGGGAGAACTACATCAGCTTGAGGTCCCTTTTCACGGGACTATGTAGGCAGCACTCCGAGGGCATGGGGCCCTTGGAGGTTAGCTCGGCCACTCTCTACCCTAACCAATTCCCCTTTCCTTTTCCTAATCACAATCTACCCTAGTTAGTTTCCTTTTTATATCAATAATTGGAAATTAAATCAAACAAACAACAAATTGCTTCACATCTTTATCATCATCATTCATACATTCATTATGTCTACCATTTCTTTACCATTATCATGCATGTTACTATAAAACATCTCAACATGACTCATATCATCATTAATTGCACAAATTAATGAATTACAAACTCAACCCATTTCAACTCAATCCATGCCTAAACCACAACCTAACTCAATCCATGCCTATGACCACTCAATCCACCTCCATGCCTACTCTCAATCCATGCCTATGACCTGACTCCATCCATGCCTAAGACATGACTCAATCCATGCCTAAACCATAACTCAATGAGGACTCTCCACCATGCCTATGACCTGACTCCACCATGCCTAACACACCTATCATCAATCCATCTATGCATAACAATCAAATTCCATCAACACACATACATCATCACCAAATCATCCATCTCATCATAAATCTGTGTATCCATACAATATACACTGATACCAAATAATATGCATCTCTCAAAACTCTCATATATAGCCTCACCATCTTCGGCACGTAGGCCAGTATATGATCAAAAATAACAAAACTCTCATATACAGCCTCACCATCTTTGGCATGCAGGCCGGTATATGATCAAAAATATACAAAAACTCTTGTATACATCCTCACTCTCTTTGGCACGTAGGCTGGTATATATCAAAAATGAATAAATACATCAAAATGGAGGGACATACATCAGGCATCATCCTACCGGATATCCTCCATATCGGTCTCTCCCATCTCCTCCTCCCCCTCGGCTCTTGTCCGGTGGCCTGATAACATCTCACCACCCGTCATGGGTCATGGCCAGGTCCTTGCTGGTACATCACCTGGGGCTGGCCTCCGTGAACTAGTGGCCTCACCCTAATCCTGTCTCAGGGCTCGATGGCCCCCTGTGCTCTCCATGCTGTGGGTGCAGGATCTGGTCCTCTCACTCGAGGCCTGTTGTGCCATGTACTCTCTGTAGGATAGAAAATCTATCCCTGCCACCATCAGCTGGTCCTAATAATACCTGGCCTCACCTAGGGCATCCCACAATCTAGATATGGGTACTGTTTGTGGTGGCCCCATCGGCCTCTGCCCCTGTGCCTGTCCTGTGGGACCCTGTCCTGCCCCTGCCTATGAACTAGGACCCTGTCCTGGTGCCTGTGGTGGTGCCATTGGCCTCACACCCTGTGCCTATATCTGGGCCTGTAATGCCACAATCTATGCCTGTGTAGTGGCCAACTAGCCCTACAAACCTGTAACCTGCACCTATAGGGTGGCCACCTGATCATCATCACCATCACCATCTCCACCCTAGGCCATCTGGGCCTGTAGACTAGCCACCTGTGCATGCAAAGCGGCCACCTCCACCTCTGAACCTACCAACTACCCCTGTACCATCCCCAACTATGTAATTAGGGTCACCACCTACCCCTGTAGGGCATCTCTCTGAATGGTGATGGTGGCTAAATCTGGCTGCCCCGGCCTGGGTGGTACTACTCATAAATGAGCCACCCACCACTGTCTATACCTATCAGTCACCCTAGCATCATCAATCTACCAGTCTATCACCTACTCCTCCTACCCTGTAGGTACTGTCGGCTATGGTAGTGGCAGTGGTCTCTCCACATCATCTCTCTGGTACTGTGGGAAGGGTGGGGGTATGTCCTGTGGTAGCCCAAACTATCGTCTGACCCTATCTACTAGAATCATCTCATGCTCCCCTGTACGATGCCCCTCAATCCATCTGAGTAGCTGCAAGCCATCTAACTCATCAGCCATCTATTTGTATGAGGGATAACCCACATACGGTCTCCAAATAATGTCCACACCGGACAATCCCTCCAGTAGCCACCTATAATATGCTACATCATGAGTAGCCCTGTCTGATCGATGCTCTCCAATCACAGGCACCCATCACCTGTAACCTACCCACACCAAACCCACTCGAATGCATCCACCCGAGGCATACCAATCGGATGAACACACATAATGTGCTCGTAGGCCCAACAGTGAAGAATAAATGTGCAACATAAGCTGAACCTGCAGAGCCACCCATATGCCCATAGCTCTCTATATAACTGCACCAGGAATGTTGGCACCCATGCAAAGTAGGTCCTGTCCATCATCATATCATGCAACACCCCCATCAGTGATCATGGGAATCTCCCACCCTCTGCATCCGGTAGTGCAAAACAACAAACTACCTCCATCAATAATACTACTAGCCTCGTCTCCTCTGGATGGGCTAGGTACATCTCTCCATAACTCAGGCTGGCACTGTGGAATGTCATCTCCGCTAGTCCCTCACCGAATACTGTCAGCATCAACTCCTTAGATGCCTCTGAGGAGATCAAGTATACATGCATCCCCAATATAGGTAACCACAGGATCCTGTACACATCCTCCAGGGTGACTGTCATCTCCCCAGTCAGTAGGTGGAATGTTTTGGTCACCAAATCCCATCTATCAATGAGGACGACCATCAAACTTGGCTTCTGGACTACATGCCGGTAGTGCCTGACCCCACTCAGGCCCACATCTATGACATGCCTCCACTCCTCGAATGTCGCAGCCCCACAAACTGTCAAGAGTAGGGGTGGCACCCTGTCTTGCATCCTCAGCTGATCTCTCACCTGCATCCAGCAAAACATCACATTACTACACCTTAATCATACCCACAATCACTCTCGACACCTCACCTATACTTACCACCCTACCTCTCTTTCCCTAGACCTCCTTACCTTCGTATCCCATCTTCTATCTACCCACCCCAACCCTAACCCACTATCATTCACCCTTACCTATTTTTACCCCTTACCTATGTTATGATTTTCCCCAAAACATCTCCTACTTACCACTACCTATCTCACCCACCCAACCTAGGGCACTTTTGGCCCCTTTTCCCCAAATCATGACCGGTACTGGTTATCTCTAACTGACCCCGGTCCCCCATAAACTGGCATCGGTCACCTTTTTCATGACTGATACCAGTTCACTACCACCGACGTTGGCTAACCCTCAACTGATGCCGGTCACTATCTGCCAAAAATCGTGACACCCAAAACCCCCCTTTTTTCCTAAACACTCCCTTTCTCTCCCTTCTACCCACCCATTTCTACCTAAATCCCACCTCAACCCTTCCCCACCCCTCCTTCACCCAATCACCTCCCTCCCCATTCCTATTTTACCCAATTTTCCCTCCCACAAATTCAAAATTCATTCCCCCCCAAACCTATTTTCCCAAACCCCTACCTCTAAACCAATCTAACTCACAAAACAAAGAAAGGGATTGACTCTTACCTCATCACACTGCCGTCACCATGGTGGCACATGTCAGGCCACTACACCAGTGGTCCACCCAATCCCTCTCCTGCCTCTTCCATCACCCAATCAACCTCCTCACCTCCAACCAACCGAATCGATCAATCTGATCTCATGGACCCACCTATCAACTGCCAATCACCCACTACACCACTCACCAACTCAGCTTTCCATTCCACACGGATGCTTTCAACCTTTCTCTCTCTCACCTGTCATTTTCTCCAATTCAGTAAATGACAAATGATTTTAAAAACATGACAATTTTTTCTTTTTATAACCTACCCGACTTGACCGGTGACGGTTTTACCTTGACTGACATTGGTCCTGTGCCCTAGCTTACCATGGTCAGTCCATCGCGACCGGCATCGGTTCCTTTTAACCATTGTCGATTACTCTGCTTAGTCATTTTCCTACCCCTACCCCTAATTTTCTGACCTGAATCCTTTTTACCCCCCCACACCTGCCTTGGACACTTCACTTTATCCTCCTGACCTTATCATTTACTACCTCACCTCATCCTCATTTGGGGACTCGTTATTTTACCCATACCTCAGCCCTACCCATGCCGTGACCTAGTTACTTGGACTTGGAACATTGCTAGTGACCTGTGACCTCATGTGCTCACTATACCTTGCAGCACTGTTACCCATGTTGATTGACATACTGACCTTACCTTGCCTCTTTCCGTGACCATTTATCCTAACCCAACCTTTGGTGTACTGGAACATACCTAAACATTCTTGCACCTGACCTGCATCGTGTTTCCTGACCATATCCTATACCTTGGATACCATAATCACCTCAACCTTGTTTGGATAAACCTATCAACCTTAGACAATGTAGAGTTTGCATACTCTTCAACCTGGTACCATGCTACAGTTTATACGTGTGTGTGTGTTTGACTGTTACTACCTTTGACCCTGACCCATTACCTGGATTACCTGATTAGACCTTTACCCCTTTTTACCCCTGTTGCCCACCTTCCTCTTCATCACATTCACCTTTTATCAAACCACTCACCAATTCTTCCTTCTACCTCATCAGTTCCTGGTTTGAGGGGGATCACCTTCACCCACACATGGGGCAACCACATCTTATTTTTGTCAGCGTCGCTTACCAATACAAGCTACACAACAAAAAGGGGAAAAATGTAGACACCAAAATTGGGTCACACTCCCCTTGGTCCCTCGACAAATAACCAACTTGAACACACTCACCTAACCATGGCCCCTTTCACCCCACTCTAATATTAATTTAATTAAATTAATTCATGATCTCATAATATTTATTATTTAAATATCCTAATTGAGATAATTCCCACACCACCACCTCACCTATACACCTCATCTAGCCACCTCACCCTAAGACCTATTCTTAGTATGTTGCCATAACTAACTAAGACCTACCTAAACCCTAAAAATCAAAGCCTACATTCCCTCTAACCACATTCCCACCCGTTAGAAAGGAAGCTTCCATTCTAATCCATGGAAGGAAGATGAACAAGATCCAAGAAAATCAAGGGGATCTACCCATTTTAGTAAACCTAGGAAATCCCGCCCTAACTGACGCTGGTTACCCTAAACCGCCGCCAGTCAACCTAAAACCATCGTCGGTTACCATTTAATCCCCAAAACAATATTATTTCAGGGTCGACACATTTTTTGAGAGCAAGAGACAAAACCAGAGCTGCATGCAAGTAGAACTAGCATTCGTACACACATCAGAGCATCCATAGCCAACACCAGAAGTGATCACAGAGCCATTTGCATTCACAGAAGCATCCGGGGAAGCACCATCACCACATCAAACTCCATCCATCTGATCAACTACCATTTCCATCCAAATATCAAGCTCGTACAATAGTAAGTATCTTGTTAACCAACATTCATCTACTATCATTTTAGTAGACTCTTATACTTCTGTTATCAGTTTCTACTTGTATTCCCATTCACCTATCATTTACCTTCATAAAAAACTTGATCATTCCTTCACCCACACCATTAAACTACCCATATCCTACTGATAACTACCCCTGAGCACACCTAAGACCTACACAGACCTTACCATTGCCCTCTCCATTTCCATTTAGCCTCAGATCTGTCACCACACCAAGATTTTATTAAGTTTCCTCTACCCCGACCATACCGACGTCCGTTACCCACAACCATCGCCGGTTCACTTAAACTGACATCGGTCATACCAGATTGATCGGTCTTTGTGTTTTACCCTCAGACCAAGAACAAAGCCTAAAATCCCCACCAAATACCCAAAACATCCCAAAACCAGACCCTGACCAGTACCAGTACTCTGACAGAGACCTTGACCTTCAGATTTAATCATAGCCTAGCCTGTTGTGAACAAATCTACTTATTGTAGTCGAATGAGATACCTAAATCATTTTAACTACAGTAGGATTTCATTTATTGTTAACATTGAATTGTTTTAAACAGTGGATTGACAGCCTTCTAGGGAGTATCACACTTCCTGAATCTAGCATACGCTAGGTAGTCCACTACATATACTGTTTAACTTCTATTTGGTGGTCTTGTTTTCTATTTCAGGTAGTTCCTCCTAGCCAAAAGGAAGCTCTCACGATCAGCTATGGATCAAGAAGTCATACGCGCGTAACAACCTTCAACCAGCTTTAACAGGTATTCCTCCTAGCCCATTTACCCTTATCTATTTCATCAATATTCAAAGAAACGCTCTAAGAATCAGGTGAAACAACCATATTGGTTCAAATGTGAGCATTCATTAGGATGGTGGGGCACAAGAATTGGGGGGTAGAGGTCACAAGTTTGAGGCCCAATGCAAAGATTGACAGGGATGGTTAATCTTTTTCATATATTTGCATTGAGTGTAAACATGTGTGAGGGATAGCCACTAGGCTCTCAACATGGACTCCAACTAATAGTATTTTTTTAATACTTCATAATCTAGCTTGAAACCAAATCATGATTTGTTGGCATTACAAAATTCGATGAAGAAAAAATGTCATTTATGTTGCTTATAGGAAAGAATAGTGAAAGTTGCAAAAGCTCGTGAAGCAATATGGCGAATGACTAATATGGGTGAGGTTGGTTGGCTCAAAATGTGCCTCTCATGAGAAAAACCTTTTTCTAGATGTTTATTTTCTTGAAATAATTCCACTTCTCAATCCACTAGGTAGAAAGGGAACTCCTATAAGGATAGTGGAAAGGAATTTTCCTATTTTTAACCATTATATAAGGGTAACTTCATTGGGTTGTGAGAAGTTCAGTGTCCTTCACTTATTTCTGCTAGTGTGTCACACCAAGTTCACAGATGTCAATGTAACCTGCAATGAATAAATTACCACCTAAAATCTAGCAGCTACACTATTTATAATCAAACACTCAGTTATATGGCTCCATGTATTGTTTTTTACTATACTTTTCATTCTCTCTTTTGGTCATTATGTAAAAGGAGTAACATATGTACAATGGAGCCTTCCTAGTACTTTTTAAACCCACAACTATTGAAATAACTTGATGTGGGAAAGACCATCAAACTATTATGAATCGTCTATCATTTTCAAAGATTTATTATCATTAATGAACAAGTGTATCAAGAGGGTGGGTTTAATTTTTAGTTTGGATTGAAATGGTAGTACACAGCTTCATTCACCACTCATTAGCTTATTTTTAAATGAATCATATACCTCTTTAATAACATTGTTCATGACAAATTTACATATTAATGAGCATTTACATGTTTAACAAGTTTAAATTTGATAACAAGTATGTGTTATCATTCTTTTAGTTTTCAAATACATCTATGTTTACAACACAAGACATTTTTCTACCACTATGCACTTATTTGTTGTAGATTCATAACACACAAGACATTTTTGTGTCTTGCCATTACAAATGGATTTACAAAAAGAAAGAATCATACCCTTAAGGAGATGGCCCAAATGTTTGATTGAATCCAAATCTCTACCACAACAGTATTAGGAAGAAGTAGTGAAATTTACTTGATACATTCAAAATAGGATTCTACACAAAGAAGTAAAAGGGATAACCCCCTTTGAGGCTTGGTATGGATGTAAATATGATGTCGAGAACTTTCATGTCTTCACTTCACCAATCATGGCTCAAAATCCCAACAAGAAATGCAAGTCCTTAGAACCAAATCTAAACCTTTTATGATCTTTGTAGGGTATCCTGAAGGTGTTAAGGGATATATGGTTTTAGAACCCACCACTCATCAGCTCTATATTGAGAGAAGTGTTAAGTTCCATGAGACTGCTCCTACTTCCGAGGTTCATTTTAAGACCCCCCCTAAAAATTATTATAGAATGGGTGACGAATCTTCGAAATGGCACCAAATTTAGAAACGATGGTGAACCTCCGAAAAATTGATTCACGGAAAAGGTGAATTTGTAGGGATTTTTTAAAATGTTTTCATACAGTTACATAGGTTTTGGACCAACGTCTTAGTGCAGCTACATGATATTCTTGTTAGACAATGTAGTGTTAGTTGTCGACCATCCAAATCGGATTGGAAGAATGTCAATTAGGGTTAGACGCCTGTCACATGTGCATTGGATGGAACCTACTAGAGTGGATGGCCATTCTTGAAGACCACCTTCTAACCTGTATTGGATGTCTATCCTAAAAAGGTTGGATGGTCTTCGTTTCTTTGTTGGACGATTGTCATTTTCTTGATAGACGGTCATCGTACTACTTGTCTGATGGTATTTGTTTTCTTAGACGTCCATCATATATGTTTTTTGGAAAAAATCCCCTCAGTCGTCTATGCTAGTTAGATGATCATCTCAGTGTGGTTGGATGGTTCAACTCAAGAAGCTAGACGGCCACCTCGTGTCTCGAAGTTATTGGACATATCAAGTTGGACGTCTATCTTGATTTTTCTTGTTGGACGACGAGTGGGATAGGTAACCTATTGACACTTAGATGAGAATAATTTGGCATGAGTCCACAATCATGTGCCTTGAACTTTGCCACCAATAATTGGTTGCCACATGTCTAGTGTCATGAGCTTGAAACCTATATATACCCCATATGAGGTTCATTTCTTCACTTTTTACACCATAAATCCACAACGCTTTGAGATATCCAATTTTCTCCTAGACCAATGTGTGCCTAGACTCTAGTACTTACAGTCTTTCCATTTCTCCTCCCTCTCGTGCAGTTGCTTATGGCCTAGTAACAATTTCCAAGCCTTTCAACAATGGCTAGAACCATTGTCACTCCTGTCGGTCCCTCTAAATTCTAATACAAAAATCTCATCTGTCATCGGATTATAGTTCTCATAAATATGAAAGACATGCCAAAGGAATGGATGTAAAAAACACAATTCGTAGGGCTTGTCCACATTCTCCAATTTGAAAAAGTTACTTCCGTCCTCGATTACCTGTTGACTTTTTACAACCATAAAGATGTAAATTTTCCCATTCCCCTATAGATCATACAATATATTTCACTGTCAAGTCTACAGATGACCATTAGTTAATTGGTTTACCTTTCCAAAACCATCCTCCCGTGACTACAAAGGCTGTGCTTACTGATGAAGACAAAAAATTTTGGAGTCTCATTACAATGTGCAGGTAGATGGTAAGTTCAATATTATTTTCAATTATTTGTTTTCCTAATATTACTTGACTGTCAAGAATATAACATATCTTATATCTTGTTGTAGCTCCTACTAATAATTCCAAAAGATTTCTTGTTATATAAGGCATTACAAATGAATTCTTTCATAAAGTGATATCTCTATTTCAAGCCAGGATTATGTTGTAGGGCAGATCCGTGAACATTCCTCTTTGGGCAGTTCAATATATATTGTGTACACTTGCATGGCAGTGATTTTATTAGTGCATATTTGTCCAATCAAATTAAAATAGATGTCAACAATGTCCTTTCCACTACGAATACAACTGATAAATCCAAGATTATTTTCTCTTATGCCAATTATCTACTTGCATTCTATCAAGAAGCTTTCCACCAATTATAGAACAGACAAATTCCAACTGTAATTAATGACAAAATGATTGGTCTCTCACTTGAAGAATAATAAGTAATAATTAATTTTCACATTATATCAATTAACTATTTTTGAATGAAATACTAATAGTAATTTTATATTTTGCAGAGAATAATTATGGCCTCAATATCTCATAAGGAAGTTATTGCTTGGGGTAAATCCCCTCACGAGGTCTCTGTTGATTCTGATATGGATTCATCAGAATCAAACCCAATACGCTTTCTTTGTCAAACAATACCTAGGGGGTCGATCGCTCCACCGTTCTTATCTTCTGCGCCATTGCACTTCTCTACAAGTATAAACATTAGTATTTATTATTTGTAATAATTAATTAAGATATTAGGAGGAACTATAAACAAGCTATATGTTTTGTAAGCCATACAATATTTTAATATTTCTACATTATATTGTTCACCCCCCCTGGGTAATTTTGATAACATGCATCAGAATATTCAAGTCCCAGGAAAATTGATTGATTCGGGGCCAAAAATCATGTTGCTAGAGTCCCCTCAAATATTTTCTAAGTTCCCTGTCTGAGAGGAAAAGAGCAAGCTCTGAGAAAATGCGAAAAAAGGTTGCAGAAGGCAAGTAGGTTGATCCAGGAAAAAATGCATAAAAATTGACTAAGTCCTAGTCCTAGGGGCAGTCGGGACATTTGGGACAAAAAGGCCCGAACCGGCCGGATTGGCCGAAGTAAGCACAAACAGCCCGCAAAGCAACAGGGACATCTGGGACAAAAGTACGCGGCGGGCGCGAAATGCCGGTTCGACCGAGAAAAAATTGGCTAACTGCTGAGAGGGACGCAAATGGGACAATCGGGCCAAAAAGGCGCAACCGGCCGAACCGGGTGAAAAAGGGCCGTCCAAAATCAAATGGGACAAGTGGAACAAAAAGGCGCGAACCGGCACGAACTGGCCGAAAAGAGTCAAGTCAGTCCGAAGCAAAGTGGGACAAGCGGGCCAAAAATGCCCGAACCGGCCGAATCGGCCGAAATGAGTCCAGAGGGTCCAAAATCAAATGGGACATCTGGGACAAATGGACGCGAAATGCCCGAACCAGGCCGAAATGAGCACAAAGGGCCCAAAATCAAATGGGACATCCGGGACAAATGGAGGTGAAGTACGTGAAGGAGCCGAAGGAGCCGAGGACCAATCAGAAACTGCCACGTGTCCTCACAGGAGAAAAGTCAAAAAGTCAAAGGGGCGAGTTTTCGAGCACTGATCCGAACCAATGAAATAGTGCCACGTGTCCAAGTTTAAGGGGCCCACAAGGAATTTCAAAAGGAAAGCCCGCCGAAAGGTGGAGGAGAGAGAATTGTGCGACCAATTAGAGCCTGCCACGTGTCGTCCAGATGGCGAAGAGCGGGAAAACATTTTAAAATTCGTTTTGATCTGTTCCGTGCCCTAAATCTTCAGATCGCCATATCTTTTGATCCAGAGCTCGGATTTCCACGTTCTTTATATCAACGGAAAGCTGTTGAGATGCTCTACATGATTCTAGGATCAATCTTGAGTTTTGGTGCAGTCTGAAGAGAGAAAATCGAGAAACGGCTCTGACGTGTGGTAATGGCCAGAAGCGACCTTTCAACAACCCGTTTTAATGCTAATGGGTCGCATTCTTCTTCTGCACGGCCAGAAGTGACATTTTAGCGGCCAAATTAATACAAATGGGTCGCATTCTCCTCCAAAATCACTCAAAGTGACAGGGTATGGGTTGGTAAGATCCTCCATGCTGATTTAATGCATCTGCAGTCAATGAGGAATGGGCTTGCACGTTTTCCCACGTTTTCTGTCCCCTGGGCTCGACCCATGCAATGTAAAAGCCAGATTTGGCTCATTTTTTTAAAAAAAGAGGTTGTTCATTCTTTCTGCTCGGCCCTCCCTTCTTTTCTTCTCTAGGGTTGAAAATGGAGTTCGAGCCTCCTCCCTGCTCTGTAATGGCGTTTTTTTTTCCTTTTACTAATGGAATGATGTTCTGTGGAAACTTCTGGAGCAACAAAACGTGTTCTGTGATGCATCTGTCCATCCTCTCTCGTTTTTGCTTGTTCTCTCCTTGCCTCTCTTCATTGCAGGTATCTGTGCATGTTTGAATGTTCATTGCAGGTTTGGAGCTGTGTTCATGGAGTTTTGGGACATTTTCTGTGTGAAATCTATCCTTGGGCCTGTGATGCATATGTCCATCCTTCCCATTGCTCACCTCTCTTTGTCCCATGGCAGTTTTGATAGATGTTCAACATCCTCCTTCTCTGGTGTATCACCGTTTTAGTGTAGGCTTTTGCTGTTTTTCCCTTCTCTCTCTCTCTCTCTCTCTCTGTCTCCTTGGCATGGTTAGATTAGGATTAGATTAGCTTGCCTGCACTGGAATAGCTTGTGGCAGGTAGTTTAGGAGCAGGAACCAGCCTTCTCTGGAGATTCCTCTCTCGGTTTCACAAGTCCCACGCTTGGAGAGAGGTTTCCATGTTGTGCAATCACACTGGATGCCTGAACATCAACCTAGAAGCCTGATGTGCATCCAGGGGTGCTGTGATTTTGCATCAACAGTTTTGGCACGCCCGGTGGGACCTTAGAGGTCTTTCACTTCATCTTTTGCAGGTTGATGTGTTCCTGTGAAGATTTCAGCCTTTGGAGGCACTTGCAAACACATCTGGCGACTCCATCTGGTCAACAACCATCTCTGAAGTTGCAGACCTTCCTTTCCATTCATTTCCATCCATTTTCATTCATCCTTCTTTCCATCCCTTTCATTCTTTTCCATTCCATGAAGTTGTGCAACCATGACTTCATTTCCATCATGGAACTCACATCAACAACAGCAGTATATTCCACCTCCAACATGTTTTACAAATCCTCCAGATCAGCATGCATACTCATATGAACAGCAGTGCCAAAGTCAGTTTGGCAATGGAGCTTTCCAAGAGCAAGAGTATGCATACAATGAAGACCATCAGATCCAAGATGCTGGTCTGTTGGAGAAAATCCAAAAGATGGAGGTGGGGATGGTGCAGTCCAGGGCTCAAGCACAAATGAAAGCTTTTGGAATCGGTTATGGAGCACCCTGTCCATGGGTGGGACCTTTTCCAAGGCACTACAGCCCTCAGGAGAAGCTGGACTTCATGATAAAGATGCTGCCCCAACTTGCACAATGGACAGCAGAGATAGAGGCCTACAGACTTGTTGTTGAACAACCTTGTCAATGGGTAAGTTCTACACCATCATCTGGTTTTTCTCTTTCCATTACTCAAGTAGCACCATCTCATTTAAACTCCCCATCTGCTGTCCCATGTGTTGAATCCATCCCTCCATCCCCTAGTCTTCCACCCCATCTCGATTCTTCTTTCCTTTTCCCTTCCAAACAGTCATCCCCTCCACAAGAGCTAACAGAAATACCCCCTCCTCCAAAGAAACAAGAGGTTTCACCGCCTCCACCACCACAAAAAAATTTCAAATCAATTGAGTTTCAACCCATCCCTCCTCTTGCATTCCCAATTCCATGTGGGGAGAAGAAATTGAAAAAATCAGAATCATCAAGGACAACAGCAAGAAGAGAGAGCCAACAAAGAAAAGAAATGACAGACAGTCTGAAGAGTTGGGCTCTTAGATTTGGGATGACAAAGATCCCCTTGATGGTTAAGCCTACAGAAGAGGCTAGGGTTGGAGAAAAAATGGTGGTGAGGACTGATTTTGTTACAGCAGAGAAGAAGATCTTGCAGTCCCAACTTGTCCTCTAGAGCAACAAATTGAAGAGTTTGACTTGACAAACTTCATGCTGGAGGAGGAGTTCAATCAAGAGCAAGATTGTCTTCAAACATTGGAGGAAGGAGAAGCTGCTCCAAATCCAAAAGAAGAGGAGCACATTCTAGCTGTGGAGGAGAAAAGTGCAGATCCAAGGGCTTTGAGCACAAAGCAGGTTACAGGAGAACCTTCAGTTCTTCTTTCCACTTCATCTCTCTCAAGTTCTAGTACTGAAAAGGAGTTTGATCTCTCAAACTCAATATTGGAGAGTGAAGGAAACCATGGTGGTCAAGTTTCAGATCAAGAGGACACCATGGAGGAAGTTGAACACGAGCAGCAGGACAACAATGAGGCAGTTTACCTGTCAGATTTGGAGGACTGTTTTGATGGAGAAGAGCCGGTTGAGTTTTCACCATTCTCTCTTTCATCATCCACATTCCAAACACCAGAGCCTGCTGCCATGAAGGAGAGCTTTCATTTGCAGCAGCCTGCATCTTACAGCAGCTCTTTGGGATCAAGATTGGAAGATTTTTATCTTCCATGTTCTTCATTGGAGGAAGAGAAAGGACAGAAGAATTTCACCATTTCTTCCACACCATCCATTCAAGAGGGTCTACAAGAAGACTCCATTCTTGGAGTTGAAAATCAGAGCTATGGGCATATCAAACGGATCAGACCTTGCCCAATCAGGTATTTGGCTTCATTGGAGCCAAAGGAGAAGCCACAACCAGTCATGCTTGCTTCTGAGCATGAGGATGAGCTACAAAGTACCAAGGATCAGCTGCCATACCTCTCCAATCCAAATGCAGAGCAACTAAAAGAGGTATTGGATTTTTCAGTTGATACCTTGATGATTTGGATAGAAGACCAGCTTCTTGTTGATTTTCCATCCATCCAAACAGCCATGATCAGTGCCAAATCAATTGCATGGCTGCCAATTTTGAAGAAAGGAAGCTATTTCTCACAACCAGTTGCAGGGTTTGTTTAGCTTGCCTTTGCTTCCAGTTAGAGTAGAGTAGCTAGGTTTGCTTTCAGTAGAAGAAGTGCTTGTGCACACTCTGCATGTTCCATTTGGGGCATGTATGATTTTCAGTTTTGTACATAGTTTTGGTGTTGCTGGTTCTGCTCTTGCACAGTTCATTTCAGTGGCATCTTGGTGAAAAACTCCATGCCCGGTGGGTTTCCAAGTGGCTCAGAGGAGAGGTTTTCAAAGTTCAGATCAGTTGCAGGTTGCAACTCATGACTCCATGCCCAATGGATGCTTCAGGCTACTGATCATTCATCTAAGAGGCAGATGACCCCGCTGAGTCGCCAAACTGTTGTTAAAATTTCACCCCCCCTGGGTAATTTTGATAACATGCATCAGAATATTCAAGTCCCAGGAAAATTGATTGATTCGGGGCCAAAAATCATGTTGCTAGAGTCCCCTCAAATATTTTCTAAGTCCCTGTCTGAGAGGAAAAGAGCAAGCTCTGAGAAAATGCAAAAAGGTTGCAGAAAGGCAAGTAGGTTGATCCAGGAAAAAAATCATAAAAATGACTAAGTCCTAGTCCTAGGGGCAGTTGGGACATTTGGGACAAAAAGGCCCGAACCGTCCGGCTCGGCCGAAGTAAGCACAAATAGCCCAAAAGCAACAGGGACATCTGGGACGAAAGTACGCGGCGGGCGCGAAATGCCGGTTCGACCGAGAAAAAATTGGCTAACTGCTGAGAGGGACGCAAATGGGACAATCGGGCCAAAAAGGCGCGAACCGGCCGAACCGGGTGAAAAAGGGCCAGACAGTCCAAAATCAAATGGGACAATCGGGCCAAAAGGGCGCGAACCGGCCGAACCGGCCGAAAAGAGTCAAGTCAGTCCGAAGCAAAGTGGGACAAGCGGGCCAAAAATGCCCGAACCGGCCGAATCGGCCGAAATGAGTCCAGAGGGTCCAAAATCAAATGGGACATCTGGGACAAATGGACACGAAATGCCCGAACCGGCCGAAATGAGCACAAAGGGCCCAAAATCAAATGGGACATCCGGGAAAAATGGAGGCGAAGTACGCGAAGGAGCCGAAGGAGCCGAGGACCAATCAGAAACTGCCACGTGTCCTCACAGGAGAAAAAGTCAAAAAGTCAATGGGCGAGTTTTCGAGCACCGATCAGAACCAATGGGATAGTGCCACGTGTCCCAGCTTAGGGCCCACAAGGAAAATTCAAAAGACAGCCCGCCGAAAGGTAGAGGAGAGAGAATCAAGTGACCAATCAGAACCTGCCACGTGTCGTCCAGATGGCGAAGAGCGGGAAAACATTTTAAAATTCGTTTTGATCTGTTCCGTGCCCTAAATCTTCAGATCGCCATATCTTTTGATCCAGAGCTCGGATTTCCACGTTCTTTATATCAACGGAAAGCTGTTGAGATTCTCTACATGATTCTAGGATCAATCTTGAGTTTTGGTGCAGTCTGAAGAGAGAAAATCAAGAAACAGCTCTGACGTGTGGTAATGGCCAGAAGTGACCTTTCAACAACCCGTTTTAATGCTAATGGGTCGCATTCTTCTTCTGCACGGCCAGAAGTGACATTTTAGTGGCCAAATTAATACAAATGGGTCGCATTCTCCTCCAAAATCACTCAAAGTGACAGGGTATGGGTTGGTAAGATCCTCCATGCTGATTTAATGCATCTGCAGTCAATGAGGAATGGGCTTGCACGTTTTCCCATGTTTTCTGTCCCCTGGGCTCGACCCATGCAATGTAAAAAGCCAGATTTGGCTCATTTTAAAAAAAAAAAAGAGGTTGTTCATTCTTTCTACTCTGCCCTCCCTTCTTTTCTTCTCTAGGGTTGAAAATGGAGTTCGAGCCTCCTCCCTTGCTCTGTAATGGCGTTTTTTTTCCTTTTACTAATGGAATGATGTTCTGTGCAAACTTCTGGAGCAACAAAACGTGTTCTGTGATGCATCTGTCCATCCTCTCTCATTTTTGCTTGTCCTCTTCTTGCCTCTCTTCATTGCAGGTATTTGTGCATGTTTGAATGTTCATTGCAGGTTTGGAGCTGTGTTCATGGAGTTTTGGGACATTTTCTATGTGAAATCTATCCTTGGGCCTGTGATGCATCTGTCCATCCTTCCCATTGCTCACCTCTCTTTGTCCCATGGCAGTTTTGATAGATGTTCCAACATTCTCCTTCTCTAGTGTATCACCGTTTTAGTGTAGGCTTTTGCTGTTTTTCCCTTCTCTCTCTCTCTCTCTGTCTCCTTGGCATGGTTAGATTAGGATTAGATTAGCTTTCCTGCACTGGAATAGCTTGTGGCAGGTAGTTTAGGAGCAGGAACCAGCCTTCTCTGGAGATTCCTCTCTCGGTTTTACAAGTCCCACGCTTGGAGAGAGGTTTCCATGTTGTGCAATCACACTGGATGCCTGAACATCAACCTAGAAGCCTGATGTGCATCCAGGGGTGCTGTGATTTTGCATCAACAACACCCAAATTCGAAAAATATAAGGGAAGACATGATCCAAGAGAACATGTCAACATGCATATTCATAATAACCAAGTCTCAAACTGTATATCCCATTCTAATAATAAGATCTATGAGCTCAACTTGGAAACACACATAATAAGTAAACATACAGATACATAAGGATTAATACCATATTCACCATACAATAACCATAAGAATAGAGACATCAACAATCAATATCCCTCCATAGTGATCCATTATATTAAACCATTACAAAACTAGTAGTTGAATACATACATAACCATGTCATAATTCATGCATGTAAAATCATACGATCAAAAGCATAACTCTGTTACATACATTCATACACACTCTCTTGTATCGCTAATCCATGCAAATCAATACATATCATATATATATCATATATATATATATATATATATATATGGGGACTTTGCCTTTACCGACCCATGCATTCTCAAAATAAATTTCATGCTCAAAATAGTCATGCACCGCTACCAGGTTACCTAAAGAACCATGAAAAATTCACCTAATTATAGATTATCTATACTTAACTCCAAATATAATCCTATTATTAGCTCAGAATATTCATGACTCTTGATCTTCCACGTGTTCCCAAAATATCCTTTGTGTATCCTCCAAGTCTTAATGTCCTTATCCAATATATGTGATCATCACTCCATGTCTATTTTTTATCCTGTAACATGAAAAATGGCTAAGTCTAACTCTGTCTTTCCCCGGCGCGTCACTCTTTCACTAAAATTCTACACTTACTTATGTTCCCCCTTTATGTGTGCCATGTTCTAATGTACCTCTGATACTTAGTCAATCATTTTTCCAGTCAACATTACCACACACTAATGTTATTTCCGCCCCTAGATATGAGTACTCATACCTTATCTCTCCCAATAATAAAGAATAAAGAAGTAAAGAATGACTGTACATGAAATAATACTTCTACATCATGGGCGTTATTCTTCTGTATGCAACAAAATTTCAAAGTAATCATTCTTAATATCTTCTTCCATCTTGTTCCAGTCACTGAGCCCCTTCTTTATCTTTTCTGGAATGTCCCCAAGCACTCCATCCATCTCATCCAAGGTCATATCTTCCCCCTCTTTCATTATCACTGTGAGAAAATTTTCCAAACTAGAAACCATTCCATCCATGACATCCATTCTTCATGCTATCAGTTTTCCAAGTTATTTTATCTTCTCCTTGTGAGGATCTCGGGCTGCTGTGAGTGCATCGCACTTTTCTGCTAGTAATGTCAGCCTCTCCTCTCATCCCAAAGTTTCATTTTTCTTTGCAGTAAGGACCTCAGTTTTTTCAACCAATATCCTTGTTTTAATGATCATCTCTAGATCTACACATACATTTAGTGCCATGTTTTCCTTCTTCTTTTCATCCTTCAATGTTTGGAGTAGAGAGTCATACCCAACTATTCTACGCACTATTGGTTCCTTAGTCCTTTCCTGCTTAGTTGTTTCATCCCCCTTTAGTCTCTTTCCTCTCCCCTATAACTACTTCTAATCAATAATTGGACACATAGTCTTGTAATAATTACAAGGAAGAATGATAGTTCTTATTTGTCTGTTCATCAATGTCTGGAGTGCACATCGATAATATCCTTTCCCCAGCTCTACCACAAAATCCATAATCTCCTTCCTCTTTTCTCTATCCTTCTGCTACCCTGTAGTCAAATGCTTTCCATATGTGCTTTTAAACTTGTGTTATCTTCCCTGAGCACCCTCATAGTAGATTATTTATCAACATTCATGCACGTAAGTTTGGCTAGCCACCTTATTCAAGGCATTGTTTTCTAGTTCATCTGTAAACTCAGTGGGCCTCACCATCTAATGCATGTAGCTCGGCCTTTTTCTTCATTTTCCTCCTTAATACATGCATCTTCCTTCACATCAAACTCGATATCATCAATGTGCATCTACATACTTCAAGAAAAAAAAATCCTGGTGTACAATGTTTACTGGTCATGGTCCATTATCTCCCATCCATAAAGCTCCTCAGGCTCCAAAGTGTTTTGAGAACTTGACAAAAATGATCCTTGTAGGGCTCATTAATATATCCAAGTTGTAAGAGTATTATGCATCTTTTAATCCTTATCTCTCCATGAGTGCCTACCCTTAGGAACATGCACCCCTTCATCCAAGTTCAAGCCGCCTTCTCCTACAACACCTACTTGTTCATTCGTAGACTCGCCAGATGGTTCGCCATCATATTTTTCTATTTATCTACTCCTCATTTCACCACTCTGCATCTTTACACTCCTCAAATATTTTTGTATCATATTTCACCTCTTCATCCTGAGGCCCTTTTTCATCTAGTATTAATAAAATGTGGTCTCTTGTTCTGACACGTACACTCCCATCCAACTCCTTTTCCCCCTTACTCATTCTTAGTCAGCACATACTTTCATCATTTCTTCTTCTCCAGTTCAGTCTTCACTGAGGAGTTTTTGGCTAATCTCTTAGGTGGTTGTGAGGGTCTCATGCTTGCAATTTGTGGCTTTTTCCTTCTCAATACCCTCCTTAAATGATGTTCTTCGATGCCCTCACCTATCTCCATTCCTACCACACCCATATCCTCTCTCACCTCTCCAACTTCTTCCTGACTAGGAGGGTTTTTCTCAATTATGGTTCCTATAGTTGGTTTTCCTTGACTCATGGTCCAATGTGCCAACATCCTCCAGTTCTTCATCAGAATTATTATTTTGATGTAGGGGGTCTTCATCTGCTACAACCTTATGCCCATGGTGTGTTTCCCCTTCAGTAGTTTGGGGACCCTGAATTAATTTTCAATATATTTTCATTTTTCAAGTTTGGGCTTAAGGTAGATATATACCTTAGCCACTGTACCACCTTCCCAATTCACCAAACTCATAGATTTATTGATATCATCAAAGATCATTGTTTCTATGTATGTGGACTTACCTGGATACACATGTAAGTCTTCTGCAAAGAGTGTGGTACTCACAGTCCACTTTATCTGCATCAAATTTTAATTCTGTACATTTGAAAAATGTTCAGAGGCCTGGAAGTAGCACGTTGTGAAGGCATATGGGAGCTTTTCACCATGGACTCCATTCTCATGTCTTCATTCTAAATCTTACCAATACATAAGTGTTGGAATACTGCAAACTCTGCTTCTCCTATCGAACCAAAGGGGGTAGGTCCTTGGGTATGTGCCATTCATATTCAAATGCCTCTCTAACATTTTATACCAGAACTCCAATCTCTTCTTATACGGTCCCCCAATGAACCCCTCACAAGTGTATTTGTCAAAACCTCTATCAAGGATTTCTTCTCCTTTGAATACTACCAAACTTTTTTTGGGTCATCTAGAACCCCAATCTCAGCAAAAATCAATTGAAAGAAGGATAATGGTGCCAAAACTAATTTTATCCCCTTTTTTACTTCCTCAATAATACACTCAGCTATAAATGATTCCAGGTTATAGACAATACTTTTCACCATCCTCTTTGATAATATTTTCGTGATGTGCAGCCATCACCTGATTACTTGTGCCCCATGCTTTCCTGATTAAATTTTGTAAAAAGTGTGTGCAATCTTACCATGACCATAGGATAATTTACTTAGTTTCTATGGGCCATCACGTCCCTTCCTTTTTATATTTACAACTCCTAGAAGTGGCTTCTATGTTTACATCATCCTATCAGGTCACTAGGAATCTCTATGTTCGAAGCTCCTTAATCCAGTCAGTAAGCCTTCCAATGAAAGGCGTGGTGAGCCTAACCCTTCCTCCTAGAAAAATAAAATAAGTCCTCATGGACCCTTGACATCAACCATTGGTAAATTCTTTCTAACTTTTTGAAAATATGGGAGCTCATGTAATTTGTAAAATACCAACTTTTTCAAGCAACCTCTCACCATATTTTTCATAAATGGGCTTGTCATCCTCTATGTGCATGTTTATTTTTCCACCTTCTCAATTTTCCAATGAGTTTTTGTGGCCTTTTTCCTATGGTTATAATCACTCACTTTACTCCTTCTTATGTGAGACTCCCAATCACACCCCATTATTACACCTTTTGGGTAGTGTATTTCTGAAAATTTGTCTTGGGGCATCCTTGATTCTATTTCCACTTCCTTTTTGCTTCTTGCCCCTTGTATTGGCTACTAGGTGCTCATTTTGTTGTCATTGTGATGGATTTATAACACTTCTTGCACTAGATTTGATCTCTGTAACTTAAAAATTGTGTGCCCTATATTTTCCTTGAACCCTAGCTCACATATTTTCTCCCCCACATGCCTTCTCTTAACTCAAACACCTTCTCTGATGGAGCTCTAACCAATGTTGTGCACAAATATTTCTGGTCTAATGCCTGTAATATCCCCCCATGGACTTTCGCACTCAAATTGCTCTTTTCTCGCTCTTCGAGCTCAAACTCTTTAAAATGCAAGGTAAAAATAATATCCCAATCCCAATCGTTTATAAATTTGCAAATTTCCCCACATTTATTGTTCTCCATCTACCACTATACTCAAGATTAAATGGTGTTTCTTTCCTTTTTCTGCACTTCACAAATAATTTTTGAACGCTAAATTTTCACCACCCCACTCGTAACCTTCCAACGTGCCCACTATTCTCAGCCACATACCTCCTCTCTCCCCCTCCATGGGCTACCAAAGTACAAAACCTCATGTGCCTAATACCAAGTTTTTTCCCATGATACTTCCTACCTCACATTACACTATGTGTTCCATCCTTCCACATGTGGTCTTCTATCTAAACAATTTTTTTGATCCGCAACTTTATTTCAAGCACCTGCACCATATTTATTCTATGCATACCCATATTCTAGAGGAAGCATTCAATCTCTTCCCATTTGGCCCATTTAACATGTATATGCTCTCCACCCCACACTAAACGTATGTGCAGTCCTCTTTGCATGAATTCACTTAGATAGTAATTAGGTACTGGCGCGCAAGCATGCTTATTACAACAAAAATACTGAAACTAAATTGAAAAATCATAGCAACAATAAAAGGAAACATATATAAAGAAAATACATTAAAGGGAAACCTAATCTAAATTCCAATAAAGAAAATGCTTCCTTATTACAAACACCAAGAAGAATTATTTATAGTAGGGCTTCAGCCTACTCCCATTGAAGTACCCAGGCAAGAAAGTTTCATCCAGCGCCTATAACTGGAAAGTTCCTGATTCCAATATCTTTATTACTACAAAGGGTCCCAACCAATGAACTTTCAACTTCCCAGGGTGGTGTGCAAACTTTGAATCATACAAAAGAACCATCTTTCCTACCTCACATTCCTTATTTTGAATATGTTTATCATGTCATGTCTTTTGTCTTGATTTTTCTATCTTCTAACTCCACCGAGCAATAGCACACTGCTCATCCAAATGCATCAATTTCTCTATGCACTCCTTAATAACTTTTTCATCATCCAATCCTCCTACGCACAATAATACGTAGGGATGGAAACATGAATTCCATAGGAAATACAACATTCATGCTAAAAACCAACTAAAAGGGTGTGGCATTTATTCAATATTTTGTAAGTGGTCATGTATGCCAAAGTACAACAAATACCTTATCATCCTAATCTTTCCTTCCAACATCACATATTTTTGTCAATGTATGTCCCAATATCTTGTTGAAATCCTCAACAGTACCATTGGCCTGTGGATGATAGGGGGTTTTCATGTGGTGTGCCACCATAAACTCTACCAATAATATTATGATAGTATCATTAGGAAATGAGTATCCTATCACTTTAAACCTCAATGGACATCCATACCTATTGATAATGTTTTCCCATAGAAATCTTGCTACTGTAGCTTCCGTGCAATCATTTATAGGAACTGCTTCTACCCACCTTGTCAGATAGTCTATACAAATTATAATATAGCGCGCGCTAGTCCTACGTGCAGGTGGGGAAATAGGACCCATAAAGTCAATCACCCATTTCTCAAAAGGTTCAACACTTATCAATAGGCCTCATAGGGATCTCATCTCTAGTTCCAGGCTTCCCAAGGTTCTGAAAATGATCACACGCCTTGATATAATCTTTAGTATCCTTGTACAACATTTCCCACCAAAGGCCAACCATAAGAATCTTGCGCACGGTGGAATTTCTTGCATAATGACCTCCTCAAATCCACCATGAGATTTTTCCATTATTACCTTATGGTCATGATCTAGTACACATCGGTACAAAACTTCATCATGAACCTAACTTATACAAATCTCCACCTATCAACTGGTAAGGTGTCATGTGTATTGCAAGTTATTTCTTCTCTAATGTCTTCATTCCCTCAAGCGCTGTCACAGTGCATCAAAAATACAATGCAATATCTTCCAATTCAGTGGGCACGTGATTCAATATAAAAATTTTGCATATGGCTCTACATGTCCTCAATTCTCTACATCCTCACCATAATTAATTCTTGACAAATGATTAGGCCCTGAGTTACTCTTTCCTATTTTGATAACCACTATAAACTAAAACTCCTGAAATAGTAGTATCCACCTGTAAATGTACCCTTGCAAAACATGGGATTGTTGAAAAAATACTTAAGTGGCATATGATCTATAAAGAAAATAAAAGGTTTAGCCAATAAGTATTTTCTGAACTTGTTGCAACTTGTAAATCATGGACAAAGTTTTGTGCTCAGTAGTTGTATAGTTTTGTTCAGGTGGATGTCAAATTTATTCTTGTAAAAAAAAATAGGATGGTCTACAATTCCTTCACCAAGTTTTTGCTAACATAGCTCCAATCGCTATCCTAGAAGTATCCACATGAACATGAAATAGCTTGTCCCATGAAGGAAAGTGCAAAATTAGGTGCAGTGATCAAAATTTCCTTTAGTGTTTTAAACATTTGTTGTTGCACCTCACCCCAATAAAATTTTCCCTTAGCCTTTAAAAGTTCCTCCAGGGGCACAAAAATATTTAAATAGCCCTTAATTAATTTCATGTAATACCCTATATGACCAAGAAATCATGCACACTTCACTTTGATTGTTAGGTTATTCAAATCCAAAGATTACAATGACCTTGGTTGGATCTACCAACAAACCTTCCTTATAAATAATATTCCCAAGCAAAGTTCCAAAAGGTGTCAAAAAGATACATTTCTTAATATTCAAGGAGATGATTAATTGTCTGCACCTTTCAAACATAAATCTCGAATTGTCACAATGATCCTTAACCAATCCATACATTGTCCAATCATCAAGATACACCTATAAAAACTTATGAATAAAGTCCTGAAATGATTGCACAGTAATGCGTGAAAAGACTACAAGTGCATTCTTCAATCCAAAGGGCATAACTGTGTATGAAAAACTTCCCCACTCAATGGTGAAATTTTTCTTTTCCTAATCTTCCTTTTCTATGCACACTTGATGATATCCTAAAAATCCATCAGTAAAAGAGTAGATCTCACACCCTGCAACTCCTTCCAGGATCTCCTCAGTAAATGGGGTAAGAAAAGGATCAATAACACATGAAGCATTTAATTCTATGTAGTCCACACAGATTATTATCCTTCCATCCTTCTTTATACTAATGACCATGGGACTTGCCCACTCTATATTCCTTAATGGGCTCAATTATACTAGAATTTCAACATCTTATCAATTTATTCCTTCACCTTGAATGCATATTAGGATTCATCTTGTATAAGTATTTTCCTAATTGGGCACACACCTTCTTTAAGTTTTATTTGCATATTTCCTATATAAGGGAGAACTCCTTTTAACTCATAATATCTACATGGAAATAATTCCTGGAATTCATGTAAGACCTCAATAATCTAAGCTACCTCCTACTCCGACTAGTAATCACCAATGATTGCCTCTTTAGGATTTGTATCTGTCCCAATGTTAACCTTTTTTGTTTTCATAGGTTCATGATACGCATGCACCTTCTCATCTATTATGTCCATCACTTCGTGTATATCTTCACTCTAGTTAACATCCATTTTCCTCATCATCATCATCATCATCATCATCTATTGTGCATACCAATTTACCCTTTTATTTTTCTTCCCAGGTGTGGAGAATCTCTTATTCTTCAGTCTCTTCAAGTTTAAGGTGCGCCTCTAAATCTATCTCACCAAACATATGTAATATAAGTTCCTCATCCTTCATAATATCTCCCAGAGTAAGTTTCTTCATAATCTATAGTGCTTCATTGACCCTTGGTTTAGTAGAAAACTAATCAAAATTATGGATCATATTTGAGGTCATCTCTTACCAATTAACTATTTCCTATGTCAACTGTGCATGGACATACCATGCATGCGTGTAGATGCTTAGGGTGGTGTATAACTTATATACCCAGAGTGATGGTGGTAACGCCTCCTACCCCTCCATCCATATTCTCTCACACTTCTAAATGTGGCACGAGTTAGAATCCTTAACATGGAATTTACATATCTGTGAAGTTAAATTGATCCTTAGAAACCTAGTAGAAAAGGTGATTCTTACCTTTGACCATTCCTATAGGTTGTCTTTGTGTGTATTCAACCAACGTGTTACTGTTCCGCATAGGGTATAAACCAAAATATTTCTTATATCACCCTCATCATTCCACAAGGCTTCCCAAAATGAAAAAATATATAAATATTCCCTTCACTAGTGTACCGAGGTACCTCGTTATGACTCAAGTGTCAAACAGTGTGTGGCCTGATCACGGGAGTAACATTATTATTGATCTCTCACCCAAATACTTCATAAGTTATATGCACCTAGTTGTAATAATAAATACTTTTAGTATCACTAAATAAATGAGCATCATCCCATTGAATCAATCCTTCCTTAGACAACTCAACTACCTCGGGATATTTTATTATACACACGTATATGTTGTTCAATTCCTCATCTCTAAAAGGCTCAACATACAAGGTAGAATTTTCATTTGTCAAAGGTATGATGACACACTATTCTTTATTTCTAAAGCTAATGTAAACCCCTTGTTGAAGTGAAAATCTACATTATTCACATAGCACAATTGGTGCCCAAGTAACACTAGGAAACTATCTGCCTCTATGAGCTCCAATACTTCAAAATACTAAGTAAACTTGGCTCCTTGAATCATAATAGTCGCATCTTTTAATACCCCAACATGATTATCCCTAATTCTATTTTCCACATAAAACACATTCAAAGAAGGCTATAATGGTGGTCTTCTCATCTGATTCCAAGAATTCAACATGAGTACATTCCATTTTGTACCTGTATCTATCAGAATGTTTCTCAAAATCCACCCATCAATGACCACATTCAATGCAATCTCTTTATCATACTTGCAATTATGGGGGGCAGGTTTGCATGATGTGTCTACCTCTCATGCTCATTACCTGTGTGCGGTATTTTTCTCTCAACCACTCTCCTCACAAGGGGATTATGTTCTCCTGATTGCATAACATTCAACATACCTCTTTTAATTCATCTACATCCTTATATGGGATTTCAACCTTCTTTTCTTGTTCCATCACGTGCATCTGTTCCTTTAAACTTTAAATCTCTCTCTACAAATTCCTAATAATGTCCATAATATTTAAGTAAACTTTTTTCAAATGTTTAGCATCATGGTACTTGGCATTTATTACTACTTATTTTTTGTATATTTGGTTTATACTTCAGAGGTTCACGGGCTGCACATAGCCTCAACACGTGTTGTAACTAACACTGGTTATAATCCAAAATTTAGTCCAACCTTACGACATACATTAATGTCCATCCACACATGATCTATCTTAATCATAGATTACTCCCTTATCTTACTTATGTTTCTTTCTCTTATGCTCATACAAGTTTGGACATTCTTAAAACTTCTGTGGTTTCTGCCCACACCATGAGAAAACCACATTCTAAGGGCATTCACATTGATGATGATAAGTAGATGTCCATAAGTAAAACAAGTTCATATAGGAAATCCTCCTCCTCCACTACCCACAACCACGACCTCTATATCCTCCATGAACAGCCTTCTATTCCTGGTTATCCCCATTATTGTTTTACAAATTTTACAGAGAGGATACCATGAACTTAAAGGCGTTCATAAATCACTTGGAGAAATGAAGATAAAGCTCAAGGAAGGTGCATGCCCTATTAGGAAGTGACCTTATCGAATGAATCCCAATTTGCGCGAGAAAGTAAAGGAGGAGATTGACAAGATGTTGAAATATGAGATCATTCGACCATTGGATGAATCAGAATGGGTCAGCCCTATGGTGATAAGCATAAAAAAGGATGGTAGGATTCAAATTTGTGTTGATTATAGAGAGTTGAATGCAACATGTGTTACAAATCCCTTTCCTATGTCATTCACAGAGGAAATATTAGGAGTGGCTGGGTGCGAGATATATTCATTTATAGATGGGTTCTCAGGGTATCATTAGGTTAGGATTGCCCCGGAAGATCAAGAGAAGACCACCTTCACTACTGAATGGGGAAGCTTTGCCTATATTGTGATTCCCTTTGGATTGAAGAATGCACCTACTGTATTTTCAAGGATATTGGTACAAGCATTCAAGGATTTTATTCACAAATTCTTACAGGTCTATCTTGATGATTGGACCGTTTATGGGCTAATTAAGGATCATTGTGACAATCTACGCTTAATGTTTAAAAAATGTAGACATTTGAGTATCTCATTGAACATCAAGAAGTGTATCTTTACTACTCCCTTTGGCATACTTTTAGGACACATTATCTGCAAGGAAGGGTTGCTAGTTGATCAAGCTAAAGTTGTGGTCATTTTAGGCTTGAAAGCACCCTCTAGTTAGAGAGAGGTGCACAGATTTTTGGGTCATATAGGGTATTACATGAAGTTTATAAAAGGGTATTCAAAATTTTCCACACCCTTGGAAGACTTACTCAAGGGAAAAGGTACATTCTATTGGAGGGAAGCACAATAGCGCGCATTTGAGATAATGAAGGAGAGGCTTACTACCACACCTATCTTACTTTCCTTCATGGGATAAACCTTTTCATCTTCATGTGGATGCCTTTGGCATGGCCATTGGTGTTGTTTTAGCTCAACCTGGTGAAGGTATAGTAGATCATCCCATTTTTTTTGCTAGTAGGAAGTTGACCCTTGCATAACAAAATTATACCACTACAGAGTGCGAAGCTTTGTCCATGATCTATGCCTTGCAAAAAATTTGTCAATATTTGTTGGCCCCACCATTTGTGTTTTATATAGATCACATGGGATTGAAGTATTTGGTGAACAATCCCATTTTACAAGGGTGCATATGCCAGTGGATACTCTTATTTTAAGAGTTTGACTTTACAGTTGTGGTAAAACCAGGTAAAAGCAATTCTGGACCGAATCACTTATCTAGAATTCAATCAGGAGAAGAGGCACAAACAATAGAAGAGACCATGTCTGATGCACATCTGTATAGGTTACAACACACGCCATCGGAATTAGAGGACATTACTGTCTTTCTAAGGATTGGTATGGCACCAAAAGGCATGATAGATTTAGAGAAGAAGCAACTTGCTATACGTGTGACACCATTCATGTTAATCAATGGTGATTTATAAAAATTAGGTAGAGATGAGGTGTTATACCATTGTGTATTAGAGCATGAATGAAAGGATATAATGGAAGAAGCACATGGTGGTATTGCAGGTGGCCACTATGCAGGTGATACCACAGTGCACAAGATCCTACTTGCTGGTTTGTGGTGGGAAACATTGTACAAGGATTATAAAGAGTATTGTAAGGCATGTGACCATTGTCAACGTCTAGGTCGACTAGGACAAAGGGATGAGATGCCTTTACGACCCATTATAAGTGCAGAACCCTTTGAGAAATGGGCGATTAACTTTGTTGGGCCTATTTCACCAGCCTCACGCAAGAATGGATCGCGCTATATCATCACTTGTATAGATTATCTTACCAAATGGGCAGAAGCAGCACCTACAAAGGACTGTACAGTGGCTACAACAACAAAGTTCTTATGGGAGAATGTTCTTACAAGGTATGGTTGTCCTTTAAGTTTAACAAGTGATATGGGCACACATTTTTTGAATGAGACAATAAGAATTATGTTAGATGAGTTTATGGTTGCCCACCATAAGACTACACCCTATCACCCTCAGGCAAATGGAATTGCTGAGGCTTTCAACAAGATTTTGAGCCACACATTGACCAAGATTTGTGATGTTGGAAGGAAAGTTTGGGATGATAAAGTATCTACTATTCTTTGGGCTTATAGAACAACATACAAGAGATTAAACAAAGCCAAACCTTTTCAATTGTTGTTTGTCGCGGAAGCTGTTCTTCCTATAGAATTTATGTTACCTTCTTTGCACATTGCGTGCGCTGGAGGTCTAGCTGATAAGCAAGACTTGGAAGAATGGATTGAGTAGATGGTTCAACTAGATGAGCACTGAGCCATAGCACATTGGAGTTAGAAATAGGAGAAAGTGTGCCAAAAGGCATGGCATGATAGACATATTAGGGATAAGAAACTTGTGGTTGGACAAATGGTACTTTTGTATGACTCTAAGTTTTTGCGCCATCTAGGGAAGCTCAAGGTGCATTGATTGGGGCTGTATATTATAACTCATATACTTGAGTAAGGTGTTTTCCAGTTAGAAGCAATTGATGACACGAGGCTTCCCGATTATTTTAACGAGAGTAGGTTGAAGCCCTACTATAAATAAGTCTTCTTGGTGTTTGTAATAAGGCAGTATTGCCAGATAGATTAGGTTTCCCTTTCTACATTCCCTTAATGTGTTTCTTTCATCTTCGCTATGTTTTTTCAATTTAGTTCTTGTTTGTGTGTAATAAGCGCACTTGCACCATGAAGCTAACTACAATATGAAGCATGTTGATGCGCAAAGAACTGCGCATAATTTTAGTGTGGGGTGGATTGTTGGTGACTCTCAGGTATATGCTGCGAAGATTTAATGTTGTGGGTGTTGAGAAAGAAGGTTGCTAAGGGTGATTGACAAAATATTGATTCTTAAAGATAACTAAGGATGGAGATGAATGAGGGAAAGTATAATGCGAGGTAAGCAACAACCATGGTAACTACCAGGAGATGGTACAGTGATGAGGTACTCGGGCGCTAGAGCATGCACTGAAGAGAATTCTGTGACAAAGGGTAAAAAGGCATGCTAGAAGGTTATAAATTTTGGTACAAAGATGTACCGTGTAGAAATGAAAAAAATGGGTAATAAATGTGGAGAATTTGGTAGGTGGAGGAGTAATTAATGCAACAAAAAGTGGAAATCTATATAAGAATGGGATGTGATTTCATTTTTACCCTTGCGACTACGAGAATTTGACAAAGAGCTACGTGTGAAGATCCAAGTAAAGTGATTCAAGGTGCAAAGCAAGCGAACCAGGCATGAAAGATAGATCTTTGCATTGGAAAGGCTTGTATCCCCATAGGAGAACGGTTTGAATGAAGTAGAGTGACACAACAGAGCTAGGGCACACAATTTTGTGATTGTAAATTAGGGCATGGTTTAATCAAGTTAGGGTTTGAAGGAAACTAATAAAAAATTGCAGCAGAAGGTCTATAAAATAAAACCCAAAGAGAAGAATGGCTCCAAAGAAGAAAGCAACGCCAGTAAAGGAAAAGAAGGTGGTAGTAAAAGAAGAGGAAGAGATGGCCCCGGAAAGTAATTTTTTAGAGATGCAGTACCCTCAAGATGTAATTGTGGGCTAGGAATGGGATACCCACATACGAAAAAGCAAGATAAACGAGTATAACCACCGGACCAAGGATAACTAAAAGAAATTAGATGACTTTCTCACCTCCTGAACAAACAGGAAAACTGAGGATGGCATGCCAGTATATGATGACACTGGGGAAAGAATACTGAAGAGGATTGGTGTCTACCAACTGTATGAGCTCCCATACTTTGGGAAATATGCACCATTGTATAGATGGCTGATGAGCCGAGTCCATGAGGAATTTTTCTATTTTGTAGGATGGAGGGTAAGATTGACACCCACTCTTATTGCCACAGTAACTAGATTAAAGGCAACAGGTGAGTATATTAAGATTGACCTAGCTGAAAAGAGCACCATTTTAGAGACACACAAAGCATTGGGCTACCAGAAAGGACCGCACGGAATGGAAATTGATAAAATACAAAATTTTCCAGTAGTACAGGCAGCAGCACACCTGATTATAAAGTTGAATGACCAAGATCGTTGGTCACAAGTTAACTTTATGTGGCTACATGTGGCAAAGTGCATGTCAGAAGGAGTCACTTACAACATTTCCAGCTTCATTGCAGAGAAAATAGTAGAGGAAGTGCACGTAGGAGACAAGATAAGTTTTGGATGTGTTTTGCTAAGTTTGGTATTCATGGAGATTGGGGTACCTGATGACCCAGAAGAGAATATATGAGAACACCCCATGAATCACAAGTCTCCAGCTGAACGATTCAACAAGTATCTATGCAAGGGGTCTATGATGGACGAGGTAAAGGAGCGAGCGGAGATGTGGTATGATAAGCTCTGCGTGGCGTTTGAAGAGGAATGGCGTATACCTAAGGAGTTGCCTTTGGTTCTAGGGAAGCAGGTACATTTTGCAGTCTACCAACACTTTTGTATTACATGATTTCCAATGGTAGATGGGTCAATGGTAGATGGGTCATGGAGCCCCTGGTGTAAACTACCTTACACATTTTTTACATGATATTTCTAAGCTTCAGTTCATTGGTTCACTGACACACGGAGGTTAGTATTTAATGCAGACAAGGTGGACTATGAATACCACACCTTGCGGAAAACATATGGATATCTAGGGAAGAATGCATACAATGAGAATCTTATCTTGGAGATTTTGAGCATTAAACCAAAGACACTTGACATTGCGGATATCGGGGCCGCAGTGATATACCTTCAACTTAAGATGAAAATGGAAAATAACAAGTATGTGGAAAATGAGTTCTCGCTTCCAGGGCCACCGAAGGGGAGGCATGCCATGGAGAACATCCCGACGCCTAGGCCCTCTGAACCCAAGAAAGATGATGAGGAAGAGGATGAAGAGCAGGAGGATAGCGGCGGCTTGGTGTGGAGGAGGAAGCAGCCATCTAGCTAAAAGGAGAAGGAGTAAACGAAGGCTTCAAAGGGAGAAGGAGTTACTGGGGAAGATCAGGGTGTCCAAAGATTTAAGAAGGTATTCAAGTGCACAAGGGCGTAAGGAGAAACCCAGCAAGTAAAGGAGCCAGAGGAGAAGAAAAGAAGAAAACTCAGGCTAGGCAAGGAAGCAAAAGAATTTGAGGAGAAGGCACCCTCATCTCTAGTAGAAGAGGAGCCTCAACACATGGAGGAGGAGAAAATGGAAGGAGGAGAAGGGGAACAATCAAAGGCCACACAAGACAAGGGTGATGATACATCTAGTATTCCTAACCTTGATGTAGCCATTCCAAGAGGGCCAAGATCCCATCAAACAGGTGAGGATGCCAAGGCACATACAATGGGATATGCAAAAGACCCAAAGATGATTGTTCGCGCTCGGTTCCAGAGCACCATCAAGCAGAAGGATCTATTTAGATGGGTGCTCATGGATGAGGAAAAGGTGACACTGTGTACACGGAAACAACTTTCATGGTCAATGAACACACATATGGATGAGCCAGACTTTGATGTCGGTGAAGAATCATGTGCGTCAAGATGATTGAGGAAGGCACCTGAAATTAGGCACATGACAATCAAGCCAATGGTGATGATAGATGAGTAGGTAAGCAATGCTCTGGTAAAGGTATCTACTGAAGTAGCAAGAAGAAACATTGATAAATCTGTTACCATTAAAGCGTTGACAGGGAAGTTGAAAGCCAAGGATGTGGAGATAGCACGCTTAGTGCAGGATAAGGACCTGATCAAGAGAAAATATGACACTTTTTTTAGTATGGAGGAGGAAATTGGAGATGATGTCCTAAAGGTACACCTGCATTTGGAATCCCAAGTACCAAAAGAATTTCCTTCTGTGATTCACTACATAAAGACAATGATAAAATTAGTATTGGAGGATGAAAAGGTGCGTATACCAAAACAACCCAAGGACCCTGTAAAAGAGGCAGAGAAAGCGCAGGTTGCAGTAGAAAGGAAGATCGCTACTTATGAAGGCCTACTACAAGCCATCCATGATGAGCTGAAGAAAGCCGATCATACACTAATGATATGTACAACTCTAGATGTGCTGATTGTGGTAAAAACATTAGAGGAAGATAACAAAGTGCAAAAGGCTATGAAGGATGCAATCGTAGGCCGCGCTGAACGATTAATCCTGGTGAAGCAGAAGTGCGAGACACTAGTTGTGGCATAGGCACCGCATAAGGAAAGGTTAGATGAGCTTGGAAAGCTCATTGCTCAGAAGATGGATATATTGGAAGGGGTGAAAACCTCTATGTCAAGTGTAATTCTTGTGATACAGAATGAGAAGGGAAAGCTAACTATGGATGAGTTGGAGTCTATCATTGTAGACGTGCCAAAGAAGGTAGGAACGACATTGACAGAGTGGGATAACTTGGAAGTAGATATAAAAGAGGAATATCCATAGTTACTGCTTCAGAATGAAATGGAGGAGCCTGAGGCCTGAATAATTTTTGTTGTGTATACCTTATTCAAAATTCTTTATTCAACCATTCTTTATTTATCCATTATTTGTGTAAGTTTTGGACATCATCATTATCGGGGCGACAATGAGATTAGTGTGGAGTAATGTTGATAAGAGAAAACACTTAGTAGAACTCACACACAGAGTCTAAACAGGAGAACAACATAGGAGCAAAGGTGTGAAGGTATAGGAAGGCATCATGCGCAGAGGTGTAGAGTCAGACTTTCGGGACTTATTCGATTTTGGAGATCAGGGCTATTCTTAGAGGATGGCGTGCGGAGCACACAAAGCAATGCTGAGACTTGCGCGCCACTCTTCGTGGAGATTTTAAAGAGCATGTCATATCACTCTTGCATGGACATAAGCTAAGAATAGATCCACCACTATAGTTAACTATCAGCGATCTATAAGTTGCATACTTGCATGTATGGCTATAGTTGTAAAAGGCACGTACGTGGCTATTATTAGCATGCGACCTATTTTGGTAGAGTTAAGTGGTGAAGGGCTAGTCCCCCACCCTATATATATGTAATGAATTACTTAGTAAGATATAGATAGGGAAACATATTGCTTTGAAGGGTTAGAGATACATGAGTGCATGAGATTGGATAATTGTAACAGATCCATGCACGCATGTCTGGTATTGTATGAAGCTTTTGTATTATTGGTACGATGAATATATGAAGAATATTGGCCAAACAACAGTGTCTGATATGTTTTTCATTATATACTATTGTTATCGTGATGATTTATACTTAAGTGATTATAGATTTGGTATGGTGTAACGATGTATAGATGGATTAGTTTCTAAATATATGTTTGTTATACTACTTCATCATGCTACCATTCTGCTACAACAACCCTAAAGAGGGACCTGGTACCTTTTCATGCTTCGGGTGAGCGCTCAGCCTAGGCTGAGTGATGTGCCAACGTGACTAGGTGTTATCTTAGAATTCTAGGCTGCATCAGCAACATTGCATTTTGCAAGATATTTCTAACCTCTACTATGTAAACATGATGAATACTTTCTTAATGTAATACAATTTCAGTTGTTTTCCCTTCGAATTATATGTATTTGTTGTGGATGTCCAACCTCTTGTTTTATGAAGTTTTATTCATTCATGTATTTCAAAACTTTGGGTTTTCATTAAATCTCTAAATATGTGGTATTTTCAATGTATTTCTAGCCTAATTTGAACACTGTCTTAGTGTTGGTGCATCGTCATTCTTCCATTTTTTTTATCTTTCTCCCTTCTCTCTTAACCATATACCCTGTATATTTTAGATTTATCTTTAGTTGCAATTTATTTTGAGTATTTTTGGTTAGTTTGTGTTGAGCTAGGAGAAAAGGAACCAACCTTCTCTATAGGTTTGTCTCAAGGAGCAAAGTCCTACACTTTGAAGAAAATCCCATGTTAGTTTAAGTATTTGATCTTCCATGTTCAATCTAAGGGTGCTACTTCCAATCTTTAACAATATCACCTTGGAGAAATATTGATGAGATGTCTCCTCAGAGACATCTTGGAAAATTTGGGGGGTAGAAAGGGCCAAAGATATCACCCTAGAGACAACGTACAAAATTTGGGTGGAATTGGTTAGTTGATATGTCACCCCAAAGACATTGTGTAAAGTCTAGAGGGAAGAAATCAATCGATATGTCACCCTAAATACTTCTCATGGGGTGTCCGAAGTAAGAAGTTAAGATGTATCCTTATAGACATATCATAAATTTTGGGGAAGAAAGAAAATGAGATATCTCCTCAGATACATCTTGTAGAGACCTCAAAGGTGGATTATAAAGTGTACTTGTGTAAGTGAGATATCAAGGAAGGCATAATGAAAAAAGGGGTGTTCTTTCCTCCATAGAAACTAGAGAAACCAATGTGAAAGGAAAGGACATAAAATATCACCACAATGAGTTATAGTGGGATAAACAAATACCATAATGGAAATATCATGACAATGATATTTGGTGAGAAGGTAGGAATTAATTTTAGAGGAGAAATCAATGCTTTGGCATGAACGGTATGGACCATATTGGCCAAAAAGGGCTTCATGTCTTATAATCAAAAGGAATGGTAAAAGGAATTTCAAGTTGTATTTCATAATTTGAATTTTGTGAATATTGTGTGTATTGAAAACATAGAGGAGTAAAGTTTCCCACTTCTACTACTCATTCAAATCAAATTTTACAGGTTATACAAAACTATGTATTTTCGAAAGTGAAGGTTCCCTCACATGGAAATTCAATATTTTATTTGTTTTCATAGACAGTTATTATAGTAGGACATAGATGTATTTTCTCAAGAAAAAGTATGAAGTGTTCACAACTTTTAAGAAGTTCAAGGAACTTGTTGAGAACTAATCAGAGAAAAGGATAAAGGTTATTCACATGGAAAATGGAGAAGAGTATTATTCAAAGGAATATTATGAATTCTATGAAAATTGTGGGATAATAATGAAAAATTCAATTCATTATGCTCCATACCAAAATGGAGTGGTGGAACACATAGATAAAATGTTGGTGTATAAGTCCCTAGGTATGTTAATTGGTGCTATCTTAGATTAGAAGTTTTGGGCTATAGTGGTTAATGTGTGTTATTTGGTGAACTGATAACCTACATCAGCATTAGTCGATGAGACCCCATGGGAAGCTTGGATGGGAAACAATCTCTTTTGTTAAACACTAAAGATTCTTTGGTTGTGAACCATATAGGCATATCCTAAAGGAAAAGAGAACGAAACTTGACTATATGTCTGAAAAATGTATCTTTATTGGGTATGGGAATGGTGTTAAAGGCTATAAGATATAAAATCCATGAATCTAAAAGTATTTTACATCCAAAATATTGTTTTCTAGGAATAGAAAGATAGGAAATTCACAGTAGAGTAATATTTGGAAAAGACTACTCAATAAGTAAAGAAACCAAAGGTAAGATATAGATATGTGGTCTCACTATGATATCAAGGAGAGAATATGATAGCTAAGAATCAGACCAATCAAGAGGTGTCACTACAATGCTATGTCAAAGGTGTTGAAGTGATAAAATGGATTCAAGAGATATCCTAGGAAGAGAGGCTTCATGAGAAAAATGATTATGAAATCATGCCAAAGTAAAATTCATAAGTTGATCTAGATGATAGTGTTACTTATAGACTTAGAATGTTAGTACAAGTTCAAAAAGGACCTAAATTTTTTATCCCTTATAATTACCATTCATTATTTCTATTATTAGTGATATATAATAAGAATCTAATGAGAAGGGAGGAAGCTTTTGGTTCAAATGAGAGCAAGTCTTGGATGAAGGATATGGTGGAGGAAATGAAGTATTTAAAGAAGAATGATACAAGGGACTTGCTAAATCTACCTCATGGAAGAAAAAAAGTGGGCTGAAAATGGGGTTTCAAGATTAATAAAGAGGACATGATTTGTCTCTTGAAAAATTCCTTATATGGCCTAAAACAATCACCAAAGATATGGAATTATAATTTTAATAAACATGTTCACAAACTCAATCTTGAATGAAGAAAGGTGGATCCTTGTATGCTCTTAAAATAAAAAGGGGATTATTTTTTCATCACAATGCTCTATTTGGATGATATGTTATTAGATAGAAACAACAAGGAAATGATCAAATATGTGAAAGCTCAAATTTCTAAGCAACTTGAGATGAAAGATCTTGTTGGTGAAAATTTAGTTATGGGCACGAAGATCAAACAGGATAATTTGAATAGAAATTTTGATTAATTAGAGAAATTATTTGAATATGGTTTTGGAAATGTTTAGGATGCAAGACTACAAACTAGAAAGCACACCCTTCCTACTTCTTTAGAAAATATTAGCCAAAAAATATCTAAATACCAAAGACAGGTTGTAAGACATGGCTCAAGTTTCAGATTTGAGTCTTTTGGGGATCCATATGTATGAAATGATTTGTAAACTACTTGATATTTCCCATGTAGTAGGATAAGTTAGTAGATATATGGAAAATATGGTGTAGGAGCATTAAACTATGATAAAATGGATTTTCATATATTTGTAGGGTGTAGACACTAAAATTAGGTCACACTCCCCTTTGGTCCCTCGATAAATAAATACCTTCATCACATTCACCTAACCATGGTCCCCTTCACCTGACTAATATTAATTTAATTAGATTAATTCATTATTCTCAGCATATTTATTATTTAAATATCTTAATTTAGAAAATGCCCACACTTACACCTCACCTAGACACCTCATCAATCCAACTCACCCTAAGAACTATTCTTAGTAAGTTTCCATAACTAACTCAAACTTACCCAAACCCTAAAAATCAATGCCTACATTCCCTCTAACCACATTCCCGCATGCTTACAAGAAGCTTCTAGTTTGATCCACGAGTTAATGACACGAGATCCTAGAAAATCAAGGGGATCTGCCTAGTTTAGTAAACCTAGAAAATCTCACCTTGACTGATGCCAGTTACCCCTAACCGTCACCAATTAAGCCGGAACCACCGTCGGTCACCTATTCATCCCCAAAACAACCTTATTTTGCAGGTTGGCAAAAACATTGGCAAATTCCTGAGAGATATCACATCTTTCAAGAACCATTTTCCGTGAGAACACACATGCAAATAAGGAGATCAAGCATTTTCTCTTGCACAGACATCCAACGACCACCCAACACAAATTTGATCCAACCAAGCAAAAAGGAATGCACATGCAGCCCATACATGAGCTTTCCAATGTTTGGTGATCCTCAACAACATTCAACCTCTTACAGGCACCTTGAACTAGATTTCAAGTAAGTATAATAGTTTACTCCTTTGGTTCATTCATTTAATTATTGTATCTTCATCGTTTGTTCTCCTAGTCACCCATTGACCTCCTTTAATACTCACCCCTCCATATTCCCAGTAAAACCTCACCAAACCCCATCCAAATAACCTAATACCTCACTCCGACCAGCCTAGGGAGTCCCTTGTGTAATCATAAGGGAGATCCCAAGCTCATTCTGCGGCATTCCCAGTTTTCCACAGTAATCGGCACAGGTTCTCTCCAACCAGCGTCGGTCACCCTTAACCTGCGTCGGTCTCTATATTTACCAATAGATCCCAGAACAGTGACTTACCCCCTATTCCCACATCACCCTTATTCACTTGTGACCTACCTGAGACCTCTGTCAGACCTGCAGAGACCTAAAACCAATTACTTGACCTTCAGATCTTATATTAACCTAGCCTATTAGATTAGATCTTTCTTATTGTTTTTTAAGTGAGATACCTAAATCATTTGAAATTACAATAGGATTTACTTCTTTACCAGCATTAAATTGTTTTAAATAGTGGAATGACAACCATCTAGGAAGTATCACACTTCTCGGATCTAGCACACGCTAGGCAGTTCACTACACATATTGTTTAACTCTTTCTGGTGGTCTTGTGTTCCATTTCAGGGAGTTCCTCCTAGCCAAAAGGAAGCTCTCATGATCAGCTATGGACTCAGAAGTCATACATGCGCAACAACCCAATGACCAACATTTCAACAGATATTCCTCCTACACCCATTACCCTATCTGTTTCGTCAATATTCAAAGAAACGTCTAAGAATCAGGTGAAACATAGGGAACTAGTGATCATGTTATTTTCTATTAACAAAATTGACTTAGTGAAAGAAAATATTTGATTATACAAAGATTTTAGGATTTTGACTGGGGTGATGATATTGATCTACAAATGTCTACTTGTGGTTACGTTTTCAATTCTTTTATGGAGTGGTAAGTTGGATGAGTAAACATCAAGCTATTGTCACTATATCCACCACAGAGGATGAATACATGATAGCTAAACATGTGTGCAAGGAAGTAGTTTGGATTAAAATATTATGGTCCTCAATTGGGTTCATTAAAAAGGATGTAAGGATAGCTCAATTATGATTCACAGGAGTGTAATTTGTCTAGAAACACATCCAAAGTATCATGATCAAATAAGCACATTGGCATGGTCCCATCGCTCAAACACTACAACAACAAGCCCATGTCCCTGTGGATATTCCTATAGTGATAGATCCCACCCAATCCAACTTCCTCTAAGTGAACCCAATCATCATGTGACAATAAATCTCAGACATCATCAAGTATCTTTGGGACTCTATCCCATGTGGTCAATCTCTCCTGATCCTACATCTAATAATCAAACAACAAAAAAATCAATCCTAATCCACCAACAATCAATGAAAAATCAATAAAATCACAACATATTTAGAATCACTAGTGACTCCAGCTAAATCACTGGTGACCCAATCAAAATCTCCAGTGACTCATAAATCGATAGTAATTTCATACGAAATCTCTAGTGGTTTATAAGCACTTCCAATTTCTAGAAAAACAAAAAAATAACGAAAAACAACAAAAATCTAAATTACGCCACCTACCTTAGCATGTGTCATCTTTCGTCGCCTCTACACACCTCTAGTTTCCTCCATCTCAATCAAATTACCAAACAAGATCAAATTAGTGTTCTTAGGTCTCTCAAGGTTCCCAAATCGCAAATGACCAAATAAGCCCCCAATCAATTGTTTATATCAATTTTTTTTCCACACACCTAATCATAGGTGATTTCTGTCAAATCACTAGTGATTCTTACCTTTATCGAAAACATTATTAAAATGGCTCCCAATCATCCTAAAACTGTCATTTTCATCCTTCCTTACAAAAATTACACATTTTTCAAGTATGTTCTTCCTTTTTGGGCCCCGAGACCCTCTACAAAATAAAAAAATCAATCAATCAAGTCTACCTTCATCCAATTCATTTCACAACCATTAGGGAAAATTTTCCCCTTCCACCATCGATTCATATGTCTATAGGCCACGAAACCATTGGTTACCCTATCACTTGAATTCTCGGTCCTATAAACCTACCTTTATGGCAACATCCTTTATTTCAAGCCTATGTTTCATGATCATATGTATATAGCTTTCAAACCCCTTGGAACATGTATCACTTGATTCTCTAGTTAAAATATTCCACCTTTGTTGAATTTTTTTTTCATGCCTAGTCTTGGGGCATCGTAAATCAAAGCAAACTATCATACACACCTATCTCATCCATTAACCTATTCAAACTTGTGATCAACGCACTTTTTTTATAATGACCCCCAGTTTGAGGGGGGACCATTTATCCAACACAAATCCAACCATTTCACTTTTTTTGTCCAGTGGCTTGTCCATCACAAACCACTTGAAAAAAAAGGGGCAAATGTAAACATTTGTTTCCTAACTACACCACTCACACCCTCATCTGAAAATCCCTAAACCTATCTCATTGTTCTAAACCATCACTCCAACCCCATAAAATCATGTTGTACCCCACCATAAAACACATTTACCTATCCTAAACCTCAATAATAACCCTTAACCTATATATACCCATTTTTACCCTCACCACCTAGCCTCTTAACCTACCAAAAACCTCCCCAACCATTTATATTTTAATCAAAAATCAAAAAACCCTATTTTGAAGTGGTTGAAACCACTTACAAGCAGGTTTCCCAACTTTTCTTGGATTGCCATCGATTCTAACAAAATCACTAATTATTATAAATAGATCACAAAACCTATTTGAAATGGATCATTAGCCATCCTTAGCAAATCTTTGTTGCGTTCAAGACCAATAAAACACCACTGCAAACATCCATACACCTTTAACATCTTTGTTCATCCCTTGGAGCATCCACAAATCTAAGGAAGGGTTCCTCAAATTTATCCACTTGTTTACGCATTCAAATTAGGTATCTCCATCTAAATTACATTCCCAATTCTTTCAAAATCAATTATTATTCCAAATCAGTCATCAGATTAATCATTATTCATTCAATCTACAGATTATTGAAGAATCAATCATTTTATCAATAATCGTCAACAATCAAGTGTGACTTTTCAACGATTCCATCCAAATCACAAATGATTCCTATCGTTCTATCATTTTAATCACATTTACACACTTTCAGTCATTTTTTCCCTTTGTTTCTATCCAATCATCTTCTTTTCAAAATGTTTCTCTATGTCGATGACAGTTCCAGGTGAATCACATCCCATTACCAACATATACGATCTTCTAATCATACAGAATCCCTTCGTTGGGAACAGTTTGACATTGTGCATGAACTTAGTCTTTGTGCCATCACCTTGACACATGAAATAGAAGACATCAAAGACCAACTTGAAATCATACAAGAAGAACAAGACGCCACTGAACAATTTTTTCTCGACTACTTCTTTGAATTTGAGCTTGTTGTAGCCCTTTCCTAGGCCACCTATCATGTGGAACAAGATCTCTTTATTCCCTTAGAATTCTAATCATTCATTGTATTGTCGTTTAATTTCATATATATCAATTAACTGCAAAATGACTTGCCACTCTTTGAGGAAGCCCATTGGTTATTGGGATCGTCCTTTGATGAGAAAATTATCAAATATTTGTCAAATACCTATCTTGTTTAGCTATATGTGCATGCAGGTTTCCTCATTCACTGGAAGGAGGATTCTCTTGCATCTTTGGCATCCATTCATCTCGACATTTCACTGTCAGTGTAGGTTTCGTTAAACCATGTTGTCTTCAGATTTTTTTTTGTTTCTCATTATCATTTTTATCCTTTTTCTCATGCTTCCAAGTTCCCTTTATATTTTTCCACATTCAACCATTAGAAATAAAGGTAATATCATTAACAGTCATAAGTTCTTTACCTTCCATTTTTCTTGGTTCTTTCTTATCAATTTATCCATCCTCATGTTGTTTCATAGGGATGTAAGGAAAATCAGTCGAGAAATCACCTTTGACAATGGTGTTAGGTGCTTCTAGGGATCCTACAGGATGATCCATCACCATAAGTAGCTATTGCGATGGTTCTTTCTCCTTAGCATGGTGGATAAATTCCTCTTTTATCACCTCGTAAGGGTCTCTATAGAGGGTCTTCAAAATTCACCACGACTTCCTCTTCATCAAGCTTCATAGCCTGTTCTTTCTTTGTGAACAAGATGGGACTCTTCTCCTCTAGGGTTGGGATATCCTTCCCAAGACCTTTGTGCATGGTTTGGGGTTTGGAATAAGTTCCAATACCCACTCTATCTTTCCTCCATCCTAAAAAATCATAAAATGGTACTGCATCATGAATAACTTATGGAAGAGCTTTATACTCTTCAAAGCTAGTTACAACATTATTAACCTTTGAAACCCTAGGTTCTTCCTTGGTTGTTATTTCCTCTTTAGTAATGAAGGTAGGTCTAGAGGGTCTTGATAAGAATGAACTCTCCCTCCTGCTATCATGTATTTTGTAAGGATCCCTTTCCTCCTTGAATGTTCTTCCTTTATGTAGATTTTACATAGTGAGTATAAGGGAGTCTAAGGTGTCCACTAGTCTTTCTTGAATTTTCATCATTTTTCCACCTTCTCTTCACCTTGCATGAAAACCTTAGGATAGGAATACCAAAGATCTGATACCACTGTAATGTCCCTTTCTAGGGATAAATATGAAAAATAAGAAACGACACCAATCCCACTTGAGAGTAATCTTATTTTTATAACAACATAATTAAAAATATTAGAAACCCTAGGAGTGAACTGTATGGGGACTTCAACTCATCATACAACTTTGTAATAATATGTGAAAATGTTGTTAAATCATTAATATAATCATGAAAACATTCATCAATCTAATTTACACCAAAGAAATAGAGAAAACAAGTGATTATACCAAGTTGCAATTAATTTTATGACAACAGCAGTGAAACCACAACCAAGGGTTGGAAATAGCTCTTAGATAACTCCTAAAATCATAGAAATGTAGAATTCAACCTTATAAATTATGAGGATGTTTTAGTAGATTTTAGGATTCGATTTTATGATATGAAAAAAACCACTAAGACTCAGAAATGAAATGGGTTAATGATACCAATGTGGATGATAATGGAAGGTGAAGGATGAAAATGAGCACACGAAGCTCCTTTCCCAAAGAACTGGAAATGTGCACACAGGTAAACAACTTGAATAGAGAGATATTATATGATTATGAGGTGAGTTGTTTGGCAAAGGCCAATCCTAGCAACCAAAGGGATTCCTTTGACGGGTGTCAACTTGGTTTTAAAAATTAAATTGGAAATAATTATGAGATTACATATAATATAAAATGACACAAATGACAAATAATAGATATGTAATGCCTGGATGTCGAGACTCAATCAATGTCCTCGATGATAGGCCATGAGGATTGAAAATGTTGTCCCAATAGAGATTGTCCTTGTCAATATGTTCAAGGAGAATATCCAACTGCTCAAGAATTTCATCCGGATTGGGCATGAGGACGATGACACATAAGCTTAGCTCGTGCTCAATGTTGGATTTCTCCCAAAAGAACGGTTGATAGACTATGGGTAGGTTGTAAATGGTGTCAGGATCGTAAGTTTCTCGAGGAATGGTCATCTAACAGAAACACAATCTATTAAAAGAAAAGGAATATTATCCATGATTACAAGATATTAAGATGATATATCAAAATGTATTAAGAAATAAAAGTAGGATATTTAGACAGGGATCGATGGTGATCAGGAAAATCTATGTCGATCGTATAGATCGATGTCGACTATTGCGTGCAGAATTGTAGATGTTTAACATGGATGATTATTAGAGGGAATGATAAGATGAGGATATTCAGGACTTAGATACTGGAATGAGGGAGTGAAAGCTAAGATCCAATTTGAAAACAAAGGATTTGAAAAATTAGATGGAATACATACCTTGGTAATGGAGATGATTTGAATGACTGGTTGATGAAGAAGATTTCTCCAAAGGGAAAATAAGGCAACAGGATGTTTTGGTCACTTCATGTCTACAAAACTCTCAATACATGAGTTCAAAATCTTGGGCCTATCACCTATAAATTTTTTGGATCCTTGGGTAGTGGCTTGAGCCACCTTTTATAAGATTGGTGTAGTTTCAACTGAATCCGCACTGATCAATGCTGATTCTGGGAAACTACATTGATTTTTCTCCATTTCAAGGGGAATGGTCGAATTTAGTTTTAAGTATTTCCTTTTATGGGATTTTTGGGTTTATAATGGTTTTAGGTTGTTTAGGATCGTGGGGATTTTTTTGGGAGGTTAGGATTGTCTAGGTTTGTTTTGTTTTTACTTATTTTTGTTTTTTGTAGTTATGGGTGGTTGTTAGTGGTTCTGGGTGGTAAAATGGTGAATGTAAGTCGATAGAAGGGTAAATTTATCGTGTGGGATTACGAAGGGGTTTCCTAGGGTGAGTACGCAAGTGTAGGAATTAGGGTCTATAGAGGAATTGAATGATGCTAACCAAACATAGAGAAACCCTTCAAATCAATTTTTAAACCCAACTCCTATGCAATTCACCCCACTTGGAAAAGCTGAATTATTTGCTCAATATACAAAGAAATGATTGATTCCACCTTTATAAATTACTACAAGTCCATCTACACAAGAATCAAACCATACATCCATCAAAACACCTCTAAATGCTCTCGATGCAAGTCGCCTAAGCTTAGATAAAAAAATATCATCTCCAAATACCTTAATATATTCAATGTTTCCAAATATCCTTGCTTGAGGTTTTTCATCCCTAAGGCACGTTCCACCATCAAGGGTTTTTGTCCTTGAAGGGATCTCAAACAAGGGGTTTCATCGTTGATGAGAGAGAAAGTAAAGGTACAACCTTTACTAAGAAGAAATAATAAGATTGAACATAACATCATAATGGCCAAGCATCCTCCTTTTATAACATAAGGGGTGTTACATCATAACTTATGGACGACCTTATAATATTAAATAATATTTTTAATATGAGCATATATGCTCACCAAACAACTAAGTAACTAAGTAATTTGTTTCATCTATTAGAGCGCTAGGCATACAATAGGAATACAACATAAAATAGTGTAATATTTCCTAAAACTAATCCATATATCTTCAGACAACTTTCCTCTAGCTCCAAATCCTTAGTCCCATGAGGAAGGATGGGATAAGGTCTTCCATAGCGATTAACTTGGAAAAAGGGGACATTACACAAAGCTACCTCAATGATTTCACAACATGATAAAATCCTTCATCTTATGGAGGCCATAAATTTTCCATGCAAACTCAAAATGAGATGGTTTTTTTTTTAAATGTATAACTTTTCAAAAGGAATCCATCTTTATAAACATATATAATTTTAATAAGAATACTATCTATGTACTTAAATGAAGTAGAGAATGTCTTTATTAGGGTTGCCACTCAACATTCCTTGTTTCATTGGATTTTTCATGTTTTGGATTCTTTTGGAGTTACTAATGAATTTCACGAATCCTTACAAATCATCTAAACACAATTGTATTCCGTACACATTCTTTAGACCTAGATGCTAGATTTAGGGTTTTCAAGGAGATGAGTCTCCTAATGGCTCGATCTAGCAAATCTATGAAAAAGGTGCAAGGTTTTTGAGACTAGTATGTAGAAGAACACAATTGTAGATTTCATTAACAGTTGGAGACAATCACCATTTTTATTGCACATATTTGGTTGTGTCATTTCCGTACTTGTACCAATTTGACCCCTTGTGATAGATTATGTGGTCGAAGTGTAGTTTTGGTGTTATGTTCACCTTACTCTTTCGATCATATGTTTTTTTTGTTGTTGTTGAGAGTTTATGTCTAGAATAATCACATTAGATCGAGTAATATCCTACAATTCCTAATAATATCTTACACTATAATAATTTTTAGTTTTCCAAACATCTAGAAATTTCAATATTTTACACTTAAGTCGGACATGGTTGCAATTACAAGGTGTTATGGTTGGTGGAGTTTATTAGTAGCACAAATCCACAGGTTTGTTTATGTTGTTGGAATCTCATTAGGTTTCTTGTATGCTTTAAAGATCATGAATGTAAAGGAATGATAGAAGACCATTCAAAGCAAAAAGAGTATATATATGGTTAATGATTGGGAGGTTGAAAACTGACAGAAATATGAGTATGCCTTCTCAACTGTATTGTTATTATTAGACTTTGAATGTCACAGGCTTTATTTGACTCACTGCAGTTATCACAAACCAAGGTCTCCAATGGAGGGAATTCCACGAATCCAATGTTGATTTGAATACACTTTCATTTCAATTCTTTTGTTTTCCTTTTCTTCATATCGTCTAAATTTCAGGAATTTCTGTGGGGTTCCCTTGGAAAGTTATCAACTTTTATCTCTCTCGTTTCTTTTTTTGCACAGAAAGCATGAATGGGCCCACGCGCTTTGCAGTTACGGCAACACATCTGAACTGAGATAATTTAGAAAAAAGGAAAAATTGTGACCCACAAATCTTAATATGGACGAAATAAATCCTTTTAATTATTAAGATCTATAACACCACAATTTAGTAGACCACCACATAATAATGCAGATATCTGTAATCACAAATTTTTATTTTTCTCAAAGAAAAACCTTAAGAACATATGTACATACATTAACAATTTCATGAATGTTATAAATAATAAAAAAAATCATCTCAACAAACACATAGACATATAGTATCGGGATTAGAATTAATACAGATATTTAAATTATATTTATTAGAAAATGTTAGATATTAATTTTAAAGTTTTTTTCAATTAAATTTTACATATTATAATAATTAATAATAATAATAATAATAATAATAATAGGTTTTTACAGTCCACGATGCCGTGGGGCGACCTGTTTTTGGTCTACAAGTGGCGGCCTGTTTTTGTCTACAAGTGGCTTATAGCATATGAGACTACCTTGTACTCACATGCGGGAGACAACTAACTTTGCTACAAACGAGGCGTACATACCCTACCCCCTACAGGGTTTGAACTTGTGACCTCTATTTCAAGAGCACATGTTCTTCACCATTAGGCCAATATTTTTGTTAGTTTTATTAAAATTTTCTTATTAATTAGTAAGAGAAGGTATCAATTTAGTTTTAACATTTGAATTTTTTTCATAAAATATTCTAAACTCCATGTATGATGAAATATTATAATTTTAATTGAATTCTCAAAATAAAAAGAATAAATATTTTTGGGACAATCAAAAGTTAAAAATACACTTTAATCATCAGAAAGACATCAAATTTAATATTAATATTAATTATTTATACACAAAATTACAACCCTTCACCATCATAACCAATTGTTATTGTAAAACACTTATTATCATAAAATTTATACCATAACAATCAAATGACACCAATTATAATGATTATTTATTGTTTATACATAAAATATCAGCCCTTACCACTCCCACCCCCAACTCTCCACAACTTTCACTCTATATAATTATAAAATTATAATAATAATCACAAATGTTATTGTATTGATAACATCCCCTTTATTAGTAACATCCCCTCCATATATGATAGTAATTGGGATTATAAGGTCTATTAGTAATTCCTTTGCATTAAAACTTTAAGATCTGTTGATGAGTTCATGTTGAATGGTGTTGAATTCCCATATTTTGTAATATTTAAATAAAAAATAAAATAAATAAATAAATAGTATATATTTTAATCATTACTCACACCAATATATAATAATAAAAATAATTTCAAAACAAGTATCAAAGATGGAGGAATGAGTTAAGAAAAAAATGATGCCACTTTCTCGTTAGCGTGCATATATACACAAACACATTATATAGTGTGTGTGTGTGTGCGCGCGCGCACGCATATATATACACGTTATATATAATATACATTTTGTGTGTGTGTAATCTACAATAAAAAAGAGAAGATTTCATTAGACGAACATTGCATGGAGTGAACATCATGACATCCTTTGGTAGCACCTTACCTTAAAGTTGACAAAATAATGAACATTTTAATCAAATAGATAAACTTACATGTACATGTATTCATAACAACTACTAAAAGTACCATGTAAAACAAGTAAATGTGGAATATCATAGATATCTTAAATATATCTATGTAAAATATGTCAAGAGATATCAATCTTGAGGTATAAGTATACCAAAAAAATCATTAAAAAATAAATATAATATAATAAATGTATCATATAAATGTATCTATATGAAATACGTTAATATATATATCAATTTCAAGGTTCTTAGCTTAGATTTTTCACAATTCAATGGAAGTCCAATTTATGGATGAATTGTCACATGACTATCAAATGGATGTCAAATTTAGTATTGATATTAAAAGTGAACAACTTACTTCATTACAACCTTGACTACCATTGTAGGGACGCCTCTCGGAATAAGTAATAATGAACCACCCAATTACAAAATCACATCACCCCATCCATAGTTAGTGATAACAATCACATATAAATCATCTAAGCAAGTAGATACACTATGATGAATGTTAAAAATTCATATAATCTAATTCACTAAAATAACAACTATCTAATTATTATATGTCATGTCTATCTTTCTATTTGCATTGACGTTATTCTCATGCATCTATGAAATCCATTCCTAATTTTTTCCTCCCTACCAATAACAAATTACCACAAAATATTGCAATTCCCCAACAATTTTTTGGTTTATATATATAATCTTAGTTATTGATATTTAGAATTTATTTTAATTTCATTTTTTTTACCTATCTAACTTTGTTTTTATTTGTCCTTATGATTTCTCTCCTTTTATTTCTATGTTGTTGAAGAAATTAAAAGACATGGAAATGATTTTAATATACCTAATAAAATATAAGAAAGTAATCAAAGAAATAAAATATGTGTAATTAAGGTTGTAATAAATATCAAATATGATCGAAGAAAAGGAAAAATAAAACATAAGACATGGGAAAGAAAGATGATAGTAAATATAAATATAATTTAAGTAAAAGAAAAAGAAAAAGAAAATGTAAAGACATGAAAAAAAGGAAATAATGAAATGAATAGGATCACAACCAATTATTGTTCTCGAATTCTCAAGGTATAAAATACTTCCATCAAATTTCATGACTAGTATGAGTGAAGATGATGTAGATGCAAAAGGGATGGATATTTTTTAGGAAAGGATAAAGGTTTTATAATCATACTAAAAAAATATGACAAGGGTATTGAGGTCGTAAAAATATAATAATGTAGAGTAAGATATATTATGATGTTAAAATGTATAAACTCGTTGTCAAGAACCAACATTATCCATCAAGGAGAATAAAGGGATTGACAATAAAAATACAAGATCCTTAACATAGATGAGACACTCTAAAAAAGATGATGCAAATAAAGGTTTTCTTCACCTAATTGAGAAGGAACCTGAGTAGGAGGGTTTTGGATCAGGTTAACTAGTAAATTAAAAGATATTTCCTTAATTCAAACATGATAGAATATAATAGTAAATGATAGATCCTACCTTCCCACGATATTCTTATTTCTTTAATACCTCATTTAAGCATCTATATGTATATTACAAGGATGAGGTACTAGCATGAAAATGAAGGGATGTTGAATGATATGTGTGTGTTTATACACACACACGTACACACACACACACACACACTCACACACACATATGTATATGTATATGTATATGTATACACACACACATATACATATACATAAATATACATATATAGTATATACACACATATGTATATGTGTGTGTATGTATATATGTATATGTATGTGTGTGTGTGGGGGGTTGTAAGACCTTGTACCCCAATCAAGACAACCTACAACACCTCAAAGGACTTCAACCTCTATAATGAGGCCAAATGTGGAGTTTTGTCTTTTAATTAGGATAAAATATGTGCTAATTAATTATATCACATTTTTTTGGTAAATTAATGAATTCAATTTCAAAAAGATAAGGAGCTCGCAATGTCTCTTCCCTGAAATCTTTCTCCGAAATCACTTGCTGGAAACCCTAACCCTAACAGTGAACCCTGTGGTGGCGATGGGGGAATCTTTGTGCAACGACGATCAGGCTTGTACGTGTAGATGGATTTGGTGAGCTCGGCTTGGGCAGCGACGTCTCCCCTGTCTCTGGTTCCAATAGTTTCTTATTTATCCTTATGGTTGCTAAAGATGGAGGATCCGTGAGTGCCTAAAACATTTCTCTAATTTCTACAGTGAGCCTTACTTCAATCCCAAACCTCTGTGTTGACGATGGGGCACTCATCTCTCAGCAGGGGCTACTTTGGTGATAATTTTTGGTGCTAAGCATGTGGTTTGTGTAGAAGTCTTACTCAATGTGTTTTTTTTCAATGGAGATGGTGGATATCATGGTGCTTCCCCTATTCGTCATGGCCATCCTAGTGCATTTAGAAGTGTGTCCCCCGAAATACTTCCCCCATTTACCAACAAGATGTCTGAAGATGACATCGGTGGTGGTTATTTGCAATCTCAGACCTGTGGTGAGTTTGCAAATATTGGAAATTTCGTTGGTTCCCCTGTTGTGGACGACAAACCTTCCTTTGTACCTTTGTAGACTGGTGGCATTGTGGAACCTGCTACGGTTCCTGAATTGGTGATTGGCAGTTTGCACAACCTCTCTATTCGTCATGTTGCTCCTCCTTTACAATGTTCCTATGCTGATGTGACTTCCAGACAGAGAGTCAAAACCCTCATGGCAGAAAATACTTCACCTTTTGTTACCTTTGGAGCTCAGGTAAATGAAGCTAAAGAAAAATTCACCAGAAAATTTATGATCTACAAATTTAATGGATTGTGGCCAGGGATTCCTCAACTACATTCCTGGATCTCTTCTGAATGGTGACCCATTATGGTAGGTAAACTTGATATTTATCCTTGTGCCACATGACTTTTTTATTGTGGTTTTTAACTTGATTAAAGATAGAGATAATTAAAATTTATATTCTTTGGGAACTCCATGAATCATCCACTGCTACACATGAAACCATGGTTTCCTTTCTTCAACCAACTCATTGAAAAAATTTCATGTTAGATCTCGTACTGGTTCACGTTTGCCTCATCTTCCACTATAATTTTTGGGGGGAGGAGAGCCTGATTTTGATTGGAAATGCTTTAGGAAACTGCTTGGACATTGATTCCAAAACTGAATGGTATACTCACATTACCTATGCTCGTATTTTGGTAGATATAGCATTCCTCAGTTTATCTACTGGCCTTGATGGAACTTAGGGTGTTGGATCGAATTTTGTCCCAACCTTTAGACTATGAAGGGGTACCATTTAGATGTAGGAAATGCTTTGGCCTAGGTCACTTAACTTTAGACTATATGAGTGTGAAAACACAAGGTGAATGGGTAAGTTTCTTAGTGGTGGAAGGATGCTCAAACCAAATATGTTGGTTGTGGGAAGTGATACTGAGTACTCCTTAGAGGATTCAAAGATTAAAGAAGGTGAGACTCAGCTTCCAGTTGGGAATCTCATGATCCCTCTCATTCCATGTGGGGTTGGGCGGGATGGTTTTTTCATAACCAACTATGGATAAGCCAATTCCTTCAGGAATGGTAGATCTGATTTCATTAAAAAAGGTATCTTCAAGAAGAACCCAAATGTTGGGAATAGTGAGATCTTGGAGGTATTTCTCCCAATCCATTCAAATGAAAACATAAATCCTAATAAGAGTGAGGGTTGGAAAGTTGTGAAAATAAAAAAAAGGAAAGACTGTCACCGCTCCTCTTAAGATGAACTTGAGATCCCATGGATAGGCTACTCTTAGGTAATCCTCTACTTGTCTTTGGCTAGGTTTTTTATTTTGGGATTTAGAGTACTCCTCAAGTATGGTCAAGTTTATTCACCTTATTTCTTGGGTGCCTATTTTTTTTCTTTGTTCTATCCTACCCTAGGATTTTGGTGGTGTATCCAGGGTTTGTCTTTTGGTCTAGGACCATGCTTCACTTTGTACCTTGTTGTACTTTATTGCTTATCTTTTAGATGTACATGGTTAATGATCCCTTAAAAATCATTCTTGTTTCATTTTGGTTGTCCTTTGGCCTGGCTTCATTTCATGTATGTGGTTTTATGGTCCCCTCAAACCCAAATCCTTATTACCTTATCTAAATTTTTTATTTTTGTTTTTTTTTACCTTTCTTTTATATTTTATTTTTCCTACTCCATGTAGATTCAGAATGGATTATCTAATGGGTGTAAAATGTGAGTAACACAAGAGATATTACCCCTAATCATTACTGAGGAGAACCTAGAAACCATGATTCTTATATGCTTATATATCTACCCTAAGGAAATATGTTGATCTCATCTCTTGCATATGTGTTTGTTGAGTGAGAGGAGAAATATAAGTGAATATGCAGGGATGCGAGAGTGATACAATAATGGATAAAGGTGATATATGGTGATAAGAATATATAAAGGGTCCTTCATATGGGATGAAGACTAAAAGGGACGAACTAGGAATATAAAAACTATAGATCACTACCTATTGAAAGAGATATAAGTGTAAACCTATGGCATGTCCAACACAAGAATAACATGTGATGATATCTAAAAAAAGTATAAGATCATAAGATATATAAAAGCATAGAAAAATATCAAGCAAGAAACAAATGGTAGAGATAAACCTAAAGGATGTCAAAAGAAGTGTGTAAGTCATCTATAAAATACTTTACACAAAAAAATATACTAAAAAGATAAAAATATATGAAAATAGTTAAATTAAATCCATGGGATGTCACAATGAACTTTAAATCATAGATAAATAGAAAACCAAAATATCAAGGAAGACATAAATGGTAAAATTACTTCCAAAGGATGTCACTAAGAGTCTATAAAGCTTAATTAGGATGTAAAGGGTAGTCTATAGATGTGAACTAACTGACCTATGTAATAAGTTCTAGATTGTGTAGGATTTGAAAGGGTAGTTGAGAAAATCAAACTAACATATGTACACTAAAATATGAATTTTAAGGGGTAGCCAAACCATTAGATTAACCGACATTTATAAATTAAGGATTTAAGGGGTAGCCATAATATCATACAAACTATTTTATTTAAACTAGGGACGTAAGGGATAACTAAAACATCATACTGACCTATATAAAAATAGGGATTATAACCTAGTAGTGTAACATGAACATGTCAGAAAATTAAAATAAAATAAAATAAAAGTTAATATGGGGACAAGTAAATGGAATTAAAAGTGGTGTGCAAAACAATTACAAGTGTCCTCGATAACTTCATGAACCTATCACAAAAAAACATAATATTTGAAAATCATGGTGTCCTCGATGTCTTATAGGAAATGATATATTTTGATGGATGTCATGACCCATCATATATTCCTCCATTCTTGTGGAAATCCAAGATATAATCCCCTAAAACACATCCATCATAGAGGGTGAGAGGGTAAGGATTAAAGGAATAGGCATATCCACCCAATCAAGATAAAAGTAAGAATGTGGTACTTTGGATAGTTAAAAATGTGCGTGCGCATGTGTGTAGATGGGTAGTCAATAAGAGGAAGGATAAGAGTGTAAATTATTGGTAGAGTAGTGGAAACTAAACTATCGATTCAAGGCAGTGGAGAGGGTAAATGATGTTATTAATACTGTTGTTTCGTAACTACTCAAAAATCAACAACTAAGTGAGAGTCATTACCATGGTGGGAATAAAAGTGTAGTGAAAAGGAGGCATGATGAGATGGTTACTATTTTTTCCTCAAGAAATTCAATTTCTAATTTCTTTATGTTTCACTAATAAGATTGATAATCCTTTACATCGCTACCTAGTGCCTCATTTGATGTATAATAAAATATAGATTAGTATGAGGGTGAGTGCAACAAGTTGGGGGCCAAAAAGTGGACAAGAATCTGAAAAAAGAAAAACACGTACGTGTTGTGTTAAAACACTCTCACGTTTTAATTTGTTTGGCTCAGGAATCACCAAAGCATAACGCGTACACGTTATGCTTATTATAAATTAAAAAAAAAGGCTCGAGCCTCTATCATTTTGCCTCCCTCAAACGTGAGTTTCAGAGCTTAACCGTGCCCTCGCGTTTTTTCATTCAGTTGGATCTCAAGCTCAAAGGATCATTTCTGGATCGTCAAGAAGATTTGAATCGAAAATGGTGCCATGGAGAAGAGGTAAGCACAATTCTTTTCTCAAAATTGCATTGAAATATGATAATTATAGATTAAAATTTGAATTGAATACATATTTTTTATTGTTACAGTTAGAGGTCGAGGGAATCAACCACAACCAAATCCTGTTATTCCTGTTATCCCTCCTGACACTCCCACAGTTGCTCAACATCCCTTGGGTAGTCAAGAATATTTAGTAGCCCAAATAGTTGAAAACAAAATTGAAATTGAGGATTTAATGAAAACAATGAGGGATGCACAATCTACAAACCCCAACCGCGCCTCTCTTGAAAACACATTGGAGGAATTACTTGTTCAAATTGACGCGGTAATGGGGCAAATTGATCATTGGACAACTTACAGAGAGGGTTGTACGGTTTACTATTCCAAAAAATTATCAGATGTGGATTTAAAGAAAAAAGAAATTTCAAAAGATATCATATGCGCCTTCTTCATGGACCCCCACACTAATTTTCCTGTTCTGTTGACATGTAAATGATTTCCCATCCATTGGTGCAATAATAATTTGATTAAAAATAATTTTTGGGACCGATGGTGGATGGTGTTTGATTTTCTACCTTGTAATAACAACGAGGTGCCACTATACTTTCTAAGGAAACTCTATTGTGAGTTTATCCTCAATGATATCCCAAATTATTTTGATTTCTGAGATTTCCAGGGCCGAGGAAAAGGATCTGCATAGGATCGACTAGGTGCATAACGTGCACATATTCAACAGGGTAGATTCCCCGCACAGAAGCCCCCTCACCCTGAGATTGTACCTCAAGCAGTGAAGGAGACAGTAGAGATTGATACACTCCACGTGCTTCAAGGGCTATCTGCAACCCTTGTTTGACATACGAGGGAGATTTCTAAGCTAGATTCTCACGGAGGTACACAAGTATTCCCTTAGGGAGTACTAACATGAGGCCACATCTTTTCTCGTCATGTGGTAGCATATGTTTGGGGCTCGAGGAGGATGATACTTTCATGCGTACTGATTTTGGTGCACCTAGTGCTAGGGGTGAACATGATAATGTCACTATGTCAGATGTCCTTTTGAGTGAGACATTTGGATTACATTCATCGATGTCACCTTCGCAAGTAAATTTGCTATGTTTTTTTATGTGTGTTACAAAAATTTTAGAGTACGTGATTTACTTATATATGTTAAATTTTTGAAATAATTGTATTTGTACATGTACATGCATTGATATTATAGCACGCGGGAGGTGCATCTTCATCCCAACCACAGGCGGAGAGGACCATGCATACACATACATTCACAGAGGTAATTTAGAATGTTAATTATGTAAAAATTTTACATACATGTGTGTGTCTATATATATATATATATATATATATATATATATATATATATATATATATATATATATATATATATATATATATATATATATATATATATATATATATATATATATATATATATATATATTAGTTTTTAAGTCAAATATATGTATGTTCTTGTATGTCCATCTAACTCACATGATATACATGTTTGATAAAGATGTTGACTTCACTAGACACCCCACCATCTCTGTGACACGTAGATAAAGGTGTTGGTGCTGCGATTTCATTTGTGCAACAACTCACTAAGGTATTCAAACAACACGTAAATTTTGTTAAATTTCTCGTGTAATTCATATTATGTTAAATTACATGTTAGTAATGTATTTCATTGTAGAATTATTAAATTATGTTAATAATGTCCTTCATTGTGTATATGTAGGAGATACATGTGACAGGTAGTAGCCCTGTTCATTTGATTCACAGGCGTGGCAGGGTAAAAAAAAATAGTTCTATATTGATAAAATTAGTTAAAATATTGTCATTATGTAGATACATGTACTTAGCTCTATTTTTGCTAATTATGATGTTAGATTTTCTGATCTTATGTGTATGTAGGGAGCTTTAACCCCATCCATTTTGACTTCGAGGGCACGGACTCCTCCATCTCATCATCTTCGTACCACCGTTCGTACTGTAGGAGCTCCCAATGACTCATCTGAGCGTGAGATGTAAATTCAGCGTGATCAAAAACTTGCAGAAAGTTTTTGTATTTATGTTAATACTTTCATTCTAGCATGGTCTTAAATACATGTTGAAAACATATATAAATTAAGTTTTGACAAAAAAACATTGTTTGCATTTACAGGCTCATCTACAAGTGAGTATTCAATGGAAGAGGACTCGAAGCATGGGCTCAGACGATCCAAAGTCATCTCATGGATCTTCATCTTCATCTAAGGGAGGGCCTTCTTCGAGCAAGGTCAAGAGAGGGATATATTTTGATGAGTAGGAAATATATATGTCTTACACATGACAATGTTTTTGTATGCTTATGTGCATGGCATTGTATGTAAGCCTCTATGGCATTTGAACTTGAAGTATATGACCTATTTGGGCATTTTTGTATTTATTATGCACATTAAAATACTATTTGGAACTTGATACTTTTGTATGATACCTTACATTTCTGAGATTATTTTCGCATGAATCTAATATGATGTGCACTTGACAATATTTAAGACATTATGGATTATTTTTTCATTTATTGGTGATGTACATGTACTATGATTTTCAATGTATAATATGCATCAAACTTTGGAAATTAATATTTATATAATGTATGTATATAAAGAGTTACCTAATATGAGTAATTATTCATTCAATTTATCAATGTGTATATGTGTATTTACCTTACTTGCGCTTCTTCTTGCTCATGGTCTCTTTGTACTGATTCTTATCTTATCATGCACTTACTACATTCTTCTATTCTTCATAGTCTTCTCCCCTATTAAAACACCCGAGAATCATCACAATTTGATGCCTTTCATCTGTTGATTTTTTGAGAATGTCTCTCCATATACATTACTCCAACGCTTGAGAATGTCTCTAGATGCAATGACATTCTAATTCAGACACTCAATGATTATTGATTGTCTAATCCTGTCCAATTCATGTTATTACCTTTAAAACTGTAGGAATTTCAAGTTATTTGGAAATCACATCACACCCTTCACTAGGCTTGATGACTACCCCTATCCTTTTTAAGGTGCTTTTGAAAGCATCCATGGGTTTATCATAACATAAATTATCAATGAATGGAAGGTCACTAAGTCGTAGGCCAGCTGACTCCCATCTAGAAATAAACAAGAAATATTTACTAGGCGATTGATAACTCCCGTGTGTTCTTAGACATACCCATATCAAATTCATTATTAACCCAATCTAGTCATTCTGGGCTCTTAAGTGAATACGCCCAGACGGGGTACCCTGAAAGCATGGGGAATGTAGGGAAGCAAAATGAATGCTCCATTAGCGTTCACCAAGCCACCCCAACATGTTGGCGTAGTTGGTTCGGTCCAACGAGCTTCCGTTTGCAAACTACAGCCTCTGACAACCCTACACTGACTCAGACTGCAATATTTTGCGCGTTTGCAAACAATAGCACAGGAAGAGAACCAGATGGAAACAGATAAAACTGCAAGAGGATTTCGAAGAGGTCCTCCTCATAGTGGATCTTTTAGATATTATGAGACGTCTCTAGGTGCCACAGAGTCCAAGAAATCACCCATCGAAGATATGGCATGATTGGGCCTTAGGGCTCTTAAGGGACTACGCCCGGACGGGGTAGCCCGAAAGCATATGGAGTGTAGGGAACAAAAATGAAGCCTCCACTAGCGTTCACCAGGCCACCCCAATGTGTTTGCGTAGTTGGTTCGGTCCCATGAGATTTCCTTTGCAAACTACAATGTCTGGCAACCCTACACTGACTCAGACTGCACTATTTCTCACATTTGCAAATAATAGCACAACGAGAAAACTAGATAGAGACAGAGAAATCCGTGAGAGGGTTTTGTAGAGGGACCCAACATGGAGTTTTTTGATCTAATGAGATGTCTCTAGGTGCCACGGAGTCTGAGAAATCACCCGTCGAAGATATAACGTGTTTGGGCCTCAGGGCTCTTAAGGGACTACGCCCGGATGGGGTAGCCCGAAAGCACAAGGAGTATAGGGAACCAAAATGAATGCTCCAATAGTGTTCATATGACATTTGGATGTGTTGGCCCAGACCGTTTGGTCCCACATGCTACCGTTTGTAAACTACAACATTTAGTAGCCTTACACTGACTCAGACTACACTATTTCGCGTGTTTGCAAACAATAGGATATCAAGAGAACCAAATGGAGACAGAAAAAATCACAAGAGGATTTTGTATTAGGCCCCAACATGGAGCTCTTGGATCTGATGATACATCTCTAGGTGCCACGAAGTCCAAGAAATCACCCGTTGAAGATATAAGGTGTTTTGGTCTCAGGGCTCTTAAAAGACTACGCCCGAATGAGGTAGCCCGAAAGCACGGGGAGCATAGGGAACCAAAAAAATCCTCCTGTAGCATTCTCTAGGCCATTTGGACATGTTGACCCAGACGGTTTGGTCCCACGAGCTTCTGTTTGCAAACTACACCCTCTGACAACCCTATATTGACTCAAACTGCACTATTTCGTACGTTTGCAAACAATAGGACAACGAGAGAACCAGATGGAAATAGAAAAAATTGTGAGAGGATTTTGTGGTGGGTCCTGACATGGACCTGTCGGATCTAATGAGACATCTCTAGGTACCACGGAGTCTGAGAAATCACCTGTCAAAAATTTGGCGTGTTTGGGCCTCAGGGCTCTTAAGTGACTATGCCCGGACGGGGTAGCCCGAAAGAACGGGGAGCATAGGGAACCAAAAATAATCCTCCACTAGCATTCACCTAGCCACCCCGATGTGTTTGCGTAGTTGGTTTGGTCCCATGAGCTTCCGTTTGCAAACTACACCCTTTGGCAGTCCTACACTGACTCAAACTGCACTATTTTGTGCGTTTGCAAACAATAGGACAACGAGAGAACCCGATGGATATGAAAAAAATGCAAGAGGATTTTTTTGTGGGCCCTGACATGGAGCTTTTGGATCTGACGATACATCTCTAAGTGCCACGGAGTCCAGGAAATCACCCGTTGAAGATATGGTGTGTTTGGGCCTCAGGGCTCTTAAGCGACTACGCTTAGACGGGGTAGCCCGAAAGCACGGGGAGCATAGGGAACCAAAATAAAGCCTCCACTAGTGATCACTAGGCCATTTAGATATGTTGGCCTAGACGGTTTGGTCCCACGAGCTTCCGTTTGCAAAATACACCATCGGGCAGCCCTACACTGACTGAAACTGCACTATTTCACACAGTTACAAACAATAGGACAACGAGATAACCGGATGGAGATGGAAAAAACTGCGAGAGGCTTTCGTAGTGGGCCCTAACATGGAGCTGTTAGATCTAATGAGAGATATCTAGGTGCCACGAAGTTTGAGAAATCACCCGTCGAAGATATGTCGTGTTTGGGCCTCAGGGTTCTTAAGCGACTACGCTCGAACGGGGTAGCCTGAAATCACAGGGAGCATAGGGAACCAAAATGAAGCCTCCACTAGTGTTCAAATAACCACCCCGATGTGTTGGTGTAGTTGGTTAAGTCCCATGAGCTTCCATTTGCAAACTACACCCTTTGGCATCCCTATACTGACTCAAACTGCATTATTTTACACGTTTACAAACAATAGAACAACGAGAGAACCAGATGGAGATGTAAAATACCATGAGAGGCTTTCATAGTGGGCCCTGATGTAGATCTGTTGGATCTGAAGAGACATCACTAGGTGCCACCGAGTCTGAGAAATCACCCGTCGAAGATATGGCGTGTTTGTGCCTCAGGGCTCTTAAGCGACTACGCTCGAACGAGGTAGCCCAAAAGCACGAGGAGCGTAAGGAACCAAAACAAAGTCTCCACTACCATTCACCTGGCCACCTCGATGTGTTGGCATAGTTGGTTCGGTCCCACGAGCTTCCATTTGCAAAATACACCCTATGGCAACCCTACACTGACTCAAACTACACTATTCCGCATGTTTGCAAACAATAGGACAACGAGAGAACCAAATGGAGATAGAGAAAACCGTGAGATTATTTCATAGTGGGTCTCGATATGGAGCTTTTGAATATGACGAGACATCTCTAGGTGCCACGGATTTTGAGAAATCACCCGTCGAATATATGGTGTGTTTGGGCCTCAAGGTTCTTAAGTGACTACGCCTGGACGGGGTAGCCCGAAAGCACGAGAAGCGTAGGAAACCAAAAATAAGCCTCCACTAGCATTCACGTAGCCACCCTGATGTGTTGGTGTAGTTGGTTCGGTCCCATGAGCTTCCGTTTGCAAACTACATCCTCTAACAGCCCTACACTGACTCAAACTGCATTATTTCGCGTGTTTACAAACAATAGGACAGCAAGAGAACCGGATGGAGATGGAAAAAAATATGAGAGGCTTTTGTAGTGTGCCCTAGCATGGAGCTGTTGGATATGACGAGACATATCTAGGTGCCACGGAGTCTGAGAAATCACCCGTCGAAGATATGGCGAGTTTGGGCCTCAGGGCTCTTAAGGGACTACACTCAGACGGGGTAGCCTGAAAGCACGGGGAGCGTAGGGAGCCAAAAAAAATTCTCCACTAGTGTTCACCAAACCATTTGGACATGTTGGCCCAGACGGTTCAATCCCACATGCTACCGTTTGTAAACTACAACATTTAGCAGCCTTACACTGACTCAGACTGCACTATTTCTCGCGATTACAAACAATAGCACAACGAGAGAACCAAATGGAGACAGAGAAAACCACGAGAGGATTTCATAGAGAGCCCCAACATGGATCTTTTAGATCTGATGAGACATCTCTAGGTGCCATGGAGTCTGAGAAATCACCTGTCGAAGATATGGCATGTTTGGGCCTCAAGGCTCTTAAATGACTACGCCCAAACGGGGTACCCTAAAAGCACGGGGAGCATAGGGAACCAAAATGAATGCTCCACTAGCGTTCACCTATCCACCTTGACGTGTTGGTGTAGATTTTTCGGTCCCATGAACTTCCGTTTGCAAACTACAACATCTAGCAGCTCTACACTGACTCAAACTGCACTATTTCGTGCGTTTGCAAACAATAACACAACAAGAGAACTGGATGGAGATGGAGAAAACCATGAGAGGGTTTCTTAGAGGGCTTCCATATGGAGCTCTTGGATCTGATGAGACATCTCTAGGTGCCATGGAGTCTGAGAAATTACCCGTCGAAGATATGGCGTGATTGGGCCTCAGGGCTCTTAAGCGACTACGCTCAATTATCAATACTTCATTGCAGTTTTTCTTGCCAGTATGATGCTTTTAGAACTACCTAGTTTGATTTGTGAAGTTGAAGTAGCTAGGATCAATAAAAATAATCAACTTGGCATGTTGTCCTTAAGATTATCCATGATTCTATCTTAAGTTGTGATCCTTCCATTCTTCCCATTTTTCCTTTTCTTCTGCTCATATCTTCTCTTTAAGTTCTTCAAGATGTTTTTGGGTAATCAAATTGACTCTTTATGACTTTTAGGAGGCATTTCTTCTTGAATCATAGTGACATCTTCACCTAATTGTTTTTCTTCACGATGTTCATTATCATCTAAAGTTGAAGAATGAATATTTATATGGCCTTCAGCTTCTTTTTGGGTACAAACAACCTTTTGTAATGTCCAAAAAAATTTAGGGTCTTCATTTTTTGTTTGATTGAAGATATTCATTCTTTCAAAATGAATAGTTGGAACATTGGTGGTCTCCCCAAAAAACTAAGTTCATAGTCTACATAGTTGCATCATATGGAAAAATCATTGAACATTAGTGGTTCCCTACGCTCCACATGCTTTCGAGCTACCTTGTTTGGGCATAGTCGCTTAAGAGCCATGAGGCCCAATCACACCATATATTTGACGGGTGATTTCTCAGACTCCATGGCACCTAGAGACGTCTCGTCAGATCTGAAAGCTCCATGTTGGGGCCCTCTATGAAATCCTCTCGTGGATTTCTTCATCTCCATCTAGTTCTCTCGCTGTGCTATTGTTTGCAAACGTGTGAAATAGTGCAGTCTGAGTCAGTGTTGGGACACTAGAGGCTATATTTTGCAAACGGAAACTCGTGGGACCAAACCAACTACACCAACACATCGAGGTGGCTTGGTGAATGCTAGTGGAGCATTATTTTTGGCTCCCTACACTCCCCGTGCTTTTGGGCTACCTCGTTCAGGGATAATCGCTTAAGAGCCCTGAGGCCCAATCACGCCATATCTTCGACGGGTGATTTATCAGACTCTGTGGCACCTAGAGATGTCTTGTCAGATACGAGATCTCCATGTTGAAGCTATTTATGAAATCCTATCATGGTTTTCTCCATCTCCATCCAGTTCTCTCGCTGTGCTATAGTTTGTAAACGTGCAAAATAGTGCAGTCTAAGTTAGTGTAGGGCTGCTAGAGGTTGTAGTTTGCAAACATAAGTTTGTGGGACAAAACAAACTATGCCAACATGTCGGGGTGGCCTATTGAATGCTAGTAGAGAATTTTTTTTTTTGATCCCTATGCTCCACGTGCTTTCGAGCTACCTCGTTCGGGCGTAGTTGCTTAAGAGCCCTGAGGCCCAATCATGCCATATCTTCGACAGGTGATTTCTCAGACTTCGTGGCACCTAGAGACGTCTCGTCAGATCTGACAACTCCCAAGTGGGGACCTCTATGAAATCCTCTTGTGGTTTTCTCCTTCTCCATCCGGTTCTCTCACTGGCTATTGTTTACAAACGTGTAAAATAGTGTAGTCTCAATCAGTGTAGGGCTGCCAGAGGTTGTAGTTTGCAAATGGAAGCTCGTGGGATGAAACAAACTATGCCAACACGTTGGGGTGGCCTGGTGAATGCTAGTGGAGCATTCATATTGGTTCCTGTTATCAAAATTACCTTGGGGGTGAATTTTACTATTGAGTTGGATCCGGAATCCAAGCCTGTCAGGCAAAAGCAAAGGCCAGTAAATCCTCATATCGAACCTCTCATGAGAAAAGAGTTAAGCAAGCTCATTGAGGCTAGTATCATCTTTCCCATCAAACACTCAAGTTGGGTTGCAAACTTGGTGCCGGTAAGAAAGAGAAACGGAGAAATAAGATTGTGTGTGGACTTTCGTGATCTAAATAGAGCATCACTCAAAGATCATTATCCGCTCCCATCAATGGAACAAATATTGCAGGTTGTAGCTGGTTCAGAAAGGTTTTCATTGCTAGATGGATATTCAGGCTATAATCAGATACTAGTAAAAGAAGAAGATCAATTCAAGACAGCCTTCACTACAAAATGGGGCACGTATGCTTACAAGAAGATGCCATTTGGACTGTCAAATGCCGGAGCAACATTTCAGCGAGCTATGGATATGGCGTTCAAAGGCTTGATCAACAAGATAGTGCTGGTATACCTGGATGATATCACTGTCTTCTCAAAGAATGCAGCAGACCATCTCTTTCACCTCAGGCAAGTATTTCAGAGGTGTAGAAGGTTCGGAGTGTCATTGAATCCAAAGAAGTGTGTATTCTTGGCACACGAAGGCAAACTGTTGGGCCACATTGTCTCTAGGGAAGGGCTAACAATTGATCCTGAAAGGGTTGAAGCGATCCGAACGCTTCCATTACCACACCACAAGAAATCTCTCCAAAGCTTCTTAGGAAGGATAAACTTTGTCCGCAGATTTGTGCCTAATTTTGCCACTCTTGTGAAGCCTCTAACAATGATGTTGAAGAAGAGTCTGGCATTCAAATGGACAACAGAAGGCAAGGAGAGTTTTGAAAGCATCAAGCATGCAATATCACAAGCTCCAACTCTTATCAACCCAGATTTCTCAAAGGACTTCATGTTGTATGCATTTGGAGGATCAGATACAATCTCAGCTGTCTTGACACATCTGAATAGAGAAGGTTCAGAGCAGCCCATTGCATTCTTCAGCCAAACCTTGGAAGATTACGAAATAAAGTATTCTTTCATCGAGAAGCATGTCCTTGCTGTTATCAGAAGCTTGAAGAAGTTCAGACACTTGGTCTCAAACAATAAAATTCAACTGTTGGTGTCTCATGCTGGCGTCAAGGACTTCCTCCTAAACAAGGATTTAAATGAGAAGAGAGCAGGTTGGATCACTCGGGCGATGGAATATGATATTGAAATCAAAGTGACCAAGCTAGTTCGTGGCAAAGGCTTGTGTGAGCAGCTCGCTTCCAAACAATCAGACGAGCCAAAAAGTGAAGAGGATGCTGTCTTGCTACTACAGAATGATCAAGAACAGCCAGCTGATGATGCATCCATCCCATGTTGGACTCAAGACCTTGTGCATTACCTCCAAACAGGTTTGTGCCCTCCAGAAGTGAGCAAAGCAAAAAGGAGATACTTCAGATTACAAGCCATTCCATATGTGCTTGTTGACGGAGTTTTGTTCAAGAAGGACATCAATGGTGTTCTATTAAGATGCATTAGAACAGGTCAAGTTGAGAAGATCCTACACGAGTTCCATGACGGGGAAGGAGGAGGCCACTTTGCTCCACGAGTAACAGCTCTAAAAATCATGAAAGCTGGTTACTATTGGCCTACTGTGTTCAATGATTGCTACTCATGGGTCAAGAAATGCAAGAGATGTGCATTCTTCACAGGGAAAGAGAGGTTAGCAGCGCTGCCCCCTTCGTCCAATTTCAGTGGATCAGCCATTCATGCAATGGGGATTGGACTTCATTGGAGTCATCAATCCAAATTCAAGTCAAGGCCACAAGTGGATTCTAACAGCAACGGACTATTTCACCAAGTGGACTGAAGCAGTGGCACTCAAGGAGGCAAATGAATCTAATATCTTAGATTTCTATGAAGGGATAGTCACGAGGTTTGGTGCCCCTGCCACTATCATATCAGATAATGCATCGGCATTCCTTGGCACAAAGATCACTGAGTGGGCTGTAAAAAATTGTGTGTATCTCAGCACTTCATCAAACTATTACCCTCAAGGTAATGGCCAAGCCGAGTCTACAAACAAGAATCTACTAAGAATCATCAGGAGGACTCTTGATGAGAATCAGAGGACTTGGCACGCAAAGCTCAAATCAGCCCTATGGGCTGATAGGATCACGCCCAAGAGATCTACAAGAAGCTCTCCATACAAGCTTGTGTACGGAAAGGAAGCAGTTCTACCCATATCACTCGAGTTGCCAGCATTAGAACTCATGAAACAGTTGGAACTAGCTGAGTTTGAACCTATGGAAATCAGGTATGCAGAGCTGATGGAATTAGAAGAAACAAGAGAGCATGCAGCCCAGGCAATAGAGAGGGATAAAGCATTGGTCAAAAAGAGTTTTGACAAGAAAGCTAAGGCCAGGATATTGCAAACTGGAGATTTGGTACTGAAATGGGATGCTGATCGCGCAAAACCAGGGAAGCACTCCAAGTTTGATGCCATCTGGAGTGGCCCATACATGATCATCGAATGCAAAGGTAGCAATGCTTTTCGACTGGCTAAGTTGGATGGTGAAGAATTGCAGATTCTGGTCAATGGAATCTATCTCAAACGCTGCTACTAGAAAGATAGCTTCTCATCCTTGTAAATATTAATTTAGATTTTCCATTCCTCTAAGTGCTTATGCACATTGTACTGCTGTTAGAGTAGTTTTTATTTCCCTAAGTGCTTGTGCACATGTCCTATTGCTTCTAGTATGTGCGTGTTGCAGTTCATCAAGCTCCTGAGAAAAATTTGCAGTCATGAGAAGACCAGCTCAACAAATGTTCAAATGGCTCAAGAACGCAGGTTTTCAAATTTCAAATCAGCTGAGAGGCTATCCAACAGACTCCATGCCCAATGGATTGCTACAAGCGGCTGGTCATTCTTCATCTAGCAGGCAGATGACCCCGCTAAGTCGCCAAAATTGTTATCCAAAATTCACCCCCAAGGTAATTTTGATAACATGCAAGCAATTATATTGATTCAGGGAGAAAAGTCATGTTTCTAGGGTCCCCTCATATTTTTCTAACTCCCCTGTCCAAGAGGAAGAGAGTAAGTTCTGAGAAAATGCAAAAAAAAAGGGTTGCAGAAGGCAAATAGGTTGATCCAGGAAAAATCGTGAAAATTGGCTAAGTCCCGCTCAAGGTCGCCTCTGGGACGTTTGGGACAGAAAAGCGCGAACCGGCCGAACCGGGCGAAATCAGCACAAACAGTCCGAAACGCAGCAAGGAAAAATGGGACAAAAGTACGCGGCGGGCGCGAAATTCCGGTTCGACAGGAAAAAAAATCGACTAATTGCTGAGAGGGTCGCCTTTGGGACAAGCGGGACAAGAGTACGCGAACCGGCCGAACCGGGCGAAATGAGTCAAGGCAGCCCGAAAAAGTCTGGGACGCGCGGGTCAAAAGTACGTGAACCGGGCGAACCGGCCGAAATAAGAACTTTTGTCCCGGGACAGTTGGGACAAAAGGCGCGAACCAGCCGAACCGGGCGAATTTGTCCCGGACAGTCCAAAAGCAAATGGGACGCGCGGGCCAAAAGTACGCGAACCGGCTGGATCGGCTGAAATGGGAAATTTCAGCACCAAAACCAAATGGGACAAAGGGACGTGCGGGACGCGAAAAGCCGAAATGGCCGAAGGCAGAGGAGAAAAGTCAACATTTGACCCGTGGAACTTCAAACGGCCATAACTTTTGACTCCGAGCTCCGATTTTGATAAAATTGGACATTCTGGAACGAGCACGACGTCCTCTACGCCACAAAAACTGGATTTCTTAATTTTAATGAGGATAGATATATTTAAATAAAGGAAATGTGTTCGGCTCCAGTCAGTAGATGCTCTTTCCCGTCAAATTACAGAAAACGCCTGCCAGGCCCAAAATAGCTGCCTGCACTCAGAAGGCCATAACTTTTGCATTTCTCAACGAAATCGCACAAAATTGGTACCGTTGGAATCGTGTTTCCGAGCCCGATGTACAGAAATCAAGAAATTCTGGATTTGATCAGAAACTGATTGAGATTTTTAAGAAAACGTGGCCGGGTTCAGAACAGTGTTTTATTTGGTAGCTGGGAGTGCATTTAAAAGGCATGGTCACCATTCTTTCTCTGCTGCAGCACATGGGACAGTATGGGGAGCCTTTTGCAAGTAATGTATACCCATTCCACTCAATTTAATGCCTCTTACAGGTGGTTGAAGGACAGATTTCGGGATTTCCACTTTCTCTTCTCTTCTCCTTCTCATTTTTTCTATAAATTGGAGTGTTGGGCTTATTGTAAAGGAGGGAGTTTTTGGGTAACAAAGCTCTGTCAAAATTGCTTTGTGAAGCCAGTGTGTTGCAGGACCTTGTAGTGGACTCCTTGCATGGTGATCCAGGCCCTTATCTTGTAATAGATTGAACTGTGTATATCATGAAGCAATAAAATATCAGTTTGTGGATATATCTTCCCCTGCTGTGTTTCCTTGCATTCTTCTTGCCCCTTTAATATTTCTACAAGTATATTGTGTCTATTTATTATGTTCTTGCAAGAATTCATTATTATTGTGTGTGCTTGGAATATTGCTGTGAATGCATTTTGCTGGATTATGGTGAACTGTCATCACCTCTTCTAGTGTGCACTTTGCCTCTGTATTTCACACATTTGGAGATTACTCTCACACCCTCTTTTTCTGGTGTATCACCGCTTTAGTGTAGGCTTTCTTTTATGTATTTTCTCTCTCCCTGGTCCCTTGGAAATTTTAGAATAGAACAGTTAGCCTGCCTGCACTGGAGTAGATTGTGGCAGGTAGTTTAGGAGCAAGAACCAGCTTTCTCTGGAGGTCTATCTCAAGTAGCAAGTCCCACAACTTGGAGATAGTACCCATGTTATCCAATCACACTGGATGCTTAGAGTGATCAAACTAGAAATCTGATCAACATCCAGGGGTGCGGTGATTCGGTGATAACAGTTCCCTACGCTCCCCGTGCTTTTGGGGTACCCCGTCCGGGAGTAGTCGCTTAAGAGCCTTGAGGCCCAAACATGCCATATATTCGATGGGTTATTTATCAGACTCCGTGGCACCTAGAGATGTCTCGTTAGATCCATAAGATCCATGTAGGTTCCCTCTACGAAAGCCTCTCGTGGTTTACTCCGTCTCCATCTGGTTCTCTCGTTGTGCTATTTTTTGTAAATGCAAGAAATAGTGTAGTCTGAGTTAGTGTAAGGCTACTAGATGTTGTAGTTTGCAAAAGGTAGCATGTGGGACCGAACCATCTAGGCCAACACGTCCAAATGGCCTGGTGAATGCTAGTGGAGCATTCATTTTGGTTCCCTACACTCCCTGTGCTTTTGGGCTACCCCATCCGGGCGTAGTCCCTTAAGAGCCCTGAGGCCCAAACACGCCATATTATTGACGGGTGATTTCTCAGACTCTGTGCCACCTAGAGACATCTCGTTAGATCCAAAAACTCCACATTGGGGCCCTCTATGAAATTATTTCTCGGTTTTCTCCATCTCCATCTGGTTCTCTTTTTGTGCTATTGTTTGCAAATGCGAGAAATAATGCAGTCTGAGTCAGTGTAAGGCTGCTAGATGTTGTAGTTTGCAAACGGTAGCATGTGGGACCAAACTATCTGGGCCAACACATCCAAATGGCCTAGTGAACTCTAGTGGAGCATTCTTTTTGGTTCCCTACGCTCCCTGTGCTTTTGGGCTACCCCGTCCGGGCGTAATCCCTTAAGAGCCCTGAGGCCCAAACACGCCATATCTTCGACGGGTGATTTCTCGGACTCCGTGGCACCTAGATATGTCTTGTCAGATCTTAAAGCTCCACATCGGGGCCCACTATGAAATATTTTTGTGGTTTTTTTTGTGCATTCGTTTTGGTTCCCTATGCTCCCTGTGATTTTGGGCTACCCCGTCCGGGTGTAGTCCCTTAAGAGCCATGAGGCCCAAACACGCCATATCTTCGACGGGTGATTTCGCAGACTCCGTGGCACCTAGATATGTCTTGTCAAATCTTAAAGCTCCACATCGGGGCCCACTATGAAATCCTCTCATGGTTTTTTCTGTCTCCATCCGGTTCTCTCATTGTCCTATTGTTTACAAATGCGCAAAATAGTGCAGTTTGAGTTAGTGTAGGGCTGCCAGAGGGTGTAGTTTTCAAACGAAAGCTCGTGGGACCAAACCAACTATGCCAGCACGTTGGAGTGGCCAGGTGAACACTAGTGGAGGCTTTGTTTTGGTTCCCTACACTCCCCGTGCTTTTGGGCTACCCCATCTAGGCGTAGTCATTTAAGAGCCCTGAGGCCCAAACATGCCATATCTTCGATGGGTGATTTCTCAGACTCGGTGGCACCTAGATATGTCTCATTAATCTGACAGATCCACATTGGGGCCCACTACAAAATCCTCTCATGGTTTTTTCCGTCTCCATCCAGTTCTCTTGATGTCCTATTATTTGTAAAAACACGAAATAGTGCAGTTTGAGTCAGTGTAGGGTTGCCAGAGGGTATAGTTTGCAAACGGAAGCTCGTGGGACCCAACTAATTATGGAAAAATGTTAGGCTAGACAAGTGAATACTAGTGGAATCTTATTTTTGGTTCCCTATGCTCCTTGTGCTTTCGGGCTACCCCGACCGGGTGTAGTCGCTATAAGAGCCTTGAGGCCTAATCATGCCATATCTTCAACGAGTGATTTCTCGAGACTCCATGGCACCTAGAGATGTTTCATTAGATCCGAAAACTCCATGTTAGGAGCCCTCTATGAAAATCCTCTCATAAATTTCTCCATCTCCAAAATTTTCTCTAACTGTGCTATTGTTTGCAAACGCGTGAAATAGTGCAGTCTAAGTTAGTGTAGGGCTGCTAAAGGCTATAGTTTGCAAACGGAAGCTCATGGGACTGAACCATCAACACCAACACATTGGGGTGGCTAGGTTGAATTCTAGTGGAGAATTTTTTTTGGTTCCCTATGCTCCCCGTCCTTTTGGGATACCCCGTCTGGGCGGAGTCGCTATAAGAGCCCTAAGGCCCTAACACGTTATATCTTTAACGGGTGATTTCTCAGACTCTGTGGCACCTAGAGAAATCTCATTAGATCTAATAGCTCCATGTCGAGACTCTCTACAAAAAATCTCTTGTCGGTTTTTTATTTCTTCATTTGGTTCTCTCGCTGTCCTATTGTTTCCAAACGACAAGAAATAGTGCAGTCTAAGTCAGCGTAAGGCTGCTACATGCTGTATTTTACAAACGGTAGCGTGTGAGACCGAACCAACTACGCCAACACATCAAAATGGCCTGGTGAATGCTACTAGAGATTTTTTTTTTCCCTACACTCCCCGTGCTTTTAGACTACCTCGTTCGGTCATAGTTTCTTAAGAGCTATGAGACCAAAACACTTTATATCTTCGACGGGTGATTTCTCGGACTTCCGTGACACCTAGAGATGTCTCATTAGAATCTGAGTAGCTCCAAATTCGAGGCCCAATAGGAAAGTCATCTCATGGTTATTTTCATATCTCCATTTTGGTTCTCTCGTTGTTTTATTATTTGCACAACGCATGAAATAGTGCAGTCTGAGTCAGTGTAGGGATGTCAGACGTTGTAGTTTGCAAACAAAAGTTCGTGGGACTGAACCATTTAGGCCAACTACATCCAAATGGCTTGGTGAACATTAGTGGATCATTAATTTTGGTTTCCTACAACTCCCCGTGCTTTCATTCTACCCCATCCGGGCGTAGTCACTTAAGAGCCCTGAGGCCCAAATAATGCCATATCTTTGACAGGTGAGTTGTCATGGACTCTGTGGCACCTATGAGACATCATGTCAGATTCTGAAAGCTCCATGTTGAGGCCCAATACAGAAATCCTCTTGTAGTTTTCTCTGTCTCCATTTATGACTAGGTCAGTGTAAGGTTTTCCATTGCCAATCACCTAAATAATATAGGTGGTTCATACAATATAGGTGGTGAAATGAGAATTTTAATAAGATATTTTTACAATATAGGTGGTGAAATGAGAATTTTTGTTTTTTGTTCCTTTCTAATAATTTAATTTTTACTTAGCTTCACTTGGCTTCAAGAATAATAAATTTTGTACTAAAAGTTCCAACCATGTGAAGGTGGAAGTTTTTTTGGCACCACTAACCTATATAAAAATATTAGTAAGCAATTAAATAGAATTTTAAATCATAAAAATTAAAACAAAATCATTTAAGGAAATATTCAAATTAAATTCATGAAGAAAATACCTTTGCAAATTCAATCCAATGAACCACAAGGATCAACTCTATTCTTGAGAGTAGTAAGAATTGCTTCATGATCTGATTCACGAACCTTCCGCAGATTTTTGTTTGCTGAGCGACCTCGATATTTGATCAATTTAATATTTGTTGTAATGACCAAATGTGAATAGTGAAGTATCTTCCGATGTACTTCATAATATTCAAACAACCAAATGTTTGATTTTTTGATAAGATATCGTCGAAGCCAAGTTCTAGTGACTACCACTGATCCAGTGGGATACTCAAGGTCTTCACCATCAATGACTGTGGAACTAAATTTGTTTTACCCTCTACACAATGAGATAAGAATTATTTTGTTCCCTCTTCGTTAAATTCCATCACAATAACTGTAAAAAAATGTCCTATGTATCAAAAAGTAAAACCGTTTAGTCAATTTATAAATACATTAAGATTTGACCATTTAATAATTGATATATCTAAAACATGGCATGCACATATATGTATGTACCTTGTTGCATTAAATCAGAGACTTGGTCAAAGTCAGGTGATGTTTTCATTTGATCTGAAGACCCTACAAGTTGTAATGCTCATGGAACTTGAGGTGTGTCGAGTTGAATTAGAGGTCTACAAGTCCATTCATCCACCCATTGTTGTGAATCAAATTCATTCCACAAAAAATAAATGCATGATATACAAAAACATGTCATGCACCTAGTATAAATAATCCAAGCATTTGCATCTGAACTATAGAATGAGTGCATATCACTTGATCCTGTAACTATCATATAATATTCAAAGTTCATCAGATGTTATTTCTCTATCAACAAAAAATATCTACGAGCCATTGATCTCTCTTGAGATTCATGGCCCATATTCTTGGCACACTAATCAACAATGTTGTTTTCATCTGTAAATTTAGCACCATCCTTGAACTTTAACTCTTCTCTTGCAAGTGCTCTTTTCACACATGCTCCTGCACCATCATGATCTCCTTTTCCATGCCCTACCTCAGTAAAACTCCAGATATGTTGTACATTTGTTTCTTTGTGCATCCTTCTTAGCCAATAAAACATCTGTGCATTCTTGAATTATGATTTGCAGTTGTCCAAACAAATATAATGTTAATCAAAACTAATGTTCCTCTCATTCAATTTCACATAAAACACCTGGAAACATCCTTGTACATATTCTATAGAATGTGTCCGATCATCACTGATGTAGAAATGATACTCTCTTAATATTTTTTGATCTTTCTCAGTGCTTTTAGGAGAGTGCATGAATGTTATATGCACGAAAATAGAAACTTGCACTGAGTTATAATATTGAGACTGAACCTCCATTTGTGGCTGCAATGTGTAATTCTCTGCGAAGTCAACTACTGAAACAATAGTACCAAGTGAGAATGTGTCCTTTCTTAACTTGAATTGTTCATCCAACTATCGAGCTCTATGTGTGTGCCTTGCATACTCATAAAAAATTTCCTCTCTGAATTTGACCATATATTCTGATACAGATAATTGTTTTGTAACAAGCTCACACCTCTTAGATTCTTTTCCATCTTTTAATTGATATGCCACCAATTTATATTTGGTGAAATAAACCAATTATTTTCCTATTGAATATATATTCTCCTCGTGGATACAAATTTTCAGATTTGGCATGCCACCGCATACATTGCACATTCCATCCAAACATGCTTTGTTATAAAAAATTGTCTTTTTGATTTTTCACAAAATATTGTCGGAATAAATTCCCTTGAAGATTTTTGTGGGAAATTTATCCCACACTCCTGCAACATGATGTCAGTATGCAAAACATGACATAATTGACAAAAAATATCATAATGGATTGAAAATTCAACATGATGCCTGCAACAACAAGTGGTACGTGAGTGATTGATTTTCACATAAAAGGGTTTGCTCATTTCAAAGAATCTTTGGCTAATGTTAATTTTTGGATTTTCATTTTTAAACTTAGAGAACAATTTTGTTTGAGTCATATCTAATAAATGTTTTGCACATAATTCACGATTACGAGAACCTATTCTTCTTTTTACTGTATCTCTTCTATTCGATGACACCCTTATGTTCTCATTCCAAAATTGTACAATTAATTCTTTTAGAATATCAGATGTATTCTTGTCTTTTTGTGGAAGTCTGTTAGAGAAATTCAAATAGTCAGTGTTATTGACTAACTCAAGACATTTACGTCTCTCTATTACTTTCATTAGTGTTTTTCTATTTAGCTTCAAAGCACTGCTTGTTTTTCTAATCAAGCGTTTATTAACTATTTTATCACTTACTATACAATTAGTTAGTGCATGTCGTGTAGCATTACTATCTTTGGTGCGTCTTTTGCCACCTACAATTTGGTATGCTTTATGTATGTTTTCAATAATTGACGCATTTTGATCAATAACATTAGATGTTCTTAACCCCAGGGTCTTCATTATAGGTCTCATCTTAATTAATTTCATCAATGAAACAAATAATTGACATCTTTGTGTGTCATTTAAATTCTCAAAGTAATTATCCCAAATTCCACTAGCTTTTCTTCTCGCATTTCTTTCAAACAGTTTTTTAGGCATTGGTTTTATAATGTTTTCATCAATTTCAATTAATTCAATTGGTTTTATCCACAAAATGGGAGGAGGTGTTCTTAGAGGTGAAGATTCGTTTACAAGTTTTCTTTCTTCATTCAATGTTTTCATACAAATTTCGGGGTTAACATTTGGATTCTCAAGTAAGGATTCAATGATTAGATTCATATCAATTTCTTCATCCATACCAACATTATCATTCAATTCAATATCATTATTCATTGCAAAATCATTATTCTCTACATTTTCATTATGTATTTCATCCCAGATTTCTAATACATTAGCTACATTTGATATAGCGGATGTACCTTGCCCTGTTTGAAGTTTTTGCATTCTCTTCAATTTCTTTATTCTTTTCTCTTCCAATTGCTCCGGTGTCTTATTATTGACTTTCCTCTTGTCCTTATCTCGATGTTATCACCCATGATTAGAAAAAATCAACTAGTGGGGTAGGGGAAAAAATGAAATACTAAAAATTCATGCAAGAATGTAGAGAATATTGCAAACAAAACAGAATGTTTGCAGAATTCCCATGAAAGAGATGAAAGGGATGTTGGGGGGCCACAATATAGAAAACAAACAAAAACGCGTACGCATTTTTGTGTTTTCTCTTTTCCCAAGCCATGCCTCAAGGCTTGGGATCTAGTTTGGATCCCCAAGCCTGAGGCATGGACCTGCACAAACACAGCAAACAACGAGTTTTTACAAGAAAATGTAAAAATGACACTTCCTCTATGATAAATCAAAATAAAACAATCGATCCATTTAAAAAAAATTATACCACGACGTAGAGAAGAGTCTCTTCTTTATAAAAATATAATTTTCCAAATTTTCTGACTAATATAAGGTTTCCATATTATTTATTTTCTAACTATGCCTTTTTATAGCTATTTTTTGAAGTGTAAATATATCTATCTTTTATGGTGTTAACTTTTTTTTGGGTGATCGAAATTTAAAAAAATTATACTAGCCCAAACTAGGCATAATTCTATACATATTCAAAAAATATATATAATTTTTGATATTTTTGAGGTAGTTAGGTGGGGGGGGGCACGGTCGAAGCTCCGTTGTTTTTCAAAACATAAAATTTTTGTACTCGAAAAATCATACAGAAAAAAATATTCGCTAAAAAAAATCTTTAAAAATGGAGCCCAAACTAGATACTCATAGCTATCTTTCTACCAAAGGGTTTTCAAAAATACTAAATGGTGCTAAAAAATGGTGGGGGGCACGAAAGTCACTCTATTATGCTTTTTACCAAAAACAGGGGCATCTGTTGGTATTTTAGTTGTTTGACCCACTTAAACTTATCCGTTTTCAATAAAATTTAGTAGATTAGAAACTAGACTCAAAATTCTACGATTCATATTTCTACAACATCTTCCAATTTTGAGTGTAACTATTTTGAAAAACTCGTACAAGTTGAAGTTTTTTTTTTTCCAGAAAAATGCGTCCACTTAAGACCCCCTTTTGGCCCCCCAACTTGGTGCACTCACCCATGAAAAATCTATATCTCTAATGCCCAAAGGTGTAGGTGTAGGTGTAGGTGTAGAAGAAGGTGAGGGAGAATCAAGAATAATATGGGTTTTTGGAGTATCCAAGGTGTGTTATGTATTAGGTACCAAGTCATAAGGAGGTGTGACAATTTGGTCATAGTTTAGACTAATAAAATCAACACAATAATATTGAATTACATTAATTTGAGTGGGATGATTATAATAGATAAATGATCTACATATATAGGGTGAGTAACTCCTTAAAACAAGGATTCAAACTTTATCCTTAATCCCTATATAATATCTCCTAAAACCTCTAATACATACCTATGGTCTCTCAATCTCTCAAAAACTCTTTTATTCTCTACATGAGTTATTTAACACAACTCACTCACACTATTAATCCTAACATGTGAGTTGTTTAATTAACAACTTATTTACACTCTCGTAAACGTTCACATTACAAAATACTATTAACCCACAAAATATTAGTATCTAATGTCCATGCTAATATTTCCCAACATTTTTCCTATTAGTGTAAACACGAGAGATGAGAAACAAATCCTATAAATGTTTCTCCTTGAAAAACATTGCTTAGACCAAGAATAACTCCATCAAGTTGTCTCATTACCCTCATAAATGCGTAGTTGTGAGACAAATTCTATTGAGGTTCCCATGCCCTGAATTCTAAATCTCCTTTGGATTCTTAAAGCTCCCATGAACCGAATTATTTAAGGTTTTTGAGCCTCAAATTCTGAATCTTATAGATTTCTAGAGCTCAAAACGATCTTGACAATAAGCCATATTGAGTTTACCTCAAACTATTATCCTTCCCCCAAGAGCCAAATTTGTTGAATATTATTCTTTCCCCAATTATCACACCAAATGTTTATTCGTTTGAAAAACAAAACAAGAATTCTAAAATCACAACATAGTGAAATATAAGAAAATACTAAAATAGTAATAATGAGGATTCAATCCTTGTTTTCTTTTTATGTAGCCACTATTGTAGATTGATTCCACTTTAGTAATGAAAGGTATGAGAATTATTTTCCTACCACTAGGAAATCATCCTCGACTATAGTCATTTTGGAACTGTATAAGTTTTCCACTACTACATGGTGCAACTCCGTTGCTAGCAATTGGTGAGAGGTCAGTGGTTGACCTCCTTCTTATGTTACCTCCATCCTCCAACTTGATGGGGTTAGCTCAAAATAATGTGAACATGAGGGTAAATTACATATTTATAGTATAAAAATACTGCTCCCAACCATTCAGATGTCAAGTTACACTGAAAAATGTATCTATGAGGAATTTGTTTTCCAAATTTTTGACAACGAATCACAAATTTTATTTGGCTTGAAAATAGAGAAATGAGACATAACACTTTACTTAACCTTCTAAATATTTAACCCAAAGATGACATTAGATTTAATAATAGTTTTTTTAAAGGCCACAAAACTATTATTTGAAAAAAATAAAACAATAAATCCAATTTTTAAACTAATAATCAATATACATATTTTTAAAGAGTTTTACCATCTATAAAAAAAAAAATCAACGTGAAATTTTAAATTCCCTTTGTCATGACTTGACCGTGAATAACATGATACCTAGATAATAAAAAAATTGAGGTATGAATATTGGACGATGGACATTAACATTGTACTAATGGGTAGAATACATGGAGGATTTCCTAAAGTGTATAGGATTGATCACAAATACAAATATTGGTGAAAGTAATAACTGATGAGGGAATATCAATAGTACTAACAAGAAACCCAAGAGGATGATTAGAAGACAATGGAGGTGGAACCACATGATACGCATGATTAGAGGATGATTCAGGAAGCGCTTTGCCATATTTGGGTAATGGATCATTGAAAATTTTAAGTTTTCCATTTTCATTTGTAGATTTAAAAATAGCAGGCTTAGGAAATTCAGGTTCATAAGTATCAATCAAGTCTTGAATCAAATATCTAAGCTTAAAGCATATATCATTAGAATTTCCATTACATCTATGGTAATCATAGTTTGTTTTTTCATCAAAATTATTACCATGACAATGATTAGGATCTAACTCAAGAGGAGATAGAAGAGAAATCAAATTGATTTCAATGAGCTTAGGCAAAAAAATGTGGGGTGGGTATGGAAATCAAGTAAAAATACGTTGTCTAGGTTGTATTTGGAGATTTTTTTTGTTGAGATACAACATTAACAGTAGGCTTAGGATCATTAGATTTCCTCTTAAAGGTAGATTTACTTTGGAATTTGTTACTAGATTGATTGGAGGTATTGTCACCATATTTAAGTTTTCCAATAGAAAGCAACTTGTTTTCATACTCTTGAGCAAAAAATGAAAAGAATCAAAGAGCACACATTCTTGTAAAGGAGGAAAGAGACTTTGGATAAATATATCTTGTAATTCATATTCATCCAATACATTGTTAATTTTAGTAAGGTTACTTTTATAATAAAAAACATAGTCACTAAGATTCTCATTAGATCATTTCTTTATTTTATTCATTTGTGCATATGATATTTTAGTTCTAATATTCATAGAAAAATGTGTCAAAAATAGATTTTCTAGAGGATTGAAAGATCTAATAGAGTGTAATGGAAAATCATATAACCATCGCAAAGCATACTCCTATAAGCTCCTAGGAAACAACTTTGTCAATAATGTATTATCACAGGCATAGTCCAAGCATGTAACATGAAATGATCTAAGGTGCTCTAGTGGATCTCCATGACCGACAAAAAGAGTAAACTTAAGTGAAATAAAATTAGGGGGAAGTGAGTAAGAATAAACCTCACGTGCAAGAGGACTATGTAGGAGAAGTGAAGAGTCAAGAGAAGGAGAAGGAGAAAAATAGACCATGTGTGTTGTAATTGATGAATTTGAGCCTATAAATCATGGTACATAGACTCTAAGGAATGGGTGCTTGAAGAGGTACTAGGTTGTATATGAGAAATGATAAGAGAAGAAAAGTGAGTGTTAGGTGTGGGAATAAGAATATGGATGGTGAATGACCCCATATTGGTGGGGGGGGAGAAGAAAGCGGAATAGAAGAATTTAGAGCCTCAATAGGGATAGCATTAGTAACTTACACAAATTTGTCTCCTTACTATTTAGACCTTGTTTTCATTGTTTATTGCTGACATCTATCTCTATATTCACACTAAATCAAATATTATCCTTCCAACCTAAATAATCTCTCGGTTCTAAATATTCTAGTATTCTACAATTAAATATGATGCGTGTTTTATATATTAATTAACTTGCAATTGCAATGTGTTATGGCTAACTCCACGGAGTGTTTTATCAGCGCATACTCACTTACAATATCTACAAGTATATGTTTGAGGGACCTCCAAAAGGAAAAAGGCAATAGGAAAGAGATTTTGGATTACTGGCCATGTACTTTTAGGTTTAAGAAACTGTAAAATTAATTTATTATTCCATGGATCTTGACATAATCACATATCCGTTTAGAAGATTATGAATAGAAAAGAATGATAGAAGACCATTCAAAGCAAAAAGAGTATATATATAGTTAATGATTGGGAGGTTGAAAACTGACAGAAATATGAGTATGCCTTCTCAACTGTATTGTTATTATTAGACTTTGAATGTCACAGGCTTTATTTGACTCACTGCAGTTATCACAAACCAAGGTCTCCAATGGAGGGAATTCCACGAATCCAATGTTGATTTGAATACACTTTCATTTCAATTCTTTTGTTTTCCTTTTCTTCATATCGTCTAAATTTCAGGAATTTCTGTGGGGTTCCCTTGGAAAGTTATCAACTTTTATCTTTCTCACATATTGTTATATAAGTTGAACCAGATTACAAATAAAAGATTAAATTAAAAAATAAAAAATATGATATATGATATATATAAGATTAAATTAGAAATAAAAAATACTAACATGATATGAGAAACTAATTTGACCACATTTACAAATATAATAACGATTTACATGAACATAGTAATAAGAATAAAAAATTCTTAATCAATAAACAAATTAAATAAACATATTTTTGCAATTCGCTATTTTAACACACAAAAAAATCAATGCACAAGAACAATACAAATAATAATACCCGGACCCGGCCAGGCCACCACCCCAAACCGATCTTTACCATATTGTTTTATCATTCACCTTTCTGTACGGTAATATTTGTCTGAGTACTTTTTTAATAAAGAAAGCAAATTGGACCAAAAAAGAGAGACCGAAAACAGAGGATCTGTTGTTTTACGATTAGAAAGGACAAGAGAATCTGAAATAGGAAACATCTATCAAAATACTTATTTGAGTGAGAACTCAATGAAATTAGTGGGAATATGTCCATGTTTGGGAAATGGAATCCTATGATCATCCCTGGATATCGAACTCATTCACTCATTTCATCATCATTATGATCCACATTTCTTATCAAATTATGTGATATAATGTTTTGTAATTAGCCCTCATTCAATTATTTCATTGTATTTAGCCATTTCTTTATATCTTCTGAAAAAAGTTTGTATTATACTAGCACTTCGTATCAAAAAGAGGCGTGATGTTATGCCGATAGTTAATATGAGGGTTTTTGTAAAGTTGTTGAATCAATTTCAAGATGCATCAAAGAGGTATGTCTAATATGGGTAGTAAGCCATGTAAGGTTTACGGAGCCGACAAAAGAATTCCAAGATTTACTAAGAGGCATATCCGACCTTGATAACAAGGCAACAAACGTATGTATCTCACAATTAATCAATCATTGTGCTAGTGATAGGGCCACCTCTAGTGTGACTTCATCTCTATTGGCATAAGGGTTGTAATACATTATCACGAACTAAGTGACCAACCTGGGCAAGATTGTTTTTTTTACTGAATGTGGATTTTTCTACGGTCGTAGAAAGAATTCCAAAGTGGATTGACCCCACAAAGCCATTTACGTTGTTGCCACCTCTAGGGGCATCACCCAAGCTAAAGACAGAGTTTGGGGTGTCATTGTTATTGGCATACTAGATTAGTGAGAGGACCACATCTATTACAGTGTCATTCCTATTGGCGTAAGGATCGTGATAAACTATGACCATGTCCAAATATTTGTGACACAATTGGTCACCGATCAATAAGAAACTTACAAAGACAACTATGAAAATATTAATTATTTATAATTAAAAACACATAAATATGTATAAATAGTCGTCAATGTTAACCACGGGTTGGAGTCATGACCACAAAGTTCCCTTGACTTGGACATATCGCACGACCAATCTAAAAAATCATGGAATCTCCCACCAACAAGGATATCGCGGGAACATTGATACATTTTCCACCAACAAGAATATGTTACAAGTTCATTTCACCTTAATAAACCCCAATCTAGAAACAATACAAATACATCCTATAATGATTGATTAAGTAAAAAAAAAAAACACAAAACATTAGAAAAAGACAAACATTAATGTTAATGGGGATTAATTTCCCCTTTTGAATGCAAATTTCCATAACACTCCATTGACATGTGTAATGTGGTTTGGGTAGAGAGGGAAACATGGAAGAGGCCATCTGGAACTATAACTCTCCAAAACAAATATTAGGGGTGTTAATAATTATTAAATATTTTAAGCCTTCACTTTTATTTGCATGAATATCTATGTAGTACATTTAAAATAGCAATTATATCAAACATTAATGATAACCTTCATTAAACAATTATAAAACATTTTAATAGATAAACAATTTCCAAATATATTGATGATTTAACCTAAATGGTTAATATCTTAGGGGGTAGTAACCGACGGTAAATTATATTAATCAATTAGTTTCCAAGGAAAATTGCAACAATATCAAGAATAAGCATTAAACAAAGCTAAGCAATGATAGATAATCAAATAAATCACTAGTAAGGAGGTACAGAAGGGAACTTAACTTTGATATCCTTGACTATGTACTATTATGGGTTGGTTTGATGATTGAAAATAGTTGGAAATGATATGATGGAGCCTTTATACTAAAATTGTGATATAAATAGTTGTTTGGACCAGGGCATATGGTATGGCCCAGAGTGTAACCCTGATATGGCCCTTTCTATACAATTTTGTCCTTCTATACTTTCAGCCTCTGCAACTTCATGTGCATGTTCGTTGTTCCCTTCTCTTTTCTAGTTTGGATTTTGGACTGTTGATATTGTGTGATGCTCATTTTGAAATTGATATAATCTTCAAAAGCCTAGATGGTGAGATAAAGTCCTACAAAACAAACATTAGGTGGGTTGTGGGCACCTCTGTGCACTGCTGATGTCGCCATTAATACGAAGAGGGATCAAAATGCACATTGTTCTTTCATAACATGTGATATATAAAATGTATGAAAAAAAATTAGTAACCATCATCTTGCAACAATGGAATTTTATACTTGATACTTGACCCATCTTGACTTGACTTTGATAATGTGCCTTTGTACTTGTAAATACGAGTGTATGAATTCCCAAAAATGAGTATGCAAAGTATGTGGAGCTCAAAAGAGTCTTGCAATAGATTTTCTTGTGATTACTCTTAGTGTTTGCTCATTGGAATGCTAGGAGTCAAGCATAATGAATGTCATCCTTAATGGGAGATGAATAACTTGTTTATATAAGTGTTTTGGATTTGGAAAACTCAAATGAGGCCGACTAGGAATCTATCGAAGGGATTCAAATTATAAAAAAATATTGTTATAGGAAGAGGGACTAAAACGGCTAGGTCGGCCTATAGTGTATGGGCGCTATGCTCCTCCCTATCCGTTATGGTCCCATATGCATATGTGTGTCATCTAAAAGTTGGAATTGTGATATGCAAGGGTATAGCCTAATTTGATGGATTAGTATGAATGTTGTGTATGCAAGTAAGAATGAGTGGGATATAGCTAGGAATAGCCTAATTAGTCAAATTTAACAAGGGTGGGATAGTGCAAACATGTTTTATAATTTTGTTATTGAAATTTGTGAATTACCAAAGTGAGTGTTTATAATTGACCATATAGTGAAATAAAATAAATATCCTATAACATTATACAAGGCATGATTAACATATGTTTCATATGCACATCATTGAAATCATGGTATTGAGGAAGTGGTCAAGGCAAGATAGATGTACATGGCATAAAATAATTGCACAACCACGTATACTCAATCAACATTCTTCATTCAAACATTCGATGTATGACAATTTTTGGATGGAATGAAAATGAATTTATTCCATTTGTAGTCTTCTTTCAGGGGCTAAAACTATTTCATTTTCCCTCTTATTAGTCCTTTCACCCTTCCAATTTACTAGAGAAGAAAATGGATAAATGGTTCCTTTCTCCCTTGCACTATAAAAAACACATTTAGTTCAGAGTAGATGGAGGCCAAAACAACTCTGGTTCCGAATGAAAAAAATAGAACTGATGAAGGCAATGTTTGATATAGATATTTCAAATAGTATGGCAGACAATTTTTCAACAAAGTTGAGTAATATATGAATTAAACCCTTTAAGTTCTCCGGAGAGTAACTATAGACACTTAAATTTGGAAAATTTCCCTTTTGACATTGTTGGTTGTGACAATTCTCCTTTGCTAAGACAAATTTCCATGTTCTATCCCCACTTAGTACATCTTGTTATCTCTCTCCTAGCTTGCGTAATTTTACATGTACAAATGTGTCATCACATTTTTAATAAAAATGTATAAAATTAGTATTCAACCTCTACTTATCATGATACATATTTCATATTACATTCAGAATCTCCCTCTTTAAAACTGTATAGTAGGTCCAGGATGTAATATCTAGTCCTGGACGACCTGTATGGCCTTAGACCGAAACATCCTAAAAAATTTCTTTCAATTTGATTATCTTTGTTGGGTAATTTTATCCTCCCACATCATCGTTGTCATAATAATTGAACTTTAGAAACCTATATAAGCAAGTTTATATCACCTTATTTACTTACCTAGCACTCTTAAGAGGTCTCATTGCAAATACTAACACAAAAGGAACTCAAGGGTCCCTAAATCTTCCTAAATCTAATGCACCTCCATTAGAGAAGTTAATACTATAAGTTTGAAGCAATCAACCAAGTCAAAGAGTTCATCTTACCTCAATTCCAAGCATCCAAAGATCCCAATTCAATGCCTTATCAAGAGAAAAATCATCTCAGGCATTGTCAAAGTGGTTCAAGTTGTCAATATAGCTATATCCATATATATCACATGTTAGATGGAGAAATAAGTATGGTTTGAGGCCTCTTCAGAGTAATACTTCCATAGGTGGTATACAGATTTCACTTCAACCCAAACACTAACCTTCTTACAGGGCCCCCACCTATGGTTAGGGTTTGAGTTCAATTCAAATTATTGATAAAGTTTTGCAATTGTGTGACACTTAGGGTTGGAAAATGAAAATCATTTCCAAAAACCAAATGGCATGTGAAGTTATAGATCCAAATTATGAGAAGGTCCATAATGGTACAAAAGGTCCAACACCATAAAATTAACTATGACAGAGTTATACATTTCCGGACCAAGGAATGGACATGTGCATGGAAATAAGGGACCCAAAAGCTGCCAAAAATCCACTTTTAGGACATTGAAAACATAATGTGCTCACAATATGACTTGATTGTGTTATAACGTGATCATGTTATAACACACTTATGTTATAACATGAGTGTATTGTGAGTATAAAAAATAAAACAAACCCATCCGAGACTGAGTCATTTCATTTCCTTTTACCAAAATAAGTGACTGAGAAAATAAACCAAGCAAGAAATAATACAAGAGGGTTCTATGGAATTGAATCCTTACATGCATAAAGAATAAAAAATGGTGTAGAATCCACCGGGTATGTTTTGTCTAAATTTAGGGTAGTTTTATTGATTAAATTTATTTTTTTGTGCATTCTTCCTATTTCATTTTATTTTATTTTATTTTTTAGTGGATCCAATATCTTCACCTGAAAACCCTCCTTCACCTAGAGACAAGGGTGAAATAACCTACCTCAAACACCTCCTTCAATTCTTATAAATCCTCCTAATACCCAAGAAAAACATTTAGAGGAGACTCAAAATAACAAATCTCAAATTTGAGGTTTAATAGGATCCCTAAGAAACCCCAATGCCATGAGTAGCCATCACTAAACTTTTCCATTATCATTAGAGTCATTAATATCTAATATTGATAATGTGATGGATAAAATAAACATGTTGGAAGATTACAAAACCATTTGTCATAATTTTTATGCAAACAAATTGTCTTACGATGTGGTGAAGAAAAAATATCACCAAATATAAGTTGTGTGCTTTTTTCACTGACCCCAAAACCAATGCACCCTTATTATTGAATTGTAGAAGATTATCGATCCATTAGTGTAATCATAAGGAGATCAAAAATAATTTTTGTGTTATATTAGAATATTTGACTAACTATAGTGTATTATTAGTGCAAAACCCATTTTCCATATATAAACTAACTTTTTTTCCATTAAAAAGGATTTCAAGACATTAATTACACTTAAGGTATTTCCCCAAATCAAACTGTAAGTTTGATAGCGATGTGTGAACCAATATTTTCATGTCATGTATATTATTGTTTGGTTTAGGGATCTAATAAAACAATCACATATGTCTTTTAGTATATTTTAATAATGTAGAAAAATAAAGTGTTGATTTAAGATGTTCAATTTGATATGCATTTGACATTATTGTGATAGTTTCAACCTTAAATTTGGCGTTCATATGACCGTCATTTGAAGTTTTTTAATTTCTTGGAGAAGTCGTAATATATTGGCCATATCATGGAGATGGAACACCTTTTTTCTTGAAAATATTTTGGAAGCCTAACATAGTAGTAGAGCTAGTTTGAAACCATATACCATAAGTCACTGTGAAATTTACAAATATAGTAATGGAGTTATTAATCAATGTGTAATGTGACAAATCCAAGATAGGTTCCATGAGATTGATCTCTTTCAACATTTTTTAGATAAATATATTTAAAATATCTTCGATGTTTTCAAGTTCAGGGCTTTCAAGTTTTAGGTTTCGAGGTCTTCACGATTTTATTTTTGGGTTTCTAGTTTTAGGTTTTATGGGTGCTTTATAATTAATATTCCATTTTTTGTATTTTCAAGTATAAGGTTTTTAGCTTTCAGGTTTTATGGGGAATTTAGGGTTTGGTTTTCAATGTTTTTGGGTTATCAAGTTCAAGTTTCGAGGGCATTTCATATCAACGTATTTTCGTGTTTTCGAGATTTCCTTGTTGGGGGGTTTTGAGTTTTGGGTTTTCAAGGTTATGGGTTTTGCACTTTTCAAAGTTTTTCAAGTTTGAAATTTTCGATATCTAGGTTTCCGGGTTTTCATTTTCTAATTTTTCATTTCAAGTTTTTGGTTCCAGGTTTGAGGATTTTTGGGTTCACAGTTTTTGGGTTTCGAGTTTTGGCATTTTTGGGTTTCGGTTTCGAATAGGATAGTCACGTTTTATATCAATCTACTTTTTGTGTCTTCATGTTTTTGTGTTCGATATTTTTGGGTTTCGAGATTAGGTATTTCAGGGTTTCAAATTTCAAAGTTTATGGGGTTATAAAGTTCAAGGTGTTTGAGTTTCGTATATCTTGTGTTTGCGAGGTTTTTCAATGCTAGGGCTTTGGGATTTCAGGGTTTCTATGACATTTTAAGGGTCAATCAATCTAATTTTTGTGTTTTCGGGTTTTAGATTTTTCTAGTTATGGGTTTCAAGGTTCAAGGTTTTTAGGTTTAAAGTTTTGAGTATTTGGGTTTTCAAGTTTCAGTTTCAAGTTTTATGTTTTGGATTATGTAGTTTTTAGGTTAAAGCAATTTTTGGTTTCAACTTTTGAGTTTTGAGTAAGATAGTCACATTTTATCAATCCACTTTTCGTATTTTCAAAATTTACAATTTCAAGGATCACAATATTAAAACCAATCATGTGTATTTCACTTTTGTTTATCCTAGAAGATCAAATTTGGCATAACCCTACACCTTAAAATAGTATTACTAATATTTCATGAATCTATCTTTGTGATTGATGATTTTGAGGTCAAAATATTCACCTCACATGGACACTTTTGATAAAGTTCCCACTCTATTAAGATGTGAACCCCTAGCCTTCAAGCTATTGAAAGCTAGTGAGTGTGGATCTAATGGTACCCTCATCCTTGTTACCATCAAAATTCAAATGATTGTAAACGTCCACTTATTGATACTGATGTTTCTCCACCAACTCCCACATTTGAGAGGGCAATCCACTTTCCCCCCTAAAAACCCCACACATCATTCCCTCAATTCCTTTGACTTATTTGGATTCCCTACCTTGGAAGGAAGGTCACCCACATGGCACACTTAAAGCTTATCAAAAAAATTAATATGACAAGGGATGCCATATCGGCCAAGTAGTACTCTCTGACGGTATTAATAATAATATATTTGTATTTATATGGAATTGCCCGTCAATTATGGCGCTCTCCGAGTCGACTTGTAGCTGAAAAATCTGCGCGGGCCCCGCCGCAACTTTAACGCGGTTGCGATGGCCCAATCTTTTTTAATTGCAAAGATTAAATATTCCGCGGCATGGGGGCCCCACAACGTGATTCCCAGATGTGTACCTTGGATTGGCTAGCCTATTTATTTGTTATTTTAGGTACCGCGTGTGCATTTTTCATTGGTCGGTAAGCGGATAGACTTAGGATCTTCTGGTGACGTCAGACTGGCGGGCCCCGCGTAAATTGTGTTCCCCGGCTGCAGTGAATCCGTGATTATTTGCTGGCACCTTTTTCGATTTACTAAGGACGCGGTCCTATGGAAGGGGCTACCGCTTTGGTCGTATATATTATTTTATGTTAGAGGGAAGATATGCTAGCAACTTCTTCGCCAATATTATAATGGGTACGTAGTGTTTGCATGAATGTGAGAATTGGCAGAAAATATAGTCATTTTGTGGATATTTAAGCATGATTCTTGTCCATGAGATGACATTTAGTTGACAAAATGTCTCTCTTTTTAGGTTTATAAAATTGACCTAAAAAAATAGAATCCAATTTGATCTAATATACTAGAAAATTTGAAGTTACTTTAAAGAGTAGAAGTTAAAATTATATCTATGATGAAATAGGGGTGTTGATTTGAAATGTGTCGACTAAAAATACATATGTGACTTAATTCATAATCATATTTTCAATTGTTTTTAAATGTACTCTTAAAAATAGTTTTTAAGTATTTATTGTCATTAAAATATATGGTTTTTAAATGTGATTTTTTATTTTAATTAGAATATTTTTTTCAACTTCTAACTGTTTTTTTTTATCTTCTTACTCACATTAATTGTCAATTTCACCCTATCCTTAGATTTATCATTGTTTAGGGCCCCTCTTGGCCTATATTATGATGATGACTAGTGTTCACATAAAGATGAGATTGATTGTCTTAATAAAAAAAAAAGGCATTTTGTGCATATCTAAGCATGATTGTCGTCCATGAGATGACATTTGGTTGATAAAATGTGTCTTTCTTAGGTTCCAAAATTGACCTAAAAATGGAATCCAATTTGATGGAATATACTAGGAAATTTGAAGTAATGTAAAAATTATAACTTTGATGAAATTTAGGTGTTTTGATTTGAAATGCGCAATTTCAATCCCAATAAATGTGAAAATATAAAAACTTTAAAAACTACATACTTTATTGAGGCATTTATTGTGTTTTTAAATGTAGACTCTTAAACACAATTTTTATGTATTTACTACGCATTAAAGTATATGATTTTTAAATGTGATTTTTTATTTTAATTCGATTTTTTCCAACTTTTGACCATTTTTTATATCTTCTTACTCACATTAATTACCAGTTTCACCTTATCCTTGTTTAGGGCTCATCTTGCCCAGAGTATGGACTCCACATTCCTAGCATGTCAAGAACGTACATTACACATTACTAGTAGGATTTGTTGGGCCCTTTCTTCCTTCCCTCTACTTAATCCTTAACGTGTATAGTTTGCTTTATATGAATCTTGGAGGGTGAACTGTGTGCTAATAAGATCTAATTTTAATTTTAATTATCTATAAATACACAAGCATCCTAGGTCGTTTGGGGGTCCATTCCCTTTGACTTAAGAACCCATTATTTTATTAATGCATTTAAAAAAATTCGAGTAAAAATTTGAGAAGGAAATTATTAAACGTATAATGGATAAACATACAATAAGAATATAGAAAGGAAGAAGATATATTTCTCAATTATTCGAATGAAGCCATTGAATTACGAGCTAGGTCTCTACAAGATGAAAGTAAATAAAATCATAAACACAATCATCAAAGAAATTTCAAGTTGTAAACTTTTTGCCAAGAAGGCCAATTGCATGATCCAAACATACCAAGAACATTAAATGTACAATTTGGCCACTCGCTTTAATTATCATGTGGTTTCTACATTCTTTTTATCCTTCTAAAAACCTCAGATTTATTCAACCAAATATTTGACATTTTTCCGATTATTAAATAAATTAAGTTCTTTCCTCTCACATTTTAGTTTATTTTTTAATAATTAATTAAATTAAATTTATTAATTAATGTATTTTAGGCCTAATTAATATAGATACATTGTGTGTTCATTTACATATATTGTTAAAAATCAGTTTATTCATAATACTCAAAGCTCATTTTCTAACATAGATTGGAAGTAGTCTCTACCTTTCAAGTTATTGACTTTGATGTTACATATTCCAATTATATTTATGATAAAGTTTATAAGATATGAACTAGTATAGATTTCTAAAATACAACTATCTAAAATATGTCGAGAGATATCAATCTTGATGCTCCCCTTTAGCCTATGTGAAAAATATAACATACACATTTTAAAATCAACATCTCTTTGTATATTTTGAATAGTTGTATTTATGAATATCTATGCTAGTATATTATAAGTATACAAAATAATAAAGATAAAAACAAAAAATAAATCTAATATAATAAATATATATATCATAAATACATTCATAGATATCAATTACAAGGTTGTGTTCTTAGATTTCTCATACCACATTTACTAGTAACTCCATTTCATTTTCTGTTAATTTCCCATTGATTTGTGGCAAACGACATCAATTTAGCTGTGTCATTGTGTTTATCTCAAAAAAATCTATTCACAAAAAAGAGTCCAAACATTACCATATGACCAAGATGTTATTATTTTTTTAATTAACTTCTCTAAGAAAAAAAAAAGTGACAATCAAATGGACGTCAAATTCAAGGATGAATTGTCATGTGGTAGTCAAGTTTGAAAAGAGTTTGTGAGAATCAAATCAGAAACGAGGCACCACGAAGTAGTTGCACTCCAACAGAATCGTGATAGCTCCAGCAATTGCAAGAAAGAATTGATCAGTAATGGAAGAACTTGCTCAACAGAAACAAAGCTTGCATATAGAGGAAAGACAACGGAGTGTCTTGGCATGCTCATAAATGAATAGTAAAGGGGTACATATAGGGTGTTGAGTAACCCTAGTGCATGACACACATGAAACCCTAAAACTAACCCATGTGAGATGACCCTCCAATATGAGAGGAGGACACATAGGATAACTCACACTAACACCCCCCCTTCATCGAAGCTGGGGTAGTGGTTGTGATGAGTCAGACGAAAGAGGAAGACACTCCTAAACAACTAAGAAAGATGTGTCAATGGGGCCCGACAACTAAAGGCCTGATAAGGTGCCCATATACAAACACAATCTTCCTAGAAGAAGAAGAAAAGGACTACATAGCCCGAAGAATATGAGCAGCTGTAGAAGACCTCACCCCAAGAAGAGACCGTAAGTGAAGAAACTTTATCTCAGTGAAGGGCTTGGTGAATAAATCTGCAATCTGATCAGCTGTCTGAATGTATTGAATGTCGATGATATCATCATGAATAAGCTCCCGTATGAAGTGCATATGGATCTCAATGTGCTTCGTCCGCTGATGCTGAACTGGATTTCTGCAAATAGAGATTGTGCTCGTGTTATCACAGTAGATAATGGTAGGCCAATGAAAGTGGATGCCAAACTCTGTCAAAATACCCTGTGCTAAATAGCTTCTGTGGTAGTGTTAACTGCTCCCCTGTATTTTGCCTCTGTAGATGATATCGCAATTACATTCTGCTTCTTGCTAGACCAACTAATAGGACCTGAACCAAGAGAGAAACTGTAGCCAGAAGTAGATTTCCAATTATCTAAGTCACCAGCCCAATCAGAATTTGTGAACCCAATCAAGTCAATATCTACCCCTCCATGATAGTGAATGTCATCAGTATAAGTGCCACGAACATAATGAAGGATCCGTTTAGCTGCTTTCCAATGCAGCTCATGTGGCTCATGTATGAATCTAAACATGATCCCAACAACATATGATAAATCTGGTCGAGTGTGAGTCAAGTAAATCAAGCTCCCCACCAATTGTCGATAAAGAGTACCATCAACTAAGGGAGTAGAGCAATTTGAAACCAACTTCACCCTGGAAAGAAAAGGAATAGGAGAAGACTTGCAATTGGACATCTAAAAATGAGCTAGAAAATCAAGAGCATACTTAGGTTATGAAATCAAGATTCCCGAGTCATATTGTGAAATCTGGATCCCAAGGAAGAAATGAAGCAGACCTAAGTCAGTCATGGAAAACTTGTTGGCCAAGGCGATCTTCACAGAATCAATAATAGAGGAAGAGATGCTTGTGATCAACAAGTCATCAACATATAGAACAAGAATGAGTATGAAGTCGTCTTGCCGTAGAATATAAACATTTGGATCAGAGTGACACCTAGTAAACCCTAATGTAAGTAAAAAGGATTCCATCTTGGCATACCAAGCCCAAGGGGCTTGTTTAAGGCCATAAAGAAACTTTTTAAACTTACAGACGAGGGAGGGATCTTGGACATAACCCGGAGGTTGTTCCATATAGATCTCTTCCTCTAGGTCACCATGAAGGAAGGCACTCTTAACGTCCATTTGATGGACTTTCCATCTGTTCGTTGCGGCAATGGCTAGGGTCATTCGAATGGAAGTCATCTTCGCAAACAGATTTTTTTTTTATATAACCAACCCCAGCTATCTGGGAGAAACCCTTAGCTACTAATCATGCTTTAAACTTTTCAACGTCTCCATCTACTCCATACTTTGTTCGAAACAACCACTTACACCGAATGATTTTTCTTCCTTTCGGAAGAGTGATGAGATCCCAAGTATCATTCTTCATGAGAGAGGAATACTCCTCATTCATGGAAAATCCCACTCAGGAATACCAGAAGCCTCCTAGAAAGACTGTGGATCAAAAGTAGAGGCGAAGAAAGAGTGGGGTCCAATGAAATCTGAGCAAGTACGTCTCATATCTGAAGTATCTCTAACTAAATCTCTAGCACTTTGCAAAGTTTTCCTGGCCCAAAGGGGACCAGGAGGATCAGGATCAGAGTTGGAAGATTCTTCACTTGAGTGAGAAGGGACATAGTCCTCATCATCACTACTATCAAAATCAAAAGACTCAAAGGTCTGATGGTCGAGAGGATCAGGAAGAGGAGCACGCTCAACAACATCATCATCTGATGAGTCAGAATCCAAATCAGTGAGCTGAAGAACCTCAAAAGGTGGAGAAGTAGAAGTCAAAGAAGACTCATCAAAATTAACACTTCTCTCAATATACATCTCATGAGAAGTAGGATTCATCAATCGATATCCCTTCACACCATCAGGATACCCTACAAAGATACAAGGTTTGGATTGTGGTTTCAAATCCTTGCATTTCTTCTTGGGAATCCGAGCCATAGCCTTGGATATGAAGACTCGAAAGTTCTCAGCATCAGGTTTGCATCCAAACCAGGCTTCAAAGGGTGTCATCCCTCTTACTACCTTGTATGGAACACGGTTCTAAATGTAATTTTCACAATTCACTACTTCGGCCCAATACTGCAGAGCAAGTGAATTTGAGTGAATCATACAAGTGGCCATCTCCTTAAGAGTATAGTTCTTTCTTTCTATGACTCCATTCTGCGAGGGGCTATAAGCAACTGTGTGCTGCAAAGAGATCCCTTCAGAAGTATAGAAATCTATGAACCTATTGTTTACATATTCACCTCCATTGTCGGTTCGAAGAACCTTGATAGACCATTCCGCCTGTTTCTTAGCAAGAGCCTTAAAGTCCTAAAATTTTTCAAAGACTTCAGACTTAAGCTTAAGAAAATATACCCAAGTGTATCGCGAATAGTCATCAATGAAGGTTAGCACATAAAGAGCTCTAGTAAGCGAAGGAGAAGGAAATGGACCAGAAACATCGCTGTGAACAAGATCCAAAGGATGAGTGGCTCTCTAGGCTTTTCCTTTGTCAAAGTTCTTTTCAGGATGCTTTCCAAGGGTACAACCCTCACAAAGACCCTTATAAAACTTGAAACAAGGAAACCCATTGACCATTTTGTTTTGGCTTAATTGTTCAAGGTAGCGATAATTTAGATGTCCGAAACGATCATGCCATAGCTTACTAACCTCATTTGCATAAGTGAGCAAGGCAGTGGGCATAGAATCAGAAGTAAAGTCGTAATAGGTATATAACCGTGAATGGTGATCAACCTTTCCCTCAGCCACTGCAATTTCATTGTTAAGCTCATGAATAATCACTGAATTAGGACCAAAATCCACTTGCATTCCTTCACCAAGGTGAGTAATTTCGTAAATCGATAGGAGATTGGTAAAGAGATCAGGAACACTCAACACTTGGTTAAATGTTCCCCCATCCATCTCTACTGATCCACTACCGGAAACCGACACTATCATATCATTACCCATCGTGATTTGGGACATTCCAAAAGGTTCGATGTTGGAAAAATCAACATACAAAGAACCCATGTGGTGTGAGGCACCAGAATCTATAATACATGTCGATGAAGGAGAAACTCTGGCTATAAGGGATTTTCCTTTCTTCTTATCATTTTTAGCACTTTTTGCAAGAGAAGACTCGACCTTCAGAGCACTTTGTTTAATGGATTCAGGAACACTTATTTTATTTTTCTCAAGTAAATGAGATAAGTGATCAATCTATTTATCAAAATAGTGTTGCTTGTCATGACCAGAATTCTTGCAATAGGAACACAAGTACTTACTTTTCTGTACCTTAGGCTTAGAAGTTGAAGTTTTTGTGTCATTTTTAGGTTTGGTCTTGGTTTCTTTCTTAGGTTGATCTATTTTTTCTTTATTCTTTTCAGTCTTCTTTCTCTTGCTAGTACTTGCTACAAGGGCATGTGACTTGGACTTGAGAGACCCCATTTGAATGAGTTTGTCATGTTCTCGAATGAGTTGGGATGAAAAATAGTCAAAGGAGGGCATAGTCCAAGTATCGCCCAAAGTAACTTTTGTAGCGTAGAAAGTTGACACGAAGACAGAATATTCGGGACCTAGCTTAGAGAGAATCGACAAGATTAGTTGAGAATATTTCTTTTCTACTTGACATCCTTTTAATAACAATCGAATGTGGAAATTTTTTGAGAAGAAAGCTTGTAGGTTTTCAAAGTCACCAGGATTTAACCCTAGTAGTTCGTTTTCCAACTCATGTGCTCTCATGTCATCTAGTTGTCCAAACATCACATCCAATGTTTTCCACATAGATTTAGGTGTTTCAGATGCCTCAATGTGGAAGAGCAAGTCAAGAGAAATAGACATGCAAAGAAGACCTAAAGCTTCATCACTACTGTTTAACCAATTATATTTTTCAGGTTCGTCATCTAGTTCAGTATTAGTTCCCATGGTGATGTGGAATAACCCTTTACCCCTTAGTTTCATTATTATTTTCGATCTCCATTCAAAAAATTTGAATAGTGTAAGAAAAGGAATTGAAAGAGCATCCATAGTGAGAGAGAGAGAAAGAAATGTAGAAAAGAAACACAACCACCCAGTACAATAACAACCCCCCTGCTTTTGGCACTTTATAGTTTAGTGCATTGATTACAATCAGGTTTATGTGTGTGGTTTGAAACACTTGGTAACTCGTCTTGCAATCAGCGTAATAACGTGCGAGAGATGAGACCACAACAATGTTTCGTGGAGCGCAACAAATAGGACACCGTAAAAAAGCACAAGAAAAAAACAAGAAAGGAGGAAAAATCCAACCCTGGTGGTGAGAAAAAATGTCTCATGTCGTAAAAGGAAACCCCCTTGCTGCAGACTGTGGTAGATGCACTCACTAGTTGCAAGAAATAATAAGGGTGAAAGACAATGTTTTAAATGAACTCAAGGAGTTCAAAGAATCTTCATAATTCCGAAAAAGAGCTCGGAAGGAAAAAAGATGCTTAGAGTGATGCTGCACACTTGAGCACATGATTAGTGAATTTTTTTTTGACAAGAACGCCTAAATTTTACCGTTTGGAAATGCCCGATTTTGTTAATTTTTGAGCTATTGGAGTTTTTTAAAAAACGATAAAAAAGGGTTATTGAAAGAACGATTTTTAATTTACTATAAATCATAAATGAGATAGGTTAATTTGTAATTAATAAAAAATAGATTTAATCAAATTAAATCTAATTAATTACAAAAACTAATTAAGATCTAAAAAATTAAATCCTAATTAAGATAATTGATTTGATTTAAATAAATGTAAAAAATTTGAAAACTTAAGATCTATGCAGATCTATAAATCAAACTAATTATCTTTATTAATAGAAAGAGATTTTTAAAAAAACTTAAGGTTATAAAAAAACAATTTTAAAAAAACTTACCAAATAGATACTTACAGTTATAGAAATAAACACATTTGATAAAACACTTACCAAAAAACTTAAAAAAAACTTACCACATTTTGTTTTAAAAGAATTTCCATGTTGAAAAGTTAAAAATCGTTACCAAAAAAAATGGAAAGGAAAAACATACGGTTGTTTGTTGGTAGGCCACAGAATGACAAATCGTTTGGTATCAGAGCCAGGCAGTTAAGTGTGCCAGCCCCAGAGTAGTGTGGCGATGGGTGACCTCCTGAGAAATTCCCGGTGTCATTGCCTCCTAATGTTGTTGGGTTGATTGGGTGTATACCTAGATCCATAGTGCGGGAGGGTGTTGGCGTAGTAGTTGATTAACACGATGAGATCCCTCTCCACCATCAATTCGAGCTTTTGGTGTGATGGCAAGTCATGCAGCTTTGATACCATGAAAAGAGTTTGTAAGAATCGAATTAGAAATGAGGCACCACGAAGTAGTTGCACTCCAATGGAATCGTGATAGCTCTAACATAATTGCAAGAAAGAATCAAACAGTAATGGAAGAACTTGCTCAACAGAAACAAAGCTTGCACATAGAGGAAAGACAGCGGAGTGTCTTGGCATGCTCATAAATGAATAGTAAAAGGGTACATATAGGGTGCTGAGTAACCCTAGTGCATGACACACATGAAACCCTAAACCTAACCCATGTGAGATGACCCTCCAATATGAGAGGAGGACACATACGATAACTCACACTTACAAGGGTGTCTAGGGTAATATTTTGAGATTGGAACCTCATGAAACCAAACTGATGGTACCCACACAACTGTGTGGGATGTTAGACACTATTAGAGGTGTTGTTCCACTTCCTAACCTCCCCATTCCTTCCCAAATACATTGGTCCAATGATGTCTCTTAATCTCCCTGAGATAAAAAAAAGTAGCCAAACTTTGCCAAGTGATTTATCACAAATTGTGGCACATGGGAGTGTCACATCTGAACCTACAGCTAAGAATATGGTCCTTGTATGAAAACATATCTCATTTCTCCCACCTTCCACCCATTTTTGTGTTGTCACAACTAATAAAATATGATAAAAACCTTCAATTTACATCAATGTTAAGGTTTCTAGGGACATTTTGTGATGGGAACCTGTTGGTCGTCAGATAGGACTTTACAAAGAGCAACAGTCAGGGGACAAGAAGTGCCTCCTCTTTAATGGGAGAGGTTCCCTTATTCAGAAACGAACTTATTTACGAATGTACAAGACATGATTTGTTGGTTAAACTTGGATATTACGAAAGTGTTTTCTATGAAGATCATCAATTACAAAAGGACTGAGGAAAAAGAGTATGGGAAAGAGCAGAAAGGCAACATGCAGAATTATAGATATCAAAGTAATTCTTTATGTATGCGAAGTCATAGTAAATTGAAACAAGATCATTTGTACTAAATAAATAAGATGGAATTTAAAGACACAAAGTTCTGTAAATAACATCTGCTTAGAACACAAAGTTTCTTAACATAACACAGATTCATTAATCAAGGACACAAAGTTCATTCTTGGTTATTCAAGATCACCGTGCTTGCAGAATTGAAGAGTATGCAATCGGTAAGACTAACGAACTTGAGACAAATGATCTTCACAAAGAAAATAAATGAAAGCTTAGGAATAACAGAGATCAGATAGACAAAGAATGGAAAGTCCTTCTGTATTGATTTCTTTATGATATATTTACACTTTTCAGAAAATAAGCCGAGTTCTTCCTCCTTCAAATGGCATGAAGAAGGCCATTATATAACTTACAAATCAGTTACTCTTCGTAACCATTTCTTTAACCAAGAACAGTTAAAGACCGCCTATCGCAGTACCTCAACCCGTTACAAAGAAAACGGCAAAAAAAATGGAAGAAGAGAAAAGAATGAGGAGAAGAAGATAGGTGGCCAGTCACTTGGAGGGACCCACTGACTTCAGAATCCGCTACCTGAAATTCTTTTAACGCCTCAGCAATGTCTCAGAAGTCTCATCCTAAAGATGACAGCATATGTCTTTGAAAACAGAGATGACCAGTGTCTTGAAAACTTCATCCTTCTGCCAGCTGTCCTTGGAATTTGGTCTTCAGATTGATAGTATCATAGCCGCAACTTAAATTCATATTTAGTTTGAAAAAATAGCATATTCGGGTAGAGCGGGAAAAACTAAGTATGGATGGCATTTGGTTCGTTTGGGACATGTGAGATGCGAATGCACAAAACATGCGGCTCGGCCGATTCGGGCGAAGCAAGGAGAAGATGCACAAATGCATTTTGGGACATCTGGGACGAAAACGCGCGAAGGACGTGGTTCGGGCGAATCGGCCGAAAATGGAACAATTTGCACAATCTGACTTGGGACATTTGGGACAAAAAGTTCCGAAGTACGCGGTTTGGGGATTTCGGCCGATCGGGGAACAGAGCGCACTTTTGAACTTGGGACAGTTGGGACGAAAAGTTCCGACAGGCCCGAAAATGGAACAACTTCGGGGATTTCGGCCGATCGGGGAACAGAGCGCACTTTTGAACTTGGGACAGGTGGGACAAAAATGTCTGACAGGCCCGAAATACATACAAAATGACCCAAAACATAGTTTTTTTCAATTTCATGACTTTTCTCCTATTACTAGCTTGACAGAAAAGACACTTAAACTCAAAATTTTAAAAGTTCACCTTCTTCAGAGCAGGGGGAATTTTGAGTGGACAACAGCTGGCTCCTTTTGGGGATGACTTGACATGAATTCAAGGAATGAGACAAGGCAAGAACTTAGAAAAAATCAGGGAAAGCAGACCAGTACCTTATCCATTGGGCAACGGAGTCAAAAAGCAGACCAATACAGAGGGCAACACACCAAAACAAAAAGAAAAGCAAGCAAAAAAAAAACGCTGTACAAAATATACAAGGGACTTCCTAATCACCTAGGACTTGAAAAACTTGAGATACTGCCCACTATAAGGAAGTGGGAGAGAAGAACCATCCATGTAATCAAGATAAAAGGAATTCTCACCAGCAAAGTGTTTGATCTTGAAAGGTCCGAGCCACAGGGAATCAAACTTTCCATGGCTGCCACGAGGTTCATGTCTTTTGTCCCATAACAGCACGGTGTCTCCAACTTGGAAATCTCTGAACCTAGCTTTCTTGTCAAACAGGACCTTTACCTTCTGCTGGTGAACATATATCCTATCAGTAACCATCGATCTGTCCTCATTCAGTTTGTGGAGGTACATAATTCTCTTGTCCAAAGCATCTCTGAAACTAGTATCCTCAATGGCCTTCATTAGGTGCAAGGCTGGCAGTTCCACTGTCACTGGCAATTGAGCTTCTACTCCATATACCACTTAAAAAGGAGACATTCCAATAGCTCTCTTTGGTGTAATCCTGTCTGCCCAAAGAGCATCATAGAGCTTCTTGTGCCAGTTTCGTTGAGACTCATTGACTAACTTCCTTATGATAGTCACCAGATTTTTGTTTGTGGATTCTGCTTGCCCATTTCCCTGAGGGTAGTAATCTGAAGAATGAGCCAGGGAGATGCCATATCCATAGCAGAAGTCCATTATCTCAGCTGAAGAGAAATTCGAGACATTATCTATTACAATCTTGTTAGGTACACCATACCTTACTAAGATGTTCTCTTTGATGAAGCTGCATACCACTTCAGAAGTAGTGCTCTTAACTGGAATAGCTTCCACCCATTTGGTGAAGTAGTCAATGGCAGTTAGTACATGAGTGTGACCAGCACTAGAAGCAGGATTAAGTGTACCAATGAAGTCCAAACCTCACTGTTGAAATGGCTCCTCAATCACAACTGGCTTGAGAGGAAAAGAAGCCAATTTAGGTCTTCCCACAAAGGTCTTACAAGCCTCACATTTATCCACCCACTTGGATGCATCTCTGAATAAGGAAGGGCAGTAGTATCCTCCACGGAGTATCTTGTGAGCAGTGGCCGTTGATGAATAGTTCCCTCCACATGCCTGATCATGAAAAGCTGAGAGCAACTTTCTCTGCTGTTCCTTGTCCACACACTTCAAAAATCTCCCATCTAAGCCACGCTTGAACAAAGCATTTTCCCATAATACATATTGCACTGACATCAATTTAACAGTCCTCTTTTCTTTGGCAGTTAAATGAGAGGGGTATTCCCCATAGGTGAGAAAATGGGCGATGTCAGCATACCATTCATCAACTGAACTAAGGAACAGAACAGTAGGAAGGTCAACTTTCTCCTCCAGCAACTCATGTTTGGCTCCTTCTGCAATGAGTTCACAAAGGCCTCTTCCACGAACCAGCTTGGTCGGTTTGATGTCAATGTCATACTCTTGGACCTTAGCCACCCAGTTCCCTCTCTTGGATCCAAATTATTGCTATGTGAGAATTGACTTGACAGTTGTATCTGGAACCAGCACCATGGAATGAGAGTTGAGGATGTAAAATTGAAACTGCTTAACAGCTTTGACCACTGCAAAAGCATGCTTCTCCATCATGGTGTACTTCAACTCACGATCCTTCAGAATATAGCTCATGAATGCAATTGGGAGTTCATTCTCATTAGAGTCTTCCTGAGTTAAGACAACAGCCAAGGTATTATCTGTAGCATAGCAATAGATGATGAAATCTTTGCTAAAATCAGGACAGGCTAAAATAGGAGTTCTTGCAATAGCTCTCTTGATACCTTCAAAGGATTCCTTTCCTTCAGAAGACCAACCAAATGTTTTCTTCCCTTTCATCATCTGAGAAATATTCAAAGTTAACTCTGCAAAATCAGGGATGAATCTCCTCAAGAAATTTATCTTACCAAAGAAGGAGTGCACGCCCTTTTTGCTGGTTGGGAGAGGAATTTGTTGGATGGCTTGAACTCGTTCAGGATCAATCTTAATACCATCCTTGGAAACGATGTGCCCTAATAACTTTCCCTCAGTGACACAAAAGACAGATTTTTTAGGGTTCAAAGAGATCCCATGCTCTCTGCATCTCAACAGAACTGTCTCTAGGTGATTAAAATGATCCGCTCTTGTCTTGGAAAACACTGTCAGGTCATCAAGGTATATGACAATACACTTCCCTTTTAAGCTTCCAAAAGCCAGATCCATAGCCCTCTGGAAAGTGGCACCAGCGTTAATGAGCCCAAAAGGCATCCTCTTGTAAGCAAAGGTGCCCCAAGGAGTAGTGAAAGTTGTCTTGTGTTGATCTACAGTATCAACCTCTACCTGATTGTATCCCAAGAATCCATCGAGCATGGATAACATTTCAGACCCTGTGACTGCTTGCAAGACCTGATCCATCATAGGCAAAGGATAATTATCTTTCAAAGACGCCTGATTCAGGTTCCTGAAATCAACACAGATGCGGATCTCACCATTCTTCTTCCTAACAGGCACAATATTTGCAATCCATGTTGAATGGTGAATGGGAAAAATGATTTTAGCCTTCAACAACTTCTGAATTTCCTGAAAGATTGTGTCAGCTATTTTGGGATTGTATTGCCTCTATTTCTACTTGAAAGGCTTAATTCCGGGCTTAAGAGGAATAGAATGCTGCATATCTTTTGGCCTGAAGAATTTTAGATCCTCATAAGAATAAGCAAGAACATCCTTATACCTCCTTAGAAGATCAATTTCTTTTCTCCTCTCATCTGTTGTGCAAAATTTTCTAATGTTCACCAGCTTAGGGTCATTAGGACTCCCAATATTGATTTTGTCACACTCAGCTGATTGTTGAGGTTTGGTAGAAGCCCTAGACTTCACATACCTGTCATGTTTGTCAAACAGTTCCTCTAAGCTTACCAATCCTTTAGGAATCTTATTCCCTTTGAGTCTAATGCACCCTTCCTGATCTGTTTCTTCCCCTTGGGTGACTGCCTTTTCAAATGGCACACTTTCACGAGGCAGGTTGTCACTTCCCTTAAAATACAGTTGTTCGAAATTACCCTTGAGTTCCAGGAAGGAAAGCAAATGTTGATCATCATTGAAAACCTGCCAGTTGTTGGTGTTATCAGGTACACTGGGCCGATGGACCATCTCAATGGTGAACTTGTCCTGAGAGAAATCAAGATGAGGGATCAGTAGTGATCCCGAGACAGCTAGTGAATCAGCCCTGCTGTTCTTTTCCCTGGGTACTGCTTCCATAGAGAAAGCATCAAGGAATTCAATGGAATCCCAAACCTAATTCCGGTAATGCTTCAGCCTTCCATTTTTTACTTGAAAAAGGTTTCTGACCTGTTTTACAATCAACTCTACATCACCACGAGCCAGGAGATTCTTTACACCTTGTTCTTTGGCCACTTGCAATCCGAGAATGAGAGCCTCATACTCTGTTGTGTTATTAGTATTCTCGAACTGCAACTTAAATGAAAAGGGGTGTAGGCCTCCTTCAGGTGACACCAGCAGGACACCAGCTCCAGAACCAGCTGAGGAACAACTTCCATCAAATTCTAAAATCCAAACCCCATTAGGATCTTTAGGAGACACTTTGGGGGGTCAGATTTCATCAGGGGACATAATCATGTAATTGCCATAACCCACATCCTCATAAAGTATTTGTGCTCTAGGGTCATCCGTTTTCTGCACAATATACTCAGACTGCTTCTCGGGCAACAACTTCTTCATGTGTCCATTGACGGGTATGAGTGCATGCGACCAGTCCATTTGGATTTCCCCACCCACATCTTTGCAGAAGTTCCTACTTAGCAACATCCCGTATGAAGGAGGGATATCTGCTACTAAGATGGTAGCCAACACTTTCTTTTCAGGAAAGGCAGCAAAAGCCACTTGTGCATCTTTAATTCTTCCGACCAGGGGCACTTCTTTACTTTCCATAGAGTAACAAGATCCGTAAGTGCGAGTGAGAGTCAGGCCTAAAGCATGAGCTACTTTAGCAGGCATCACATTATCTGAGGCCCCAGAATCTATGACACAATTGCTGAGCCTATGACCAGCTATAAGAAGTGTTACATAAAATGGTTTAATTTTGTCACCAGGTGAGGTGACAACTGCTACCAGACTAGGCTGTGGTGCAGAAGGAGGAGTAGGTAAAAGGCCTTTAGAGGTGGTTTTGGAGTGAGAATTAACAAATTGAATCATTTTGGCAAAAGCTTTGGGATGGGTTTGATAGTACTCAGCTTCTGAGATTTGGACCTTGGTCTTCTTCAGGTGATCAACAATGTCAAAGGATCCAGAAGTGGACGGGCCATCATCATTCAGGACTCTAGGCTTATCAACTTTAGGGGAAAAAGAAGAAGTAACTTTAGTAGCAGGATTGATAGGACTCACCTTTGATGTAGACGAAGTAGGGATAGGAGATCCTCTTTTTGCAATCACGGGAATAGTTGTCGACTGCTCCTTAGATTTCTTGATAGGTTGTGTCACTTTCTCCCTCTGACTTGTCTGTTCTCGAGTCATGACAGCGAATGATTCGCTATTCATGTCTGCTACAACTTCATCATAGTCATCTCCATCATCAATGCCCTCAGTGGTGAAGAAATTTACTCTAGATCCCTCAAATTCGCCTGCTTCATCATCAACTTCTCTCGTAAACTCTTCGCAGGCTTCATTATCTTCATCATCATCTGGTTCTTCCACCTTGCAGGTAGCATTGACAGGGACTTTAACAGGAGGTCCTTCAAGTGCCAGTCTTGTTTGAGAAGCAGGCAAACGATTTCTGGGCTGGAAATTTCTCCTTGGAACATCTGCATAAGGGGCATGCTGAGCCAGTTGTTTCTTTATAGCAAGAAGATCATTTGCAAGTTTCTGAACTAATGGATCAGTGTTAGGTCCAGGGGTGGAAGAGGAAGAAGCAGCAGACTTAGATTTGGGAAGGTCTCTTCTCAACTTCCCTGACATGATTAAGTCATCCTCGATACTAACAGCGAGAGTTTGATCCTCAACCAATGTTGTGAGATTAGCCCTTCTTAGTGCATAACTAACTTTGGGCGATTGAGCATTTAGGAAGAAACATTTTTGGATTTGATCAACAGGTCGGGTAGGCTGCGGAATCTTGTTGATCAATTTGTTGAACCGGGCCACAAATTCTCTCATGGGCTCTTGTGAATCTTTCTTTATCTGAGAGATTTGGGCAAGCAAGGCATGTACATCTTCTGCCGGCTTGAAACGGTTTTCGAACTGAGTTCTCATTGTGTCCCAGTCAGTGATAGCACCAGCCGGGAGGTGGTAGAACCAGTCAGCGACATTATCCTGCAAAGTCTCAACGAACAATCTCACGGAGACGTCTTCATGTTCGACTCCCAGAACTCCACAATGCAACAATGAAGGCTGCGATGTGTTCATCAGGATGCACTTTGCCATCGCCTTTGAACTTTGGAAAGTTCTTCCGGTTACCTCTGGGTAACTCATGCAAAGGCTGAGGAAGAGTAAGGGGCCCGACATGATGACCCCAGGGCATGGTGGCCGCCATTCTTGGAAAAACAGCTTGGGAGAGGAAACTGCAACACCAACAAGAATCAAAGCTCGCAGATTAGGGCTAGCTGGCTCTAAAGGAATACCACCCGTAGGACTTCTATCTTGAAACAGGTGAGTGCTTGTCGAACGAGTCCTTCTATTTCTTGTTGAAGGAAAAGGAAAACCCTGCTGCTCCAAAATCTGGAACTGAGAATCTTCAATACCAAGGTCCTTCTCCCTCGAGGGTAAACACGGAGGTCGCCAGAGATCAAAGGATGATCGAAAAATTACAGAACTGGAATATGATTTTCCCCAGCGGAGTCGCCAAAAACTGTTGGTCGTCAGATAGGACTTTACAAAGAGCAACAGTCAGGGGACAAGAAGTCCCTCCTCTTTAATGGGAGAGGTTCCCTTATTCAGAAACAAACTTATTTACAAATGTACAAGACATGATTTGTTGGTTAAACTTGGATATTACAAAAGTGTTTTCTATGAAGATCATCAATTACAAAAGGACTGAGGAAAAAGAGTATGGGAAAGAGCAGAAAGGCAACATGCAGAATTATAGATATCAGAGTAATTATTTATGTATGCGAAGTCACAGTAAATTGAAACAAGATCATTTGTACTAAATAAATAAGATGGAATTTAAAGACACAAAGTTCTGTAAATAACATCTGCTTAGAACACAAAGTTTCTTAACATAACACAGATTCATTAATCAAGGACACAAAGTTCCTTCTTGGTTATTCAAGATCACCGTGCTTGCAGAATTGAAGAGTATGCAATCGGTAAGACTAACGAACTTGAGACAAATGATCTTCACAAAGAAAATAAATGAAAGCTTAGGAATAACAGAGATCAGATAGACAAAGAATGGAAAGTCCTTCTGTATTGATTTCTTTATGATATATTTACACTTTTCAGAAAATAAGCCGAGTTCTTCCTCCTTCGAATGGCGTGAAGAAGGCCATTATATAACTTACAAATTAGTTACTCTTCGTAACCATTTCTTTAACCAAGAACAGTTAAAGACCGCCTATCGCAGTACCTCAACCCGTTACAAAGAAAACGGCAAAAAAAATGGAAGAAGAGAAAAGAATGAGGAGAAGAAGACAGGTGGCCAGTCACTTGGAGGGACCCACTGACTTCAGAATCCGCTACCTGAAATTATTTTAACGCCTCAGCAATGTCTCAGAAGTCTCATCCTAAAGATGACAGCGTATGTCTTTGAAAACAGAGATGACCAGTGTCTTGAAAACTTCATCCTTCTACCAGCTGTCCTTGGAATTTGGTCTTCAGATTGATAGTATCAGAGCCGCAACTTAAATTCATATTTAGTTTGAAAAAACAACAGATTCGGGTAGAGAGGGAAAAACTAAGTATGGATGGCATTTGGTTCATTTGGGACATGTGAGATGCGAATGCGCGAAACACGCGGCTCGGCCAATTCGGGTGAAGCAAGGAGAAGACGCATAAATGCATTTTGGGACATCTGGGACGAAAACGCGCGAAGGACGCGGTTCAGGCGAATCGGCCGAAAATGGAACAGTTTGCACAATCTGACTTGGGACATTTGGGACAAAAAGTTCCGAAGTACGCGACTCGGGTGTTTCGGCCGAAATTGGAACAACTCGCACTTTTGAATTTTGGGACATTTGGGACAAAAAGTTCCAAAGGACGCGACTCGGCCGGTTCGGGTGAAAATGGAACAGCTCGCACGGAAAGTTTGGGACACTTGGAACATGAAAGAGTGAAGTACGCGGTTCAGGGATTTCAGCCGATCGGGGAACAGAGCGCACTTTTGAACTTAGAACAGTTGGGATGAAAAGTTCCGACAGGCCCGAAAATGGAACAACTTCGGGGATTTCAGCCGATCAGGGAACAGAGTGCACTTTTGAACTTGGGACAGGCGGGAAAAAAATGTCCGACAGGCCCGAAATACATACAAAATGACCCAAAACATAGATTTTTTCAATTTCATGACTTTTCTCCTACTACCAGCTTGACAGAAAAGACACTTAAACTCAAAATTTCGAAAGTTCACCTTCTTCAGAGCAGGGGGAATTTTGAGTGGACAACAGAACCTCATGGAAAAAAACTAATGATTCCCATATGTCTGAGTGGGGTGTTCTATTCTACTATAGGTTTCATTCCACTACCCTACCATCCTATTCCTTCAAGGCTACATCAGTCTGATGATGTCCCTCAAGCGCCCTAAGAGTGAAAAGTATCCAAACTTTGATGGATGATTTCTCGCAGCCTGTGGCACCTAGTAATGTCTCATCTAAATATACAACTAGGAATTTAGTCCATCTATGAAAACCTCTCAATTTATCCCATATCCCACCCATTTTATTGTGGTCATAGAAGATGAAACATGGTAAAAACCTTCAATTAGTGTCAATGTTAGGTTTTCTAGGTTGATATTTTGTGATCGACACCTCATGGAACTGAACCGATGGTGACCACATGTCTAGGTGGGTTGTTAAATGCCATATCATTGCCTAACCATCATATTACTTCATGGATACATCACTGTTGAAATGAGAATGTATTCTTATTATTTAAAAGAATTTTAAAAAGAGCATTTTCATACAATATAGGTAGTGAAATGATAATTTTTTCTTTTTATTAGTTTGTAATTAAACTCTATCATCTGTCTTCTATCATCTTTCTCACTCTTAATGTCATCCTCTCTCTCACACACTCTCACTCTCTCTTCCCTCCTTTCCCACTCTCTCTCTTTCTTCCCTCCTCTCTCTCACTCTCTTTTCCCTCTTCTCTCTCTCTCAAACTCTCTTCCCTCCCCTCTATATCTCTCTCTTCCTCTCACTCTATCTTGTATGTATTGATATATAATGTATATGCCTCTGCTAATACTATAAGATCAAGTTTGAGGAAGATAAGGAGGAAAAGGGTCGTTCACGAATGATGAAATGGTTAAAACCAATGTCCTAAAATTAAGGAATAAAAGTATCATTTTGTATAAGATGTTAAATCTTCTCTTCCCTTTAAGAATATAAATTATTTACCAAAGAAACCAAACATGTGAAGGTGGAAGATTTTTTGGAACCACTAACCTACATTAATAACATTATTAGTAATATAACTTAATAAAAAAGTACTCAAGCACACAAAACTTAAGAATTCAATAATATAATTACAAACTATAAAAATTATGTTTCATTGTACTAATTCAATTTGATGAACCATTTGGGTCTAGTCTCCTCTGTAAGGTGTCAAGTATTGTTTTATGGTCAGACTCAATAACTTTCCAAAAGTTCATATTGCACAGTCTACCCACATATTTGATTAATTGAACATTAGTTGCAACAAGAAGGTGAGAATAATGAATAATATTTCTATGAGTATCAAATTCCTAAAAAAAACACACATTGGATTTATTCATTGGGTATCTTCTAAGCCATGTTCCAGTAAAAACCAAAGATCTTGTAGGGTATTACAAGAATTCTCCATCTTTGATTGGGGATATCAATTTTTTTGGTCCTCAACACAAAAAAATCCCTTCTTTATTATTTTCTTTTGCAACTACATAAACATGACCTACATCATATTGTAAAAAAACAAATCAATAAATGATTCATAAATAAGTTATACGGTTAACACCTAAATAATGCATTTATAATACCTGGTTGCAGAGTACATGGAAACTAAAGGTAACATGCCTACCGAGAAAGCTCCTAAAAAAGTTATCATTTCTTGGAAAGATGATCTTAGTGGAGCCATGGGCAAGGGATTTAGTGTAAGGACTAGAAGCAGAGCTTCCTCTAGCAAAGTGAACTGATGGTGAAACTTTGGATGCACTTATGTTTGGTGACTGTAATGGTTTTCTTTTCTTGTTTCCATGGTTATTATTTTGTATTTTGGTAAAAAAAATTAACTCTATAGACCTGTTCTAGGTCATGCATTTCTTTGGGGTGTTGTCTTGGTCAATCGTTTTTGACTAAGTCCCCCATGTTTTGTTTTGGTGACTACTCTTTGTCTTGGCTTCTTTATTTGTACATGGTTTTTTGGTCCCTTCAAAACCAAATATTTTTTACCTTATCTAAAAAAAGATCTAGTATATGGTTAAAGTGAATTGATTATTCACTCATATTGAGTTTTAGAGCTCGTGGAGTTAGATACATATAAACATGATGTAAAGGTCTACAACACCGTTCATCAAACCACTCTTTTGAATCAAATTCATCCCAAACAAAATACATACATTATGAACAAAAGTATGTCATATGCCTCATATGAATAGTCCATGCACCTGCATTTGAACTTCTAAAAGGGTGCAACTCACTAAATCATGTTAGTGTAAAAAATCTTCATATTAAGCAAATTAGCTTATTCTACTAACCAAAAACATCTACAAATTATAGAATTACCCTCATTACCAGGACCCATTATTGAGTTACCCCATTCCATAATGGATGTTGCATCAGTTGATATTGTACCATATTTATACTTCAACTCTTATCTTGTTAGGGTTCTTTTAACACATGTTCATGCACCATCATGTTCCCCTTTTCCATTTTTGGCCTCAGTGAAATTCCAAATATGTTGAACACCATCAACTAGTATAAAATTCATGAATTCTTAAATTGTGATGTACATTTATATGACCATATGATGTGTTGACCAAATATGATGTTTTTGTTACTCAAATTACCATATAAGATCTCAAATAAACCTTATACAAACTATGTAGAATGTGTATGATCATCACTGATATAGAAATGATACTCCCTCAAGATATTTATGCCTTCATATTTTTTGTCAAGAGTATGAGTGAATGTTATATGCACAAATATGGAAACTTGAAGAGAGTTGTAGTACCATGATTGGACTTTATTTTTTGGTTATAGTGTATAGTTCTTTGTAAAATCAACAACAAACATTATGGTACCAAAAGGAAATGTGTCCTTGTATAACCTAAATTTATTATCTAATAATTCAAGATATATGTGTATGCATTGCATACTTATACACCATCTTCTATTGAAATATAGTTATAAAATTTGATACACATATTTATTTACTCACTAATTCACACCTCTTGGCATCTTTACCATATTTCGAAGTGTATGCCACCAATGTTTATTTCCCAAAACTAATTAGTTAATTTCCAATCGCATGTGTATTTTATCTTTGTATATAATTTTGCAAACATTACAAACCACCACAACTATCAGAGGTTCCATCCAAACATGATTTATTATTTAAAAAGTCCTTAATCTCTTGTACAAAAAATAATTGAGATGATATCTCTTGTCGATTTAGATGGAACTTTTATCATACACTCCTGCAAAATATTTTCTTTAGAAAAAGTAATACATATGTGCCAGAAAACATAATAATGCATATCAAATTCAATAAGCACCCTACAAATTTAAGTGTTGTGCTTTCAAAATTTAACTAAGCCTCATAAATGTGATTTATTCTTCAACATAGTATGTATTTATATTTTTTTAGAAAATTTTGATCCTCTTTTGGTATTTAATATCATCTTTCCCGCTTAATGTATCAATACTCATTATGGTCCACATGTATATACTATTTGGTTAGCTATAAATCATCCACTTGCACTTTATTATCTTATATGTAGTAATAAATTGATCTTTTTTCCACCTACCTATCTTCTTGTTTATTTTTTTGTATGTGAAATTTCCCTTATGGGTTTACACAATCCAACCTTTTTAAACTATAGATATTAGATTTTTTTAATTGGACTGTATTTATTTTGATATTTTTCCATTTTCCCCCAAATTAACAAATTTTTAAATTTTTTTCTCAAATTATTTTGTATTTTTTAATTTTTTTCCAAAATTGATTATGGCATTTTCCTTTTTTTCTTCCATTTTTAAAAGTTTTTTATTTCAATATATTTGATATTTTTGTTTTCAAAAAATCTAGTTCTTTTTTAATTTATTTTTTCCATTTTATTTATTTTATGTTGGTTTCTCATATATATCTCAAAGTTTCGACTACATAAGCCTTAATTCTAGCACCATTTACATACCCTTTTCTCTCTATCTCATATCTAAGGCTTCCAATACACAAAATATCACTTTCATGATAAACCAAAAATTTGAAAACTTCAAATGAGTCCTATAATTCACTTTCAAACACTCATCTACATAGGTTGTATGAATAAAAACATGTTTACATGCTCATTTCATAGATCTTCTTGATTGTCCTAAGGAGGCAGTTTTAGGCCTAATTTGATCATTTGAACTATGACCTTAAAACACTTCATCATATAAAGATATGTGCTTAAACAAGTCACATTGGACCTCTATCATCATTCCATGTTCATATTAGGCCTCTACAACAAGCATTCACATAAGGTATCTCTCAAACACCATGACTAATTTTTGCTTCTTTTCTCCTTTAACGGTAGGTAACCTAGATTGAAATTGTTCATAAATTTTTTTTACTATACATACCTGTATATTTTCATGATAAGTTGGGGCACATCCCAAACTTCCTCCCAAACCAAACTTTCCACCATGAAACCTTCTCTGCAAGACTGTACAAACAACTTCTTGCAAAACAGAGTTGTTTCAATATTGTACAGTTACACCCGAAGTATGAAACCAATGCAAACATGATATATGAGGAGTCCTTTATGAGATAAAATCATAAATTTTACACTACCATGCAGTTTGAGGACCAACAACTTCATATTTTGCATATCCCTTCAAGATAAGGGTTTGGAGAACCTTAACTTGTTAAGGATCATTCATAAATCTTAAGGCATAATTTAAACTAATTCCACTTGCGAATTGAGCTAGGTTCCATGCCCTAACTTTGGAGAAAATATTAGGTCACAATGTAAAATTTCAACATTCAAATGAGCACTTCAAAACCGTCCTTCGAACCGGAAATGATCATTTGGAGAACTCAATAGGACTTAAACTAAAATTTCTTGCTTCTCCTTTTGACTTGTGACTTGAAATTTTGTCCATAATTTTTTACATACCTCCTTCACATGTTAAAATGTTTGGTTAGGTCTTTTCTTTTCTAAAATTCATCATTCATCCAGGTTTTCACATGCTTACCTTGCTTATTCTCAAGGATAATCCTCCAAAGGACCTTAATCATGCCTCTAAATGCCAAATTTTGACTTGTCCCACCTTCCACATGCTCTCTACCATGTCATAATACATAATTCATGATTTCTCTACCTTTTTAACACTTATTTTGCTCCATTATTAAACTCATACTTATACTAGGTCCTAGAATTAGGCCTAGTTATACTAGTTTCACTTAATGTTCCATGAACCTGTCATGCTTTCATAATGTAACTACCTTCACATGTCATAGTCATGTTTTCCATGCCTTAACCATGCTTTGAAATCTACCTCATGCCTTCATTCCACCATTCCATGCCATCTTGTTGACTAGGCCTACTGGACTAAGCTAGTCACATTAATTCCACTCATGACCCTTGTATTCATTTTACTGACTTTATTTCTTCATCACCCACATACTAAATATTCTATGAAATTATCATGAAATTCCCTCTGTCACAATTATTCCTCTATTGTTCACTAGTTACTCAAGAATTTAAGTCTCAATCAGGTGTTCTCATGTCATGCCTTGTCCTGTCTTGTCACACTCATTCCAAACTTCTTCTAGCTCTCCTTCATCCTGATTTTTCATTAATGTTCCTTTTACATCAACGAAAATTAAAAATCCACATGTTAACATAGAAGAAAAGGTAAAGAAGGCATGGGTCCCAATGAAATCTAGTTGAGTTCATCTCTCATCTAAAGGATCCCCTATCTAATCACCAACAATTACCAAGGTATCCGTAGTCTAACAAGGACTAGGAGGAGATTTAGGATCATAATCCACCCAATCATAACTTGAGTGAGAGATTACATAGTCCTCATCATCACTACTATTAGAATTGGTAGATGGAGGAGTAGGAGGATCATGAACTGGAGGCTCAAGATCAACAAGATCATCATAAGAGTATGAATCATGGTTAGAGAGGGGTATAGTGACCTCTACAGATGAATAAGTGGAAGTAGGAGAGGTCTTTTGGAACTTCACACTTATCTCAATATATAGCTAATGAGTGGTGAATTTTAAAAGTTTAGAACCCTTCTCACACCTTCAGGATACCCGATGAAGATACAAGGTTTGGTTTGTGGTTCCAAGGCATTATGATTCTTCTTCAGTGTTTAAGCCATGGAAGTTGAAGTGAAGACTCAAAAGTTCTCAACATCAGGTTTCAATCCATACCAACCATCAAAGGTGGTCATCCCTTTTAATGCTTTGGGTGGAATGCAATTATGAATATAGCAAACACAGTTCATGACTTCTTCCCAATATTGCAGTGTAACAGATTTATATTGGATCATGTAATTGGTCATCTTCTTAAGGGTTCTATTTTTCCTTTCTAGAACTCTGTTTTATAAATGAATGTATGCAACTGTACACTACAAAGTAATTCCTTTGGAGGTACAAATCTAGTTAAATCCATTTCTTACATACTCCCCTCCATTATCGGTTCTAAGAACCTTGATATAACTTCTAGATTTTTTCTCAACGAGAGTCTTGGAGTTCCAAAAGAGTTCAAAAACTTAAAAATTTTATTTGATAAAATACATCTAAGTGTAACATTAAAATTCATTAATGAAGGTAAATAGGTATTTAGATCTAGTGAATGAAGGAGACAAAAGGAGCAAAAGATGTCACTATGGACTAACTCCAAGGTATGAGAAGCTCTTCAAGATTTTCTCTTGCCAAATTTCTCTTCAGGATGCTTCTCAAGGGCATAACCCTTCACATAATAGGAAAATACCATGCGCATTGGATTATCACCCAGCAGGTGTTGAGAACTCACATGAGGCATGCATAAGCACCGAGCCCCTCCTTTATGTGAGTTGTGTGAGAATGTATTATTTATGACAGAAACTTAAGTAAAGAGAATGGAAACGAACCATACATTCATCTTAGAGCTCAAAATGGATTCTTGACCAATGTATTCATTTAGATGAGAAAAACATTATAGAACATAGATATGAAACATAATAGAAAGGAAATGCATAGGGGTTTACACCCACTCTCGTGAAATATATATATATATATAACCCATCCATACAGATATAAGTAAAACTGGAACAACATATATCCATATTGAATATGTTTGGTAATCATATTACATTCATTGAGGCTATCATAGATCCATATAGTGCAAACCAAAGTCATGCATTAGAACTGGCTTAAGCCCCTCCTAGTACAAATAAAAATGTTTAGACCCATCCCTTTGATAGATCATACTCATATAGATCCTCTAAACCTAACTCATAGAAATCTCGCAGTATTTCTACATAGATTCACCTCTTTCCCATTCTATATCTTTTTCTCTATTGGGTGCTTGTATTTATAGCCTCAGCAAGCACTACCATGCATTTCTAAAGGTGTAGATTGGGTGCCAAGTTTCCAAGTGGTCCTCCATGGGAGCATGCTCCTTCAGACGTGAGCTCTCCATTCTTTGCCATGATGACCTTCAGGAATATTCTATCGCAAGGTATATTGCTTTTGTGGGCACCAAGTTTTCATGATGGCACCTTATCCACTCCACATGCATAGTCAGGTCGTGCTTTCCTCATGTTCTACTCGATATGCCAAATATGGCTAAGTATCAAAACCCTTGCTCTACCTTGTGTGCGCACCACTGGTTCTACTAATCCCTCCTAGAACCCTATCCTGTGTGCTCTCTTCTTGCGTTCCCATCTTCAAATAGGCCTTGTGCACCCACATGCCTTCTTGTAATTATCCAATATTTTAGGTGCCCAACATCATCCCACATTACGCCTATTCTCTGTACTTGGGAACATTTTATCAATGAATAAAGAATGATTGTTCTTGAATAGTTTGGGGAAAGAATAAAGGAATGAAGAATTTTGGGAAGAAAGAAAGAATGGGGAAACTATGATTACTTCTGCAAGAGGAGAGGGAAATATTTCAAGTCTACCTCCAACTTATTCCATGCATTGACTTCATTTTGTGCCTATTAACAGATATCACTGAGTAGGGTGGTCACCTCTTCAAATCCTAGCCCTTCTCCTTGGGTATTTATTATTTCCATGATCCGCTCCAATTATTTTCCCAAATCCTCAAGCGCATCCATCTTTCAAGTGATCTAGGGATACAACTCCTTCATCTGGTTCTTGATTGAGCTCCACAAGGTCTCAATAGCCTCCGATTTCTTCTCAACCTTTGCTAGAATTCTGTCACGTTCCACTCTATTTCCCTTGTTCTTCTCTTGGAACTCCTTAAGCTCCATCTCATGAGTGGTGACCAGAATGCTTGCCACTCTATCTCTATTGGCGCAATTGTCATAGGTGGCCTCAATAACTTGGGTGGTGTATTTCACATCAGTGAGGAATTTCTTGTACTGAGAAATAATTTCCATAACATTCATCTTTTCCTCCTTTTAATTACATGTTGATGCCTCCTCTGTGGATTCCAAGGCCAGTGGTCACGTTTCCATTATGAGGAAGTGGGTCAAGTCATCTAGGCACTCCTGGGTGGATCTATAATTCTACGTTGGTGGTGTTAGATCTGGATGCTTCAAGAAAATGGCATCTTTGATCATCTCTAGTTTCTTGTAAACCTTGCATACCCTTTCTTTCTCTTCTTTTATCCCATGCCTTAGTTGAGCACTGATTAGTTCCTCCTGCTTTAAGTCCTTCGTTCTTTCCTCGAGCTCTTCTTCCTTCTTCTCCAGTTCTGTCTTTAGGAACTTCACCTTGTTGTTCCTCCCGAAGAGTCTGGCTTCTACTTTAACTGAGACCTTGCTCAATGCATTGCATATTTTTTTGTCTGATAGCTGTTGACCATTTACCAAGGGCTTGTCACCTTTTGAATATGGTACCTTCATTATTTCCCCTTGGCTTACTTCTAATTCTGGCTCGTTGATGTGGGACTCAAATTCCTAAGAAAGCATTTTCCTCATCTGAGTTAATGCACCTTCCTCATCAAATGACACCATGGCCAAGAGTTGCTCCATTGGTACGGTGCTTTAAAAGTGCATGCGTAACACTTTGTTTATATCATCAATGTAGCCTATCCTTTGAACTTGTGATGCTTCTACACTCTTTCTCCATGTGCACACGGCCTTAGGAAATCTTACAGCTCAACTGGAATCCCCTCCCATGTTATCATATTCCTTTACTATGCTCTCCTCCTCTGCTTCCTTCATCACTAGATTAACGCTGCATTCTATCTCTTGTTCTACCAGGTCTTCGATGATCTTTGCTACTTCTTTTTCTGCAACCTCATCTATCTGATCCTTTTTTAGGCTTGGGGTCCTTTTTTCTTTTGTAACTTCCTCACTTACCCCTTTGTCTTAAGTATTCTCTTTTTCCTTGTCATTCTTCCTCTTGAAAAATATGTACTCATTTTATTCTTCCTCTCCTTCCTCCTCTGATTCATGTACTTCATATATAGGATGGTCATCACCTCCTGATTCATATTCATCATCATCATCTCTCTCGGATCTATAGGCCTCCAAACTCTATGTATCCTCTGAATCATTTGCTTCTATCACCTTCTGCCTATTCATGGCAGGAGATTTTACTTCCATATCCACCTGCTCTGGTGACCTCTCCTAGGTGATGGGTTCTTCTTACTCTGGTGCTTCTTCCTCTGGAGTATTTTCTTTCACCGGGGAATTCTTTCTCGGTGCATAAGTACTAGTCTTAGCACTTTTCTCTGGTGCGCTTACCACTTATGTATCCTGAACACTTTGTAATTTATGCACCTCTTCTCTTTCCCTCTTCCTTAGCACATGATTCTTTCTTCTTATGGGGTCCTCAGGGATGGATACATCATTTTCCAAGTATGTTACCTTTTCAAATTTTGGCCTGATGTGAAGGTATATCCTTGCTACATCCGTTCCATTGATTGGACATGTTACTGGATTCATCATCTGTATCTCGTGGGAGACATATCTCTCCATGTATGTGTGCTTCTTGGGGTAACCTAACTTCCTACGCAATTCTCTATGGTAATGATGCACCTCACTGAGGTTGAACCTTAGTCTCTTGGCATCTTTGAACCTGTTCACCCCTTCTTGGAAGTATTGTGTGGTGAAGGAGAAGGGAAGCTTGCACCAGGGTCCCAGGTTTTCATCTGTCAACGTAAATATGCCAATGCAGAAGTGTTGATATACTATGAATTCTAACTCTCCTTTCATAAGCATGGGTAATTGCTCTAGAATCCTCCATTCTTCCTTGAATGCATTTCTCATGCGCTTGTACCACTTTTCTAAGCGTGCCTTGTGAGTGGCTCTCATGGTCTCACAAGTATATTTTGTGAACCACTTCACAAGGGAGGGATCCTCTTCTCGGTATTCCCAAACAAACCTTTTCAGCCCATTGGGCACTCTGATTCTTGAGAAAAAAAATTGTGAGGAGGAAATTGCCAAATAGTATATTCTCACCTTCTTACGTGCTACTAATGATTTCATCCATGATGAAAGAGGACAAGTTATAGATGGTCCCCACAGATATTTTACGGCATACATTCAGCCATTCCTTTTTCACTTGAGTCCATCTCTCTTGGTCATTAAGCTTGGTTACCAAGCACACGACCATCCTCATCATGGGGTATGGGATCTATATGATGTCAACGTATCGTGATACTTTCTTATAGTCATACAAATCTATTATTTCCTTGATGGCCTCCTTGTAGCTTAGCTCATAATGAATGTTATCCCCTTCATAGATAAGGCCTGTGAACTTGGAAATAAACTGGGGAGTTATGCGCATCTGGTGCCCCACGCAATAAAAATGGTCTTCGTGAACATGCACCATCAGCCACTAATAGAGACGCTCAGTTTTTCTGAATTAGGGTAATTTGTAAAGTTGCAGTAACCCTGCCTTCTTCAATTTAACTTTAACTTTGTCACTGTATATGAGAAAGCCTTCTAGTTTCCTCTTGTTTGTTGGGTGAACAAAATCCAAAGCCATTTCTTTTTTTGGTGTGCTAGTGTGATGATTATAGTTGCTCATAGTCATTTTTTGCAAATGAGATTCCCATTCCTTTCCTAGCAATACCCCATCTGGGTATTGCATCTCCGCATACCACTCTTCATTTGTGCTTGCGAAGATATGCGTTTGTTTCCTTTTTCCCTTGCCCTTCTACTTTTTAGGTGAGGTGGTTACTTTCATTGGTGTCATTCTTCTGGTTAGTTTAACACTCCAAATGCCTTCTCCTTGCTCTACTTTACCACTCTATCCAACCCCAATGCTCAATTTTACAAAAAATCCCTCCTAACACTGTGCCCTAGCCCCAAAAACCTAACTGAAACAATTCTTCCACAATATGATGCTTCTCAACATATTCCTTCTCAAAAATTTCCTCCACGCCCATGTATTCCTTTCCTATTGGTTTATGGATCTACTCTAGTCACCTTCTCTTAGATTTCTTAAATTTTTCTTCACACAAATCACTTTTGGATGCCCTATTTTGTGAGAACTCCCTTCACTTCATAAACACAAGGTAAAATAATGAAGTGCCTGACTTATTATTTATAGCTTTTCCTTCTTTCCAGCATTGAATGTTAATTTACCTACCACCATGCTTGACACTAAATGTGGCTTTTTCCACCAATCCATCTTTATGCACCCAATCTTGCGTGCCACATTCTACAACCTTCTGGCACACAAATAATTCATCCTGACAGAATATCCTTACGCACATGTTAATAGTGCCGAAGGCACTTCTTCTATTCTTCACCTAATTTTTTCTCTCGCCTACCTCATGTTGTTCCTATACTTCTTCCTCTGTACGTGATTTCTCTGAAGTCTTATCCTGACACCAACCTTTTTCATCCACCTCTTCTTCCTTGTGCTTCATCCTTACGTGCTTTGTATCCATCAACTAGGAAATTCACTGTAGCTTATACTGCCAGTTTAACTTATATTACATGCCTATAGTTTGTATAACTCCACCCCACACTAAAAAATATGTGCAGTCTTGTACGCATGCAAAAACTTCAAAAATTAATGTGGTTACCAGTGCCCTAGGCACAAAACAAATGACAGAACAAATGATGAGAAAGGGAAACAAAAAATTAAATTACATAAAGGGAAACTTATACTAAATGGTAAAACTACCTTATTGCAAACACCAAGAAGAATTATTTATAGTAGGGATTCAAACTACTCCCATTTAAATGGCTTGGTAATATTGTTTCATCCAGTGCTCTAAACTAGAACACACATGAATTAAGGATGTCTAAGATGATATAGGGACCAAACTAATGGACTTTCAACTTTCTAGGATGGTGTAAAAACTTAGAATCATATAACAACACCATTTTCCCAATCTCAATTTGTTTGTTTCTGATGTGGCGGTCATGCCATGCTTTTTGTTTACCCCTTTTATCCTTTTGACTCCACTTGGCCAATGATCATCTCTCTTCCAATTTCATCAGTTTTTCAATCCTTTCCTCCAGCGCTTGTTTGTCAACCATTCCTCATGCGTGTGCTATACGTAGAGAAGGTAACATAGATTCAATGGGTAAAAAATCCTCTGTGCCAAACACCAATTGGAATGGTGTGGCTTTATTCAAAATCTTATAGGTTATCCTATACACCCATAGAATAGCTGATACTTTGTCATCCCAATCTCGTCTACCAACATCACAAATTTTAGTCAGGGTATGTTTTAATATTTTATTAAATTCCTCGGAAGTCCCATTTACTTGTGGATGGTAAGAGGTAGTCTTATGGTGAGCCACCATGAATTATGATAACAGAATCCTGACAGTCTCATTTAGGAAATGCATACCCCTATCACTATTTAAGCTCAACGGGCATCCATACCTTGTAATAATATTTTCCCATAGAAACCTAGTTATTGTAGCTGTTGTACAATCCTTGGTCGGTACTGCTTCTTCCCATCTTCTCAAATAATCCATGTAAGTGATTACATAGCGTGATCCCATCCTACGTGCGACTGGTGAAATGGGCCCTATAAAATCTATGGCCCATTTTTTAAATTGCTATGTACTTGGAATGGGGCACAAAGGCATTTCATCCCTCCGCCCTAGTTTTCCAAGGCACTGAAAATAATCACATGCCTTACAATATTTTTTATAATCTTGATATAGGGTCTCCCACCATAACCCATCTTGCAATATCTTATGTGCAATGGAGTCCACTACATAGTGTCCACCTGCACTTCCTCCATGGACCTCCTCCATAATAGCCAGGCACTCATGTTCTAATAGGCACTGGCGTAACTCTTCATCACGTCCTAGCTTGTACAAATCACTACTAACCAACATGCAGGGTGCGGCGCGTATGGATAATTGCTTTCTCTCTAATGCTTTCATCCCTTCTGGAACCACAAACATTTTGAGAAACACCACAATATTCTCTAAGTCTGAGGGTGTGAGTTACAACCTAAACATTTGTGCTTTTGGCATGGTATCCTCAATGCTTTGTGTGTCCTCTCCTGAGTCAATGCTAGACAAGTGATCAAGTCCAAAATTACTCTTTCCTGGCTCGAAAACCACTATGAACTCAAATTCTTGGAATAGCAGGATCCATCAACGTATGCGCCCTTGTAGAACAATCTTGTTTACCAAGTATTTTAATGCCATGTGGTTTATGTAGAGTACAAATGGTGTTACTAGTATATATTACCTAAAATTGTGCAGTGTGTAGATCATGGAAAGTGCTTCGTGCTTGGTAGTGGTGTAATTTCATTTCACTGATGTTAAATTTCTGCTTGCAAAACACAAGGGATGGTCAATAATCCCTTCACTAGGTTATGCCAGTACTACTCCAACAGCTGTACCAGATACATCCACATGAACATGGAAGGGATTATCCCAAATAAGGAAATGAAGTATGGGTTTGGTAACAATCCTATCCTTCAGAGTGTTGAATGCCTTCTACTATGCCTCTTCCCAACGAAAGGCACTTTTGTGTTTTAAAAATTCTTCTAAGGGTGCAATGTTATTTACATACCCCTTGATGAACTTCCTGTAATATCCCGTGTGCCTAACGAATCCGTGCATGGTGCTTTGGCTAGTAGGCTCCCCTAAACCCAAAATATCTATAATCTTGGCAGGATCTACTAGTAATCCTTCCTTGCATATGATACGCCTCCATAAGGTTCCAAATGGGGTAGTGAAGACACACTTCTTGATGTTGAGGGATATCCTCAACTTCCGACACCTTTTAAACATTAGTCTTAAGTCATCACAATGGTCTTTGACTAGACCATACACAGTCCAATCATCCAAATAGACCTGAATAAATTTATGGATGAATTCCTCAAAGACTTATACTACAATGACTGAGAACAAAGTAGACACATTCTTCAACCCAAAAGGCATGACCATATAGGAAAAAATTCCCTATTTAGTGGCAAAAGTTGTCTTTCTCTGGTCTTCTTTTGTAATCCTCACCTGGTGGTACCCTAAGAACCCATCCGTGAAAGAGTAGACTTCGTTCCTGGCCAATCCCTCTAAGATTCCTTCAATAAATGGGGTTGGGAAGGGATCAATGACACAAAATGCATTTAGATTCTGGTAATCAATGAAAATTCTGATCCTCCTGTCCTTCTTGATGATGATCACCATTGGGCTTATCCATTATGACTCTTCAACCACCTCAATGATACCTGACGCTATCATTTTTTCTATCTCCTCCTTTAATCATACGCGTAAATTTGGGTTCATCCAATATGGCCTCTTTTAGATTGGGTGCACACCCTCCTTCAATTTTATCCTCATCTCCCCCAGGGAATGGTGGATGCCTTTGAGTTCATGATACCTGCATATGAACAAATCTTGGAACTCGTGCAACAAATCAATGATCTTTGAAAGTTCCTTCTCTGACCAATAGTCACCGATGATAGCCTCCTTAGGTTCTACCTTTGTCCCAATGTTAAAATTCTTCATCTTTAGGGTTCATGGTAGGAACATGTCTTTTCATCAGCGCTATCTATAACATTGCGCATACCTACAGAGTGGTTAACATCTAGACCTTCCATTTCCTCTCCATCTATGAAAAATACCATATTTCCTTTTTCCTTTTCTATGCATGTATGCTTAAAACGCATCTCCTCTGACTCATCATCATCAAATCGTGTCTCTAAACTCAGCTCACCTATCAAATCTAGTAGTGTGTCTTCTACCATGGCACTATCCCCCATCATAAAGAACTTGATAACTTGCAATGCCTTATCCAATGATGGTTTTTTTCTTTGATATTCAAAATCTTGGATGAGATCAGTTGTCAGCTCCTACCAATTTCCCATCTGGTGGTGTGTTTCTGAGTGGATATACCACACATGTGCACATCATTATAGTGTGGAATACATCCTATACACCCATAATGATGGCGGTAAGGACTTTTTTGCCTCCTATCAAGGCCTTCTCACATGCTTAGATATGAAATGAAGTGGTCTCTTTACCATGGTAGTCTTGTATAGCCATGGACATGTTGCTCCTTGAAAACCTTACAAAGAACATGATTCTTACCTCGCGCCACTCCAAGAGGTTCTCTCGATGTGTATCCCACCAACGTGCTACATTCCCAAGTAGGTTATAGCTGAGAATTACTCTTCTTTCATCCTCATTTATCCACTAAGCTTACATTTCTTGTAGGAAAATATCAAGGTATGTTCCCCCCAAGTAGCTAGGCAACTTCTTTCCTCCTAGGTGCTTGACTAAGCACACCTTTTTCAACCTTATTATAGTTATTTTTAATCGTCACCCAATTAACTCATAGGTCTTATGCGCCCAATTGTCACACGCCATGCTAGTGGTATCACTCAAGGACTGAGTGTCTTCAAATTGGATGAATCCCTCCATGTGGGGTGAATTACCTCAGGATATCTGATGTAGTGCACACATAGATTCTATCAAGGAATTCTTATCCTAATGGCTCCATGTAGGGCGCTGATTTCCCATCCTTCAAAGGGATGACCACCCGTTCTTCCCTATTTTTGAAACTAATATATCCTTTGTTAAACCTTATGTCGGCATTATTCTTGTAACACCATGGGCACCCAAGCAATGCTAAAAAAATTTCTGCCTCAGGGAGTGCCAATACTTCAAAGTCTCTAGCAAAATTGACCCCTTAAATGGTTATAGTTGGATCCTTCAGGACTCCAATGGGCATTACCTTAGTATTTTTTGCCATATATAACACATTTAAAGATGGCTACAACACGGGCCTTCCCATCTGATGCCAATAATCTAAGGTAAGAACATTCACCTCTACTCTCGTGTCGATGAGGATATTTCTTAGAAGCCATCCATCAACAACTGCATTTAGAGTAATCTCCTTTTCATATTCAAGGATGTGAGGAGAAAGTTTTGCATGCAAGACCTGTCTCTCATGCTTTGCTCCAGCACATGGTACCTTCTCCCTCAACCATTCTCCCAACAAGGGAATAATATTTTCTTGCCATAGCATTTTACATACTTCCTTGACCTCATCCAAGTCATCCCTTGGAACCTAGTTATCCTTTTGTTACTCCACTTATCTCCATTGCTCCTTGAGACATTGGATCTCCCCTTGTAAACTATGAATCACATCCATAACCTCATGGTACACTTCTTTCTGGTGGGAAAGGGTCTAGGTAATTTCCATGTACTATCTCCTCTTTTGAGACTAGTTACCTAGGTCTTGGCATTTCCCTGGCGCACGTGGCCTCTTCCCATATTGTCACCAGTATAGATTCTAGTTCTAACTCTTACGCCACTCTTGGCATCCATTGCAAATCAGACTTCTTGACGCTTACCATATTAGTGCCCTTTTCTTTCTGGTGCTGCTAGTTCATATGCTCATAGAGTTTTGGAAACTCTTCATACTTGTGCTTCTTTTTGCACTATGAGCATTGTAGCAAATTTGGGAACTCAGATTTATAATGTTCTGTAGAACCAAAATTATAACTTGTTCATCGCGGGAACTCACTCTGTCCTCTACCATGGTTAGTGTGACCATGAAATCCGCCACAAAAACCTCTTCTACATGCCTCTCTATCTGCACGCCATTCATAACATCATTCATCATCCTTAGAAATGCTAGCAAGGCTAGTTTGACACACACCCAGATCAATAGCATCATGATCTGATGAATCAGTCTACAATCCTTGGTGTCATGGGTTATAGAGGAGCATATCTTGCAGTATCAAGAAACATTCTTGTAGATTATGTGTTAGAGTAGAGGGATTCTACTTGCATCATGATTCTCATGGTAGATCTCACAGTCTACTACCATAGCGTGCACTGAATTCTAAGGAAAACTATCCTTTTCATGTCCCTCCACTTTGCAAAATCTATACACCAAATCCCACTACAAACCTTGGCATGCATCCCCAAAAAGGACTAACAAAAGTATCCACACTCCCAACAGCTTCAGTGTGTAAGGTATCATACAATGCCCTCCTACACATACTTCCACTGCGATTGAGTTGCAAGTTATTACGTTGAAACCGTGCATCATACTAAAATTCCCTCCTAAATTGTCATATTTTAAACTGTGCATCATACTTCCACACACTCTTTTCCATTCCCTGCTGGATCTCCTTTAAAGAACTGATGCTCTTCTACTCGAACACTGGAATATGGAACTATACAAGGAAACCATTTTTAATGTGGCATATCCCACCACCATTTGGTGAGGTTTGTACTTCCTATACCAGCTATGCGTGCACCCTTGCGATGTAGTTGTAAACTTTTTGTGTTAATTTTTGAAACCTCTAGGTTAGTGATCCCTTTGGTGCGCCATAGTAACTTGCACTTGTGCACATGCTCTACATCATCTTCAATACCCCTATAGTTTGGTAACTGCAAGGACATCTCAAAAAACACTTGGGGTTGGTTGGGGTCCTTTTCCTCCTGAACCTTGAGATTGTCTGTCTATCTTGGAAAATATAAGAAAAAAATTTTACCACTTGTTGAGTGACCTTAATGGTTTATCGGTATTCTAAGAGTTGATGTAACCTTATTTCGTTTTCGTAAATGAATAATGTTAAACTTTACCCCTACGATTAAATGTTGAGTTAAATCTTTCTAAGACTTAGTAATAGTGTGTTATAAGTAAAATAAAATGGGTTGTTTAATACTTATAGAAGTTAAACTAAAATTTATATTTCAAATAAATTAGTGTAGAGGTGACCAACTTGAGAGCACCTATCCTTTGTTAAGTAATATTATATAACTTGATATCCCTAGCTACACTAATGAACACTATCCCTTTCATGGTGAAATTCTTAAACGAACTTAAGGAAAATCTATGGTTAGTTCTGGAAGATAATAAGATTTAATAAGTAGGAGATACCACTTTAGAAACCACGCAATCTATCTCTTAGCCATTGGATGGTAAATTGTTTTATTTTTATAAAACTCATTTAGTAAAGCCTAAGTAAAATCTTTAATAATTCTGGTTAAGTTCTCAAGTTTCAATTAAATCTTGGAAATAACAAATGAGGTCTTAAAGATGATTTCAACTCAACCTTCTCCCTCTAACCTTTTTCCAAGGTGCTTGGTAATTTTTCTCTTAAGTATGTTGAAAGTGAACCCATGTTGTCATATGGGCATGAAAAAGTTCTAGTAGCGTAAGTGTAAATAGATGGCCTTGTGGAATTAAATTACCCCTTTCTCCAAATAAACGAATTAAGAAAATAAATGTCATAATAGAGAAGATTTAAAGATGATTACTCAATGTAAAAAGAATAAAATTAGCTTGGTAAGATGAATTGTATGAATCATATCTTGAGCCTCCTTGAAAACGTAAGCTAAGAATTGCAAGATGTCTTTTTAAAATAAATAACCCTCAAGAATATCTCATTGTGGTTGGCCCTAACTGTAAGTGTGTTCTGTGGTTGGACTTCTATGTTGTCAATGTCAAAAAGAAAAAGTGTATTATCCTTTTGGGTGGTGAACGTTTCCGTGCTGACCTTGTGGTCATCCCCGTAACAAGTGGTTCCCAGAGTGGGTTGTAACTTTGTGACAACATGTTGTGTCGTGTTATGTGTGGAAGCAAGTCAAAAAAAAAATATCCTGTCTTTTACTGTGTTGTTCGTGTGTGAATTTTTGGGTCGTTATAAATGTCCTTCTACTTCGTAGTTTGTACACCAAATCCCACTACGAACCACATGTGCTAGTTTGCAGAAAACTTCTCCAACTTCTTGGTGATTGCAACAATTTGGGCCTCCAAAAATGGACTAACACTAGTATCAACACTCCCAACTTTAGCACGTAAGGTAACCACTAAATCCTCGATCGGGTCAGTGAAGGTTTTATGTGACAATGCCCTCCTAAATGGAGTGATCAACCCTCCAACAAACCATTGAGTATGTTGTGAAGGGTGAATGTCATATGACAATTTTGACAGGATATTTTTAAACTATGCATCATACTCCCACACACTCTCTGCCATTCCCTGTTGTATCTCCTTCAAAGCATTGATGCTCTTCTACTTGAACTCTGGAATATGGAACTCTATTATCAAAGTGTTTTTCAATGCGGTATAGTCTACCACCGTTTGATGGGGGTCATACTTCCTATACTAGTTATGCATGTGCCCTTGTAATGTAGTTCCAAAATAGCTTTCCTTCTGCTCTGGGTTAGTGATCCCCTTCACATGCCATAGTAAATCATACTTGTGCACATGCTCTGTAGCATATTCAATACCCCTATATTCTGGTAAGTGCAAAGACATCTTAGAAAACACTTAGGGAGGTGGCCGATGTCCTTTTCCTCCTGATCCTAAGCCTTGGTTCCCTCTGGTGGTTCCTCTGTTATTCCCTCCACCAGATCTATTGGGTCCACCAGGTCATGTTCCTCCTGACCCATAAGATCCATCGGTTCCACCAGGTCCTCTTCCACCTGACCCACCAGATCCACTGGATCCACCACCTGTAGTCGGTAAAGGTCCTGAAGTGGTCACGTAGAGGGTTCCCAATGTCCCACTGAAATATGTGTTGATGGTCTGTGATAATGTCCCACTACTAGTAGTTCTCCCTGCACCACTCCCATACATTATATCAAAAGCTTGTGTATCTACACTTTGCCCAAAACTTCCTCTAAACACTGGAATGGTATTTGTAGCCATGGATGTTCCAAACGAAAAATTGTATCTCCTGTGCATTGATTGGTTACTCCCACTGATACCAATTGGGTTAACAATACTCTTCCCTTGATATGAAAAACCAAGCATAAGGGATTATTCAATAGGTGGGTTCAGGTGTGCACTAACGGCTCTTCTTTCTCCACCTGATGAAATCTCATCAAAAGCTAAAGGAGTTTCTCTCACGTGCTTGTGCTCAATATCCTCCACATGAACTTCAACACCCTCTCGCAATGTCTGCCTCCATAGATCCATCAAACTTGCTACCTCACATTGTCTAGTCATCTCCCTTTCACGAGCTTCATTATACTTGAGTTGTCTCTCCTCCCTTTCCTTTTCAGCTATAATGTCTCCCATCTTCCTCCACCCTAGCTTCCTCTCCCAGAGCTTAGAGAGCTTAGCCGACCATGGGGAATACTTCTAAACTCAACGTAATGACCAAGATCTTCCTAGCCAGAGGAATAACATGCAAAAATGATCCTCTAGGCTCCCTCAGAAACTTGAACTCAACAATCTTCGGGAAAGAATACGTCAAAATGACATATTCCAAAGTATAACTAGTTAGCACCCTCTTCCACCAGTGATCAATAGCACATGTCCACGTCAGATATGCATCTTGCAACCTTTGATAGTCATCTTGGGCCCATGTGCAGGATCTATAGTACCAACTTGATTTGGATGTGTAGGTTGAAATCCATTCAAATAGTTATATCATGAAGCATCAAAAGAATGTCTCATACAACTGATGGTATAGGTTCTCTTCTACCCATCTACACGCATTGAACTCAGGTCCAGTGTTGAATCTTTGAGCAAATTCACCCTTCGTGCTCTTGAACCATGTTTTAACACTTTCTAAGGTCAGGTGCTCTGTCATTGCACATCATAAGGACAAAGATGCATGTAATTTATCACAACATTCAAAAAGAGGTCCCAACAAAAAAACAAAAATGTAGCCATTTTTATGTCTTATACAGAACAAGGAAATCCTGTGCGTGTCGGCCTATCACCCAGTGGGTGCTGGGCACTCACCCTAGACACGTGCGGGTTTTGAGCCCCTCCTTTATGTGAGTTGTGTGAGAATGAATTATTTACGACAAAAACTCAAGTGAAGAGAATGGAAACAAACCATACATTCATCTTAGAGCTCAAAACAGGCTACTAGACCAATTTATTCATTTAGATGAGGAAAGTATTATAGAACATAGATCTGAAACATAACAGAAAGGAAATGCACAAGGGTTTACACCCACTCATATGAAATATATATATAGACGATCCATACATATATAAGTAAAACTGGAACAACATATATCCATATTAAATATGTTTGGTAATCACATTACATTCATTAAGGCTATCACAGATCCATATAATAGTGGAGACAAAAGTCATGCGTCAGAACTGGCTTAATCCCATCCTAGTACAAATAAAAATGTTCATACCAATCCCTTTGATACATCATACTCCTATATATCCTCTAAACCCAACTCATAGAACTCTCACAGTATTTCTTCATAGCTTTACCTCTTTCCCATTCTATATCTTTCTCTATGTCAGGTGCTTGTATTTATAGCCTCATCAAGCACCACCATGCCTTTCTGAAGGTGTAGATTGGGTGTCAAGTGTCCAATTGGTCCTTCAGATGCAAGCTCTCTATTCTTCGCCATGATGACCTTATGGAATCTTCTATCGTAAGTTATATTCCTTTCGTGGGCACCAAGTTACCAGGTTGGCACCTTATCCACTCCACATGCGTAGTCAGTTTGTGCTTACCTCATGTTATGCCCAATATACCAAATATGGCTAAGTCTCAAAATCCTTTCTCTATCTTGCACGTGTGCCACTGGTTATACTAATCCCTCCTAGAACCCTATCCTGTGCACTTTCTTTTTGCGCGCCCACATGCCTTCATGTACTTATCAAGTATTTTAGGGGCTCAACACTTACATACTCCCCTCCATTATCAGTTCTAAGAGCCTTGATATGAATTTTAGATTGTTTCTCAATGAGAGTCTTGGAGTTCCAAAAGAGGTAAAAAACTTTAGATTTTTATTTGATAAAATACACCTAAGTCTAACATAAAAATTCATTAATGAAGGTAAATCGGTATTGAGATATAGTGAATGAAGGAGACAAAAGGAGCCAAAGATGTCACTATGGACTAACTCCAAGGTATGAGAAGCTCTTCAGATTTTCTCTTGCCAAATTTCTCTTCAAGATGCTTCCCAAGGGCATAACCCTCACAATGAACATTTGAAAAACTGACGGGAGAAAATCCTTTAACCATATCACGTTGGATTAATTTCTTAAGGTAATGGTAGCTTACATGAAAAAATCATTCGCTTAATATCTTACTAAAATCATCAACATGAGTCAATAAACTCATGGGGGAAGAAACGAGAGTAAAGTGGGAAAAGGTATACAACTAGGCCTTATGGTATACCTTTCCCTCTGCCACTGTAGACTCACTGTGTAGCTCTTTAATGATCACAAAGTTAAGGTTGAATTCCATGTATATCCATTGGTCAATATGGGTGATTTGGTAAAATTATAATAGGTTGGTGGAATGTTGGGGAACACAAAGGGCAACATTGAAGGTTCCACCATCAACTTCCACTGATCCACTAGTAGCTACTATGACGAAAGTATTGTCACCCAAGGTGATTTGGGACATGCTAAAAGTTTCCACATCAAAAAACATACCATGAGAGGAACCCATGTGGTACGAAGCACTAGAATATATAACCCATGTTGATAAAGGTGCTACTCTAGCTACAGGGGATTTCCTTTCTTCTTTTAAGACTCGTTTTCGTTTGCTTTAGGAGACTCATATTTAAGATCATTTTTCTTGATAGAATCAATAAAACATATGTTATTCTTCTCAAGTAAATGAGTTAGGTGGTCAATTTTTTTTCTCATGCATTGATGCTCTTCATGTCTTGACTTCTTGCAATAGGAACACTTGTATTTATCCTTCTTTGGTTTAGACTCAAAAGTAGAGGAATAATTACTCATGTTGGGTTTGGTTTGGGTGGTATTACCTTCCTTATTAGGTTGGTCATTTATCTCTAATTTATTTTATTATTTCTTCTCCTTCCTTTACCATTACTTGCTATTGGGGCATGTGAATTAGACTTGATTACAACCATTTGGATCAACTTGTCTCATTATCGAATGAATTGGATAGAAAATTTGTTGAATGAGGGAATCTTCCAAGTAGTCCCTAAAGATTCTTTTGTGTCATGAAAGGTAGAAATGAAGACAAAGCATTCAGGTCCAAGTTTAGAAAGAATGGATAGAACCAATTGGACATCCTTCTTATCAACTTGACATTATTTCAAAAATAGTGTTGTTTGTAAAATTTTGGAGAAGAAGGCATGTAAGTTATCAAAAATACTAAGATTCAAACATAGGATTTCATTCTGTAACTCATGAGCTCTCATGTCATATTGTTTTCCGAACATGCCATCTAGATTTTTCTAGGCTCCATCAAGTGTTTTAGATGACTCAATATGAAAGAGTACACAGAATACTTAAGGCTTCATCACATCTATTGAACCATTTGGATTTCTCGGGTTTGGCTTTTGGTTCTTTCTCCACTCCCCAATGATGTGGTAAAACCCTTTACCCCATAGTGTAATTTTAGTTTTGGATTTTCACAAATGAAATTTAAATAGAGTGAGAAAAGGAATAGTGGTAGCATCCATCATAAGGAAAGAGAAGGATTTAAGTAGGAAATAAGGGAAATACACATACACATCCTAGAACAATAGTGTCACCTAGACTGTGGAACTTTATAATCAGTGTGTTGATTACAATATGGTGTGTTCATGTGGTGTGAAATAGTTGTCCACTCACTTTTTAATTAGTAGAATCCACACAAGTGTTAAGACCACAATAATTTTTAATGTGCACAAGTGAAACAACACTATAACAAGTAAAAAAGGACAGAAACGAGAGAGAAGGTGAAAAACTAAGGTCTTATGTAAGAAAAATGTCTCATGTTACTAGTAGGTTCCCTTTTCGCAAGGTTATAGTGGACGTGTTCACTAACCTACAAGCAATAATAAGATCTCAAAATTACACTATGAAATTAACTAAATGATAATATGCTCCCAAAAAATCACTATCCCCTTCACAATAACCTCCAAAATAAACAAATTCATTCTAAAGAGGCATAATATACCCAAATTGTATAGTTTTCCAATTTCACTAGTTCAAAATTAAAAACTAATTAAGTTCAAAATAATAATAATAAAGGATTAATTTGAATGTTAAAAAAATTATTTTAGTTTTGGTTGGGCCTCAAAATATCAGCTAAGTATAAGAGGGCGCGTGGGCACGTGGGACCTGTTATCCAAAATAAGCCCATGCTTATTTTTGGCTAACTCCTCCTCCTTTTCCTTTACTAGTACTTAAAATGAATTTTTATCATGCTTCAGGGACTCAAAATTTTCTGGGTATGTTTTCATCATATAGAGAATTTTTCCACCTTTCCAGAAAGGTAAAGAAGTCCTCCAAACTCCTTGTATTTTTTGAGTTATGGCTCGGTGGAGTTTGGAGGGGAAATTTTCCCTAGGTGGGCCCACAGAGGTAAGGAGGAAAATTTGCCAGGGAGTCTCGGGGTGGCGGAGCAGAGTTGGAAAATTTTCTAAGGGGTGTAAAGGAAAATTTTGGCTCATGGGCCCGATAGAAGGAATGAAGCACACTTGCGGGGCCAGGGAAAAACTTTTGGCGCTTAGCTTTTGGGGCGAAAAACTCAAAGAAAAAATTTGGCCCACAAGCCCATGATAAGAAAGGTAAAAATTTGAACCACATCCCCATGGGCTAATCAGATGATGCCACATGTCCATGTCGTCAACGAGATTTGGGCCCATGGAGAATTTTGGGAAAATATCCCAATTTTGTGCAAAGGGAGCAAAATGTTATTTTGAAGGCCGCATATCCTCAGCTAACTAGGTGATGCTACATGTCTCGAAGGAGCGGGGCACGAAGATTTTTTGGGAAAATTTCCCAATTTGAAACAAGAGGGAAAACGTTCAAATTTCAGCCCGCGAACCCTAATTTTGCCCTAATTTTGCCTATTTTTCCCTAAATCTTCAGAGGGCCATATCTTTTGATCCAGAGCTCAGATTTTCATGTTTTTGGTATCATTGGAAAGATGTTGAAATTCTCCACATGATGGACTATTCAATTTTGATTTTTGGTGGGGTTTGGTGGGAGAAAAACAAAGAAATGTCTTTGGCATGGGAAAAAATGCATAACTGACCCCCAACTACCAAAATTGATGAAGTATGGCGCTCATTTCTTCTCCATCATGGCCAAATGCATCAAAAAATGGATTTGTGAGGGTTCCCTTGTTGTTTTAATGAAGCTTGTTGGTGGTTGGAGATCTCAAATCAATTTTCCCACGTTTTTCACCTTTTCTTCATTTTGATTCATCATTAAAAGCCAGTTTTGGCTCATTTGTAAAGGGTTGGACGTTCTTTCTCTTGAAATCTCATCTTTTCTCCTTAACAGGAAAATTTGAAGGAGTTTCAGACCTCCCATGGAGATTGTAACTCATTTTTTTGCCTCTTTTTTGTTACAACGTATTGTATCAAATCTTGGAAATGATAATGTATGTTCTGTGATTGATTTCCAATCCTCTCATGCATTTATCATTGTCTTATGATCCTTCATTGCATTCTGGTAATCTGTGCATGTTTTGGTGCTACAATCTTCATGATTTGTGTCTAATTTGTAAAGCAAGGAGTTCAGCACTCCTTTGGTGTATCACCTTTCTTTTTTTTTTCTTACTTTTGTTCCCATTTCCATGTTTTCTCTCAACTCTATCTCCTTGGTAGTTTTAGATTAGGTTTTTGAATCAGAACCTCGGCAAAAATTGCATGCATACACCTAAACAGAGGAGTAGTAGCCAACCTCAATCTAGAGAGTTTTCCTAATTTGCAAGGTCCCACACTTAGGGAAAACTCAATGTTGTGCATTCACACCAAATTGACCATTTCTCTATAGCATATCTGAAGGTCATTTTGGGGGTGCTATGAATTTTCACTAATAGTTTTGGCACGCCTAGTGGGACCAAGAGGTCTTCCACTTCATTTTTGTAGGTTGATGTGTTCCTATTTAAAATTTCAGCCCTTGGAGGCACTTGCAAACACATATGTGGTAACTCCATCTGATCAGTAACCTATCTTTGAAGTTATAGACCTTCTTTCCATTCATTTTCTTTATTTTTCATTCCATTTTTCCTTCCATCTCTGTCATTATTCTTTCACTCCATGAATTTGTGTAATCATGACTTCATTTCCCCCATGGAATCTACAATTTTAGCAGTAGCAATGTTTCCCACCTCTAACATGTTTTTCAAATCCTCCAGATTATTATTTTGATCAAATTCAAAACCAATATGTATATCCATATGAGCAATGCAAAATTTAGTTTGGCTATGAAGCCTGTCAAGCACAAGGGTACATAGATTGCAAGGGCAATCAAGAAGAAAATGCAGATCTATTGGAGAAGATCCAAAAGATGGAGGCAAACATGGTGCAATCCAGGGCTCAAGCACAAATGAAAGCATTTGGAATCGGTTGTAGGGAACCTTGTCCATGGGTGGGACCTTTTCCAAGGTATTATAGCCCACAAGAGAAACTTGACTTCATTTTTACAATGCTGCTATTGCTTGCAAAGTGGACTGAAGTAATAGAAGTGTATGAGAGTAGTATCTAATAACCTTGTCAATGGGTAAGCAAACCATCTCATGTTTTTTCTTTTCCTCTTTCCCAATTTGTTTTATCTTAGCAGTGTCAAGTTTCAAGTTTCCCATCTGTTGTCCCCAAGAGTTAACTCCATTTCTCCATCTCCTAGTCTTCCATCCCATCTTAATTTCTCTGTTCCTTTCCACTCCAAGCAGCCATTCCCTCTAAAGAAAATTTAAGTTCTACCTCCTCCACCACCACAAATAATTGAAAAACCAGTTGAGTCACAACCCACCCCTCCTCTTGCATTCCCAAATCCATGTTGGGAAGATGAAAATCAGAAATCCAGTCAAGGAGAACAGCAAGAAGAGGATCCCAATAGAAAATAAATGACAGACAATCTGAAGAGTTGGGCTCTCAAATTCAAGATTACAAAAATTCCCTTGATGGTGAAGCCAAAAGAGGAAGTTGGAGTTGAAGAAACAGTGGTGGTTGAGGATGAGTTTGCAGCAGAAGAAGAACAAGAATAAGAGGAAAAGAATCAACATTTTGTTGGTGATGAGTTGGGTGTCCATGTTGGCACTTTGCCCAAAGAAAATTCTGATCCAATTTGCACTGCAAAATCAGTCATTATGGAGGAAGAAAAAACCACTCAAAACCCCATTTTTGAGGAGCAAATGGATGAGATCAAGTCAGTTTTTGCAACAGCAGAAGAAGGAAGCATTATTGATACATTTTTGCTTTCATTTGAAGGGGTTGATTTGATCAATGAAGCCATTATGGAGGTGAACAAAACAGGTCCAAATTGTGAACAAGAGGCACAATAAATTTCATGTTTCTCTCCCACTTCATCTCTCCAAAAATCTGATTTTTTGGATGAGTTCGAATTGACAAGTTTCATGTTTGAAAATGAAGTTACACATGGTGAAGAAAATGTAGATTTGAAAGTCACCATGCAAGAGGAAGAGACCTTGTTGCAGCAGGACATTGAAGATTTTGATTGTTTATCAGACTTAGAAGAATGTTGGATGAGGATCCAACTGAAATTACAACATTTTCTTCTTCACCATTCATTCTCTAAAATCAAGATCCTGCTACCACAAAGGAGAACATTGAAAAAAAACAACCTGTGTTTTGTGACAGCCTTTTGGAACCAAGTTTGGAAGATTTAAATCTTCCATGTACTTCATGGGAAAAGTAATGGGAAGAACAAGAGATTTTCACCACTCCTTCCACACCATCCACTCAAGAAGGTCTATAAGAGGACTCAATTCTTGGAGTTGAAAATCAGAGCTATGGGCATATCAAACAGATTAGACCTTTCCTAATCATGTATTTTTCTTCATTGGAGCTAAAGGAGGAGTTTCCAATGGTCAAGCTTACTTCTGAGCATGAGTATGAGCTACAAAGTACCAAGGATCAACTGCAATGCTTCTTGAATCCAAATGCAGAGCAACTAAAAGAGGTATTTGTTTTGTTTTCAGTTGAAACCTTACTGATTTGGGTAGAAGACCAGCTTCTTGTTGATTTTTTGATCATCCTAACAGCCATGATCAGCTCCAAATCATTTGCATGGCTGCCAATTTTGAGGAAAGGAAGCTATTTTGCACAACCAGTGATAGGGTTTGTTTAGCTTACCTTTTCTCTTGATTAGAGTAGTGTAGGTAGGTTTGCTTTCAACAGAATAAGTTCTTGTGCACACTCTACATATCCCACTTGGGGTATGTATGATTTCAAATTTTTTACATAGTTTTGTGGTGCTGGTTTTTGCCCTTGCACAGTTCATTGTCTTATCTAGTCACAGCCGGTTTTAGTTTTTAGTGGTTTCTAAGAGGCTTAAAAAGGAATTTTTCAAGTAGAGGATCAGTTTGCAAGCTATCTATCATGACTCCATGCCCAATGGATGCTTCAAGGAATCACTTCATATAGCAAGCAGATGACCCCTCTGAGTCACCAGAAGTGTTATCCAAAATAATCCCATGCTTATTTTTGGCTAACTCCTCCTCCTTTTCCTTTGTTGGTACTTAAAATAAAAAAAAATCATGCTTCAGGGACTCAAAATTTTCTAGGTATGTTTTCAATAGATAGATAATTTTTCCACCTTTCCAGAAAGGTAAAGAAGTCCTCCTAACTCCTTATATTTTTTGAGTTATGGCTCGGTGAAGTTTGGAGGGGAAATTTTCCCTAGGCGGGTCCCACGGAGGTAAGGAGGAAAATTTTCCAGGGAGTCTCGGGGTGGTGGAGCGGAGTTGGAAAATTTTCCAAGGAAAAGGGGCGTAAAGTAAAATTTTGGCCCGCGGGCCTGACAAAAGGAATGAAGCGCACTCACAGGGCTAAGGAGAAACTTTTGGCACTTAGCTTTTGGGGCAAAAAACTCAAAGATAAAATTCAGCTCACAGGCCGGCGATAAGAAAGGTAGAAACTTGAACCACATCCCCGCGGGCTAATCAGATGGCACCACATGTCCATGTCATTAGTGGGAGTTGGGCCTATGGATAATTTTGGGGAAAATTTCCCAATTCTACACAAAGGGAGCAAAATGTTATTTTGAAGGCCGCATCTCCTCAGCTAACCCAAGCGATGCCATGTGTCTCGGAGGAGCAGCGCATGAAGATTTTTTGGGGAAAATTTCCCAATTTGAAAAAAGAGGGAAAAAGTTCAAATTTCGGTCCCATAAACCCTAATTTTTCCTATTTTTCCCTAAATTTTCAGAGGGGCCGTATCTTTTGATCCAGAGCTTGGATTTTCACATTTTTTGGTATCATTGGAAATATGTTGAAATTCTCACCACGATGGGACTATTCAATTTTTGATTTTTTGTGGGGTTTAGTAGGATAAAAAATGAAGAAATGTCTCTGGTATGGGAAAAAAATGTAGAAACCGACTCCCCAACCACCAAAATTGATGAAGATGGCACTCGTTTCTTCTCCAGCATGGCAAAATGCATCGAAAAATGGATTTGTGAGGGTGCCCTTGCTGTTTTAATGAATCTTGTCAGTGGTTGGAGATATCAAATCAATTTGGGCCATGTTTTTCACCTTTTCTTCATTCTACTTTATCGTTAAAAGCCAATTTTGACTCATTTGTAAAGGGATGGATGTTCTTGCTCTTGCAAGCTCTTCTTTTCTCCTTAACAGGTGGATTTGAAGGAGTTTCAGACCTCCCATGGAGATTGTAACTCATTTTTTGCCTCTTTGTTGTTATGTTCTGTGATCGATTTCCAATCCTCTCATGCATTTATCATTGTCTTCTAATCCTTCATTGCATTTCGGTAATCTGTGCATGTTTTTGGTGCTACAATCTTCATGATTTGTGTCCTAATTTGTAAGCAAGGAGTTCAACACTCCTTTGGTGTATCACCTTTCTATTTTTTTTTAGTTAGTTTTGTTTTTCATTTCCATGTTTTTCTCTCAACTCTGTCTCCTTGGTAGTTTTAGAGTAGGTTTTTGAAGAACCTCTATAAAAATTACATGTATACACCTAAACAGAGGAGTAGGAACCAACCTCAATCTAGAGAGTTTTCCCAATTTGCAAGGTCCCACACTTAGGGAAAATTCAATATTGTGCATTCACACCAAATTGACCATTTGTCTATAGTAGATATGAAGGTCATTTTGGGGGTGCTGTGAATTTTCACTAACATGACCTAGTTGAAGAAGGGCGCATGGGTTGAAGGTACAGAGGGAAGGGTTCTGGCAGGGTTTTACAGAACATATGACATGCGCACAAGGTAAAACAAGTTTTTTACTTAGCCACATTTGGCATCCCAGGAAGCACACGAGAAAAGCATGACCCTTATGGATAAGGTGTCAGCTTGGTGATTATGGGATCAAAAAGGGAATATTTCAGGCATGCGATGGAAGGTTCCAGAAGGAATCATTGCAAGGAGTGGAGAGCTCAGATCTGAGAAGGCATGCTTCCATGGAGGACCACCTCGACACTTGGCAACTGATCTATAACTTTTAAAATGCATGGTGATGGGTGTTAAGGGTATAAATACAAGCGCCCGTTGGAAGTAGAAAAAGGGGAGGCAAGAACAGTAAATAGAGATATGGTATAGAGAGTGTGTGGAGAATGTGGAGGAGAGAAAAGAGAGGTGAATCCCTATAGAAATTGATTGGGGATGTTATTGGCTAGGGATTTGAAGAACTCTGTAACATATAGGGGGTGGGTTTTTATTCTTCTTTTTAATATGATGAGCATACTTTGGCTATGATGCATGAATTTTCTCTGCACAGTTAGATAAGGAGGATTTTTCATGACCTCAAGGGATTGTAATGTGGTTATTGAATATGTTAATACGAATACAATGCTCTTTTATAAATCATCTGTTTTTGGAAACTACTTATGTATTTCATTTTAGTATGAACCATTTCCTTATTTTGTTTTTTATTTCTCTTGTCTGGATGTAATAAGATAACAAATCATTCTAGGATATGACATGGTTCTTTTTTCTCATTTCCATTTGAACGTCTGTTATAAGATGATACATTCTCATACAACTCACATAAAGGAGAGAATCAGTGCCCACACATTCCTCGAGTAAGCACCCAACGCCCGCTAGGTGATAGGCCAACACGCACGGGATTAGACTATCGGTCCAAGGGGTATAAAATATGACTATAGTTTTGAACATTAACTAATTTCTAAAATAAAATTAGAGAAAAAAGAAGGAAACCCTGGAAAAAGGAGAGACACAATTTTTGAATGGAGGAAAGGAAGGGATAGCTTGGCTTGGTGTTCGAGTTGGGCTAGAGGATGAATTTCAAAGGGAGGAATTAGTTTAAAGGTATGAGTTGTTTAGGTTGATTTTATCAGCGAGGGAGTAGAGAGACTATAGGGTTCAAGATGAAAAATGTAAAAAGAGGTGATGAAAGCTTCAAACATGGCTCAATCTATCCAAGAAGCTCCGTTGGATGGAGCCAGGGATTAGGAGAAGGTCAAGCCGACTCAGATAAGTGATCTGAGAGAAGAAACAAGGGTCGATCTCGATGGAGAGCTGATCTAGGATATGCAAACTAGGAATGCAAAAAAGTGAGTGGAATAGAGGTCAGTGCGGTGAGTTCAGGAGCACAAGGCGCTAAAGCCAACAAGCTGTGCAGGGCTTGAAAACTAATTTTAGGAATATGAAAGGTATCTCATGAGGTGAGATAAGTAGGAGTTCAATAGAGCTTGAGAGAAGGAGGGTGGTATTTTAGGGAGTGAGCTAGGAGAGAAGAGATCAATGTAGATCTCTAGGATCCAAAATGATCGGGGGTAGGAAATACAAGGAGCATGGGACATATGGAGGAGAGATGAGGGTGAGATGTCTTGAAAAAAAAGGGACCTCCAAAATTGGCACAATTAAAAAACTTGGCTTCACCTACCAATATTTTGCAATAAAACACCTATCCTACATAATTAACCAAAACCTCGACAAAACCACAAAATCCATGGATACCAATGTTCACCAAATAATACATATATTGCAAAAAAATCAATATGGATTAAAACTTACACAAAGAGTTAATGAAATCATTAAATTGAGAGTAATCGATAGTGATAAAGTGAGTGAAATAATTACCAAGACCGAAGATTTGATATCATGAAAGGGGGCATGAAGATAATACGGAATGTATGCACATTGATGGATTTTCACTCTAAATGAAAACACAAATAACTCCAAGTAATTAGCAAGAACAAAATCTCAAGGAACTTGTGCATATAAAAATGGTCTACTCATACTCATAGATTAAAAATGGAGAACTACATAAAGGAGTGTTGTGTAACCCCCACATATGGACTTGTCATATTTCAAAAATGGGAGAGGGGAGTTACAATCTAAGAATGGAATGCAACTCCCATATGATAATGACACAATGACGTATATGATAGATTCTATGACAGAATATATTATTCATCAAATAAATCCCTAATGACTCATCTAAGAACTATGACTCACTTAAGTGAGGTGACTCACCATGAGCGAGGGTAATTAACTTAGTAAATAAATAAAAGGTAAATAATACCCCCTCACATCAACATAATCAAACTTAAATCACATTCCTCCTATGGTCATATAACTCTTCCCATCATAGTTGGGCCTCTCACTATCTGCATGCCATTTTTTGTAGCATAAGAATTCAAGCATTGTGATATGGTCTTAGGTCTTTCTTGGCTCAAGGCTATTAGGTTTGTTCCATTTATTGTGTGCACTAATGTGGAAAACTCATAAATGACTTTCATGTCATCACCATCCAAGGTATACCACCTATAACCCCTATACTTATTTGTCCTAAATCTTCACAGGTCCCTACCAGCAGTACACCCTCCACTCTAGTTGGAATTATCCCTAGTAAACCTACCATTGTAGTTACTCATATAGCTAGAAATGGTCTTATGATTTTTCCACAAACTCTTAGTGTTATTCCCACAGTTTCAATACAGGACATTAGTCTATATAGGTCTATTAGACTTTTAATTCCTATTTCTTGATCTAGGTGCATATCTAGGTCTCATAGTCCACCACATAGGACTAGGTTGTCATATATGGTTCATGGTACACACCACACACCTAGGTATCCTCATAGGTCTATTTAACCTTCTCCATGACACAAATCCTTAGGACCAACCCTTCCTATGCACATTATCCTGCACATGGTCTTACTTATGTAGACACAAAATTATGCACTTAGTACTATTACATCACCCCTGTAGTATGTCATTATATGCATGTTTTCTAAGAAAGAAAACTACACATTGATAACACTTATTTTTCTTTAAATTGACATTATTTTATCTTTCTATATTTTCATCTTTTTCTTTTTTGGAATTATCCTTTTAATTTTAGACATTGAAAAAAGTGTTACCCAACTCAGTAATTCCTATTTTATCTTTGGATCTCTCTGGAAACTAGTGCCTAGTAAGGGATAGGAGTGCCCATAAACTTTTGAACCCTTTTCACACTTCTATATTTTTCCATTCTTCTCTTATGTTTAAAATGCCACATCACTTTTTAATATTTTCTTAACTTCTATTTATCACTTTGGGTTGACATTTAGGGGTTTTAATGATGAAATTAAAATAAAGGAATCATATATATAAATGAATAAATAACTATTATAAAATGGAAACTAGGAAAATATGAGAAATTCAGGCTGTGAATTTCTACCTATTACTTGGGAAAAAAGGAACACTTGAGGATTGCATTTGGGCTGCATTATTCACTGTATAAGAAGGGAAAATTTTAAATTCCATCACACCTGTTATCTTGGGGAAAAGTAGTCATAGCGCACTATTTTGGTGAGATTGGCACAAGGGAAACCTAGCTTCAAGGGACACAATTCTATCATACACACATCAAAATTACATTGATTCTAAAAATTATTACATCACTTGGTAACAATCACATTGGGGTGACCACCAAGGTCAGTCTAACTCAAACATGTGCCTCATTTATTGCATCTAATGTGTGCTTGAGCCTTTTGCAAGTAGTCAGAGTTTGTTTTACAGGTATTGGTGTGTCAAAATAACCCTACAACAAAGTCAGAGTAACACAAAGTGAAGTGAAGGTGTCATGATTATACCCCGAAAGAACCTGATCTGCACTCACTAAAAATAAATTACCTCCTAATTTAGACACTATCTCTTGGGTTGCTACCATCCTCTTCTAGTTGTTACTGTCCAACACATATGTAAATCGTTATTTCCATATGAAGCACATAAAATCTAGATCTATCCTTTTACATCATCATTCCATCCTTGATCTGGTACATACAACAAATTATAAGATAATTCAATCTTATCCTCTTGTTACTTACACTTGTTTTCCATCGCATGTTGTATGTTGTATATTTATGATAATATCTAATTGATCTTAGTCCTTTGATTAATATATAATTTTAGTTAAATCATTTAGTGAACTCAACATTTGATAGAACCCTATATTTCCATAAGATCCCTCGTTTTGTTTTCTTCATTGTATCCCTAACCCTAGTAACCTTAGGGTTTCTTTATTTGATTGTGGATTTTTTGTTGAGGATTTCAATTTATTTCATTCATCATGTAAACTCTCAAGGATCATTATCAATATCTAGCTATATTTTCTAAATCTCTCAGTTATCATAGCTCCAATACATCTTTATCTAGCACACAAGCTCTTGAGTCTATTGCTCATTCCCAAACAATTGTTGACAATTATCCCCCATTGTATATGTAGGTTTGCATTCATAATTTTCTTATTGAGTGTAATTTAGTTACCGATGGATTTGGTCTTAATATATGTAACATATCTTTTCTCCATCAACTAGGGATTTATATTATTGATTTAACTCCCTTTACACTATGTATTCATGGTTTTGATAATAAACCTATGTGAGTATTGGGAGAAATAACTCTACCCATTACTGTGGGACCTTTCACTCTTAATCTTCTATATCATATTATTCATAATAATATCCTTCTAGGCTATCCATGGTTATATACTATGCATGCAATCCCTTCTACCCATACCATAACATCTAATTCCCTTGTAACAAATTCTTCCATTGATAATGGTACCATATATTCCACACCCCATGTTTCTAGTCTTTGTGATATCCCTCTCATACATGATGAAAAATACACTACTTACATTACACATCATTCTCCACTTGTGATGGATTATAGTGCTACTGATTTACATGATCGATTTTCTAGTGACACTCATATGCCCCTTCACAATGTCACCATGACCATATATTTCAAATCTATTGCTTGGCCCAAATCCTGATGTAATTCTAATGATCACATGCTTGATGATTCCAATTTTACATCACTTTCCAAAACCTCCTCACCACAAGTCAGAACAAAGTGTGATGATTTGATAATGATTCCTGATGTTCTTCCTTCAATCAATTTTGAAAATTATCTACATGAATCATATACTATGGATACACCTCATATTGTTGCATCCATGGGGGAAATCAATTCCTCTCTTTCCACATTTATGTCGATATTTTATTCTATAGTCATAAGTGCTAGTACATATAACTTTAATGTTTCTTATTTTTCCAAATTACACCTATTTCTTATCAATGTTCCACATATTCTAGTTTTCTCCTAATGGATGCACTCTTATTGATTATGTCATTACACTTACTACTCATGACGTTAGAATCCTAGACTCTGTAGGGTTTTCCCCTCACTATCTTAACATTCTTATATATTATCCCTTGTGTTACCCTTATTACCCGATGATGCACTCTTGTTCTAAGTTTAAATGACTGTTGAGGGAAAACTTACCTACACGACCCTCACTTTTCACAAATACACTAGGGGAAAACCTTGATTCCCTTCCCTAGTCATAGTATTTCATATTCTAATAATTCAAACACATCCAAATATTGGAAAAACTACCAAAAAATTAACTTAGATTTTGCTTGGATGTATCCTTACTTATTTATATTATTCTATGTTATATTTTTCCTATCATATTGCCTTGATTAATAATATTTTCTATCCTTTTACATATAAAAATTAATGTTTATATGGTTCTTTGAGGTGAATGTAGGATATATAGGTTATTACACCATGCATGATCCTTGACATTGTTCACTACCAGTCCCACTAAGACTCTTGGGGGCATCTACCTTTCCATACCTTTTCCATATTCAGGTCCTACCATTGCAATATCTACTACTTTCATGTCTATTTTATGCTCTATAAATTGTGACATAAAATTAATTATTCTAACATGCTAACAAGTGCTTTATGTGTAACATTTTTCTCACAAGGTCACTTCCAACTATGAAAATCTAATTTGTTTGTATCTTGTATATGATTTTCTCTTGATTATCATTATTTCTGAGCTATGTCCTAGGCTTGATTTCTTCTTTAATTTTATTTCTTTGAAGGATTTGACTATATCGGGACATCTCGAGTGGTGGCCCATGTATTCCACTAGCTACTTTTTGTCTCTTTTCTATGTTATTACATGTTTCACTAGTTGTTATTACACTTTTTCATGCTTGTTTGTCACTAAACATTTTTAAAAGATTCATTCCCTTTGTTTTTCACGTGTCATGGTTGTTACCATGCACATTCCCTATGTCTCCTGGATGATTTCTTCTTCATATGTGCACATCAGCTTCATATTTCATTTTTTAGCCTACAATTGCATTGTTTCATCTCACACACCCCAAACAACTGATGGAAATTATTGGTTATTATTTCACCTTCTTAATAGTCTAAAAAATAGAAAAAAAAGGGTACACAAAAAAAAATTCAAACGAGAGCTAAAAATGGTTCAAAATCATACTTGAACCAAAGACATTGTAGGGACATAAAATTCTAGAGCAGACAAGAATGGTGAGTGGTAGTGTCCCACTTGGGTGGTTGTTTCTTGGGGAAAAACAAATATTTTATAAATTAAACAAATTCTCAATGACATGTTTTCTCACAATCCAATAGTAGATACTCAAATATAGTTTACTATTTAGTACACATAAATAAAATTAGTGGCATGTTTCATATTTTGATTAAGGGAACTAATTATTTTTTTCTTGATTTGCATCTTTTCTACCAGTATCAAATAAGGATTAGCACCTAGGGAATCTACAAATACAATGATATGCCTGGAACAATATGTCATAGAAGTGACTATTTACTATTGGGTTTGTGACCATTTAAATTAGTACTCATCTATGGGGAAGCATCAATGGATGGATGAAAATTTAATAACTCTCATAACACTCCATTTATGGCGATAAGTCACCTAAATCCTTAGTATCTTCAAATTAGTTCAAGAATTGATCACTCTTGACTCTTCTAACCGTCTCCAAGGCAAAAAAAACACATGAATAATTGTATCCTTTCTATAATGATATTTAGGTATGTCATTATCCTAACAAGGAGAAACACAAATGGAATATGGATAAATCTCAAGCACAAAGCATTCAGGGAAAGGTAATACTCACTAACAAAAGCAGGTGTCATTTTCAATACACACACAAGTCACCCCTAGGGTTCGCATACCCTCTTAAAGTCCATGATACACATCCTACAATATCCATTCGAAAACTTATCAGTTACAACCTCCTTTGTCTCTCCACAAAGTATGTTATTCTTATCTACTATATGTTACCGAATATTCATTTACTAGCATAAAGCAAAGGAAAATGTAGACATGAAATTATGCAGTTAGTACTATTACATTATCTCTCTAGTGTGTCATTATATGCAGGATTCCTAAATAATAAAACTATACATTGAAAACACTTGTTTTAGTTTACATTGACATTATTTTATCTTTCTATTCTTATGTCACTTACTTTTATGGAATTATCCCTTTACTTTTGAACATTGGACAAAGTGTTACCAAGCTCGATACTTCCTATTTTATCTTTATTGTTCAAAGGAATTATAAAGTACTAAGAAAGCAAAAAGGCTTCGTGTAGGGTACACACGTGCAAGGATCAAAGCAGTATAGAAGGGGCACACACAGTGGGAAAACATGTCAGTGCATAGGATTACGCACACGAGCAAGGTCTTATCCATTTTCTCAGAGTCAAGATTAATAATAGAAAAGAAGACTTGGAGTGCCAATCAAGAAAAGATCTAAGAATAGAGAAAATAAATATGACTTGGTGGAAAATCAAGGGCTATCTTTGGAAAATTCATATGCAAAGTAGGGATAAGGAGAGCACATGAAGATGTCTAATAATAGGATTAAAACATGTCGTATAATTGGCTTAATCTATTATTATCTTAGAATGTAAAAAGCATGCAGACTATTTTTGTACACATTCCTATTATTAGGAAGGTGCATGAAGTGGTGAAGGAAAAGTCCCACCCTATAAATATCGATGGTGTATTATTGTTAAGAGAGTCCATAGAAAGTCTAGAGTCTAGAGAGTGTAGACTGGGACTTTAGTGAGTGCTATTTTGGAGTATAACCCGAGTCAGTATGGGAACGTGCATGTTCTAGTGCATGGATGAAAATATATATATTGTAATTAGCTACTTATTTACGTATTGAAAATGGTATTTGAAATGGATAAGTGATGGTAGTTCACAAATATGTATTTAGACTTCTTGATTATGTAATGTTGTTATAATGTTGATCTAAGTGTTATTAATGATGAGGGTTTTGTTTCTTTATTATCTTTGTTTCCGTACTACCATGTTTATGATGATTATTATGCATAAATGAATGTTTTGGCTATGAATATGATGAGCATGTATGCTAACATTATGATAAGTGTAATAAATGAGGGACCTAGTGGTTGTGCACGCTTTAGGTGAGCATTCAGAACTGTCTGGAAGAAGTGCCAATGCACATGGCTATTGAGTAGGTAAATAAAGACTACAATATTTGAATTTATTTTGACACTAGCACCTAATAAGATACAAGAGCACCCAAGCGCTACTATCCCCGTTGGGTGATTATTTCCTTTTCCCTTCTTCTCTTATGTTTTAAATGCCACATCACTTTGTTATCTTTTCTTAACTTCTATTTATCACTTTGGGTCATCTATTAGGGTATTAATGATGAAATTCAAACAAATGAATCATATATATATATATATATATACACACACACACACATTAATCACTAAATATTTTAAAGGGAAAAGTAGGAAAATAAGAGTAATTGGGGCTATTAATTTCTATCTACTACTTGGGTAAAAGGAATACTTGAGGAATGCATTTGGGCTGCATTATTCACTACATAGTAAGAGAAAATTCTGAATTGCATCACACACATTATCTTGGGGGAAAATTAGTCGTATCCTGCTATCTTGGTGTGGCTAGTACAAGGGAAACCTAACTTTAAGGGACATAATTCTATCACATACACATTATAACTACATTAATTTTAAAATGTAGTGCAGAGCTTGGTGAAAATCACATTGGGTGACCATTGAGGTTATCCTGACTCAAGCACATGCATATTTTATTCCATCTAATGTGTGTTTGAGCCTTGTAAAGGTAGATAAGGTTTTTTTTAGGTAAATGTGCAATAAAATAACCCTATAAAATGAAGTTAGAGAGATAAAAAGTGAATTGAAGGAAAAATGATCAAACCTTGAAAGAAATAGATCCACACTCACTACTAGGAAACTACCACCCAATTCAAACACTACCATGTAGGCTAATGTTGTCCTTTTTTGGCCGTTACTATCCAACACACATGGAGATCATTGTTTTATAGATGAAGCATATTTTTTCCAGATATAGCATTTTCCATCATCATTCTAGCCCAAATATTGTACATATAACAAATTACTCGCTAATTCACTCTTATCCTCTTGTTACTTGCACTGGTTTACCATCACATGTAGTTTTTTTATCTTTACGATATTATCTTATTGATCTCAGTCCCATGATTAATATTTAATTTCATTCAAATAAACATGACACTATCCCCTTGAATCATGATCACATGCTTCCTTCATTCACGGTTGCAGATAGTGGGCTTTCATTCAATATTCTCATTGGATGGATCATATACTATTTACACACTAGGGGGCATCCAAATTTTCCCCTCATTTTCCAATGACACACTCTATTTATAAGTTCAAATTGACTATTGAGGGAGTTTCTATACACCTGAACCTCGATTTTCACACACACATTGGAGGGAAACCCTATTTTCCAACCCTTGACTACATAATCTATATTAATTAAAAGAACTTAAAATCTAAATATTTCCCCCTGGGGGCATTCTTAGATCACCCTTCCTTATCTTTAGAGAATATTTTTCCATCTATGACCTCATGGGGCCTAAAAATCCAAAAAAACATTCATATATGCTAAAAAATCCAATAACGTTCAAATAATATACAAACATACAAAAATATTTTCATTACACTTGCGTGGTAGTTTCTATTGTACACTGATATTATTCATGTTGCACTTTACTTATCATTTTTAGCTTGATACATAGTATGTTATATCATTTTTCTATACACATGTGAATTCACATGGTACTATGAGTTAAATGTAAGCTACACATAGATTGGTACATGATGTAGGATGTTTGACACTGGTCTTTACCAATTCTTTCATAGTTATTGGGGGTATGCATTTTTCGATTCTCTCATTCACAGGTGCTATTTTTCAAATATTTACTATTCTATTTTTACTTACCTCATTCACTCCGGACATACATCATGTCATATTATTTATTACTATAACATGCTAATGTGCACTTCATGTGTAGTATTTTTTTTCAGGTCACTTCCAAATTAATCTCATCTTCATCATATTACTTGTTTATTGTTTTACATGCTTACTCTTTTCCTTCACTTATTTGTGGTAAATTACCTATGTTGTTTGATTTTTTCTTATTAGCCTTGAGTGTCTCGATTGTCTTACAGCATATAGAGTAGTGTCCCGTGTACATGACATATTATTTGTCATGATGTTTTGTTTGTTTCCTTGCATGATTTTTCTTAGATCTATTGTTTTGTTTTCATATTACCTGTTAGTAATACTTTGCTAGTATTTCTATTTTATTACTATGTATACACCATTGTCCCCACCATGTACACTCCCATTTTCACCTGTAAAACTCCTATAACACATGTGCACATAAAATATAGGTCATATTGCTTTGGACATGCTCACATTGCTCCATATCATGCACCTCGAACAAGGGGAAACCATCAAGTGATATTTCACCCTCACAACAACTCAGAATCAGAAAAAAAAATAATAGGTACAAAATTAGACAAGTAAGAGACTCAAAAAATGACTCAGAAATAGAATTGGGTAAGTAAATATATAGGGACCATAATATATAGATGTTATGGCCCATTCCACATAATTTATCCTGGGGGCACATTCCATAATTTTCTTAGTTGGTAAAATTTCCCAGGACATTTACAGGTTCTACTCAATTTCAATGTAAAATGGATGGTATAATTTAGGTTATGGTGGAACCAAGAGCACATGCAAACAAGAATTTCCCCGGTACATTGTGTCATCATTTTAAAATTGATTAGGTTCATGTTCATCTACAATGGCACTTATCTATAGGTCTTAGGAAGTTTCATAGTGATTGTTATCCTCATGAGTTTGACTTCCCATTGCTCATATCTTTTGTGGAGGGATGCAAAGAAAATATAACTCGCCCAATATAATTATCTTCACCATGTGGGGTGAATTTCCACTTGTTTCTATTCTCCTTGGACCATTCCACTTGGGGGTTTGTCACCCCCAAGTCCTTCCAACTAGATCCAACACAAATTTAACTCATCATCATTGAAATAGTAATAAGAGTACTCTCTCCCCCTCTCTCACAAAATAATCAAGTGTATTCTTTCCTTTACATTTTTTTCTATTTACATATTGTTATTTTCACACTAAATTTAAATTTTTCAAGTTATAGTTTGATTTCCTATACTATGGAAATTGAATACACTTTTCTTTGTAGATACTCATCCCGAAAAAACAAACACAACCTAAACAAAGACAAATTCCTAGCACGAACATAAGGAACTCTGAGCGAACATATAGTGTTTCTATACATTCAGGTGATTTTTCCTTTAAGCACACAATTTTCAATTCCATACTTAAATGGGGGAAATGTAGACACTCATTTTGGTCATTCACAAATTACAATGACACAAATTGTATAAAACTCTTGCACTAGTCCATACTTTCTCAATTTGACTAATTACCTCATCCCTAGCTATATATCACATATTATTACTTGCATAGACAACCTACTTGTTCGATAATAGTCATATTAACTCATTAAATTAGGTTATACCCTCACATATCATAATTCCAACTTTGAGATCACCCACACATACATCTGGTACCATAGCAGAAAGGAAGGGCCATATCATCTATAATAGATTTATTTATCTCCCATTAAGGAGGGCTAGGGGAAGAACTTATTTAATGAAACCATTGAATAATTTCTAAAAAATCATTATCAATCATAGTTAGAGTACACCTTACCACCTAAGATCTAGTAGAATAGTGAAATATTTCAATAAAGTGTTAGAGAATGTTCTCACCAAACTTTCTCACTTGGACACAGTAGACTGGGACTTGAAGATACTTGTGGTGTTATGAGCGTATCACACCACATAAAAATGATTGGAAAAGTATCGTCCCTTATATTTAGTTTATGGTTTGGAGGCCACATTATCTATGGAATTTATCATCCCCATTTTACAAATGATAGTATTATTAAAATAAACGATGATAAGTATACACAAAATTAGATGATTGAGTTATGAAAACTAGATGAAAAAGAATTCATAACCATGTATAATCAAACATAGGAGAAAATAAGATGGAGAACATGAAATGATCAATTTTGAGAATATAAAGAATTTTAAAAAGGAGATAAGTATTGTTATATGATAGTAAATATAAGAAAATAGGTAAATTGAAGATTTGATGGCTAGGACTATACATAGTTGAGGAATTTTTGTCATACAGAGGTATCAAATTAAATACACTATATGTACAAGACTGGTTTCTGGCATCCTAAAACTTAGCTTGATTTGTCTCAAAGAAGCAAGGTTATTCAAGTTATAGTATTTGAAATGAAACAATATTATTATTTGATGAGTTGCACAGGGAATTTTTCTTTCAATAAATGTGACTTAGAAGCCTTGATCAGGTGTTTTGTCAAGTGGATCAAATTATTTTATGAAAACTATTTTTCTGGGTATACAATCCCATTAGGACCTTTCGCAATACTGAGTGCCATTACGTAAAAGAGATTATAAAAATTAATCCATTTATTTGAAATTAATCTACAGATTACATACCACTGTTTTCATGCATTTAGAAGGTTTGAAGGCTCATCCATTGATATTTTGAAGCTTTCTTGTGATTCTACTTCTTGATCGTCCATGACTGTGGGACTCAAGATGAAATAAAGAATAGAAATGACATATTGTGCCTTGATCTGAAGTATCTCATGCATTTGATGATGTGTTGGACATCTTGGAGTGTATTCCATCTAGTTTGTGTTGTACAACATTATCCTAGATTTTTCTCCATGCATCAAAGTTCAAGACTATTTTTTTGAGTTTACACCTAGTTAAGAATATTAGCTATAGTGGAGTCTTAAGGTGGAATGGCAAAGTGTGAAGATTTTCAGGATGATAAAATGTAATAATATATTCCTTGTAATGTTCAAAACTCATCATTGCACCTATTACATGGACTATAATAATCTAGAATACAAAAAGAGCTTGCCAAAGAAGAAGACAAATTGACATGACCATTACAAATGAAGAATGCAGATGTCAGATTTGGAATATCTCCAGAGGTTTTAGTGGTGCAATTTTTTTAGAAGGTTTCTACATTTTCTAGCATGTGTGAAAAGAATCTTGACATGTCATGAAGGATTTATATTTATAACTGGAACTATTTCAAATGTAACGATTGCATAATTACAGTCTTTTATGATGTCATCTACCTCATCCTTGTATGAGTTGAAGAGAAAAGGAGATGAAGAGTTTTAAGGTGAAGATGAAGTGAAGTGAGATAATTTCATCCCCATGTATATGATATCATGAATGTGCATATAAAACATGCTCTTGATGACTATGTTTTCAAGTGGTACGTGGACATGAAAAACAAGGTAAATCAAGGAGCATATGAGAAGCCTTTATGAATGTTATTTTTGCAGAAGCATGCATACATGAGAGAGTAGGTGTTTGAGGGTGTCATCTAAGGAGAGAGGTATGGAAAATGTATATGAAAGAGGTCATTTAATTTTGTTCTTGCAACATTTTAAAGTAAAGAGAAGGCAGTTGAATCAAGTTGAATCATAAGAAGTGAATAGTGAAGAGATAAGAGCTGAATATGATATCACAATCTGTTATATCAGACAACATAATGAAGGTGATAAAAACATTGTAAAAGTATAAATGGATGATTAGAAAAGTAGGGAGTTTTTGCTTCCTTATAAGTTGTAGCTTGCATAAGTTCAAGTAGGAGCTTGACTGAATTTGTGAGAGTTGGAGCTTTCATGCAAGTAGGAGCTTTCTAACGGTAAAGTAATAGCTTGACTAAATTATTGGAGTTGTTGATTCAAGTTGAGTGGATGCTCAACTATTAAAATCCTTGTAATGTTTATAGGATAAATTTTCCCAACTAGTTCATTGATTTCAGTGGTTTTTTCTCCCTTTAATGGTTTCCCCCATTAACCTATGTCTTCATATGTGCTTGCATGTTAATTTATCTTGTTTGAATGTCTTTATTTTCTCATGACAAAATTTTATTAATAATGATTTTTTTTCAAAGTTTAAATATGTTCTCAAGTTTTGAGAAGCATTGATTCACCCCAACCCTATCAATGTTTGTGTTTTCCAACATTCTAATCCGCAATATTTTCAGGAGGCTAATGGGATTCCTGAGTGGGATTTTTTAATGGAAGAGGAATATTCCTATATCATAAATAATCATACTTGGGATCTCACCCCTCTTCCTAAGGAAATAAAAATGGTATGATGTAGGTAGATATATCAAACCAAGTATGGTTTCAATGGGAATATCGAAATTATAAGGTGAAACTCATAGCTAAGGGTTTCTCATAGGTTCCTGGGTTGATTATTATGACACCTTTGCTCATGTTTTCAAGATGAATTATATTCAATTGACCATAGCCATAGCTACCACTAACAAATTGAATTTCCACAAAATAGGCATTAAGAATTTCTTCCTTCATGGTGGCCTAAAGGAAAAAATCTATATGGAACAACCACCGGGTTATGTCTAAGATTCCTCACTTGTTTGTAGACTTAAGAAGTCTATTTATGACCTCAAACAATCCACTTGGGCTTCATATGCCAAGATGTACACCTTTATTCTTTCTTCCAGGTTCATTAGGTGTTATTCTGACCCAAATGTTTACATTTTATGGAAAGATGAGTCCATGCATATCTTAGTTTTATACGTCAATGACTTGTTAATTACCAGCAACTCTTCTTCCAATATTAACTTTGTCAATAATACCTTAGAGAACAATTTATCCATGACCAAATTTGGTTTTATTCACTACTTCCTTAGGATTTAGATCACTCGGTCTAACTCAGGGATCACTATTATTCAACCAAAGTATTCCCTTAATTTACTTTCTAGGTTTAATATAGTTGATTGTAAACCATATCCCACTCCCTTATTTTTTGGAATCAAGTTAGTAACTGATTTCTAAACTCCCTTTGTCGAAGAAACCTTTTATTGCCAATTGGTTGGGAACTTGATCTACTTAACCCATACCCTGTTGATTTATCATTCATTGTTGGCATTATGTCTATATTTATGTAGGATCCTCACGACCTACATTGGAAAATAGCTAAGAAAATTCTTTATTATATTAAAGGAACCTACATTGATGGCATATACTACTTGGGGGGTAGAGATTGAATTGGTTGGATACATAGACACTAATTGGGCCAGTGATCTAGATCTTCAAAAATCTACCTCCTGATACAACTTTTCTCTTGGTTCGGGTCCTGTCAGTTAATCAAGTGAGAAGTAAAACATAAATTTAATCAAGGTAGAATAAAATGGATAAGTCAATGCTACCACAAAAGCTATTTGGTTACAAGGGATTATGACAGATATTGGTATTCAGTTCATGCGGCCCACCATCATCTATTGTGACAACATTAGCACTATCTTCATCTGCAAAAATCCATTTCATCATCAATATATGAAGCATATTGAGATACACATATAATTCATCAAGGACTTGATTGTTAGATACATCATTGATTTGTAGTACTATCAGACATCAAATCATATTATAGACATATTTACGAAACCCTTCATTTAATCCAATTTTATTCACTTACATTTACTACTTGGGGTGATTTCTACTACTAAAACACATCTACTTTGGGATTTATAGTCCTCTTCTTCTTATTCTAGAATCATTGTAGTTTGTACATGGGTACCTCATTAGGTCTAGTTGTCGAGACCCATATAACACATATTTATTAGTTAGTTTAGGGGATTCTTTAAAAGGAATGATAACTAGATCGTACCAAGCCAAGAACACATATGCTAATCAAACACCACGATCAATAAGATGAAAGTAATTCACTAGAATAAAGTTGCATAAACCTTTGCAAACAAATGAGGAGCAATATCATATATTATTATGGAACTCAATGCAATACATTGAGAATGGGCCTTGCTTAAATAGGAAAGGAATAACAATCTAAGAATCAGTCAAGGTCATAGATCAAGCCATAAATCAAGGAAATAACTAGTCATCAAAGAACTAGTCAAGACCATAGATTTAGGAGAGAACTAGACATCAAGGATCTAGTCAATACCATAGATCAAGTAAATAACTATACCTAACAACTAGATAATATCTCCCTAATATCTAAATAAGATAAAATAAATATCCACACACATAAGTGGGTGAGGATAAATACAATAAAGTTAAATAAAGTACCTAGGTGAACATGAGCTGAGGTAAATACCTACTCTAACATTCTTTTATCTCTTCTGAGTAGTTGTTTTTCCCATTGGGTTTTCTTCCATTAAAAGTACATACATGGGGGTTACACAACACTCCTTTATGTACTTCTCCATTTTTGATCTATGAGTATGAGTAGATGATTTTTTAATGCACAAGAGTTGCTTGAGATTTTGTTCTTGTTAATTACTTAGAGTTCTTCACGTTTTCATTTAAAATGAAACTCCATCGATGTGCACACATTTTGGATGAATTTTTTTCCTTATTTCATATTTAGGATGATGGAAATCTAATAGAATGTAGAAGAGGAAGTGAACATGTGTTATGCTTAAAATTTGAATTGATCATTACATTATTAATATCATGATTATAAATAGAAGAATTAATGTGAATTTTAAAAGATATAAAAGGAACATGGAATTCTACATTAATAAAATTGATGACCAGTGGTGAAGCAATAATAGCACCAACAAGAAAATCTAAAGGAGCATTTGTAAATTTAGGAGACGAAACTGCATTATAGGCATCGTTAACAATTGCCTCATGTGCATATTTTTCATGTTTAGTAAGTGGGTCATTGAATATGTTAATCTTAGCATTATAATTGGGAGGTTTAGACGTAGTAAACTCATCCCATTAAATTGCATCAAAATCAATTATATATTGAATTACATGTTTAATTTTAAAGCATCTATCTGTAGAGATTCCATTAAATTGGTGATAGTAACAATATGTTTTTTCATTAAATTTATTTCCTTAAGGGTGAATAGAATTCAACTCGAGAAATGGAGGAATAGAGACAAAATTACTAATAAGAAGTTGTTGCAACACTTCCTAAGGTGGTATAGAAAATTTAGGAAAATTTCATCGAGGATCTTAAAGTTGGAGCTTCATTAGTTAGGGCACTACATTAACAGTGGCATTAGCCTCATCTTGGGACACAATACCTTTACTCTTGAAATTATATATATTTTTAATTTATCTCTAGATTGATTAAAATCTTGATCACCATATTTGAGATTTACAATGTAAATTAGTTTGTCCTTATGGTCTTTAAGGATATTACATAAGTGATCAAATAAATGAAAGGTGTAAAATATGATTGACTCTTAGATAGGATGCAAGAGGATTTGTTAAAAGAGGTCTTGTAACTCAAAATCAAAAAAGATATTTTTCATTTTATTAAGATAAGTTTTGTAATGTAGAACATAGTCACTAAGGCATTCATTAGACCCTTGTTTCATTTTAGCCATTTTTGCATAAAATATTTTATTACCAATGTTAATAGAAAAATGTTCTAAAAAGAAATTTTATAATGAAGTAAGAGATCGTACATAATGCACAATAAAATCATAAAATAGTTGTAATGCTTAATCTTGTAAACTTCTAGGAAATACTTTTTTTAACAATGTATCATCAAAAGCATAATCTAAGAAACCAACATGAAATGATGTAATATGATCTTGTGTATTTTCCTTACCATTGAAAATTATAGTTTTAGGTGAAATAAAATTGGGAGGAAGGGGATAAGATGACACCTCAAGTGTGAGAGGATTGTGGAGAAGAAGTGAGGAATATTTAGAAGGAGAGGAGATAGTAGCACCCCCTTATCATTGAAGGTCTTGGGCTTGCAGATGACGAACTAAGGATTCTAAGACATGGGTGCCAAAATAAGAATTTGGGTAAATGTGAGAAATATGAGGAGAAGAAAATATTAGTAGTATACATAGGAATGGAGACATTAAGACTAGATTCTCCCATGGAGGTTGGAGGAGAAGAATCAGGAATGGTAGATGTGGAAATAGAGGAAGGCCCTAATACTCGAAGAATTCTCTCATGTGAAGCCCTATCACAGGAAAGTTTTGCAGCTAAAAGGACATCAATGACTAGTTGTACATGGCTCATATTATTGTGTAATCGAGTTCAAAATTGATATTAAGCATCAGGTTATTCTTGATCAACATTATATTTTCATCATATGAATGCTCACTATCAAAAGATTCTATGTCTTCTAAAGGTAATTTAGTATAATTGGGTTGAGGTTTTTCATACATAGGAAAAAAGGAGGTAATGGCTTTGGAATGCTTGTGAGTACATGGTGGGAGTTCAAGATATTATTTAAAAGTAAAAGACCACTACACATATTGGGCACGAGATACAAAACCTAGGGTTGTTAGGGTTTGAAAAAATGACCCATGAGATATAGAGATAGATCTTACATACATCATATAATACTCGGGTTCACCAATTTATTTAGCCTAAATGATTCATTCTTTAGGGGGTAATAATCGATTGAATATTATCTTAATCAACTAGTTTCCAAAGCTAATTATAGAAACTCCCCTCCCATTTCTGCTTCTTTTGCTACCTACTGAGAATCCCATTTCTCTAGTCATCTTAGATGAGAATTATGATGAAGAACATGTAGAAGAGTGGAAGGAAGTGCTGACGGATGGGTGTAAGGAACCAAGTGGTTATTCTCCTACTACTATGGATTTCACTTCAGCCCTTTATTCTTCTCCAAAAGAGGAAAAAACATATACATGGATATCACCAATAGTATTCTGGATTAAATCAATATAATTTTCAAGGTCATCAATGATTAGAAAGTATACACTGATCAAGTTGGTTTTGATTTGAAAACATACTGTAGTGAAATGATTAGCCTTGTCAATATTTTGGTTGATTATGATAGATATGTTTCTAACTCAGACAAAGAGGTCGCCAATATTTTGAATGAAATCAATCAAGAAAATGTAATGATCACTTTGGTGACTTATTTTCTCTCATGTTCCTCTTAATGGAATGGTTGTAAGAGGATGGGGATACTTTCAAAAACCCCAACTTCACCCTTTTTAAAAAAAAAGTTAATTGTAGCAATATTAGGATAATACATGAAATAATATAAACAACGATAAATAAATGAAATGAAGTCCTAGAAATGAGGAGGAGAGAACTGTTAATGTAGGTTATTATTTATCCTTTTATTTTTTTATCAGGATAATTTTTACACTTGTTGATTTAGATTACGTAGGTGTACTAGTTGTGTGGAGTTAGGTTTCCAGTAATGTGGAGTTGTCTTACTAGTCTTTTGGAGTTAGCTTAACTGCCAGTATTAGTTAGTGGGACTTATTAACCACTGATCTAAGTAGTAGTTGAACTTCCCTGCTCCTATATGTTAAATCCTGAGTATTGAGTTAATTAATGGAATTATTATGGATTTCCATATATGATATTGCAGCTCTTTGTTTGTAAATCCTTTTGTAAGGTTATTCCAGTGAATTTATTTCAACTTATTAAATGTGATTTTCTATTATCATCTGAGATATTTGCATCTTGTACAAGTATTATTATCATTCATTTCATGGTATCAGATTAATAGATGATGTAGACATCCATCTGTAAGTGATTTTTTACAAGTGAGGGTTTTATACTTTTCATATATTTGGAATTTCGTAGTGTGTTTTTGTAGTGTGTATTTCTATGCAAAATAGAGGTCACCATCAGATCCAGAAGGTACCAAAACCCCAAGATCAACTAAAAACTTGACCATTAGAGGTGTCAGGAAGTTTGAAGTTGTCTATTTCTTTGCAAAATTGTTGACAAACACAAGATTCAAAAATATTCATATAAGAAACTACACAGTTTTGTAAAGAAGTCCAATATAACCCTTTCTAGGTTATTTCAATATTTTATGGGTATTTTTCTATTTTATATGTAGGTTTCATGGATCAACATGGTGAACGGTTACTAGTGCGTGAGAAAAAAAACCTCTTTTACTTATGCGTGAAATGTCAACCCGGGGATTGATTCGCTAGTTTCCATGAATGGTCACATGGTGGGGTCATATGGGGGATAAAGTCAAAGATTCCTACTAGTGGGTTCTTATGTGTATCTTCCTTACCATTTTTATTTTGGTAAAATGGAAACAATATTTTGTTTGGTATTTTTTGCAAAAGCAAACAATTTTTAAAATGGACCATTAATGACAAGAAATTGTTTCCTTCATATATTTTTATCAATAACTCAAAATTGAGTTCCATTTTTTTCAGAAGTGGATTTTTTTGGGTCCTTCACCTATTAGTACCATTTAATTTGTAAAACATGCCACTTAAGTTTCAAAATTTTGGGGGTGTTGTAATCACATCTAGGTGTATTTTTGGTTGAGCCTTATATCCTAAATGTTCTAGGTGTTGCATTCTTGCATCTATCATGGCTTCTAAAAATGAAACATTATTCACCAAAGTGTGTGTCCTTTAGATGGACATAGTAAAATTTATGGATAAAATATATTGCTTAAAAAGAAAAACTCTCTTCTTCATAACCTGATTTATGGTAAAGATGAACTCATACATTCTTTACAACATAAACTTGATAACCTGAAGAATCATCCTCATATTAGAGAATTTCATATCCTGGTTCCTAGTCTACTTGTAGATATTGGTAATATACCCATTGACCTTGTTTTTCTAGTTTTTGAGCTAGCTCTTGCTTTAGATGCTCATAAGCTTGTTGTTCTTACTACTACATATTCTTCTTCCACACATGTGCCTATTGCAGTAACACATTCTATGTATCCCACGTCATTTCCTTTTTCTCACACGCATGGATATTTTTATAAGCATACCATTACATTCTATTCTCGTATGTTCCATTCTATGAGATTTTCTAGTAGAGGTATTGGTAGACGTTCTCAAGGTATTGCTTCACCTATTCATCCTTATAAGTGGAATTCCCACTATGCAATTGGTTTTTGAGTAGGTAATTGATTGGGATCACATGATGATAGAGCTACTATTTTTTGTTCGCTCAACTCTTCTAAAGGATCATGATCTACAAATGGGTTCTACAACACTTTCACTCAGGCCTAAGAAACCTGAGATTTTAGTTGTTATCCATGATCAAACTTAAACCCATTTTGATATTCTTTTTCATGCTCCAATTGTGCACTTTACACCTGTTCATATGTAGACATCTTCTTCAGCCATTCATGCTCATCTGGGATAAATGTCTGATCACTTATGGTGGTGACGTAAGAATTCATTGAGAGGAATCTACATGCATGGATCCTCCACGATTCAGCTTCTTGTTCCCCTTTCTTCTCCTCCTTCATTGTAATTATCCTTGTTTTGATCTATTTCATTTAGCATGTGTAGAGTGTGTCTCCTTTTTTAGATATTTTGTATCTATATTTTTACACTTTTTTAGCTTGTTGACAATCTCTTTTGTTATGGAGCTATTTTGGAAGATCTCAGTGTCAACTTGTCAATGTTCGAGTAGTGGTGTGGCCACCCATACATATTTTGTAGCATCACCCCACCCATTCAGTAGTATGTGAGGGTGTGGTATTGATCCTTCTTCATCGGGTCTTGTGTCCTTGCCTTGTTTATTGTTATTGGTTCATGGAACACCTTTCTTTAGTAGTAGATCAAAATATGTTTGGTGATTTTTTACACTTTTGACATCACCTCTGACAATATCCTTTAGTTTTTTTTAGCTTATTCTCATTATGAATGGTAGTTATTTTGTTTAATTATAGTCTCAGAGACTCCATTAATAGTCTCCTAGTACGGATCTATTATGTTTTATCATAGTGTCAGTTGAATTTGAGTTTTGTGATCGAGTAGTGGATCCATACCACATTGCATACCAGAATTCTTTAGTAAAGTATGATTTTTTTAAGCTAGAATTCTTGGGATTCCTTGCAAAGGGTTTTCCTCTCTCTACTTTGCTGTTACTAGTGTTTGGGTACCTTGTGGTGATTTTTTTCATCCATGGCAACTCCTTTTTTTCCATTTATTGCACATGGGTACCTCAGTAGGCCTTGTTTCTAGGACCCACCTTATTTTCTACCCACTTAAGATATGTTTATGGGGGGTGTTAGTTAGGTTATTACTTATACTTTAATTTATTTACTAGGATAATTTGTACACTTAAGTTATCCCTACACTTGTTTAGTTAGCTTGCTTATGTGTACTAGTTGTGTGGAGTTAGATTGCTAGTCATGTGGAGTCAGCTTGCTAGTATTATGGAGTTATCTTAATTGCTAATATTAATTAGAGGGAGTTCTTCACCACTGATCTAGGTAGTAGTTTCACTTCCCTCCTCATATATGGACATCCTGATTATTCAGTTAATTAATGGCTTTAGGATGCATTTTCATATATTATATTGCATCTTTTGTTTGCACATCTTTTTGTAAGGTTATTTTGAAAAATTCCTTTCTTCGTATTAAATGTGATTTGCTATTATCATCTAAGATCTTTACGGCTTGGAATGATCTTCTTATCACTCTTTTCAAGTACTTAGTTGATATATTGGGTTATGTGTTGATTTGGGCTAGTCTGATGATTGGGAAAGGCCAGAAATTATCTGAATGATATTCATTTCTAAAATTGTTCTCTTAGCAACTTCGTGGCCCAAAGTGTGTGGTACGACCCAAAGTGTACTATCGTTATGGCCCTTTTTATATGATTTGGTCACTTTTTTATTTTATCATCTTAAAATTTATGTGCCCGTTTGTTTCTTCTTGTTCTACTTTTGTTTGGAATCTGGACCTTCGATAATGTGGAATGTTTATTGTGCAACTGATTCAAACTTCAAAACTCTAAGTGGTGAGAGAGTCCTGTAAAACACACTTTAGATGGGTTCTAGGCACTCATGTGCACTAAAAATATCACCACTACTCCGAAGAGGGATCAAACCACACATCATTCTCACCTAACATGTGATATCTAGAATGCATACAACCAAATTAAGAACCATGACCTTGTAACAATGGGATTATACTTGACCTTTTCCCTAGCTTGACTTGACTTTGATAGATTCCCTTTTTTACTTAAAAATTTGATTGGATGACTAACCTAGAATTATTATGTAGGGTATATGGAGCTCGAGGGATTTTTGGAATAGATTTGTTATGATTTCTCTTAGTATTTTCTCATTAGGATGTTAGGTGCCAATTAAAATGATTTCCCTCCTTAATGGGAGGTAAATAACTTATTTACGTTCTAGATCTTAAAAACTTGAATAAGGTGGAATATAAGTGTACAAAAGGAATTAAAATTGAGAAAATCACCGCTTGAGGGAAATGGACTGAATTGGTCAGGTTGACCCATAGCATATGGGAGTTATGGCCCTTCCTATCTGCTATGGTCCCAAATGCATATGCGGGTGATCTAGAATTTACAATTCTGATATGTGAGGTTATATCCTAATTTTATGGGTTAATATGACAATTATGCAAACAAGTAGGTCATATGTACAAGAAAGAATAAGTGAGATATATCTAGGGATAGGGTGATTGGTCAAATTGAGAAAATATGGACTCGTGCAAGAGTGTTGTATAATTTGTGTTGTTGTAAGTCACGAGTTACCAAAATGAGTGTCTACAAGTTGCTTGTAATTCTAATTTACCAATATCAAGTAGGTGATTTGACTCAAACTTAAACAAAGCACCATTATTTTGTAAAGAAATTAAAATTCTTATGTAGCTCTCATGTTTTTGTGATGAGTGGTGTTTAGACCAAGCCTACTAATTCCTCCACAAAAAATAATATACATTCCCCCCAAAAATTAGGAATGGAGAATTAAATACTTCTTTACTTCAATTATACTCGCCTCGACTTGGCTACACCAATGACATTATAAAAAATGCATGAACCTTTTCCTAGAAAAAATTACAGAACTACATAATTTGGAGTTACATCCAAGAATGGGTAATGATACCAACAAAATCATATGAGCTCATATTTGTTTTAATTGTAAAAATAATGTAGTACATTTTTATGTGTATGCATGAAATTTAGGTTATTGTATAATTATATCAATAAATGGGTCCATTAATATTGAATATTTAGGTAAATTAATTTAGTGCTAAGTTCTAAAAATTAAAAACGATAAGGGGCATCTTTGGATTTCAATGCCCCCTAAGTATTAGCGCCCTAGGTAAATTCCTATTTTACCTAGGGCTTAATCCCTCCTTGTATGATAGCCCATATATCCAAATAACATTCTTATATATTTTGATTTTTTGGTGGAATTAGTGTTACAATAATGGATTTTTTTAGTGGATTAATGAGTAATTCTTACAAATAAAATGGCCTAACAATGTTCCAAATAACATAAGGAATAAGCACTTATTCAAATTTAATGTAATTTTTAATACACAACAACTCTCCAATATCATCTTCAATACCTACATATGATATTTTAATAATCCCCATAGTTTATGATCATCTAAATATAGTTTAAGGAAGTCATGGATAGATATTTGAATGCACCCACTATAATCCTATTAAAGATTTCGAGCGCATTCTAAAGACCAACTAGAATCAATGTATACATTAAGGATCCTCACTCAGCTATAAATGTTGTTTTGGGTTAATCCTCTAGGGACATTATTACTTGATGATATCTTGAAACATTCATCTATGAATTAATAAACTTCTCTCCTAGCCACATTCTCTAGGACTTATTTTATAAACAGTGTAGGAAAAAGGTAATTTGCATAATTTTTTAGTTCTTTTTAGTCAACACATATCATTTTTCCCCCTATTTTCTTATTTTGTATGACCATCAGACTAATCCATCATGTATCTTCCATGGGATGAATTATTCATTTAGTTATTATTTTTTCAAGATCCGCCTTTAGTTTTACCTTTATAATAGGATAAAATTTGTAGGTTATTTTCTTTAGTGGTTTTACTCCTATAATCTACATTTTCATCATGACCAACTTTTTTTTTTTTCCTAAAAATGATTTTTAAAAATGCTTGGGAAACATATATTCATATTATTTCAATGATTATACCACTTTGAGGAATTTAACATCTTCCCAGTGATCTCTAATTTTGGAAAAATTTTGGTCTCCTTCTATTCCAACATTTTCATCTCTTACTTTGAATGGTTGGTAAAAAAATATTTAGTTTTATTTGTATTTATCTCTACTAAACCTATCTCCTTCTATGTGAAAATTTATGTTCTATGGATGCATTTATTCCTTTATTTCATGTTGTTTCATTTCGATATTGCAAAAGTACATGGGTTCATGCTCTTTATAAATACACAATTTTACTTCACACTTAGACATATCAATTGGATATTGTTTACTACCATACTTTGAATTTTGTATGGAATCAACATATGCCTTTAAAATGAATGTTTTTATTATGTTCATATCTTATAAAATTCTTTTATCTAGATCCCAGAGTTAAATGTTGGATAAAATCCTTTTGTAATTTGGTCCTAGTGAAGATGTCATGCATGTGGGAGTGTTCCTATTGTATATTAGAATTATTCTACCCACAACTATGGTGATGTTTCCCCAGTATTTTCCAATGGTATTCATTATGATTTAAATGTGCTTGCAGATAAATTTTTCATGTGTATTCTAGATCTCCTAAAAACTCCTTTTCTTCTATTCATATCTTGTTTTGAATAAGATGGTAAAGTAATGTGTTAATTAACCTTTTATGGTTATTCCACAATCTCATAGCATTTATGATTGGTGTAACATATATGGATTTTATCCTCGTTCATTCATTTAGGAATATACATTCCATTTGAAGGATATGATCATCAACATTTCCAATTCTTAAAGAATTTCGGAAGGGTTTTATATACATTTTCTGATATGTTCCTCATCCCAATCAACACACTCGTTATAATTCCCTTCATGATTCCATTTCATATATAGTTGTATATTCCATGGATTTTTCTCTTTTTCTTTTATCTACGACTACTCTCCTTTATTTTTTGGATTCAATGGTATAATCTAAAACTTTCATTATATGTATTTCTTCCACGGAATCATAACAGTGGATCATGGTATCATATTTGTCCTCTTCCAAGAAATATTTCTCTTCATAAATATCATTTATACCATATGTGACATTATACCACTATATTTTTGGTATTCTTATCAGATGTATAATTTTTCATACCCTTGTTTCAAGCATACCATACAGTGATGCCTCAATATATTTTATATCCAATTTAATTTATTTAATCTCAACATCAATTTATCCTTTGTCAGTAGGCTCAAAGCCTCGATTAAATTTTATATTTTATTGATAGCATAAATTTATTTTAATGTATCATACTCTTGATAATCACCTAGCATCATGCTAGACTTCTTCAGTCCATGTTCATCATTATGGTTTCTAATGGGACATGTGCTATTATACCATTCCCTTAAAATGTAATTTCTTTCTCTTCAAAATTAAATATGTTGAACCACTCTAAGAAGAATAATATAGATTATGTTGGTTTCTTGGGGAAAAAATGGCTTCAAAATCCATGCATCACATTATCTCCATAAAATTAACTTCTACATCTTTTAAGACCCTTAATTGAACCTTAAGGGTATCATCTACCAATGGTGTGTTATATTTAACTAGGTGTAATCACAACATTCCTAATACTTCCATATTATATGGTACATCATGATAACATATGCCCCTAAGTCAAATAATTATTTTGGAAATCATTTCCCATTGATTTTAATATCTTAATAAATAATGAATATCCTCTTATTTCTATTTTTTCTAAATACATAAATATTTATTTTTCCTTGTCTCTATCCATTAGACATGGTATGTTATTTCTTGTTTATTCCAATATTTTTAGGATTGTTTAAAGTTATCCATGATTCATTTATCTATGACTAATTTAACTATTATTTAATTCTTATAACTTCTTCTTCAAAATATGTTAATTTGTCAGCTTCTTCTTTTTGTGTTTTTGGATTACTTCTCGAGTCTTAGTAACTAATTTTTGTGTATTTATAGACTAGTAAATGTTCTTATGGGATTATTTTCACTCGATTTTGACACATCTTCTCACCATATACCTCTAGTTGTATATTTTTTAAATTTTTTGCAACACTTCTTGTTGTGACCACTACTATATGTTTAGATTTTTCATCCTTATATAATACTTTTTGTATTGATTTATTTTTTTCATATTTTCTTTTACTTTTTCTCTTTTAATCTATCAAACATCACCTTTCTCCCTATTTATCATTTCCCTTACTTCATTATTTTGAATATCCTAGGTTTCTATCTATATTCCATTCGTGGGACTCTAGTTAAATGTTGGGAGGTTTTTTTCACCTCATTCCCTAATGTATGATGGGAAAAATATATGTTCCCAACTAGGGTTTCAAATGTAGGGTTATGATTTAATTTTTGACACATGATGTAGATATAAATATTCTCAAGGAATAATAGTGTCGTCATTCTAGAAAATACTAACCCTAACTTGGGGATAATTATAGGATTCTAAGGCCTATACCAAGGATAAATATATGTATCCTAATAGGATTAAGAATAAGAGTAACCAAGGGGTGGATAAATCCAAGGGGAGTAGTATAAAAAATATAATGTAATAGATGAAAGAAAACATACATCTACTCTAGTCGATAGAAATGAGTGACCAACATATAACATACATGTGAAAGATAAAATACTATGAAGGGTTATAAATACTTACATGTAGTGTGTGTCTGTGTGACCGTTGATGCACAATCCTCCCCAAAGACAACAAAACTAAGAGAGAATCTATATATTGGAGAAGGGGAAATATAAGTAAGAATATATCTAGTATTATATCATTATGCTGTACCAAAATACACAAGGTAAGATTTAAGACTTTAAGTCAATAAGTAGGTGCGAAATAGTGTGAAAATGTGCAAGCTATAAGTGCCTTCATGTATTGCAAGATTAAATATTGGGGGTGGATTATCAAAAATAAGGTGGAGTATATATACTCAACATCGTCGCCTATGGGTGATGGCATCAGTTATGGAAAATAAAAAATGGACACCATCTCCCATGGGAAATGAAATTGGCCTTAAGGGAACCATAATGTTGAGAGGTGAAAAACATGGGAGATGGAGGCCAAAAGGTAAATAGAGATAAATAACGAAGGTAGAAGATGACTGAAAGTAGGCATAATAACATGAAACAATCATGAATAACTAGACATAACAATACACATGGACATGATGAGTGTAATGTGTAAATAAAGGGAAGAGAAAATAATAAGGTAGGGTGGATATGGAATAATAGAAACATATCTCAAATTTTGTGGTCTATTCTGCTTGACCAAGTCTAATCACACCCCAATATCGAAATGCCCCTTAAGGCATCTGCTCAGTAGGAAAATGTATCAACAAGAACTGCAAACAATAAATTTCTAGTAAGTGTAAAACATGAGGTGTATACATATGCTCCAAATCATCATGTGTCACAATATTGAAACACAAGATGGTCTTCGGAAAAACATTTATGCAACAAGTGAAATAGGAAGTCAATGCTGAAAGGAAATTTGTAATGGAAGTGTTGTAATGAAGTAAATGAACTTCACGAAATGAAATATACCTACCTCATACCTACTTATTGGTGTCACATGACTTTATTGTGATAGACGTAAAAAGATACTTGAAACTCTAAATAAGTAAGACTAAATAGAAACACTAAAATTTTATTATTAAAATAAGACATAAATCACCTAGCTGAGAGGTCATATGATGTGATGGAACTGAGCAATGAGAAGATGGAAAATAGGATTTTTGCTGAATTTGGTAGAGGTATGTGAAAAATGTCAAAATGAATGGCTAACCACCATGAGAATGACGTAATTCACAACATGCTTTTATCATTTTTCCTTTGAAAAATATGAAGGTTTGAATATTGGAAGGAAGTTCTGTTGAAATTGGTCAAAATAATTCTACAAATAGTAAAGGGAAGAATTCATTTGTCACTTTTCTAATTAAAATTAAGATAAATTGAGACATGAGATTATCCATTTTGAGTGATTTTAGTGATGTTGGTGATAGTAATATGTAGTGGACAAGGTGGTAAAGATGAAGCCCATAGAGGTGTGAATCCCATGGTAGGTGTTTTTAAATTGGTAATGGGTAGTTAAATAAAATGAAAAAAATGTATGTCGGGAAAAAATTATCTCGTAAAATTTTCCCTAAGTATAGTCAAAATGTAGATCAGGTTGAAGTATAGGTGGGTTTTGGAGTATTTTTATTTTTGGAGTCATTAGATTAAGTGTTTGAATTAAATGCTAGAAAATTTGTGGACCCTTGAGATAGATGAGAGCAAGTGTGTTAGGATGACCAATCATAGCATGGATGATGGAATTTAATCTTAGGGTTATTTTCTAGGATGGTTGATGGTATTTTTCCAGCAAGGTCAATGGTGTAATAAAATGTGGATTTTTCTTAGGGGTGATGGTATTAAGCTAGTAGGGAAATGTAGTTTATGAATTTGATTTTTTGATAATTTGAGATGTAGTTTTGATCATGAATTAGGATTGATATCTATTGGGTACTTTTTGGTTTATATTTTGTAGGTGCATGGAGGATCTAACTATGGCTATTAGTGGATGTATCATGGTTACCAAATTTTTGTGTGGGTTATATGCACTACCAGAGTTTTTGTGTGGGTTATCTGCACATGATATTGCATAGTTATAGGGCCACACTATTGTGGGCATTGTACATATGGTGTGGACCCCATTTGATTCAAAATTGATACATATGTTTTTGGGACATTAGGATTTTAGGTATAACACCTTTAGGTAAATGTCTAGTGGACATAGTGTAGTGGATGCAGTGATACTACATGATGTTTACACAATTTTGGGGCTACCTAATTAGGGAGTTCACATATTTTGTGATGTACATAATAACACCAAAAAGAGAAGGCAATTGGCATGGTGGGCTATGGGTAGTGAGAAAAAATATCTAGGATTATTGATGGTCTAATTGAGTGTCATTTTTTTGCACATATGATAGATATTTAGAAGGCTAGTATAGGTATGGTTGTGGCACAGATATTATGCCACAAGGCATATGGAGTAGTGTTATTATTTTTCTAGTGGAATCTATGGATGCATTAAAGGTTGGTATATAGTTTACTTGGTGAAAACCACATGGGTGCAGTTGGTGCATGATTTATATAGGATTCATGTGAGGTAGCATAAGGTAGTAGGGCCCATCATGATTTTTACAACCCAAAATTATGATCATTTTTTGAGGTATAATCCTACACACACACCATTAAAGGTATTTGGGGATGTCATGGGGATTCAAAAGTGGGAGAGAATCCTAGCACTTAGGCTAGTGATTAGATATAGTTATTTGATATAGGTTATACATGAGTAAGTATCTTAGAATACCTATAAAGGGATGGTGGATTGGTGGCCTAGTTTACCAACTAAAATGGTTGTTAAAGGGAACGTGGAGATTACAAATCATTATATGTGATAGGTAGACACACAATTGATATATTTCTACTGTAATCTGGATTTCCATATCATATGGTATCTATTGTCACTTGAGATTACATCCTTTGCTAAGATCGAGCTTAGTAACTCAATGAAACATGGAAATACCTCCAAAGTGTGGGATAATGGAACATTTTGAGTTTTATCTCTAGAGAAGGTTGGTTCCTTCTATTCTAGATCACTACAACTATCCTAACCAACACTATAACTACAAATAACTAATCCTAATTTAATATTTTTCAAGAGACCAAGGTTGAGAAGATACATGTTGAAATAAATAAAGGTGATGAACCAAACTAAAATAGGGTTTAATTATAAATCTAAAAGACAGAGATATAACATTACATACGAAGCTAAAAAATAATGTGCACATAATCTATGGGAGAAATAAGTTGGATGATATTGAAACGTGTAAGAGGACTACTATATTCACATTAAACACTAATACATATAGAGGAAGGACATCACACTTACATATACTATCAAGAATTTATCCATTTTCAACTCCATGGAGTAGAGGTGTGTTATACTTCACATACGTTACAGAGGTCTGTGAGAAAAAACTTCAAGATCAAAAGGTTAGATCTCTAGAACTTAGCAGAAAAACACCTTTTCTTAGGCTCATATAATAATATTTATATATAATGGAAAAGGAAGAAGAGAGAATCAGATTGATCCCAATAATTAGAAAAATCAACCACTCTTTCAACCACCAAGGAAAATCAAAATTTAGTTATGTAAACCACGTATGGGCACCTAATCTTGCTCAAATCACACTCCATCAGACCATATAGAAATGAGGGAGACACCATTAAAGATTTAATGTTGGTTATTGGGGTGTTAAAATGTTTAGACTGAGTTAGGTATGGATTTTCTATATCTTTTGTATTTTATATGATTCACAACCTTGTTTTTATCCTCTATGGCTTCTAGCATTGGTTGGTGGAGCCTAGATGAGTCATGGACTTCGTGTTTCTTTGTTCTATGGATTTCACCATTTCACAAAGTCTTTTTCTTTTTTTGTCTTTCCTTGGTATTGCAGATACTTCGTTCCATAGATTATCTCGTTTCACTTCATTCTACATATTTTCAACCTTAAGCGAGTTTTAATTTCCCCTAAAAAAGTTTTTTTCCCGTGCATTTTTTTCTCCTTCCACATTCTATTTATTTTCTTCCGCTCTACAAGATTCTGTGGACTTACTGTTTTTTTCTGGCATATGCCCCATATCCCTTATCCTTTTTCTCTCATATTTTCTAATTTCCATGGTACACTAGATTTCTTCATTCTGAGGTTTTTACTTTTTGTAGCCACTTAAGTATAGAATTTGAATCAATTTTTTCAAATAAGTGTGATTACTTATTTGGGAAATATTTTGGTGAATTTCAAGGGACATTTGCCTTCTATATGAATTAATCAGTATCTTGGCATATCTATTTTGCATGCATTCAATACATAGCTTGAGAGTTGGTTATAAAAGCCTTTGAAAGTTTATTTTGAACTCTTCTCAAAAAATTGAACTTGCATACTACTCAGAAATTTCTACTTTGAGCCCCAATGTTTCTCTTTTTCTATAGTACATTGTCTCCTCATTACGTAGATCTTGTATTCTTCATCGTAATATCCATTCTTCACTTCACGAGATCATCGACATGTGGGAATTATAAATGTGACTAATAACTCGTGCAACACAACATTTATTCAAGAGGGATCACCTGAAAATGATTGAGGGAAGGAATATCAATTGGTGATCGTGAAATAAGCAACAACATAAAGGACTCTCCAACAAGAAAAAAATGGTGACAAATGGAAAAAATAATAGTAATTAGATACTATTTACAAGATGTAACTAGTCCCATTCAATAAGAAGGTTTGAGATAAATCCCATTAAATAGGATTTGGAGTGTATCCCCATTGCATTGTGACAACTTAAATGAATTTAATTTCTTACAAGTTTTAATGATGTATGGACCACTTCATAGTGCATAATAATTGGAGTTTTTCCCTGGTTTGGATTTGTCTGTGTCCCACTTGTTCATGAAATAATGTTTCATGTGGAAAATTATGTGTTTCCACCAATGCTCACAGGGCTATGCCCATCCTTCTTGTGTATAGGGAGGCTCCAATTATTGAAAGTGAAATTATCCTAATTATATCTAATGTTGTAGGGGTGGCCAGATAGGTCAGGGATCACATAAGAACACTTCACTGATCCTGTGGCAAGGTGCTTATACGAGGTACAAGGGAGAAATTTACAGCGGTGAGGGGTCAAAGATGTAAATTATTAAAAAGAAGGATATTATTATGAGTAGGAAATAACAGAGTTCACACACAATAACCAGAAGATTTCATCATTCAATTAGAGGAAGACATCGATACTATTAAAAAGACTAAAAAATAAGAGACACAAAGTTCTTTAAGTTCATCTATCAAGGACACCAAGTTCCTTCTTGATCATCATACTTGAAATTTTGAAAAAGAGAGAGAGTAGAGGAAAAACATGAGAAAATGGAATGGAAGAAATGTATCCTTTTATTTCTTGTGTAGTTATGAATAAAAATCTCAATCAATCTGAAATAATCCATGATTTCTACCAAGAACTTAAACTTTCAAGATTTTAGGATTTCAGGATCCTTTTGAATGGAGAAGTCATCCCAATTTATAGCCTTGTGAATTAACATTTCATCTATCTACCACATGAATCTTCATCAACTCATTCAAATTTTGACTTTACATCTTCCTATGAAATGAGAAATGAGTTCCCTTCTTATAAATCAAATGGAATTTTACAATTCAACCTTAAAAAGTCACCTAAGTGAATGAGACAAATTATCATAATTATGTACAAGGAAGAATTAGAAGAAAGAGAGAGAAGAGGAGAAGGAAAAAGGATTACTGATATGTATAAGAATATCCTTCTGATGTAGAACTTGTTGATCTAAGACAATGGTGGTCACAATCTCCTCCTTTTACAAGATGCAAAGACACCATAGATTGTCGAATGGGTGTTTAGAATAACTATTATGATACCTTCTGGTGTGATCTTGAGACGAACATGGGAATTACTCATGATGATGTATTCTTAACCTCACAATGAGAGTGAGGATCACTCTCTTTCTCCTTAGGCTTTCACAATTTTCATCCATCATTGTACAAACCTCCTAATGCTTATGTTCATGTCTCATACACTGCACTGCAACATCTCAAACTCTACCTCCACTAACCTTCCAACACCCATCTCGTTTGACTCAACCAAATCAACTCAATTAAACTAACTCTCATATTTCAACTAGCTCAACTCAATCAACTCATTGAGATCAGTTCAAATAGCTCACCCAGCTCAACTCAACTCACTGCAAACAGCTTATTGAGAGATAATGATGGATTCAACTTGACTAATGAGCTATTATGACCTCTTTAAATTGAATTGTAGTCAATATTTTGAATCTTTTGTAATCCTTTCCAACTGCACCATGTCACTAGATCTCATATGTTCACCTTGATATGCTCTACCTTTTCTCCTAGACACAAATTTGAGCAGGGTAATTCTTCCAAGATCCTTATAAAGGATTCATTTCATTTTTTGAGTTATGATATCATCCTAAAACCATGTGAATATGTAAAAAAATCAACAATGCGAGGGAAAATAGATCAAACTACAACTTTCTACATCCAAAATGGATACTTTCTATTTTTAGCAGGTAGGAATAAGACCTACTATTTTGGGACATATCGCCTATTTTTCTCAAATTTGACCGTCTGAAACTTCTAGAAAATTAAATTATTCTGCATTGATTTCTTTATATTTTAAACGAGATCCTATTTTTAGCAAAAAAATTTAACGTTTATGCTTTTTCGAAAAAAACGTCAATTTTACCCTGCCTACAATTTTGCACTGTTTCCAAATGATTTGAATGATCAGAACTTAAAATTTAAAAAAAAAATTATTTTTATCATGTAGATGGGCATGAGATATGATATTTTTTATAAACTATAAAAATTACATTTGTTTATATCAGATACATTTTTTTATATTCACCTCCTCATTATTATCTTGTTCTCCAAATTTCACTGTGTTCTACCCATCGGAATGCTTAGAAATCAAAAAAATTGTTTTTTGAGGTAGGGCTTGCAAGTATAAATATTTCATGGTATAAATTAATGAATTAAATAATTTTTATTTATCACAAGGATTATTTGGATAAGAAAACTTAGTTCAAACCCTTACTACGATCAATTTTTCGGCTCGCTAACAGTGAGAAAAGCTTCATTCTTGCAATCATGGATGCTCTAGGAGAATTTTAACATCATGGTGGATGTGTTTGCAGGTTTTTAGAGGTTTTTAAGCTTCATTGATGGTATAAAGGGTCGGACCAATGAAGGAATGGAGGTAAGCATAAGTTATTTTATGTTTTTAGCTTCTCGGGAGTGATTTTTGAGTGCACGAATGAGGTAGAAGTAATAACAACAGTTAGTGAATTTTTTATTTTTTTAACTTCTTGGCATGGGGAACATTATCTTATACCCTCTATCCCCTTATTATAGTGATAAAAGGGGAATAAAAATATGCCCTCATCTGGGCTTGACAAGTGGCGCATTCTCATTGCAGAATGGGGGGGAGCTTGAAAAGGTCGGACAAGCCCTCCAGAGTGATTTTCATGGTCATGTTAGAAACCTGGAGGAAAAATTACAGTAGGGTTAATTTTATTGTCCCCTATATCCCCTTGGGACAAGGAATAGAGAAACACAAAAATTCTCCTCAACCTAGAGGTGACAAGCGTCCTCTTGCAAAATTGACTAACTGTGAGAAGTGTACCTTATAAGAGAGAGAGCTTGAAGACGAAGTAGTCGAAGCTCCATGAGGTATTTTTGATGAACCCTTATATGATTTTTACACCCAATATCATTCCAAGTTCAATGGAATAGGTCTAAAGTTCCAATTATGACAGAAAATTTATGATATTTTTCCTTTTTTCTCGGGGCAGAAGGGTGTGCCTACACAGATTGAGCTTCCTTGAGAAGTGAAATGTCTTATGAAATATTTTCTGATTAAATCATGTAAATAATGTTTGGGTTAGCACACCGGTTGTATAGAAAATAAATCAAATCTAAGCATACATGTAAATAAAAGCGGATATTCTACAAGAAGAATTATACAAAACAAGAGACATAAATCAACACCAAATTTAATGTGGTTCACCCAGTGTGGGCTATGTTCACCAAGAAACAAGCCAATCTATTGTCTAAAGATTTGACAAGATATACAATGAATATTTACAATCTTCTACACTTTTTAAATGTTCAGTACTTTCTTCCCTCAAGCTTTTTGATTCTTCACCAAGAATTCACTCTCACATAATTATCTTGTAATTATGATCAATCCTCTCATTTCTAAATCCTAGCTTTATGCTTTAAATAGTCGTTTAAGACTTTAGGGTACTTATCCATACAATTAAATTCATTAAATCTATTCCAATTCTAAAAATAGAAATAAATCCCTAGAGTTAATTAAAAACTCATCACATAGGTAACCGATGTCAGCTCTACCTCAACCGTCACCTATTCCAACTTTCCTTGACCAATCCCAGTCACACTCTAACCGATGTTGGTTACTGTCAACTTCCAGCAAATTATATTTACATGCTAAAACATGAGTAAGTTAGTTCCACACTCAACAATCTCCCACTTGGAGATAAATTACTGCACACTATATTTGTACAACGTTCCATTCTTGGATCCTCCTAAGCTTTGTTTCTTCCTCCTAAAGTCTCAAACTCGAAGACCAACAAAAGTGGAGTGGAGCTCCAAATTCTCCTTTGGTAATGGCTTCGTTAGCATATCTGCATGGTTCTTGCTTGTATGAATCTTTTCTATATTCAACTGTCCATCCTCTAATACCTGTCTGTATGAAGTGATATCTTAACTGAATGTGTTTCGTTCTAGAATGAAACGTACTGAGTTCTTTGCCAAATGAATTGCACTCTAACTGTCACTGAACAGTTTCCAATTATCTTTACTCCTTTCCCAACTCTTCCATAAACCTACTCATCCATATCATCTCCTTGCTAGCCTCTGTAGCTGCAACATACTCTGTCTCTGTAGTAGACAAAGCCACAACTTTTTATAATCTCAAAATCTAGCTAATTGCCGTTCCACCTATTATGAAAATATATCCAGTAGTGCTCTTCCTACCATCCAAATATCTAACCATATCCGAATCAACATATCCACGTAATGAAATATCTAAACATTTATAGCATAACTGTATGCTAGACGTCGCTTTCAAATACCTGAGTATCCATTGGACTATTTTCCAATGCTCTTTACATGGATTAGCCATATATCTACTCACAACTCCCACTGCCTGTGCAATGTATGGTCTTGTAAAAACCATAACATACATGAGACTTCCGACTGCTGAAGCATAGGGCACATCGTGTCATGTATTTGACCTCCTCGTGTGATGAAGGACACTGATATTTACTCAATTTGAAGTGTCTAGCCATATGTGTGCTAACAGGTTTTGCATTCTGCATGTTGAACCTTTCCAACACCTTGTGAATATAATCCTCCTGAGACAAATACAATTTCTTGTTTTTCTTGTCTCTATGTATTTTCATGCTAAGGATTTCTTTTTGCAGCTCCCAAATCCTTCATTGCAAATGTGTGAGCTAGCTTTCTCTTAAGCTCACCAATGTCCTACATACTAGATCCTGCAATAAACATATCATCCACATACATTAAAAAAATAATATAGCTCCCATTTTCAAGCTTCTTGAAATAAACACAATGGTCAGATTCACATCTCAAGTAACCATGCTCATGCATAAAACTATCAAACCTCATGTACCATTTCCTTGGAGCTTGCTTAAGCCCATATAGGCTCTTTTTCAACCTGCACACTAATTTCTCCTTACTCTTGACTTCATACCCAAGTGGCTGTTGCATATAAATCTCTTCATCCAAATCACCATGAAGGAAAACCGTCTTCACATCTATTTTATCTAAATACAAATCTTCTACTGCAACTAAACTCAATACAGTATGAATATAAGTCATCTTAACAATAAGAGAAAATATTTCACCAAAGTAAATACCTTCCTTTTGTGCAAATCCCTTTACTACAAGCCTTACCTTGTGCCTTTTCTGTCCACCCTCTTCTTCCTTAATTCTGTAAACCCACTTGTTCTGCAATGTTCTCTTTCTTGCTGGAAATTTAACCAAATCCCAAGTATGGTTTTGTTCTAAAGTGTTCATCTCCTCATCCATGCCATGCTCCCACTGAACGTGAGTTTTATCCTGCATTGCTTCTTCAAAGCTTTCTAGTTCACCAATATCAGTCAATAATAGATAAAATAGAGAAGGTGAAAATCTTTCTGGAAGTTTACTTACCCTTTGTGACCTTCTCATAGGAGTTTGGGGTACCAGAGGCTCAATCTGGACCTCCTGGACATTAGTATCAACTTCTGACAGTGACCGATGTCGGTCACCTCTAACCAACGTCAGTTTGGTTAACCAATGCTGGTTCTGATCCTCTTTAACCATCGGTGGTTCATCTGATCGATGCAGGTTAGGGCCTAACTGACCACGGTTACTATGTATTTCTAAAGGTATTTCTTTAAAACCTGAGAGTTCATTTTCATCAATAAACTTCTCAATTTTCTCATTCTTGGGTACCAAAATTTGATCGCTATACATTCTCTTTTCATTTGATTCAACATGATGACTCCTACAAAATTTTAGAATTCTCTAAATCCTAAAAATTAAAACCGAAATCACTATATCTGTAACCAATGAAAGTGCACCTCTTGGATTTTGCATCCAATTTTTTTCTATTTTCTCTATCAACATGCACAAAATCTTTTGAACCAAAAAATTTAAGAAAATAAATATCTACCTCTTTTTCGGTCCATGCTTCCTCTATTATTCCCCCATCTAGTGAACTTGAAGGGCCACGGTTAATGAAATAAACCGCTGTATCAACTGCTTCTACCCAAAACTACAAGGGCAATCCAGAATGTATCCTCATACTTCTAGAACGTTCCATGATTGTCCTGTTCATTCTCCCTGCAACACCATTCTCTTGTGGTGTTCTTGGAACTGTTATTTCTCTATGTATCCCAGTGAAAAATAATCATTGAAAACCTTGCTACAGTATTCACAACCATTGTCAGATCTAAGGCACTTTAACTTAGAATTTGATTCATTCTCAACAAGGGCTTTCCATCTTTTAAAAGTTTCAAAAACATTAGATTTACGTTTAATACAATAAACCCATACCTTTCTTGTAGCATCATCAATGAAAGTAACATAATACTAGGATCTGCCATGAGAAGCTACCTAAGTTGGTCCCCACACATCTGAGTGTACAAGCTCCAATTTCTACTCCTTCTTAGTTGTCTCCATCTTTGAGAAATCTCACTCTCTTTTGCTTTCCAAAGATACAATGTTCACAGAAATCAAGATCTAAATATTTCAAATATGATATCTTACCCTTAGCCCTTAAGATCTGCATTCCTTTTTGACTCATATGACCCACCCGATTATGCCACATGAATGAATCTGAATCTGAAGTAGATAATGTAGAAAAGGAATCAGTAATATAAGTATATAAATATAATGTTCCTACCTTCTTACCTCTTACCACAACAAAAGCAACCTTGGTGAATTTCCAAGAGTCTCTTATAAAAGTAACCATGCAACCAGATTCACCTAGTTGCCCTATAGAAATAAGATTTCTCCAGAGGCTTGGTACATGCCTCACTTATTTCAATACCCATGTATTTCCATTCTATAATTTTAAATGAACTTCCCCTTTACCAGTAATATTGCAAGGTTCATCATCACCCAAATAGACATGCCCAAAACTTAACCTGGACATAATTTTTAAAATAAACCTTATTAGGGGTTGCATGGAAAGAAGCTCCTGAATCTAAAACCCACGATTCAATTCTGACCATCTAAAGAAAGAATAAGAGCATTTTGCATTACCTATGATTCAGCAAGATTCACCTCTTTACCTTTATCTGATTTTTGGTTCTCTTTATTCTTTGACCAACAATATTTCTGTGCATTTCCTTTCTTTCCACATTTCCAACAAGTAATTCCCTTAATTTTAGATTTAGATTTGCCATCCCTTGACTTTGATTTCCCATTACTCATACTCTTGGATCTCTCCTTCTGCCTACCCCTACTTTATACATTCAAAGCATTTCCAGATGATGTTTACTATGTACTTTTTCTACGAATTTCTTCATTCAAGATTAAACTAACCACATCGTTAAACTTCAAAATATTATTGGTAGATGTTGTATTACTAACAACCATTACCAAGTTGTCCCAACTATCAGGTAAAGAACACAAGAATAAAAGTGATTTTACTTCATCATCAAACGGTATTGAAATTGATTTTAATTTATTTACAATAGATTGGAAATCCTTTAAATGACTAGAGGCAGATTCACCTTCATGTATATTAGAACTAAAAAGTTTCTTTATCAAATAAACTTTATTTGAAGCACTAGGTTTTTTATATAAATTAGCAAAAGATTTCATTAAGTCTACCATAGAAGCCGCTTCTGTAATATTAAAAGCTACGGATGTTGCCAAGCTCAATCTTATAGATCCCAAAGATTTTCTGTCAAGAATCTTCCGTTCTTCATCAGTCATCTTCGTAGGTCTAGACTTCTCATCCAACGGTACGTACAAATATCTCTGATACAAATAATCCTCAATCTGCATCTTCCATAATTGATAATTTTGGCCGTCAAACTTCTCTACCTTGTATTTATTATATTCTGTCATTGCTGTAGCACCCACTTAATTAGAAAACCCTCTATGAGTAAATTTGTCAACACACACAACCCTCAAACAAAGATCTGCTACCAATTTTTGGGATTAGCACACCGGTTGTATAGACAATATATTAGATCTAAGCATACATGCAAATAAAAGCGGATATTCTACAAGAATAATTATATAAAACAAGAGACATAAATCAAAACTAGATTTAATGTGGTTTAACCCAGTGTGGGCTGCATCCACCAAGAAGTAAGTCAACCTATTATCCAAAACTTTGACAAGATATATAATGAAGATTTACAATCTTCTACACTTCTCAGATGTTCAGTACTTTCTTCCTTAAAGATTTTTTGATTCTTTACCAAGAATTCTCTCTCACATAATTATCTTATAATTATGATCAATCCTCTATATTCTAAACCCTAGATTTATGCTTTAAATAGTCGTTTAAGACTTTAGGGCACTTAGCCATGCAATTACATTCATTAAATCTATTCCAATGCTGAAAATAGAAATAAATATCAAGAGTTAATTAAAAACTCATCGTCACATAGGTAACCGATGTTGGCTTTGCCCAACCATCGTCGGTTTCAACTTGCCCTAACCGATGCCAATCACACTCTAACCGAAGCCAGTTACTGTCAACTTCTAGCAAGTTCTATTTGCATGTTAAAATATGAGTAATTTAGCTCCATACTCAACAAGGAATTATTATGTACTTCACAATTTGTATGCCATTAATTCTGTGGCTCCTTACATAATCTACCAGAATCATCCGCAGAGAGTAGCAAATGCCTGTTTTTAATTGCCCGCTAAATTGGACCTTAGAAACCTGATCTTACACAAGTTATCCCAGTAAATGGGATCCATCTCAAAAATTGCTACTGAATGGGAAGTTTCCACCCCTATAAATAAGTAGCATATAGTTTTTATTTCCCTAAGTGCGTAATAACACGTCTATAATAATTTTGTAGTGTAGTTTTTGTTTCCCTAAGGATGCACATCAGTTTTGGCAATGTCATAATTAGCCTTTGTTGCTCCTAGGTTGTGTCATTACATAGTCCAACGATTTACTTCACTAAGTGAATGTGCTATGACCTTATCACACTATTCACAGCACCTATAACTTCATAGTTCATCATATCATAATAGTTGCCATCTTCAAAAGAAAACAAATACATGAAGCAACTACAAAGCCGTCTTGGAACAGTCCATTCAGGGACAATCAAGAAGCACTTGGGTCGAATCAAAAATTTGACTCTCAGAAACCATTGTCTCAGGTTTAAAAGTTTGAAATATCATGTTACACATTTACATAACAATAGTTGGCTCTATCTTGGGAAAAAATTCTCAATTAAGTGAAATGAGGACAATATAATTAGGAATTCTATAATCTCAATACACCACATGGACCGATGCCCTCTCCATTGGGCTATACAGAGTCACCACAAAGATACATGACATAACTTCCTTTATTGAACACAAACAAATGACAAGAAACAAACACACAAGACGATAAGATAAACACACAACACAAGGGAAAAACAAAATAAAAAAGGAAATAAGCACAACAATAAAATGGAAACATCTTAAATCATGTATGTACATGTGAGGGACATCCCACTTTCATTGAAGCACTAATTTGAACTTAGTGCTTACCTATAAACAAGTATCACTGAATGTCATTCTTCCAAAAATCCATTGACAAGCTCACTACAATATGAACCTCTCCTCATCTTCTTGATAAATATAGCATGATTTATAGTTCAATTGATAATCTACTCATTTATTTCATTTCCTATGTTGTTTTTACATATTATTTCCATTTTCTCATTGATTCCAAAGTTTGTTCCACTTTTTTATCTTTCATCCCTACTATGAAGATGAGTCTCGATCATACTTGACTTATAATTTACATACCAAAATATTTGTTCCTCAGGTCTGTCATATTCTTCATGACTACTATCTTCATGAATTGATTCTTGGCAGATGCTTAAGAAAATTTGACATTATCACAAACCTCTTGATGTTCTTTGTTTCTCAGTTGTGTCAAAAAATCATCAAATCATCTTTCTTAGACTTCAACTCTTTTGTAACATGATTCCTTACATAATTTTTCATGTGCATTACATCATCCTCTTATAAATAGAATGAGATTAGTGTTGGGTACACAGCATGGAAATTGTCATCTTCCTCATTTTTTCCATCTTGAGCTTTGACATCAAATTTTGTGTTGATATTACCCTTCTCTTGAGAAAAGTTACTACTGAAAGGTTGAAGTCTATTGATAATATTTCTGCTTCGAACAAAATAATCCATAGGATCAAGCAACACTTAATTTCTCCATTTTTTAAGAATGTTTCCATCCTCATGAAAATGGAATGAACACAACATTGTAGCTGAAAATTTTTCATTATCATTTTCCCATTATCAATCACTAAGAACTAGGAAATCCATTTCCATGATGAAATCATCATCTCCTTGCATAGGTTCTCATTCAAGAGGTAAAAACATGTTATCATTCTCATATTTCTCATCATCTTCTTCTGGTGAGAAAGACAGGTATTTGTATTCATAATCATACTCATCACTTGGAACCTCATACCGAGTATCAAGAACATAATCATAAATGTTGAATTTACTTCTCAAGAATTTTTTGAGCATCACTCCTTGATCCACATTACTCATCACTTCAATATTTCCTTGTTACAAGTCAAGATTATCATGATCATCATAACATCCAGTGGAGTAACTTCATTTATGCTCTCATCCCATGGGCAGTATATACTCTTGTAATTTGGTTTCATCAAGTCATCATGATATTCTTGGATCAACTCCATGATGTTTGGACATTCTTCCACCAACATGGGAATCTCCAGATCATCCTCAAAAGTCATAAAAAATTATATTGAAAGGAACAATAACCAAATCATACAAAGCCAAGAACACAGATGCTAATCAAACACCACGATCAATAAGATGAAAGTAATTCACCATAGTAACTTTACATAAAAAATTGCAAAAAAATGAACAGCAATATCATATATTATTATGGAACTCAATGCAATACAATGAGAATGGGCCTTACTTAAATAGGCAAGGAATAACAATATAAGAACCAGTCAAGGTCGTAGATCAAGCCATAAATAAAGGAAATAACTAGTCATCAAAGAACTAGTCAAGACCATAGATTTAGGAGAGAACTAGACATCAAGGATCTAGTCAATACCATAGATCAAGGAAAGAACTATACCTAACAACTAGATAATATATTCTAATATCTAAATAAGATAAAAGAAATATCCACACACATAATTGGGTGAGGATAAATACAATAAAGGTAAATAAAGTACCTACGTGACCATGAGCTAAGGTAAATACCTACTCTAACACCCCCCCTCAAGTGAAGCTAGGGGCCAAAATAGAAGTGGCATGTCCACAGTATGAGTCCCAATAACTAGGCCTGATGACGTACTCATGTACAATAATTGGGAAGAAAGGGAAACCGCAAGGTACCCAAAACCAATAACAACAAAGTAAAGAGAGTAAAGACCCGCTCCAAGGCATCCTAAGAAGCTCAGATCAAAAAAATCATACAATGCTGAAGAATTTTGGTGTGTACTATGGTCTAAATCCACTACTCGATCACAAAACTCAAAAACAACTGACACTGGGTTTCACCAGAATAGCTCCATACAAGGAGACTGTTAACGGAGTGATGTCAAAAGTGAAAAAAAAAACACCAAACATAATTCGATCAACTGCTGCAAATAGGTGTGCCATGATCCAAGAACAATAACCAAAGTAACAAGGTAAGGACACAAACTCTAGAGTGTCACGATCTAAGAAAATCTAAGGTAAAAAGGAAAGGACACAAAACCCAAAGAAGTAGGATCAACACCACACCCTCCCATACTACTGAATGGGTGAAGTGATGCTACAAATCTGTATGAGTTATCAAAACACTACTCAAACACTGAAAAACTAACACTGGGCTCCACTAGAATATCTCCCCCACAAGAGAGACTGTCAACATGCCAAAAGTGTCGAAAATACAGATACAAAATCTCTCAACAAACAAGAGAGATACACTACACCTACTAAAGAAAAATGCTTAAAACTAGAAGCATCGCAATGCATAAGGTATAGAAAGTGGAACAAGAGGCTGAATGGTGGAGGAGACATGCCTGTATATTCCTCTCAACGAATGCCTATGTCACCTCCATGAGTGATCATATATCCACCCCAAATCAACACAGATGGATGAAAAAGTTGTCTGCATATGACTTGGTGTAAAATACACAATGGGTGCATGTAAAAGAACATCAGAATGTGTGTCAAGTTGATCATGTCTGATAGCTGAAATCTCAGGTTTCTCAATCCTGAGTGAAGGTGCAAAACTCATGTGTTGCTCATGATCCTCAGAAAGAGTTAAGCAAACAAAAAAAGGAGCTCTGTCAATGTGTGATCCCAATGAAGTATCTGCTCAAAAACCAATGGCATGATGAGAATTCAACGTAATATGTGGAATAGAGGAAAAAATACCATGTGAATGTCTACCAATGACTTCACTAGTGAGACTCATAGAACAGTGCATGCTAGATTTAAATGCAATGGTATGCTTCTGAAAAAATCCATGCAGCTGAGCAGAAGTAGGATACACAACATGTGGTACTGTAATAGGCGCAAATGTGGAAGAGTATGCAGTAACAAACCTCACAGGTGTAGAAGCATCAAAAGTAAGTTCAGGCTCAAAGACTGGCAGATCAATGTCAGTGGGTACAAGAGCAACAACTGCAAGTGGACTAGGAGCATGGATATGGTTGTCCATAATATGATGGTGATGTTGTAGGCTAGCAAGTTTGTTCTGCAGGGAGTGTATTATTGTATCCTTATCGTGAATGAGTGATTATAGAAGAAAATTTCACTTCTTGAGTGATCTATTTTCTTCCACAAATTTTACAATATCCTCTTAAAGTCCACATACTTCAGAGAAAAGCATATCATTCTCAGAATCCATTATAGGTACAAATTGCAACTCCCAAAAGTTTAGGACGTCGGGCTCAGCTGAAATTACGTCCACAATTGATTGTAACACTCCTCCATATTTGGCAATTTATAATTATAGTGCAAGTCTAAAAATAAATAACTTGAATGGAAAGAGCATGAAAAAACAAGCACTTTTGCAAAAAAACGGCACTCAAAACTAAGTTATTGATCAAAAGTTACAAGTTTTTTACTATTTTGCTCTATGATTTATTTTAATTGCCACTAAAACAAAATAAATTGTTGTTGCCTTCACCACAAAAGAAAAAATTTAAAGGGGGCTAAAGTTAAGAACCTATTAGTAGGAATCACAATCTTTAAGCCCTCATATGACCAAGGGCCAAGGATTTTAATGGGTGTTCGCACAAGTTACTATTTTGGGGTGTGTCACGTGTTTTTGAGAAAGTCACATCCAACTGCCTCTTCTAGTAAAATTTACTATTTCTGGACTGTGTAGGATGTGACCTACTGCCGAAAATAGCAACCTGTGGATTTTCCTGAAATATCAGAAAAACGTGCCTAGCATCCCTACCAAAAAAGGAAAGATTCGAAAATGTGGATCTTGCAAAATCCAAAAAACTAGTAACAAGCTTCGTCAGTTTCTTAACCTTGTGGCATGAATCCTGAGGCAAACCTATATAGACCTTCCCTAGAAATGGTCAAGTTTACAGTCGATCTTAGGGGTTTCAGACCTTCCGGATCCAATGGAAGCCTCTGTTTTGCATAAAAATGCACGCAGCAAAAAAATACGACCAAATCAAAAATATATCAATACACAAATATTTTATTTGCAAAATAAAACTTACATACGGATGTCAACAGCAATCTCCTATTTTGATACCATGAAAGGAATGATAACCAGATCATACCAAGCCAAGAACACAGATGCTAATCAAACACTGTGATCAATAAGATGAAAGCAATTCTCCAGAATAACTTTACATAAAACCTTTACAAACAAATGAGCTGTAATATCATATATTATTATGGAACTCAATGCAATACAATGAGAATGAGCCTTCCTTAAATAGGACAAGGAATAACAATCTAAGAACCATTCAAGGTCACAGATCAAGCCATAAATAAAGGAAATAACTAATCATCAAAGAACTAGTCAAGACCATAGATTTAGGAGGGAACTAGACATTAAGGATCTAGTCAATACCATAGATCAACGAAAGAACTAGTCAATACCATAGATCAAGGAAAAAACTATACCTAACAACTAGATAATATCTCCTAATATCTAAATAAGATAAAATAAATATCCACACACATAAGTGGGTGAGGATAAATACAATAAAGGTAAATAAAGTACTTAAGTGAACATGAGCTAAGGTAAATACCTACTCTAACATATATTTCATTTTTTTGATGGGAAGGAATTTCCTTATTTTACCATTGACTGGAATGGTGGCATGTGACCAATCAAGCTACATATCTCCTTTGACATCCCAACAAAATATTTTTCCCAATAATATACCATATGAGGTGGGTATTTTTGCTACAAGTATTCTCGTTGTGAATTCTTATCAGGGAAGTCTTCCAATGCTACCTTAGCATCCTTGATCTATCCCATAAGAGGAAATTCTTTCATTTACATGTAGATACAATGGCCAAATGTGGGTAAAAGGGATAGAGTAAGAGTTTTATCCACTTTTGTAGGCATGACATTTTCCAAAGAACCGGAGTCAATGATACAATTGTTCAATATGTACCCATTAACCAACAAGACTATGTAAAAAGGTTCTACCTTCCTAGAAGTGGAGGGTGTGGAAGTGAGGCAGTTCAAAGATGAAATGGATTGAGATGGACGAGGTAGTTCTTTGGTGGTGGAATCTTTAGGACATGAAACAAAACTACTTCCTTTGATATGTTGAACGATTTTCTCAAGTTTCTTGGGATGAGTTCTTAAGTACTCATATTCATAAATTTGGACTTTGGGTTTTTTGAAATGGTCAATGATATCAAATGATGATGGAGTGGTAAGTATATCATGGATTGCATAAACCTTGAGATGAATGTTCTTATGATCAATAAAAAGTGATTTTTTAAATGAAGTTAAAGGATACTTACTTGAAGAGGTAGAAGTATTATTGGTTAGATTGGTCTCATGCTTTTTCTTAGATAACCTTGTTAAAGTGGACTTTGATGATCCTCTTTTGGTTGATTTTTTTTGGAGTCAAAATTTGATCCTTTTTTTATCCTTTTTTGACTAAGTGAACACCATGTAGGAGTATATTTCTGTAGTTTCTTAAATCTCTTCATCAAGTGTGCATTCAAAAAACCCAATGCTAGAACATTCTTTTCTCCTTCATTTTTAACATCTGATTCAAAATTTTCTTATTTTTCATCTTCATTGATCTTGCATATTTCATTGATTGGTGAAGCCTCCAAGGCAATACTTCGGGGTGCTCATGCAATTTAGTTCCTGATTTGGTTTAGATGAGGTGCTCATTGAGAAACTTCTTTCTTCAACATTGTCAATTCATTTTCCAAAAAATTCAACAATTGATCATCTCTCTCATATTTGGAACCTTAATCCTTATCCTTCGTTGAAACATTCTTGATATTACCTGAAAAGATGAGGTCATCTTCCACCTCAACTGTAATTTCTTGAGTTTTTTCCAAATCTCTTGGTTTAACTCTCCATAGAATTAAACTTAAAAAACTTACATCAGAAAATTAAGCATTCACAAAGAACATATTTAGATTATCTATGGTAGGAAGGGAAATGGTGGGAATCTTGTTGATCAGCTTGTTGAATTTCACCATGAAGTCTCTCATAGACTCTTGTCGTTATTTATTCATTTGATTAAATTGAGCATGGAGGGCATGAGCACCTTTGGAAGTCTTGAATATTTCATTAAACTTACTTTTCATACTTCCCCAATCATTGATTAAGCGTGAAGTAAAATAGTAGAACCAATCTGTCACGAAATCTTGGAATGTTTCCATTAACAATCGCACTGCAACATCTTTTGTTGCACTCCAAGGATGCCATAAGCTATGATGAAGGCTATGATATGATCATCAAGATCTTTCTTGCCATCTCTATATAACTTTGGAAATTTCTTTCTTGATCCTTTTGGAAGTTCATGGATTGGTGGTGTGGACACCAAAATTGGGTCACACTCCCCTTGGTCCCCTTTCAAATAACCAACTTAAACACATTCACCTAACCATGACCCTTATACCCCAAATTAATATTAATTTAATTATTTAAAATTAAATTAATACCCATCCTCACCCCATTTATTAATTTAGTTTAGTTACTTTAATCAAATGGATGCACACCGCACCTAGACACCTCACCATAGACCTATTCATAACATGTTTCCATAAATGAATAAGACTTAGTTCAACCCTAAAAATCAATGCCTATTATTCCTCTAACCACCTTCCCTCTCATAAAAATATAAATTCCATTCTGATATGTGAATAAAGGGATAGACCTGACCCAAATGATGGAGGATCTGTCATTTTTAGTAAACCTAGAGAGTCCCACCTTACCCGACGCTGGTCATTCCTAAATTGACACCGGTAAACTAGGAACCATCGTCGGTTACCATATAACCATTTTGGTAACCTTGTTTGAGAGATTGGCCACATTCTTGAATTTTTAGGAGAAAATAATATTTTCATGCAAGAAATAACTAGAGCTCTTTCACACATCCAAGAAGCCATAGCCAGCATCAAGACAAATCCAGAGGTATTTCTCTCACGGTAGCATTCTAGGAAGCACCATTGCGGAACCAAGCTCCATCCCACCAATTAATCATCACCACCACATAGCCATTAGACCTACAACACTAGTAAGTACGTTTATCACCTGTGTTATTTCATCCTAGTCATATTTTAAAAGTTTTTGTCATCTTTGCTGTCATTTTCTACTTACATTCCCTTTTCCCCATTATTCCTCTATCTGTAAACTCAACCATTCCTCCACCCACACCATAAAACCATCTATAGCTAACCTCTACATATATTTAACTGTTCCTAAGATCCCCATATACCTCAGCATTCCCTCTTTCATCTTTTCCTAACCTCAGCTCAAACCCCACCACTAGATCTTATTGAGTTTTATCGGTTGGGCTCTACCGATGCTAGTTACTCATAACCGTCATCAGTTCTTCCTAACCATGGTCATTCATACCTGACTGACACCAATCTCTATGCCTACCAACACTATGTAAACCAGCAACCAAAAACCTACCAAAAAAACCCAAACACCTTATCCAACCCTGCTAAGAGCTTGTCTGTGACCTGCAGACCAGCTAAATAACTTGCAACCTAACCTGAAGACCTTGACCCGCATAGTTTTTAGTATTTAATTGGATCGATGTTGATAGTGATCTAAGGTACCCTAACCATAATACTATCACTAGATTCATTTATGTACGTATTTCAAGTATTTTATAATTTGTTTGATTAAAACAGTGGGTTGACAGCCTTCTAGGAAGTATCACACTTCCCAGATCTAGCATACACTAGGTAGTCCACTGTCATATATTATTTAACTCTTCTTCGGTGGTCTTTTCTTCTATTTCAGGTAGTTCCTCCTAGCCAAAAGGAATCTCTCACATTCAACATTAAATTGAGAAGTTAGAACGCGTACATCAACCTCCAACCAACCATCATAACAATTATTCCTCCTCAGCCCATAACATTATCTATTTTGTCACATTCAAAATGTAAAGAAAATGGTGAAACGGGTGGAGTCAAAACCAATAGACCAATGCTCTATCCCCATGGTATAGGTGCTTGTGTTTCCATATCAGTTTATTCTCTTACTTCTTCTTACAAAATTAATACTAGTGGTTCTCTAACTAGTTGTTCAGTATGACCTTCAAGAGAATCTCCAATAACTTGTCTTCTTACCGGTATGATTGGAAGTCTGAAATCCACTTGCAATTGTTGTTCAGATATTAGATCAATGATGCCACTTGCATGATCAGACTGGGTGTACCTTCTTTCTTCCATCTTGCCTCAAAGAACTTAGAAAGGAAATAATCTTAAGAAGGGTAGTTTTCTCAAAAGGATTTACAAAACTTCTTTTGATCATATATAGTATTTTTGGTATTTTTCAAAATTTTAATTTTTTTATGTCTTTTTATAGATCTATACGAGTGCACAAGGGTGGATCTCTCCCTTGTAGAGTCACCAAAAAAATGAAATAATTTGTCATGTGGAAAATTATGTTTTCCACCAATGCTCACGGGGCTACACCCCTCCTTGTGTATGGGAAGGCTCCCATTATTTAATATGAAATTATCATAATTCTATCTAATATTATGGGGGTGGCCTGATATTTTGGGGATCACACATGAACACTTCACTAAACCTATGGCAAGGTGCTTGTACAAGATACAAGGGAGGAATTTTCAGCGATGAGGGTCGAAGGAGGTAAATTAGGAAAAGGAAGGCTATTATTTTGAGTAGGCAATAACATAGTTCACACACATCAACTGGATAAGTTCATCATTCAATTAAAGGAAGACAATGATGTAGTTAGTGATACTGAAAAACTAGAGACACACAATTCTTTAGGTTCATCTATCAAGGACGCCAAGTTCCTTCTTGATCACCATACTTACAAAGTTGCAAGAGAGAGAGAGAGAGAGAGAGAGATTAAAGTAAAAAATATGAGAAAAATGAATGGAAGAAATGTAGCATTTTATTTCTTGTGTAATGATGAATACAAATCTCAATCAATCTACAACAATCCATAATTACTACCAAGAAATCAAAATTTTAAGATTTCAGGATTTCAGGATTTTGGGATCCTTTGAAATGGATAAGTCATCCCAATTTATATCCTTCTGATTTGACCTTTCTTCTACCCCCCACATGAATCTTCATTCTCTCATTCAACTTATTACTTTACATCACCCTAGGAAATGAGAAATAAGTTCTATTTTTATAAAGTGAATGACATAATTTATCATAATTACATACAAAGAAGAATTAGAAGAAAGGGATAGAAAATAATATGGGAAAGGGATTGACTGGGCTATAGAAAAATATCCTTTTGAATTAGAACTTATTGAATTGAGATAATGGCAGTCACAATATCCTCCTTTTACAAGATTCAAAGATACCATGAATTTTTGAATGGGTGTTTAGAAACAATGTTATGATAAATTTTGGTGTGAGGTTGAGATGAACATGGAAATTACTCATGATGATGTATTCTTTATCTCAAAATGAGAGAGGATCACTCTTTTACTCCTTAGGATTTCACAATTGTCATTCATGATGCACAAACCTCTTGATGTTTGTGTTCATGTCTCATACACTACGTTATAACATTGTAAACTATGCCTCCATTGACCTACTAGAACCCAGCTCATTTGACTCACCCAACTCAAATCAGCTCAACCAACTCTTTCATTTCAAATAGCTCAACTCAATCAACTCACTGAGCTCAATTCAAACAGCTCAACTCAGCTCACTACAACCAACTCATTGAGAGATGGTGATGGATACAACTTGACAAATGAGATATTATTACCTCTTTAACTTGAATTACAGTGGATCTTTTGAATCTTTTTGAATGCTTTCCAACTACACCATGTCACTTGCTCTCAAATATTACATCTTGATATGTTTTGCCTTTTCTCCCAGACACAAATTTGACCAGGATAATGCTTCTAAGATCCTTATAGAGGATTCATTCCATTTTTTGAGTTATGAGATCATCCTACAACCCATTGAATATTTCAAAAATTAATGAGATGAGGGAAAATGAAGCCAACTGTAACTTTCTACATCCAAAACAGAGACTTTTTATTTTTAGCAGGTAGGACTAGGACCTTTTAATTTGGGACATATCACATATTTTTCTAAAATTTGACCCTATAAACCTTATATAACATTTAATTATTCTCCATTTATTATTCCTTTCTATTTTCAGCAAGTACCTATTTTTATCAAGTTATTTTTTGCTTTTTTGCTTTTTCGGGAAAATTGTCAATTTTACCCTATTTGTTGTTTCGCATTGTTTCCAAATGAGTTGAATGATAAAAACCTAAAAATTTAATAACTTAATATTTTTAGCATGTGAATGGCCATGATATATGCTATTTTTAAAAACTGACATGGCATTGAAAACATATTTTTTATATTCATCTCATCATTACAATCTTGTGCTCCAAATTTCATTGTGTTCCGTCTCCCCAAATGCTTGGAAATCGAAAAAACATTTTTTGGAGGTAGATTTTACAGGTATGAATATTTTTTGGAAGAAATTAATGGATTCACTAATCTTTAGCTATCATAGGGATGCTTTGGAGAATAAAAATCAGCTATAACTCTTGGTACGATCAATTTTCTAGTTCGTTGGCAGTGAGAAAAGATTCATTCTTGCAATCACAGATGCTATGGGAGAATTTTTAATCATGGTGGTTATATTTACATGTTGTTAGAGGTTTATTATCTTAATTCATGGAATAAATGGTCATACCAGTGAAGGAATGGAGGTGAGAAGAATTTATTTTATATTTTTAGCTTCCCGAGAGTGATTTTTGAGTGCACAGGTGAGGTAGAAGTAGTAACAACAGTTAGTGAAATTTTTAGTTTTTTAACTTCTTGTCATGGGGAAAATTTTATTTTCCCCTTTAGAAAAGTACAATATGGGTGGTAAAATTCAGCATCATATGGGCTTGACAAGTGACACTTTCTCAGTGGATAATGGGAGAGCTACAAAAGGTCGAGTAAGCCCTCCGGAGTGATTTTCATGGTCATGTGAGGAACCTAGAGGAAAATTTGAGGTGGGGTGAATTTTATTATAAAATATATCCCATTGGGACATGTAAAATAGGGACACAAAAATTTTCTTCAACTTGGAGGTGACAAGTGTCCTCTTACAAAATTGACTAACTGCGAGTAGTGTACCTTATAAGAGAGAGAGAGAGAGAGAGAGCTTGAAGACGAAGTTGTCGGAGCTCCAGGTGGTCATTTTTTATGAACCCTTATATTATTTTGACTCCCAAGATCCTTTAAAAATAAATGGAATGGTTATCAAGTTCCAATTCTTCCTGAAACTCCCTAAAATGACTCATTTTTCTTAGGACAACATGGTGTGCCTGTATAGATTGAGCTTCCCTGAGAAGTGAACATGTCTTGTGAAATATTTTCCAATTTAATCATGTAGATAATTATTCTAGATTGCCAATGATTTTTTTTTCCTCTTAACTCCTTGCGAACCTCCTTTAATCATCCACAGAAGATCAGGTACCTGATTTGACTACTCGCTCTTTACACCCCAAAAACCCGATGTTACATAGGCTATCCCTAAACTTTCCTATATAATTTACAACATGTTCATAACTCTAAAATACCACTTCTAGATTATTTTATCCTTTGGTTCCATCCTGGTGGATGCACACTTGTCTTGGAAAGGTCAGAATTAGCCTTTCTAGGCCTATTGAGAAACTAGACATTGGATGTACTTCACTGAATGAAAATGATGACCTTATCACACTATTCCAAACACCTGTAATTGGTTTTTCATCATCTTGTATGTACCTTCAAGGTCAATACAGACATGAAAAAATAGATAAACTGACCAAGAGATATTTTTGAGAAGACTCGGGAGAAAAAAAATGAATTTGGGTATGTTGTCGTGTTTGAAATTTCATGTTGCACATTTTCAAGACAATGCCTCTTTAAAATAATATCTCCTTATTTGAAGGTATGTTTTATATCTTTCATATAAAACCATTCCTTGGTTATCCTTTAATGTTCTTCTAATTTGATCATGAAAAAATGTCTCAATTCCTCTAACTCAATCAACTCTACCATCCTAATTATTATTTCATCTTCACCTTCCAATTTCAACTTATGGGATAGCTCTAATTAAGGTGATTCAAGGGATATGGAAGTCTATCCTCCCTATCATATATAAGAGTGAAAGGATAATTACCTATTTCCTTCTTAGGCATGATTCTGTCAACCTAAAGGGAATTCTTTATATTTGTATACCATTGCCTTTAGTTCATCTCCATTTTCCTTTTCATCATCCTTATTAGGTTCTTATTGGTTTAATAAACAAGAACATTACCTTGGTGCTAATAATTAGAGGAAGTATTTTTATATACACTATGTTTAAGATCCCACTCAAATATTTTAAAACCTAATAAATCATTTCCATTATCATAAATTATAATTTGGGGAACTCTAAACCTTGTTACAATATCTCCTAAGAAAACTAAGATGATTGATTCAATTGCTTCTTTGAGTGTCACAACCTTTTTCTGGCTAGTAAAGTAATCAGTTGTTGTTAGGACGTGTTTATGACCAGATTTGGATACAAGATTCACCATACCAATGAATTCAATGCCCCATTGTGAGAAATAATGTTTCACTTGAATTAGATGAAGCGAAAGGGAATCCAACTTCTTTTTCCAATAAATAGGGCATATTATTTACATCTTCTGGCCCATTGATGTGAATCTACAAATAATGTGGGCCAAAAGTATCCCACACTTTAGATTTTTAGAGTTCTAGCTCTTGGGGATAACTGACCATCAGAGAGTTCATTAAGGAATTTCAAAAGAACCTTGTTTATTTTTTCTTCTTCAATACATCTCAACAACATTCCATCCAAATTATTTAGAAAAATAACCCCGCCTACGAATTCATAAGGAATGGATTCTAGAAAAAAATTATACCTCTTGGTTTCATTCAGACTAAAAGGATAGTCACAAGTGGAAAAGAATCTAATCATGTAAGTTTTTTAGTTAATTATATGAGGTATACCTACTTCTTTCTCTTTTTTTGTTCCTACCATTCTTCTAAGATATAGGAACTTCTTGACCATTTATAATATCTATAGCAAGTTTCTCACTTAGTACCCTACCTCTAACTATTTTTGTAGCTTTGATACTTATGTCATAATCCATAATATTAGCCACCCATCCAAACCTATTCTCACTAATTTTAACTCACATTATGAAGTATCTCACATTAGGATGAGAGACTAACACTTTGATATGATTAGTCGTGAGCATATATATACTTGAATTTTTTAAGATCTCTCATGATGGAAAACACTTCTTTCTCCATTTGGTTGTACCTCATGTCATAATATTTCAATGTCTAACTAAAAAATTAATTAGTTATTCTATACCTTTATCATTTTTTTGAGTTAACACAACAACACTTGTTTCAGTTCCATAAGTATAGAGAATGAATTCCTTTTTATAATTTTGTTTGATTAGAGTGGGTGCTTGAGAAATTACTTCCTTGATATTAAAAACATTATCCTTTCCTTCTTTGGTTCATTTGAAAGTGACATAATTCTTAAGCATCAAGGTGATATTCTTGACTAGTCCTATAAAGTAAGGAATGAAGTTCTTAACATAATTGATCTTGCCAAGAAAAGATCACAATGCCTTCTTATGAGTTGGTAATGAAAGAGAAATAATGGATGAGATCTTATTGGGATCAATATATACCTTCCTTTGAAACCACATTACCCAAGAGTTTACCTTGTGGAATTGTTAAAATGCACTTCTTTAGATTGAGTGACACCTCAAACTCTATACACCTTTGAAATACCTCAAGATTTTTCATGTGATCTTCACCCACTTTCAAAAAAACTATGATATAATCCAAGTACATGAAGATAAATAATTTTATGAAACCCATGAAAGTGGTAACCATGGCTCTTTGGAAATTGCTTAGTCCAAATGGAATTATCTTGTAGGTATATGTTTCCCATTTATTTGTGAAAGTTTATTTGTGTTGATCTTATAACTTGACTCTGATTTGTTTGTAACTATAATAACCATCCAAAAGAGAGAACCTCTCAGCCCTTGTTATTGTTTTAAAAATTTGTTCCATGGAGGGTAAATAATAATGATCTTTGAGAGAGGATTTATTTAAGTCCCTCAAAATATACACAAAGCCTGATTTCCCCATTATTTTTCCTCACTCAGATTAATTTTTTCATCCAAGAGGGATACTTAATAGGAAAGATAATTTTGGATTCTATAAGATTAAAAATCTCTTTCTTCATTAAGGGCTCTATTTTGGGATTTATATGCCTTTGATTTTTTCTAATGGGTTTGGTATTGGGATCAAAATCTATAGCCTATTGGGAAATATTTTGGTCAAAACAATTAAGGTATTCATAACCCCATGAAAAGAAAACATTATAATTTTGACATAAGGAGATAAAAACTCATTTTTATTTTATACTACATACCTTTCCTAACATCATCTCTTTTTATTTCTCAATGATGACATGTTTCTAGTCTTCTTCCTTTGTTATCATGTTTTTCTTCTTTGTTGAACTCATCATTCAGGCTGAATATGTCTTCAAGTGTCACTAGTCCTCTAGGAAACTTGTTTGTTTTCAACTAAATAATTTAGCCACCATAGATTTCTTGCAATCCTAACTATAATTTTGATGAAAATTCCACCTTATTTTGGATGAACTAGACTATTTTCTCATCACTTTCAAAAACTTACCAACTTACTTCATTATCTAGAATAGATGGTCTAGCCATCATCTTAATATGTTTCCTATTGCGTAGGTTGAGGTATTAGGAAGAGAAAAATGTTATCCTATAGCCATCATTTGATTTTATTTTTCATTCAACATCCTTCCAGTCCTTGTACGTTGATGGCATCAAAATTTCCCATGAGATCCCACACTCTATGCTTATAATATTTTATAATTTTATTTTGGGCAATACACTTTCCTCTTACTTTATTGACATTCAAATCAGCATCTCCAAACATCTACAATGTTATAATTTACATTTTCTCAACCATTAATAGTCCATAGATCAGTGCCTCATAATCCACAATGTTTTTGGAGCATGTAAACTAAAATATATGATAAAAAATAATTTCTTCCCTACTAGAGAAACCAAAACTACACCTGCTCCATCCCCATTTCTATTCTTGAACCATCAAAGAATAATTTCCACAAGACTAAAGCATCACTTTCTTCTTTACATGTCATGGGGGAAACAAGGTCTTCCTCTTGGATGCAATACATACCTAACCTAGTTTCTTCATCTATATCATGATGATCAAACTCATAATGTTCTTTGTCCCATTCTTCTAGTAAAAGATGTGACACTAAAAGGGGTAGAACAACTTGTTGAATTTCCACTAATCAATTAGCTTCCTCTTGAACTATGTAATTAAATATTATGGGTTAGGTTCATAAGACTCAAAATAATATGATGAAATTATCTTGGCTCTAATTATAAGTATTTTGCCATATATGGTTCTTAAAATCATATGGGAATACCCACCCACTTTGGCTATGAAGTCTCTTGACAAGAAAGGTTAAAATAATGGAGATAGATCAATAAATGATACATCTTGAGAAATGGTTAAAAATGACAAGCATAAAGGGTTAACTTGATATTTTTATGACTCCTAGTATTTTAACCATCGAACCATCTAGTTGTAAAACACCCTTAAAGCCTGGACTATACTCAATGCCTAAAATTTCTATTATTTTCTTGAGAATTACATAAGTACTAGCACATGAATCTATCATAAAATTATGTACTAAGTGTTTTCCCATAATCAATTATATATATAAGGGTGGTTGTTTCTTGGATTTACTTACTTATTCATCCTTGGGTTGACATAAGCTAAGTGAGGAATTTGGATTTTGTATAGTTGGCTCGGGTGGTGGAAACTACTTCAAAGCTTCTTGCAAGATATCCATATGATATAAAATGGTTATAGCATACCACATATTCATGTTCAAATTTGTCTTCTTCATTTTCTCCATAATGTTAAAAGGAAAAGTTGCGGCCTTATTTATTGAAGGTATTGAGGATTCCTTTTTTCCTTGCTTAATTGGTAGAAGAGATGTTCTTGGATGAGAACCAATTTCTCTTGTAGGGTTAGGGCCACTAGAAAAATATATTTTCCTTCTCATATCCATGTATGCTACGGTTTTCCTTTCTTTGAGGGGAAACATATCTTACACTAGGAAGGATGTGGTGCCATCATCTAACTTCCTATTATTGTGTTTTGTGTTATCTGAAACATGAATTCATGATATACTTAAGTTGTTATCAGTTTGGTTGAATACACAAAACTCATATGATATATAAAACATGAGACTAACCTTGGGGAAAGCTTCTTATGTTATTTCCACATTAGAATTTTTCATTTCCATCAATAGTTCTTATTGATTGAAAGAATTTTACACCATGAGGGTATGAACTTGCACACCATTTACACAAGTACTTTAATTATGTGGTTGTTTGCATGGGAAAAACCACTTAACTTCTTAGATAATACTATTTTTTGTTGGAACAAGGGCCTTGTGTTGGAAATAAGAAGTTTTTGTGCAGGAGGAACTATTTGAAGAGGCAAATTATGATTGTGGCCTTTAAACCTATTTAACTGATGATTTTGGTCATACATTTGATTTGGATATTGAGTTCTTTATTACTAATAAAATTTATTTAAAGGTTTCCCTTGATTGAAAATTGAATAAATTTTAGGTGTTTGGGTTGGTTTCCTCTTGAGGTAGACAATCTCATTGTATAAATTCTTCACCAAGGCTCTAAGTTCATCATTATCATCTTACTTATTGAGATAATAGATTATGGAGATGGATGAGGAAATATTTGGCTCTAGGATAACAACAAGAGAAGGATAAATATTTTGGGGTAAAAAGAGGTGCAAGAATTCTAGGAGATATTTTTCCAACTTGTATTAGACAATTTCCATCCCTAATGGTTATTTCACAGGCATAAGGTTATGTTGTAGCTCCCATATATTGGATCATACTGCAATATCATAATTAAGATATCTTAAGAAATAAAAGAATTCACCTTGAGGAGTTAGTTTCAGAAGAGTTGGGATCCTATTCCAAGTTATTTGAAATCTAAATTTGAATTCCACCATCAACTCAATAGGGAATCTCTTGATAGTTATCAGTTGTTTCAACAAATGGATATTATCTGTCTTAAGATCAAATTATCGGTAAAGTTCTTCTCCAAGCTCATCCCATGAATGGATTTCGGAAAGCTGTAGAATTTAATACTATTATAGTTATTTTACTTTTTGAAATGAAGCTAAAATAATTGTTGTTACATCATCATAATTTACAAAATAGACTAAACATACATTAGCAACATCTTAAATGTGTTATATAGGGGTGGTAAGGTTTTCACCAGTAAAGAATAGGATAATTTTTAAGGTAGTAACTAGTATATCATTATGAGCTTCCAAAGCTAAAGGACTACCTCATTAAAGGTCACAAAAGGTAAGTTTATTTGGTAATACATGATGGGAATAGACCTTAATTTTTTAGGGTAGAATATTAGGTTCTATCAAGATGCGTAGTGGAAATAATCTTGTTAGGAGGTGATTGAAACCTTTGAGCTAATCCCCCATCTCTTCTTCTTGGTGAGAGTTGTATATGCTCAACTAAATATCCTCTAACCAAACTTCATCTTGTTTATATCCTCATGAAAAATGGGCACTTAATTTCTTGAATCAATAGATCTAAATTTTGGAATCATCAAATATATTGAGACAATGCCTCCAAGGGATGATAATACTAAGATACATGTTGTCCATTTTTGTACATCTTGGAAAATTAGACAACTTGATAAAATTAATATTGGGAAGTTTCAGAGGCTTCAAGGGAGAATTGGAAAGAGTCGTGGCTAGATGAATCTATCTATTGAAGTTTGGAGAAAGCCGCGGAAGTAAAACAAGAGCCATGGGTAAAGGAATGCAGGCCATAAAAGCATTTCAGCATGCCACATATGAGAATAAAAAGCCACGACTAAGGTGATAAATTTTTCAAAGTTAAAGAAGTTGTGAGACAAAGAAAAAATACCGTGGATGATGATTCAAAGCCATGCCAAACTAGTAGATGCCATAGGTCAAAATAGAGAAGTTGATGAAACCGCAAAAGCATTTCAACATGTCACAAATGAAAAGAAAAATCTGCAGATAAGGAGATAAAGCCACTGAAGTTAAATATGTCATGAGACAAAGAATGAAGCCGCTTATAAAATAAAATCTAGCTAGCCATGGGGTGAAGGAAAGGAAGAACCGTGGAATTCAAAAGTTGCGCAAAACTAAAAAGAGAAAGTTGTGTATCAAAGGAAAATGACAGTTTTCCATGGGAGACTAAATTCGCGATAACTTTTGATCCGATGATCCGATCTTTACAAAATTTATATAAATGGAAATTTCTCAACGTCCTGTATGCAACAAAAAATGGATTTCTTAATTTAAGTGAGGATAGATACGCATAAAGGTGGGAAAATTCTCCAACATGCAAACTATACAGTTCCAAGTGGCACAACTACCAGCATTTAATGTAGTATGGGTGCCCATATTTTCTCCAAAAAGGAAAATGGCATGTGGTAGTGGATAATCAGAGGCACCCATATTTTTTCAAATATTTTATTTCTTGTTGTTGGTGGTTGGAAATTTAATTTCAATTTTCCCTCTCTTTTTCTTCTTCTTCTCTCCTTTTTCTATAAATGTAAGATCTCTGCTCATAAAAAAGATCCCTCTTTGTTGTCATAACACCATGTCAAAATGGTGGCTGACTTTCCATAGGTTTCAAACCTTGAAATTGGTCTCTACAATGTATTTTCACCTTCTGTCATGAATGTAAATGAATGTGCATATTTTGATCAATAAAATCAGGTTTTGTGGCTATTTCTCTGCCCTGGTCTTGCATTTTATTTATCTTTACCTCTCTATCTACATGTCTTTGTATGTTGTGTGTTCTCCTTACTTACAGGCTACATTTTATGTGTTTTTCACACATGGAATGCATGGTATACATGGTTCTCATCTATGGCACATTTATTTTTCCCTCTCTCTCATGTTTTCCATCTTTCTTTCATATTCATGGAGAGTGATCAACCCTTTTTTTGGTTTTATCATTGTCTTAGCTTAGGATTTCCCCTTTTCTGCATCTCCTTCTATCCCTAGCCCTTGTAATTTTTAACAACTGAGAGACAGACCCATGTTGCCTCAAAATTCTTGGTCATTCATGATCATATCCAGGGTGAAATTTTGAGCTCCAACAATACACATCAATCTTAGTGAAAGATGATCATAAGTGAGCTATCAATGACTTAAACCATCCTACTAGGTATGCCAAAAATTGTTGTCACCTAGTATTTTTAGAAACTCGGTGAAACATGGCAAGACCTCTTAAGTGTGAGACAATGGAACCTTTTGAGGTCAATCTCTAGAGAAGGTTAGTTCCTTTTATTCTAGCTCACTGAAACTACCTAACCAACACTAAAAATCCCACAAACTAATCCTAATATAAGCTTTTTCAAGGTATCAGGGTTGAGAAGGAGAAATATTGAAATAAATAAAGGTGATGCACCAAATTAAAATAGGGTTCAAATGTGACTCTAAGAGACATATATAAAATAGTATATGTGAAGTTCCAAAAGGATACACACAAAAACTATATGAGAAATAAGTTGGATGAGAATGAAATATGCAAGATAAATAAGGTATTCACATTAAAAACTGTGTATTCAAAGGAAGGAGATTGCAATTGCATATAGTATTAAGAGCATATCCATTTATAACTTCATGGAGTATATGTGTGTAAAACTTCATAGACACATTAGAGAGGTTGAAGAGGAAATATTCAAGCTAAAAATGGTAGAGCTATTGAAATTAGTAGAAAATACCCTTTACTTAAGATCATATAATTATATTTATATAGAATGGAGAAGGAAAAAGAGAGAATAGATTAAGCCCAACAATTAATAAAATCAAGCACTCTTCCAACCACTAAGGTATAATCAAAATTTAGTTATACAAAGTAAGTATGAGTGCATGAGGTTACTCAAATCACACTCTATTAGATCGTCTAGAAAAGAGGGTGATGTTGTTCAAGGTTTAATGTTGGTTATTGGTGTGGTTGGACATTCAGGATGAGTTGGGTGCATATTTGTTATACTCCATGTATTTTAGATGATCTATGACCTTGTATTTATCCTTTGTGGCTTCTAGCATTGCTTGATGAAGCCTAGATGATTTATGTCCTTTATGATTCTGCATTATGTGGATTTCACCATTTCATGAATTCTTTCTCTTTGTTGCGGATTTCGTTGGTATCATGGATTTTTCATTCCATGGACTCTCCTATTTCTCTTCATTCTATGTTTTTTCAACCTTATGTAGGTTTTAATTTCCCTACATGCTTTTGTTTTTTCCCATATATTTCATTTTCTCCTTCCATATTCTACTTCTTTTATTTTTCTCCATGATATTACACAGACTTACTATTTTTTTATCACATGTACCCCACATCCTTGCTCCTTTTTCACACATATTTTCAATTTATGTGGTACACTATGTTTCTTCATTATGTGGTTTTTACTTTTTGAATTTTCTTAAGTCTATAATTTTAATCGAGTTATTCAAATAAGGATGAGTGTTCATTTGGGAAATAATATCCCTACCTCTTCCAAAGTATTGATAATAACAAGTGAGAGAGAGGAGGAGGGAGAGTGAGACTAGTGGTATTAGTGCCACTATTCCAAACATGCCAAATGAGGCATGCTCCACAAACTAGCGGTAGAAGAAAGAAATGGAGGGGAATAGAAGGTGTAAAGAGACCTTGAGTGATAGAGGTATGAGATGGCCATGAGAAATAGGTTTTTGGAGAGGAGGAGAGATTATAAAGGCTTTAAGGATGACATAATGAGAAATGGTTATAGAGGTTTGGGGGAGGGTATTTATCAGACACAAGTGCCCAAACAGAAGGTTATATGATAAGGAAATTAAGGCAAAGAGAATAGGCTTTAAGGAGGTCATTGATGATATTGGTACCCTGAGATAGGTGGGCATGATTGGTAGGATCCTGACACCTAAGATATGAGGAGATCAAGGAATTTTTGGGATGTCGAGTAGATGGATTTTTCATATTGGAGTGACATGGTGAGCCAGGTGAGCCTACAAGTTTAGTTATTATGATATCTTAAATGATATTGAGATAGATGTTTGGGTAGATTACTAATTATTTATGTGGTTTTTACGTTTTCCAAAGTAGACCATAGTTGATTGGAACTCGATGATTGAGGGTGCATATCATAAGATCTTAGATGGCATCTTTTACTTGACAAATACAACCGTGATGGTGGATATAGTGTTAATGATAATTGTAGGCTTGGTTATTGCATTTAGGATCATGGGCGAGTTTTTTTTTCAGATTCAAAGGCATATATATGATTTGGATGTGATTATTGTTGGAGATATGACATCATCGGTGCAAGATTTTCTCCCTGATCAAGTGGAATTGGCATAAGAGCAAGAAATGATACTATCAAATGTACATGCATGAATTACATGTCAGGTGACTCGTGTAGCTCGCATTGTATAATTAGAGGTTAATGTGGATAGAGAAGAGGGAGAGGATTCATGAGCTTGATCTATAGCCATATTTTTAGTGTGATACCTATGTACTACAATTTAGGCACCATCATCTCAAAACATTGGCCAACCTTTATCTGAGGAAGGGGATTCTTGAGGGATGGCTATATTTTTTAGAGATAAATTTTAACTATGATGTACAAAACAATTCATTTTGGGATATATATATATATATATATATATATATATATGGTGATATTATGTGTATTGATATTGATTTGTGATGTATATTTACTTTTATGATTCCATTTTCTTATGTGTACACAAATGTATAATAATTCATGAATAAGAGAAATGAAATGATAAAATGTTTAAAATCGATAGAGTATGTAATGTGTGTGAAATTTAATGGATGGGGACCAATTAGAGGTCTAGTCTAAGTGATTATAGAAAGTAGCCAAAGTAGGAATCCTTGGTAGTATAAACCCAATCGGGAAAGATAAATCCAAATGAGAGATATTATAAAACTACCAAAGTATCCCAAATAGGAAGAAATGGATATAGATATCCATGAAGGAGAGAGAAACCCAAGTAAGAGATACATATATAATTGCCAAAGTATCTATAATAGGAAGCAATGGATATAAAAACCCAAGTGGGAGATAAATATTGATATATTAAGTAGAATAAATTGTCTCAATATGTCAGTTTTGTCATGTAGGATTTGATAGTGAGTATGAATCACAAGGTCCTCAAGGTTATCTTGTATAATGGTGATACCCAATGGAATTTTGATCATGTAGAAAAGAGGGAATCGTCAATTTGATAAGATATTTATGTGAGGAAATTACAATGGATAGCATCAAGGAGGGATAGAGATAATGATGAGCCTGGTGAAAAATAGATGATAAAATATAATTGAATAATGAAAGGGGTGAAGTTTTATTCGTACGTACACAAGGAGAGGGTTCTCTGGCTTGAAATTTTCTATAAATAACCTGAAAATTATTATTTGTATGTGAGAAAAAACTATGACGATAATAAGGAGTGGTGCTACAAAATAGGGTTTTGTAGTGTTCTTTTGTTAGAATCACCTAACTTACATTTATATTTTATTCATATTTCATTGACAGTATCTACAATATGAAACATCATACCCAAGAATCTCATGTCCTGTGTAGTATGGTCTAGCCATAGGTGGGCTATGATCCATAATGGTAAGAAGGGTTGGTGGTGATGTAAAAATTAATTAGATTTGGGGCGACATGTGGGGAAGTATAAGGGAAAAGAGTAGGAAATTTCACAATGGGTGTTGTAAAGTGACTATCTAAGGGAGTAGGTTATGGCTTAGGCATTAGATCACTAATTAAGGGAGTATATTTCATGATATCATCCATAGAGTTGAAGTTGGAATAGGTATCATCATCGTCCATAAGATCATATGCTTCTAGATCAAAGGTATCATGTGCATCTTATGAGTATATTGTGATAGTTTTGATGCTTTAAATAAAGGTAAGTTGTAGTGATTATTTATAGTGAAGTATTCTTGCATTCTTATATCAAGGATATCCTACTAAGAAGGGATTGTCTAAATAATAACCATCATCATAATCAAGAGTAGTAACATTGATAGAAAAAGAAATGATGATAGTCTTAGGTTCAACATGATGCTCTCCATGAGGATGCTTAGTTCAAGTAATGGTGATAAGTATGTGATCAAAGTACTTCTTGCACAAGTGAGGTCAAAAAGTGGGAGGTATTTGAGAGATAATGACATTAGGAATATCAGAGGTGTTGATCCTAAGGTTGATTTCATTGGGCTCATAATCATCTAAATTGAGAAGCTTAGGCAAAGTGTGGCGCAAAACCTTAGAATGAACATTATGTCCATGAAGGGAATCCATAGGATAGTTGAAGCATTGACATAACCAAAATGGGATGGTAGGAACTTCTTCAAAGGTGGGAATTTTGAATCTCCCATGTTGTTGGAAGAGGTCAAAGTTCCAATTGTTTGTGTCACCTTGTATCTTATAAATGGCTTGTAGGTAGAAAAACTTAACACATTGTTACGTGGATCATGTGACTACACATACATGATGAGTTCGTGGTTAACCTAGGAGGATATTATAAGGAAAGGGGAAGTTGAAGAACATGAATTTGAAGTGGATAGTGTGAGGAGGCATGGTGATAGTGATTCAAATGTATCTAATAAGAGGCATCTTTCTATGATCATAAATTTGACACATGATCCTGATGGATTTTAGGGTGTCAATAAAATATCCAAGTGTCTTAATTAAGTCAACAGAAATGGCATAAGTATAAAATCCTTCATCCATGAGGCCTATTTTGACCATATTGTGACTAATCTAAAATCAGTTAAAGAGGGATGGGTCATCTGTAAAAAATATAATCTCATCAAGAATCATATAATTAAGAGGAAAGTGAATGCATGAGGAATGTTCAGTGAAGATATTGATAGAAATAGATAATTCTTCACATTAACACATGATGTTCTTCTTTGAACCACTCAGGGTAGATTGTTTCCCCAAATTAGGTGGCAAATGGATGTTAATAGAAAAAAGTTCTTACATAAGATGATCAATATGTTGGGGTCAAGTACAAATGAAATAAAAGAATAATATTTGACTTGGGAAGTGAGAGGATTTTGTAAGAGGGTCCTAATATTCAAGGATGGACTGTGCAATAATATAAACCTAGGGAATGTTAGTCCAAATAAGTTCTATAGAAAGTGGATAGGTAGTGTGAGCAATGAAAATCTCAACAAAATTTGAAAGATACTAAATAAAAAAAATTATACCTCTCCGATATTTTATTTTTAAACCTCGAGTAATATTTTGAAGCACTTGGACTTGTACAATCTTGTATGCAAAAGGATTGTGGGTGCTCTTGAATTGTTCTCCAAATGTGGAATTACAAATGCTACGAGCTCATAAACATGAGGTTGTGGCTAGAAAATTTAGCAGACGTAGGCTGCATATTACATAAAGCTTCCAAGGATGATTTACAAAGGAATGGTGTGCTTTTATAGCTGAGGGTGAGGCCATGAGAAGTGGATCATAGTTTGAATGACATTCAGGATCATAATTATAATTTCCTAATATAGTAAGATGATTTGGTTTGTGTAGTTGTAGCTTTACAGGGGCAATGAATATTTAGATTTTTTGCAGAAAGATGGTTGTATGTGCAATATTATTACCCCCAATATTAGAGGATTCTATAAGTGAAGTGAAGTGGAGTGTGAGTAAATAAATAGGATTATTTAAATAACCAATTTAATTAGTTATTAGTTGTGGGAGGATAATTAATCATTTAATTAAATAAATGTTTAATTATATTAGCTAAAGGGTGTTAGGAATTAATTTAATTAATTCCAAGGGCATGAGTATGTAATTAGAATTCATTTAATTATTTCTAAAGGGTTATGATCTAAATGATAGAACTAATTTAATTAATTCTAAAGGGATGTGTTCTAGTAGGATAGAATTAATTTAATTAATTCTAATGGGATAAAAATGGGCTAGAAATAGGTATGTATTATTATGGTGTCTACATTTTCCCCTCTTTAAAGTGTTATTATGAATTAATAGACTTTTAAAGATAGTAGACGCATGCAGACTTAACAAGCAGAAGACAATGAAGCATTTGAAGGTGGTAAAGAATTTGGATACCCTAGCAAGTATAATGGTAATGGAATTCCCCCTTAAGTGGGTGGGTGACACGACAAAGTGGTGGATAGCCACTTGATAGGAAGACGGAAAGGAATTGGATTGAGGATATGAGGGATTGTTCTCATAGCATGAGCATCATTTGGAGAGTTAAATTTAGAGCAACTTTATTTTGTTGTTTCACAATAGAGTTGTCACCATGATTATGAAAGAATCAATAAGTTTAACTTTTTATGTATGTAAAACAAACACACATACAACAAAGAAAAGATAAAAATGAAAATAAACCCAATATACACTATAAAAGTATGCATCATGACTATAAGGAAGCCAAGATGAAAATTAAATATGTGTAAGTGTTCCAAAAAGTAAGATCAATAATTCAACACAACTTCAAAAATAAGACAATTAACCATGCCCCTAATACATGTCACAATGATGAATAAGTAGATGTAAAATTCCCCCAAGCATTATACTTATGAAATTCAAGGGAATAGGATCATACCAAAGAGTATAGTAATCTTAGATACTCTTAATGACACACTTGTTGGACCCACATTGAAAATTGATTTAAGGCACGTGAAAAGGATCATTACTCCTTAGCAATAATCTTATGAATTACAAGAGAGGGAATGAGAGCCAAAATTTCTCCAAGTGAAGTTATATCGTAAAGGAAAATTAATTGATTTGTGTTGCCCCAAGAAGAAATGTTAATATGCAAAGGGAAGAATGTAATATGATAGTCGTAAGATTGAAACGATCACGAGGGTAATAGTTAAAAGTTTGATTTTAACAAGATTGTGTTAAAATGTTGAAATATTTTCATGTGTTTGTGAATTTATATTATTTTACAATTTTTTTTGGATTTTTATAACATTTGTGATTATTTAAAAAAAAATTTGAATTTTTTTATTTTTACGATTTTTTGAATTTTTGAATGTATAAATTTTTTTGATTTTTTGTGAATTTTTAGAAAATAGTTTATGCAAAGAAGAGGAGTGGTGTACCTATAATTGGTAAAAATATAAATAAATTTAAACAAACCTAATTACACAGCAAAAGAAAACACAACATGAAATATTTAATGAACTACGATCAAAACACAGTACACACAAGTGACTCAAAGACACAAAACAAGCATTTCAAACAAACCCAATATGAACAGGAATGAACTACACCAAATTTATATGTGAACTAAGATGTTAAGAATTTTCCTGCAATTGGTATACAATAACAAAGTACAAAAAATAACAAACAAACCATGCTAACAAAAGCATCATGACAATGTTGACAAATCACAACAGTACAACACAATTTGCAATAATGACATAGAATGACTCCTAATGTGTTCCGCATTTAATAATTAGACAAATATGAATGCCCCAAAGCAATAGCTTAGAACTTAAGGGGATTGGATTGGGCCGAAGAGCAAAGTGATCTTAGATACTCCAAAAACACTCTTGTCAAATCCCATTGAAGTTTGATCTGTGTTGGATTAAATTGAAATCCAAGTGTACCCCAAGAAAACTTATATTGCAAAATATATATACACCATGGGAAAGAAAAGTGATTGTCATAAGATGAATTGTGTTATGCAGTTGCTGATATTTTTTCAAACATGTATTGTCTGAATGATTTTCGCTTTACCAGTTTTATATTGTTTTTGGTTTTTGAACATTTTTTGATGTTTTTGAAACATATTTGAATTTTTTTGAAAAAATTTAAACATATTTGAATTTTTAAACATATTTGAATGTTTTAAATTTTTTAACTTGGTAAAGGGTACACTGTCTGCATTCATGTTCAAACAATTGTAAGTATTTCATTCCATTGGAATAATATAGATGATATAATGATACGATGTCTCACTCCATTCATGAATCCATGTAATTAGGAAGTGAGAGCTCATCACAGAGAGCCAAGAAGTATGTGAAAACGGAGTGAATAGTGATATGAAAATGAAGGTGATGGATGCCAAGACACAAGGTATAACAATGATCTTTGTGGGAGCATGTGACTCATCCCTAGTCAATATTGTTTGATTGTTTCCAAATTTATTTTTTATTATAGTTTTTGTCTAGACTTAGATCGAGTGATGGCCTACTGATTGACAAGAACTAGATGAAGGAATTGTTGTCTCGCTCAACAGAAGTAATTTCTTGGGATGTTTTTGATTAAACACTTTTGATTCTTATTTTTTAAGGCTTTATTTTTTTCAAATGTTTTTTGAATTTACCCCTACATCTTTCCCCATACCACTAGTAAGAGGTAAGGGTTCAACATCAAATATAAAACGTAGGTAAGGATACCTACATTTCTTCTCAATCTCATACTACGAGTAATATGTATGGGCTAATCACTAAATACTATGGAGGATGAAAGGTGTAATGATTAATATATATGTATATAGTATTTTAGATTGATTTTTCCTTGTATATCAATATTATGCTTGTTGGGAAGGAACGTTTTGCCCCCAAATATCAATTGCATGCAACTAGTAAGATGCAAGATTTCAACACCTTAGACATAGATGGATAGCCAAAATATATGGGTAAATAAGTTTAGTGCATTATGTTATATAGAGAACTTATTTGAAAATATTATTTTCCATTAGTAAGCTTCTAGACAAAATTGTCGGTAAAAATATTTTGAATGGTAGAAACCATAACAATGATGAGACACATTATGCCTAGTAGGAACAAGATTAACCTTTATAACATAGGAGAAGAATGTGAAGAGATGATAATGTTATGATTAATATATATTCCAATGAATGAAATAATTATAATCATTTGTTGAATCAATTGACCATGCAAGCGGCCTCCCCTAGTGCAAAGAGTACCCATGGAAAAATATGTTTTTATTTCTTCACTTTTGATTTTCAAGTGCTTTGATGATGGGTTTTATGCATATTTTTATTCTCTTTTATGATTTTTTATTTTTCTAAGTTTTAGAAAATAAGGGTTGGCAAATGGGATCATTAGGAGAGAGTTCCATGTTTATGAAAGTTGAATAGTCCTAATTTACTAGACTTGGGCAGAAAAGGTCTAAGCCAACGAAGCGAATGGAAAGATTTAAGGAGTCATGATTTATGAGACTTGGGTAGAATAGGTCCAATTGAATGGAGATAACTAAAATATTCAATGATTCCTGGAGTTTGAGACTTAGACAAATGAGGTCCAAGTTGAATGAGTGAATTGAAAGATTCGAGGAGTCTTGATTTATGATACTTGTGTGGATGAGTTCTAATTCAATGTAGAGAATCAAAAGATTTAATGAGTCCTGAAGTATGATGCTTGGGTAGATGAGATCCAAGTCAACAGAGGGAATCGAAAGCTTCAATAAGTCTTGAGGTATAATACTTGGGAAGATGAGATCAAAGTCAACATGGTGAATCAAAATATTTGATAGGTCCTGATGTATAAGACTTGGGTCAATGAGGTCCAAGTAAATGAAGTGATTGAATAATTTTTCATTAAAATAAAAAAACTTATGTGATGTTAGAGGAAATTTATTGATGCAAAGAATATGTTGAAATTCATATTCACCCATGAGTGGAAATACACAAGTAATAAGGGATTGACTCCTAGATGTACATTTGAGGCTCCTTATAGGCTGTAGGGAGAAAATATTCAATGTTTCTTCTTTTAGGAAGTGGATTAATTTGTTTGATGATAGATTTAGAATTAAATTTTGAAATGGTTGTGTGAGGATACCCCTAGGAATACACAACTCATGGAGTATGTATATATATGTATATGTATATGTATATGTATATGTATATGTATATGTATATGTATGTATGTATGTATGTATGTATGTATTGAAACGTAGCTATTGTTGGTGATTGTTTAATAATGATATGTAAAACACAAGAAGAATCTACATCATATGACTATTGAAAAACATTATTAAATACAATATTGCTCATTGGAGCTATTATGGACATGGAAGGTTGCGTTGTTGCAAGTGTTCAAACTTTTTGTTGTGTTTCTACAATAATACTAGAGATGTCAGGCATAAGAGCTAGCATTAAAAGAATAGAATTAGGCTCAACTATGTTTGATGATGGATCCTTTTATTTGGAGTCTTCACTTGTATCAAGGGTTGGAAAGGATTATTTAATATAGTTAAAGTTCTCACTTGACATTTGTAGGTTGGTATCTAAAACATGTTCAAATTTATGACTGAACGAACAAAAGAACATCTAGAGGAGAGATTGATTGGTTTTGGTTTAAAGATCCATTTATCCTTGTGATCTTGATCTCATTGAGTTTCATTGTTTAAAAGGTTATTAAAACATTTATCTTATAATTAGAAGTTGAGGTAGTGGAATTATTTTCAATTTAGTGAGCTTCATCATCAATTTCTATTTCAATAACTCTATCATCAATCAAGTCTTACAAATAATGGGAAATTCACATGCATGAGATAAAATTCACAATATGTATCTGGTTTATACCAATATGGATTAGGTTTCCCTTCTATAAAGGTTTTGTAATTGGATATTTCATCATGTTGGCCTATATTAATTTATGAAAAACACTAGAGATACTTTCTATGAGGGGCGTAAACTGACATTTGACTTTGAAGAATAGTGTCTTTGCTAGGTTATATGATTGAATTTTCAGATGATTTCTCACTAAGATCATAATCCACATGAGAGAGTTGTTTTGTCATCTCAGTAAGTATTTTGAGTAACGTTTCATTTGATGTATTATATGGACCCACCATTGTAGTAAAGAGGGGAGGAACAAAGAAAGGTTTGATTGATCACTCAACCCATAACAAAGTTAATTCTAAGATGGAATAAGGGTTTATACGATTGAATAGCATGACCCTTAATAAAGTGAATGATAAGATGGAAGCGGGTAATAATGAAGATCAAGATAAACTCAACCCTTAGAAAATTGAATTCCAAGATGGAAGAGGGATTTGATTTGATTAAACGTACTCAACCTATACAAAAAGGGAATGTTATAATGGAAGAGGGGATGAAAATATTTGATCGTAACCAATATCCAACAAAGTGAATACTAGAATGGAAAGGGGTGAAAATATTGAATGTGCCCTGAACTCTAGAAAAGTGAATGTTGGAATAGAGGATGGGATTAAAGGATTTAATATACTCAACCTTTAACAAAGTGAATGCTAGAATGGAGGCTGAAAAAGAAAATTGATTTTCTCAACTCTTAGCAATGTAAATGCTAAGGTGGAAGAGGATGGGAAATACAATTTATGTGCTTTACTCTTAACAAATAAAATGTCAAGATATATGAGGCTTAGCAATGAAAGGGGAGTAATCATAATGAAAAATGTGAATGTAGAAAGAAGAGGTGTAGAGATGATGATGCCTAAAATATAACAAAGTGAATGTTAAATTTATAGACATAAGATGGGCGAATTCTTAAATTTTAACAATTTATATTGCAAACTAAAATAGATAGAATATAGATAGAATGATAAGATCTTGATGAATGACTTATATTGTTAAATAAGGAGCTCGAGTAAGGACCTGGGTATCCACAACTCAAGGCTTATATTTTATGGGAAATAAGTTGCTTAAAATTTGGGAAAGTGATCCAAATATTTAAGACTAAGGTAAAATAGATTAAACTCAAGATGAGAAATATCCAAAGGTATAAATTTTACAATTTTGAAAAGGGGCGATGAAAAATCCAAATAGAATATATTGTGGAAGATTTGAAAAGAGATGATGAAAAGTCCAAATAAAATATGTTTGGAGGATTTGAAAAGAGATGATCTAAAATATAAATAAGGGGTGTTGAATTATTTCAAAAAGAGCCAACAGAAAATTCCAAATAATGGATATTTGGAGGGTTTGAAAATAGAAGTAAAAAGATATAAATAAAGAAGATTTGGATGGTTCAAAAAGAGGGAGTGAAAGATTCAAATGAAGGAGATTTGAAAGGTTCAAAAAGAGGTGAAAATTGAGAGTGTACAAAAGAGTGTGGAACACAAACCAACTAACATGTAAAAAGAAAAAGAAAGACGAAAATGATGTTTATGGAAGGTGGGCCTCTAACCTAGATTGGCTTGGATAAGGCGTGGCTTCCTAGAATAAAGTTCTCTCCCTAAATGTCAATAGTTTATCCAAGGGAGCGTGGTACTTTTGCTAGTTATCGAATTTATTTTACCCCCCATTGATATGATAAGTCAGATTTTAATCCTCTCAAAGGATCAAGTTGGGGTCGTCACTATGGATATATTTGACTCTAATCTCTAAAAAAAGTCATACTAGTCAATTGGTTGTAGTACCCGTTTTGTCAGCCAGTTCACTCAAGGTGCCCACTACTTTTTGGTTCATGTGGTACTCCTCAATCAAGATTTTTTTGGCCCCTAGCCATGCACTTCCCACAATTACATTCTAAGGGGGAATAAACTCATCTCTGAAAAGTTTAAGTTAAGCAAGATTTTATAATGTTTTATAAAAATATGGTAGATTTTTCTTGAATTGATGAACAAGGCAACCTACAGTTAGTAATTTTGAGAAATATTTTTGTAAGATAGTAATGTAAACAAAGGGTTAGAATTTTTCATGTTGTAAACACACACGAGAAAACACAAAAAATAAACTCACATTTCTAATTTTCAAGATCGCTTAAAAAAGTTTGATAAAAAATCATACACATGAGTGTATTACGATTAGTTTCACAAAAAAAATTCCTGAAATGCAATATAAAATCCCCCCAAAAAATTTAATCACATTTACAAAACCTTCCAAAAATGAGTGAATGATAAAATAAACATTTTAAAAAACCCCTAATTTAATGCTTCACAAATATTCTACTTAATCTAACATGATCAAGCATGCAATTACGCCCTAAGTGTTAAATACACCTTAATTAAGTAAAAATAACTAATTAATTAATTTAAAAATAAGCTAAATAGTCCTTATACTAATTCAAAATATAATTAAATTAATTTTTTTTTAAATAATAATTTTGAAACAAGTTAAAATAAAATAAAATTATGAGTAAATTAAGTGAGAAAAAAAGGAAATTAAATAATGTATAATCTAAGTGTAAACTTATCATTATCTAAATTCCCTTAATGATAGACAAACCCTAAAATTCTAAATGTTTAGTGTAATGCACAGGCTTGGGTAGGAGGGGAAGGGTTCACAAGGATGGAAGGATGTATGGAGATAAATTTAGCATTTATTTGTATTGCATGCAGATTTCTTGGGGTCATCAATAGGGATCGAGGTAGCATTGGTCTAGCTTAAGTGTGGATCGATAAAGAAAATAAACGACAGTAGTGAGAAGGCTCTGCAGTGTAGGGGAGGTTGGGTTTGGTGTGGCCAAGAGGGGATATCAGGATCAACAATGGAGGTCTTAGCGAGGATGGAGTAGATTGATTCTGATTTTGAAGGGTTTTATCTTAGCGAAGGGATGGGTTGGAGGATTTGGAGAGCTTGGGCTTGGGATCAAGCTCTACAGGAGGTTATATGGAGGTTTGGTTGGATGGAGTTTACTCGACGGTGAGTTGGAGGATGTGACTTTGTGATCTAATAGAGGAACTTGGGTTTGGAGACAGTTGGATGGGTGTGGATTAGGTTCCGAGTTGGGTATCCTGACAATAGAGGAGTTAGTTGGGGATGAAGGGAGTGTGAAATGGGGAGCTTGGCTTGGTGATAAACTCATCAATTTGAGTTTGGCAAGACATGAGTTAGAGAGGAGGAAGTGAATGCAACTCAATTATGGGTAGATGGGGAACTCAGTGGTGTTAAGAAGGGTGGGAGACACTTATTTGGGATAGGGATGATTCAGTGAGGAGGGTGTGAAGTCAAGATAGAAACTTAGGAGAGGTGAATAGGGTACAACTTGAGGAAATGGAGTTGGAGGCAGGAATAGAGCTTGGGGGATGTGTGCATGAGAGTTAGAGGATCTCAATGGCTAGACAAAAAAATACACACAAAATCAAAGAAATCAGTAAAATACCTCTAACTTTAGAACCCTACCGAATTTAGCTATAACTTTCCAAATATTGAGGGAAACACCTAATTTTTGAAAAAGAAATTGATTGTTTTTAAAATCTGATGTATGTTTCTAGAATCTCTTAAAATATAGGAATACACCTACACAAATATAGAAATAGTAAGGAAACAAAAACAAAACAAAATTCTAATTTGTTTAAACTCATATTTTTGTTTAAACAGAAATAGTATACCTCTCTTTAAGTTTTTCCTTGCAAACCTCAAGTAATATTGTGAAGTACTTGGACTTGTAGAATCTTGTATGCAAAAGGATTTTGGGTGCTCTTGACTTGTTCTCCAAATGTGGAATTGTAAATGGTACAAGCTCATAAACACGAGAATGTGGGTGGAAATTTTGGAATATGTTGGATACAAATTACAAAAAGATTTTAATGATGATTTACAAAGGAATGAAAATTTTTTATGGCTTAGGGTGAGGCCATGAGAAGTGGATCATAGTTTGAATGATCTCTATGATCATAATTATAATTTCCTAAAATAGTAATAGAATTTGGTTTGTGCAGTTGTAGTTTTACAGGGGTAATGAATATTTAGATTGTGTGCGGGAAGATGGGTTATACATGCAATCTTATTTCCTCCACTATTATAGGGTTCTAGAAGTGGATTGGAGTGGAGTATGAGTAAATAAATAGAATTATTTAAATAAATAAATTTTAATTATTATTATTGGTAAATAGTTTTGAAGGGACTATACCCTGTTACAAAGAAGGCTCACCAGCTAGGTATAACAATGAAGAAGCAACGAAAAAAGATCAAAAACCAGATGAAACATAGTTTCCAAAGGTAACCAACACCGGGTTACAACGAGAAGCAAAAAAAGGATGCATTCCGAAGCAAAACCATAAAAAAGTAGCATCTACACAACAAAAGGAATGCATAAAAAAAGCCTCAAAACTCTACCCGAGTCAGATTATTTTTTAGATGCTCTTTCAATTCTATACTGAATCATCTGCAACGAGGTAAAAATCACCATAGAGGTTGTGTGCATTAATTCTGAAGTATCCAGCTATGAAATGGTCATATTCCTCTCTTTCTCATTCCCCCAAATAGTTACAGGGATCCCACTTAGCAAAGTAATGATCCTAACCTACTATTCTAAGAAATCACTTATGGATTTAAAGATAGCAAAAATTTTCTCATGTCTATCTTTAGCTCTTCCCAGTCTGGTATCAAGACAGCTCAACTTCTTATAAATATCATAAAACTGTTAGTTACCATTATCACTCTCTTTGTCAAACTTTCTCTTCCCTTTTTACTTACCCATACGCTGAAGGTCCTTCTTCATCTGTTTCATCTCAATCTCTAGGGCATCCATTCTAATAGGAACTTAAGACTCTTCCAGATGCAGGGCCTGTTCAATACCACCATTGCTGATATGAAGTAGATTTTAAGCAACCTCAAAATATTTGGAGCTTTTGAGGATCCTGCCAATGGGAGAGGTGTATGCTTTCATGGGGTTCTTAGATTTAGACTTGGACGGGGTGACAGGAGTGGGAGTGGGAACAGAGGAGGTGGTAAGGAGCGACTCACTAGGAATATTTCAAAAGCCATGGAACTTGGCAACACAAAGCTTTTACAGTAAAATGATAAGGCCCTGATGCAAAGGAATAACATGGGCATGCTTTTGAAAATCTAGCACAGAGCATTGAAGATAGTTAAGAAGGTAATGCGGGAAACAGACCGTGAGATCCCTTCTAAAATGATTTTAAAAAATAAGATGCTTAATAGGGACCATTTTATAATGCCCTTCCATTGAAATGTATCTGACCATCATGTTCGTCACTTCATCATACGGTGTGGGAATGGAACTTACCTTTAAACCCGCAGCAACAAAGTCCAGTTCTTCACCCTCATATGAAAATTTCTTGGCCTTTGCGACCCTTTCCAACCTCTTACTGAACAATCAGTAGCCCTCCAATTCCAGGCCCATTGCCTCTACAATCAGTTCTTCGTTGACAATGATCTTATGCCCACCATACTTAACCCTCTTGTCCTTCCATTGCGTAGCAAAGTGAACTGAAATATTCAGGTCATGCCCCTGAATTCGTTCGATGAAATTTGAAATGCCTCCTTTGTGTAGGAGGTTTTAGAGTACATCATTATTCTTCCAGGTTGGGTCGCAGCTCAGATCCAATTGACACGGAGCCCCTCCCATTTTCTCTTTCTTCCTATAAATTCTGCAAATATCCTGCTCAAAACCCTCGTAAGGGACTGCTATTTTTTGTGTTTGTCCTTTTTTTGAAATACCTCCCATCTATGTGAGGCTTGATTTTTTTAGTGTGGCCATAGAAAGGGGGATAAATCACACAAGTGAGATCTTTCATCTCCATTAAGATTCGCTCCATGTCATAATTGAAACTACGCCACGTATGTAATTCCATTATTATCCACATTAATGCTGATTTGAACCTCCTTAGGGATGTTGTTTGTATTATTCCAAATGGTGAGATTAATATTAATTCCCATATTGGCCAAAGTGTCTGCAGCCTTATTCCCCTCCCTATAGGTGTGTCTAATAATAATATTCTCAATATTATTACAAATATTTCTTTCTTCCATGATAAATTCCTTGATGGTCCAGCTAGGAGGAGAAGTTTGGTTTAAATTATTGATGATATTAAGATATTCTACTTCCAAGATTAAATTATGGATATCAATATCTTTTGCAATCCTAAGCCCCCAAAGAGCAGCAAGGGCTTCAGCATAGTGATTCATCTAAATCCCCATTTTACCAGCATAAGCAGCAACTAAATAGCCTTTTTGATCCCTAATAATTCCTCCCCCAGTAGCCATACCAAGGTTACCCTTAGAAGCGTCATCAAAATTAAGTTTAAACCATTTACTCTCAAGAGGAATCCAATGGACCAAAGACCTATCAATATTTTAGGTATTCCTGATTTGCATTCTAGCATCTCCAATCTTCCAATTGGATAAAATGTATTCCTTGTCAACAGGATACTTCTTATTTTTGGGGGGTTTAAATCTCCCAATATCAGCTTTAAAAGCATTCCCAATCTTAGTAAATCTGAGCTTGTAGTGCTGCTTTTTATTTCTGAAGATGATATCATTCCTATCTTTCCATATTCTCTAGATAATATGGGGCATGATCAGTTTCCAAAGTCTTCTCACAATGCAATGTTTAAAAGGGGGATTCCATTGGATCTAGAATTGGATAAATTCCTTAGGAACCATCCAGAGAACATTGAACTTGGAAAGGGCATAGCTCCAAATCATGGTAGCATAGTCACAGTGAATAAAAAGGTGTTTGATATCTTCAGAATATTTTTTGCAAAGATGACATATATTAGGCATAATGAATCATTTCTTAATTAGGTTATCATTAGTAATAATTCTACCTTTGAGAACAAGCCAAAAGAAAAAGTTTATTTTTGGGGAATACTCAGTCATCCATATTTTGCTCCAGTTAAATTCATTCTGGGTATTCACAAAGTAGGAATTGTACCCAGATTTCACCATATGGTCCCCATCTCTAGAATTACACCAGACAATTTCATCTTTGACATCCCACTGATTCAAGGGGATGAGGTCCAAATGTTCTTGAAGAGAAGCTAGCACAGAGTTCACATCCAGGCTATCCATAGAGAGCTACTACCATCTCTTTAGATTACCATCAATTTCCATGTAATATATGACCTTAGTACCATATTTCTACTCTAATTTCTCCTTAGCTGTACCAAATCTTTCATTGAGGCTACCATTAGACCAATTATATTTCTACTCTAATTTCTCCTTAGTTGTGCACTTCGCTTATTACATATGAATCTGGGAGGTTGTAGGAGGATGCACTTCTGGAACAGGGAGATATAAACATGATGATGCTTCATTTTGGAGACTATAACTAGAAACTAACCTGGGGTAGGACTGTACACCTATGTCATGACCATGTGTATTGTCTTGACCCTATTGTATGATCTTAGAAATTCTTGGTTATTTGATCTGGAACTTATTATTACTATTTGTTTCCTGAAACTATATGGCATTATCAAACCCTAGTTGTCGATTACGTTATGAAGCTCTTTGAATACTCTAATCATGATCTAAAACCATAACCATGGATGGTGATCAGGGGATCATTTTTGAAAGTTCCTTAAACATCCCTAAATGGTGTCAGTGCATAAGATCATATTGAGAGCTTTCCAACGACTATGAGAACGCAACAAACGAACATCGGGAGCTCTAGTTATGTCCGGTCAAAGTTTGGTCAACGGGAAAGTCAACTCTAGTCAACTAGTCAATATTGGACCAATTGCATTGTGACACGTGGCAAAAGGCTTTGGAAAAATTAAAAGGGTTTTATCCACCGGTCTTTGACAATCGTGAAATGGTTGGTTAGTTCCAATTGCGGGTCGACAGGTGGTCTTATTCGCCATATTTCATGTGGGTCGAATTTCAAATTACCTTGTAATTATTTGCCACGCATTATTCCCAAATTCCAATTGCCAAACCGCTATATATTAATGTTTATACATTAGTATTAAAGCCCACATAATTCTCCTAACCACCAATTTAACCATGTTATTGCCAAACTTCCACGTGGAAGGGAGAAGGTGAAGCAGTGTTGGAGGGGGCAAAGCCATGCATGGAAATCCACGTGGTGATCAAGGTGGGGGCGGTTATGCTCCAAAGTGGTCCTTTGACCACTATTTTTGTGTGAAGGAAGGATATTTAAAGCCTTAAACATTATCACTCCACAACATGTGGGATATACCCACTTCAAAAGCCGTCTCTTTTGGGATTTAATCCCATTTAAAATGCTAAGCGCCCACTTTGGAATATTTTATCCCTTATCAAAATACTACGGGCTAAAGGTTTAAAAATAGCCTAAGGGATAATATGTAAGTGCATATTTTTTGGGCCCTAAAAATGTATAAATAGGGAACCCATTTGCATTGTAATGGACACAGACAACCTAAGCTTATTATTTGTTAAGCTTATTGTGGAGACATGTCAACAAATATTGTTTATTGGCCTATTATTTTAGGCAATAGTAGACGAAATATTTGTGATTGGGAGTAAATTATAAACTACCCAATAGGCCCATTGAGCCACACCAATTACTTGTAAATCCTGGATTGTCGACCGGAGTGCTAGCGTCGCATTGATAGCGTCGGGAAGGCCAATCGAAGCCAAAGGAGATTGTGCATCAGGAAGGTGAAGAACAATTCGACTGATCATCAGAAGTTTTTTTCGAAGAACTAGTGTACTGATAGGCAAGTAAAATTCCATTAGGTTTTCTTGTGAAAGTACTATTGTAACTTACAAGTTTTGACTAGTGGAATGGTTCGATAAGAACCCGGAGACATAGGCAATTCCCGAACTCCATAATCAATCTATGTGCAATTGTCATTATTGTCTTGCATTATTTTAAATTGATTACTTAAAAGGAGAAAATTTTCAGCAAATAATTAAAGCCTATAAGGGTCCAAGATCAGGTAGTAATAATCTGATTATCTCCGAAGAAATTTTGGTATCAGAGTTGGTTTAGCTCCATATATTTTTTCAGTAAATCTGATTAACAGAGTGATTGCTTCAAGATTGGTACAGTTGGTTCAATTTGTGTGAACAGGGTACAAGTGCACTATGGGCAAGATGTCTAAACAAGTGAAGCTCAAGGAAATTGAAGCTTATAATCACCAGATCTAGGAAGATAACTCTCTCCTGCGATCAATGTATTACTCCTTGGAAGAGGAGAATGCTCGTTTGAAATTAGAACTGAAAACCAAGGATGAGCTCTTGGCAAGGTTGCAGTGTGGTGATCAGAGGAAGGAAATACCTTCAACTTCAGATGCAGTGACCATGGCAGATGACTGCCTTGTAAGTTTCTCACCACTGGAATATTCTTCTTCCTCCCATTCGGTTTTGGATTCAGGTAATTTAGTCTTTGGTTTGTTTGAAAAGCATACTAGAGGCATTGGATCCAAGTTACTAGATAAAATGGGATTTGATGGAAGAGGCCTTAGTAAAAATGGCCAAGGTATTGCTAACCCAATATAGGTCAAGGATTGTCCTCGTTTTGCAGGTTTGGGTTATCCTAGTGCGGGAATGGAAATTGGAGAATGCTCTGAGAACACTGATGGGAGATAAGCTTCCTAAAGCAAAGATATTACCACACTAGTCCTGCAAGAAGATTCTAAGTAGGAAAGTTGTGCTTCGTCGTCACAGGAAAGATGTGGTAAGAGAAATCAGTGAATAGGTAATGAGATTCCACCTCCAGTTTCTTACCATAATCATAAGCACAGTAAAACTTTTGATCCACTTTTTCAACTTAAGAAGTATGGTTATGATTTTTAGAAGATGTGGAATTCCTTTCCATGTACTTTTTGTGGATTGCATAATCATTCAGTGGCCAGATGCTGGAAGAGAAGGACACTAATAAAGAAGTTGATGTCGTTCATCAGGAACAAGGCAAATCAGAAAGACCAATCTCATCATGCAGAGTCGAGAAATGTCAGAAAGAGTTCCTCATCCCAAAAGAAGGAGATTAAGAGGAATTTTTGTGCTCATTGCCAAAGGAATGGGCATCAGGTGGAAAATTGTTGGAAACTGCATCCATCTCGCCATCAGAGTAATGGCAAGCCAAATATGGAATGGAGGCCTATTGTAAAGGTAGAAGAGGTTTCTACTCCACCACCAATTGATAATTCAACCCAGGACTAGGTAATTCCTGAAAGTGAAAGTCCTTTAAAATGGGTAAGTCAACAATTTTTCAATTATATATTGCATAATTCAGATTGATGAATCGCATGTAGTATTAAGTTTGGAGATCAAATTTTGTGAGAAAATGCTGAGAGAAAGGTTTACCATACTCAGTGGATTTTCTTACTTAGAAAATTTTATTAATGCTCCAAACAGATCTCCTAATAAGCTTATGAGTACCTGTTACAGCTTGGATACAGGATTTGACTCATATAAAGCTTGGAGATTGATCTGTCATTTGTGTAGAGAATAGAGTTCACAGAGTTCAGCTCAGAACTTCATTCTGTGTAGAGGCATTGTGACCGTGTTGCAGAATGGTAGCTGAATCATCATTGGCATTGTTGTCAGGTCGGAACTTCATTTTGTGTAGAGGCATTGCAACCGTTGCAGCAGAATGGTACCTGATATTAGTATGTCAACAAGAAGAGCTCTCAAAGGATTAGCTCGGAACGTCATTCGGTGTCAAGGCATTGCGACCACACATATGAATGGTAGTTGATCATCAAACTTAGCATCATGCATTGGAGGCTTAAGGTCTTGAAAGAGGCTTAACATCATGCATCGGAGGCATTGAGGTCTGAAAAGGGACAAGGCATTGTCCATCATTGACATCGGATCAATCAAAGCTCTACGTAACATGGAGCTCCTTCAAACCAGTTTAGATTTTGTGGAATCAACTCAGAGCCAAGAGCTATGTTATAGAGTCAAAGAAGATCCTTGTTGTCAGATATCAAGAAACTTAGCATCGCACAGAAGGAGCATTGAAGTTTCATTCAGAAACTTAGCACCATAAAGCGGAGGCATGGAGGTCTTCTTCGGATATAAAAGTGGCACAGCGGAAGTGTCGTGGGCCCATAACCCACAGGTCCCAGGATTGGAGCGGAGTTTTCAAAGTGATAAGGTTGGAGGAGAAGACCCAATGGTCTACTACAGCAGCACTTCTGAGCTGGCAACAGAGTTTATCTTATTCAGGACAGTATGGAAGCTTTTTCAGACAAAAAGCTTTTCTTAGTAGGGAGGTGTGATCAAGGGATCATTTTTGAAAGTTCCCTAAACATCCCTAAATGGTGTCGGTGTAGAAGATCATCTCGATAGCTTTCCAACGACTGTGAGAATCCAACAAATGGACATCGGGTGCTCTAGTTATGTCCGGTCAAAGTTTGGTCAACAAGAAAGTCAACTCTAGTCAACTAGTCAATATTGGACCAATCGCATTGCGACACGTGGCAAAAGGCTTTGGAAAAATTGAAGGGGTTTTATCCACCGATCTTTGAAAATTGTGAAATGGTTGGTTAGTTCCAATTGCGGGTTGACAGGTGGTCTTATTCGCCATATTTCATGTGGGTTGAATTTCAAATTACCTTGTAATTATTTACCATGCATTATTCCCAAATTCCAAATGCCAAACCACTATATTAATGTTTATACATTAGTATTAAAGCCCACATAATTCTCCTAAGCACCAATTTAACCATGTTATTGCCAAAATTCCACGTGGAAGGGAGAAGGTGAAGCAGTGTTGGAGGGGACAAAGCCATGCGTGGAAATCCACGTGGTGATCAAGGTGGGGGCGGTTATGCTCCAAAGTGGTCTGTTGACGCGCGTCACTAAGGCCTGTTGACACGTGCCACTGCATTTTTTTGACGCGCAACAAGGAGGTACAACAGATATTGACGCATAGCAGATGCATGACAAAGAGTTTGTTGATGCGCAACACAGAGATTTTTTGATGAGAAAGCAGAGGTCGGAGGCTGCAGACGCGCGACAGAAGATTTTGCTATCGTGCGTCAAAAAAAATGCAGTGACGCGCATCAAAAGACCTTAGTGATGCGCGTCAATAGACCTTAGTGACGCGCGTCAACAGACCTATTGACGCACGTCACTAAGGTATTTTAACGCACATCACTGCATTTTTTTTGACGCGCGACAACAAAATCTCCCGTCATGCGTCTGCAGCCTTCTGTCGCAGTGCTTGATAATCAGGTGAAATTTTTTCATACAACCACCAAAAAATTTTCCTTCCCGTGAAACTAGTTCTGGGGATATTCGCTAGGTATTCTCCACCTCTGATTTCCAAGAGGTCTCTTAAAATGAACCCTGCATGATGTTGCGAAATGAAGACAAACCGAACCAGTATGAGACAAAATCCAAAAGAGGTGCAAATCAAAAGAAGCAACTTTTGATATTTTGCATTTTGTATATTTATAGTAATTAATACATTTTATATGTGCGTATCACAAGCAATTAATGTGTGAGTGCCATATTGAGAGAATTGTATTAGGACTGAATTATATGAGATAGAATGAGAATGTTATAAATGTATTTGAGACTGATGTAATGATTTATAAGAAAAAAATAAAGTGTGGAGTTTGGGATGAATTATGTTATATGTTTTCTATTTATGTTCATAGTTTAGATTCATTTACTTTTCCCACATAAATCCTTAACATAAGGGTGAATGACCTAAATCCCACATTGTTGTATATTTATTGTAATCAACTTTTTGTATATGAGGGCGACACAAGAAATGTATGTGAGAGTGCCATTTTTGAGAGAATTAATAGCATATGAGATATATGAGAGAGATAATGAAAGGGATATGAATGTAAAAGAGACTAATGTACTGATTATTGAAATATGAATAAAGATTCATGTTTGGAGTAAATTCTATTATGTGTGTTTATATTCTTTTTGTTCACAAGTTATAGTATTAGAGTACTTTTCCCGCATACATCCCTAACATAGGTCAAACTTCCTAAGTCTCACATTGTTGTTGGGATTTAGGGTCAACATTTGGTGTCTAATCCTAGGTCTCTATCGTTATGTGGATGTTAGGAAAAATATCACCACTAGGATATTGGAAACGTGCTTTGGAAGAAATTGAAGATTGGTGAGAAGTGCAAATTTAGAAATTTGTTAAAGGAGAAGCCAAAATATTAAAAATATCTTACAAAGCAACAGAATCATAATTTCTTGGAGAGTACGGAGAATTTTTTTGGTCACATTTTCTTCACCTTTTATGACCTTTCTTATTATCTCACACCAAAAGAATAAAGTGGTCTAGATTACATCTAAGAGAACCTTTTGAGTGGATTGCAGTAAAGTTAACTATTGTTAATCACTTAGAAGAACCTTGGACAAGGGATATCGATTGTTGGTATGAGACTAACCTAGACTCATATATTATTAATTGGGCCATACAGGGGTGGACCAGTTTTTATTATAAGAAATGATAAGTTTTAAGTGGAGTAAGAGGATGATTTCTCAAAATAGTTCCATTCTTAATTAAGATTTTGATGATTGAAAAATTCTTAATCAAAAGCACAGTAAATCTCCTTTAGGGGACAAGCACCAGTAGATGGCACACATGAAGGGGGTGATCCAATAGACATAAATTATCAGGATTAATGGGGTGTTGGTTGGGGTGGAAGAAATAGGATGACATGGGGAAAAATAAAAAGATAGAATTAGATAGTTGGAAAAGAGGGAATTAAGAAAATTAAGGGGAAGTTAGTAATATTAAAAAGGATAAATAAAATGATGAAGATGGAAGAAAGAGAAAGGATAGCCACAAAAAATAAAGAAACATAGAAAAATATGGAAAAACAAAGGATAACACGAGAAGAAAGAGAAAAGAAAATGAATGAGAGGAAAGAAAAATTGAATAAGGTTAAGAAAGTAGAGAAATAAGAATCACCCAAGTCAAGTGGAGGCCAGTAATTGGCTCACCCAGAAATGTAGGAGGACGCATCAAATCTAGCTATAATACCCACTTCATGTGGAGACCAACAAGGTTTTGTCACCCCACATAATCTCATGGTTCAATACACCATAGAAAGTCCATTTCAACAAGTGATAATGAGACAAGAAATCCTAATGAGAGATTTACAACAGTTACTGGGAGGTTTATAACCATATTTTAAGATGGTATTAGGGTCAGAAAGATGGAGCAAAGAGGATTTTAGAACCCCATTAATGATTAAGGGAAAATGCAAATAAGGAGAGGAAGAAGATGTTACTGGAATGGGGGAATTAATTGCTCATTAATGATGTATTACACTGCATATGGTTCATATAACCATTACCATCAAAATTTCCCCTCTGTAGAGGCCCTAGAAGATTTAAAATATTATAATATTAAAATACCTATGACCACGAGACAAACTACAACACCCAACCCTCCCCCTACAACACAACAAATGCTTACAAAAAACTTGCCACCTATAAAACCAGCAATAATTACACCTTAGTACCCAAACTAGTAAGGAGGGAAACCACAGTTCGGAGTTGGCTATCAGGGAAACAATTACAATCTAAATTACCAAGGATATAATGAAGGAAGATACCGTGGAGTCTTTAATGTGGCTTTAGGGGAGGTTATAGATGTGGTTATCGAGGAGGATACAGGGGAGGCTATGAAAATTATCAAGGGGGAAGAGGTTACGAAGGATACAATGATGGATGTTACCATGGAGGCTATAGAGACAATCAAGGATGTAGATATAAAGATAAGAGACCAATGAACTACTATAAGTGTGGTCAAGATGAACACCTAGCCACAAACTGCACGGAACCTAATCCTTGTGGCTTTTTTCATGAAATATCCCATGATGCATTCAATTGTCTAAAGGCCACGCAGTGCTATAGGAGCAGAGGAACTAATTTAGAATCTTTGAGGAAATATACTCAGAAACATGTACAACATCTTACCATAATTCCATGGGATGAGGAAACAATAGCAAAATATCTTGTTCGTGAGAGCATATAGCTAAATCAGTAGAACATTAGAAGAAGAAAATAAGGAAAAAACAAAAGATATTTATCCGATAAGAAAGGTAACAAAGGAAGGCATAAAAATCAAAGAACTTAGATATAGAGCAACAGTTACTAGCAGAAATTCCATAAGGAATGAGGTTGCACCCAAGAAGAAGAAAATAATTAGATTACCACAAGAAGAGAGTTCTTTAATTGAAGAAGAATGGAACCCTAAAGATATTAGACCAAATCTCTATATAAAATAAATTGAGAAAAGTAAGACCTTGGTATAAGAAGCACAATCCTAGGAAGAAAAGGAGAAAAAAAATTTCTGGAGGAAGATATTATATCTTTACAAGAAATAGCTAAACTAACAATTAACCATGGTTTAGTAGAAAAATTGAAACAATTTAGAAAATATTGGAATAAGGAGGAGAATACTTTTCATGCCCGGAGAGTTGAGGCAGGACAGAATAGGAAGAAAATAAATGTGTTCCGTACCTAGCGAACATGGTGGAAATCCACCATCTGCTTAGATACTGATATATACGAGACCACCATCACCAAAGTACTGCTAGACCTAGTGTGGATGTAAATATGATGTCCAATACTACATGGGAGAGGCTAGGCAGGCCTCCTTTGGAACTCGTCACGTACTTTATTGGATTAGTAGATGGATCATCTAGACAACCACTAAGAGCATTGAAAAATGTCGAAGTAAATGTCATGGGCATAAAGAAGAGAGTCAATTTTGAATTGGTATAAAATGTAACTTTTTATCCTTCTTATAATGATATCTTAGCCTTGAAATGGTTCCTGGATTGTAATGGAACTCTTAATTCAAAAGAGGAAGAGGTTACACTCCAAGAATATGACGTATGTGTACATGTACCCTTACTTGCGGGAATGAGTTTCGCGTGGGTGGAAGAAGTATGGAATGATCCTGAAGAAAAATAATTTGATGATATTCAAGGTTTATATGCTCTAAATAATTTTTCTAGTATCAATAAGGAATTCGAACCAAATTCAAAGGGTGAAATTTTTCTCAAAATTGAAGCTAATAGTGACACTTCAAATAATGTTATTAAAGCTTGGATACACATGTTTCTAGAATTAAGAAATAGGAAACTAAATTATGTAAGAAGGATCCCTCCATGAATAATCACTTTGGACAATGATACCATGGATATTGATTTGGACATTTTCTCTCCTGTGTGTGATAGATTTGAGGAGGATGATGGTTACTACTCTGTAAAACAAGAATTTGGATTTGGAGATGATAATGTGTACTATTATGCAGAAGAAGAGTTTGGAATCAAATAAAATGAAGTGTACTATTATGCAAGAGAATAATTTTAAGACTTACCCATTAAATGCATGTATAGGTTAAGCTCCGGGGCATCCCACCAAAACCTAGTGAAGTATTCAAGATTTGGAGATTTAGAGAGTTACATTTAGATAATGGAGAGAATATTTCCAAACAAAAAGGCCATAATGGAATCATTAGATGATACCCTAACCATAAATTCTGCAGGTTGGTGGGCAGATCATAAACCAAGCATATCTCATTGGAATTCATTGACTACATTGCTTAGAATAAGATATTTGGAAAGTAAGGGTTGATACACATCAATACCTGAATATACCGGTGAAACAGATCCACAAAGACATATTCATACTTTCAAATGACATTGTAAGTTATGTGGAGAAAATTTACCCTTATTATGGATATAATTTTTTGTATGGACTCTAGGACCCATACTGCGGTCTTGGCATACGCACCAAGAAATCAAACGCGAGACAAAGGAGTGGAGTCATATTTTCAAAGAATTTTATCATACATTTAATTTTTGGGATGAATATTTGAACACGTTTGCAAGAATTTCAGAAGATAAAAACGTTCTTGTTCTTAAATCCAGAAGAAGCAAGAAACCATAATTCAAAAGAAAAACTTGAAACTCAAGTACTATAACCACTAGTAAACTTACACAAAACTCCAGAAATGGCATGTTGTTTTACAGTAGAAAAACAAGAGAGGGAAGAAAAACTCAAAAACCTAAGATACAAATAAATATAAGGGGAAAGAGAAGTGGTATAAACCAAGGAGGAAGGAGATCAATATTACTATCAGCCTTTGAATATTATAACTAAAAACATTGGCATAAATGGAGAGAAAAAATTTACAAAGATTGAGGATTACTGGTTAGATGAGGAAGTGGCTAAGGTAGTAGAGTTACTACAATAATTTCAAGACATTTCTCCCAAGGTTTTTAAGGAGTTGAAAGGAATAAAATAATAATCAGGCACAATGAAGATTTGGATAAAAGAAGGCTTCAAACCATTGAAGAAAATACCTTACAAACTTAATCCAAAACTAAAGGTCAAGGTGAAATCTAAAATTGATAAGATGTTTAACTCTAGAATCATCAAATCAGTAGAAGACTCGGAATGGATAATTCCAATAGTTATCCAAAATAATAAAAGTGGTGAAATACACATATGTGTAGAGTATAAGGAACTAAACAAAGTGTGCATTCATGACCCTTTCCCTACACCTTTCGCAGAAAAAATCTTGAAGAATATGGCAGGAAGGGAAGTATATTCATTTACTGGTGGTTTCTTTAGTTACCATCAGGTTAGGATTTCCCCTAAAGATCAGACAAATACTACATTTTCCATAGAATGGGGGTCATTTATGTATATTACGGTGCCTTTTGGCTTAAAGAATGTACCAACAGTCTTGAGCAGAATAATGATTAATGATTTTAAATAATTTATCCATGGTTTCTTGGAAGTATATTTAGATGAATGGACCATGTATGGATTACTGAAAAATCACATTCAAGTACTGAGTTTGATTTTCCAAAAAGGTAGGGCATTGCAAGTTTCCCTCAATTTGAAGAAGTGTATATTTTCTACTCCGTTTGGCACATTATTGGGGCATATCATATGCAAAGAGAGAATGTTGATTGATCTCATCAAAACATCAGTGATTGTTAATCTGTCACTACCTAAAACACAAAAGGATGTAAGAAAAATTCTAGGGTACACATGCTACCACAAAAAAATTATAAGGAACTATGCGGAAATAAGTGCACCACTGGAAGAATTATTGAAGAAAAGGATGCATAATCAAGTACCATGGTCAAAAGAATGTGCAGATGCATTTAAAGTATTAAAAGACAAGATTCTCCATGCGCATATCCTTATCTTTCCTGATTATAAGGTTCCCTTCCATGTTCATGTGGATGTATCTGGCATTAGAATTGGAGTAGTACTAATGCAACCTAGCGAAAAAATGGACCATCAAGTTGTTTTTGCAAGTAGGAAACTAGCCAAGGCAGAAAGAAATTACTCAACAACAAAGAGGGGAGATTTTAGTATGGTGTATGCTTTGCAAAAATACCACCAATATCTATTGGCCACTTCTTTTGAGATTTTATACTGACCATGATCCATTGAAGTATTTGTTGAACAAACCAGTATTGTAAGGAATAATTTTTAGATGGTTGATGTTGTTTCAAGAGTTTAATTTCACTATAGCAGTCAAGCCAGGCAAGCTAAATAATGGACTAGAATACTTATCAAGAATGGAGAGGATGAATGTCTAATAGATGATGATTTTACTAGAGCTCACCTATTTAGGATTGAAGAAATTCCAAAATAATTAGATGAGATAGTTCAGTTGCTTGCCACAAGGGAATTTCCAGAAAATTACACTAAACAACAGAGAAGTTTATTAGTCAGAGCCTTCCCATTCACTTTGATTCAAGGTGAATTGTACAAAAAAGGGCATGATGACATCCTAAGAAGAGTAGCTTTGGAACACGAAAGGAAAATAATTTTAACAGAAGCACATGAAGGAGTTGCAGAAGGACACAATGGCAGGGATCAAACAACAAGAAAGGTTATGATGGTTAGGTTATGGTGGCCCACATTGTTTAAAGATGCACATAGGCATGCCAAATCTTGTGAATTTATTCAATGAGTAAGAAAACCTAATGCTAGGGATGAGATGCCATTAAAAATTTTGTTAGCACTTACACCCTTTGAAAAATGGGAAATAGACTTCATTGGACCAATCAAGCCAGTCATGAACCACTCTCAGGCCAGGTTTATCATTACAACTATTGAATACTTAACAATATGGGTGGAGGTGAATACTACTAAATATTGTACTACTAAGAATGCAGCTAGGTTTATCTATGAAATCATTATTACGAGGTTTGGATTCCCATTAAGCTTTACTAGTGACCAAGGGAAGCATTTTGTAAATGCCACCATAGAAGAATTTTTGACCCAATTTATGATCAACCACAATAGGAGCACGACATACCATCCACAGGAAAATGGAACAGTAAAATCCTTTAATAAAGTTTTGGAGAAAATTTTCACCAATATTTTTTCACTCCAACAGGCAGATTGGAATTTAAAGATACCAGCCACTCTATGGGCATACCACACAACGTAAAAGAAGCTCACTAAATAATCTCCCTTCCAATTTTTTTATGGATTGGAAGTCATGATACATCTAGAGTTTTTTCTCCCAAGTTTGAGAGTTGTAGTTACTTTTATAACACAGATATAACACTAGACCTGATTTTGATACTGACGTGTGGGTTGAAGAACATTTGTATTATGAACTCTATGAGACATTCTTTTGATGTTTCCCTATAGATTTGTATGAGTGGTTCATAGCATATGCATCAAAGCAAAATTAGAGGTATATAACAATTGTTTTGACATAATAAGATCACCATACCATGTATGATGCTGATGTGACTTGGACACATGCTTTAGATCATTGGTGAAGTAGTGTTTTACACAGTTTCATATTAAAGTACGTTGTTTCTACTTATTCCTTTCCATAGGTTAATGAGTTTTAGTTCTTGCATAAACCCAAAGGATATTATTTGTGCATTATCCCTTTAGCGATTAAGATCTTGTTGGTAACTCTGGATTTGGAAGAATGACCTATGGCTAACTAAAAATACACTACGCGTGGGGGTAGGAGTAGGTGTGGTGAAAGATGGCAGACCTTACAACAGAAAATGAAAGATGGCTTAAGTATAATGAAGTGTGAGAGAGGGAATTAGTGAAGAAGCGCAATATTGATGAGTATGTCATTTCCTCTTTTATGGACATAAAAAGGAAGGAAGGGATCTATTCAAACCAAAGAAATATTTTGGCGAGGAAATGAAGATGTTAGAGTAGGTATTTACCTTATCTCATGTTCACCTAGGTACTTTATTTACCTTTATTGTATTTATCCTCACCCACTTATGTGTGTGGATATATTTTTTATCTTATTTAGATATTAGGAGATATTATCTAGTTGTTAGGTATAGTTCTTTCCTTGATCTATGGTATTGACTAGATCCTTGATGTCTAGTTCTCTCCTAAATATATGTTCTTGACTAGTTCTTTGATGACTAGTTATTTCCTTGATTTATGGCTTGATCTACAACCTTGACTGGTTCTTAGATTGTTATTCCTTACCTATTTAAGCAAGGCCCATTCTCAATGTATTGCATTGAGTTCCATAATAATATATGATATTGTTTCTCATTTGTTTGTAAAGGTTTTATGTAAAGTTATTATGGTGAATTGCTTTCATCTTATTGATCATGGTGTTTGATTAGCATCTGTGTTCTTGGCTTGGTACGATCTGGTTATTGTTCCTTTCAGAAGATGTTTTTGAAAGGTAAAGAAAAAATAACTCCTCATTTTTCTAGTTATCTTAGGGATTCTATTTCGGAACCTTTCAATGAAGTGGCGTTGAACCTCATTCAATACATAACTCTGGAGGGAAGACACAAGACTATTTTTGCATACCATCTCCCAATGTTGAATTACATTCCTCATGTGCATAGTTACATTTTTCCCTATTTTATGCTTCGTTCACTGTGTGTAACTATACAAAAAATTCAATTTTGGTTCCCATAAATTAGGGTTTAATCATGGCTTTGGTGAAAAGGGGTTCTACCGATGTGACCAAATCTGCTAAATACATGGGCCCGTTGGTGGATTATTTAGGTGTGTCTGAGAGTGAAAAGGAGATGGATTCTCTTGAAGAAGAGGAATCTAGAGAAAAACCTTATTCAAAGGAATTGGGAAATGTGCCCAAGGATTTTTTTGAATCTGTGATGGGCCTTAATAAATTGAAATAACAGAAAGGAATCGAGGTCTCTGTTATGGAGGATAGAGGGAAAATGAAGGGGGAAATTTCTTAGATGGAGCTAGTTAAGGAATAGGAGAGCTTAGAGATTCTCAAAAATTAGCACCAACCTCAACAAAAGTATGATTTAATTCATACTTAAATAATGGTATAAAATGTGTGAGAAGGTGGATAACATGGACTTAATCATAAACAATGGTAGCATGAAACCGTTACAATACAAATGTAAGACCCTGGAGAAAGAATTGGAACATTTGAAGGATATACTTAAACATGTAACTAATTGGATCATGTTTCACATTAAGTCCACTATTCAGCACCTTCACCTAATGGCCCAACTAATCAATGCATATAGAAAAAAATGATAATGAAGAGGCTTCAAAGAAAAGGAAAATAGGATTGACTGATTCGGATCTAGAAAATCTTGGTGCTTCCATCAAAAGCTTTGATAAAGAATGGAATACCCTCCTGGAAGACATAGAGAAGAATGATCACCCAAAATGATTTTGGGTGCCTTGATTGTTGGCTCTTTTTATTTTCTGTTGTATTTCTCTATTTTGGGCTTTTGTTACTTGTTTTTAGTTTGTTCTATGTTTTGTTGTTAGTTTTTTGTTCCCGTATATATTTTACCCTATGGGTCAAGGATTGATATGATACTTACTCTGTAAGTTGGATAATGATGTACAGGGAAGGGACCCCTTAACCCTCTTTTACATATATATATATATATATATATATATATATATATATATATATATATATATATATATATATATATATATATGATTCAAAAAATAAGAACACAATACTTCATTTCCAAAGTCAACTATTGAACTTGAAAATGTAACCAACTGAGAAAGTTGAAATGTTTTTGAGAAGAGTAGTAGCTTAGTGTGCATCACTTCAAGCTTTGAAAGAAGAAGTAACTGAAAAATCACTTGTGCCTATAGTATTGAGAGATATTCATCCTTCTTATAGGATTTTTGTGACCATGTTAAACATAACTAGTCAAACAATTTTTTTTGAAGAGTTAGTGAATATGCTACAACAATAGGAAACTATGCACTCAACTAATGAAATTGAAGAGTAGATGCTTGCTTCTAATCAAAAAGGTGAAAAATAGGCTAAGTCTAGTAAACAACCTCAGAAGCAAGGTAATACTCAACAAGGCCAAAAGGACCAACAAAAATGTCTTATTTGTGATTGAAAAGGACATGAGTTAAAGAATTTTTGGTACAACACATTCCAACAAGGATCATCAAGTGGTAAAAATATTGATTACCAACAAAAAAAATCAGGCCAACAATAGAGTAAACAGGGACACAATTATTAAAAGTGGAAGAAGAAACCAACTCAAGAAGGAAATACAGCAGAACAGGAAGATCAATTTGATGATGATGACATCTTATATTCTGCATAGTCATATGAAGTATCCAATTCTACAAATCAAATTTGGTATGTCAACTCGGGTGCAACTCTACACATGACAAGAAAGAAAGATTGGTTCTTCACAATGAGTAAAACACCCACTAAAAATCATGTCTCTTTGGGTGATGATACATCTTACAGTGTTGAAGGCATTGGGTTCCATTTCACTACCACTTGGGAAACATAATTGTAAAATTACAGATGTTCTTTATGTCCCTGGTTTAACAAATTTTTTTATCTGTGAGTCAATTATTAGATCACAATATCAAAATTGACTTTGATTGTAAAGGCGGTAAAAAGATGTGCCTAATTCGAGATAAGTCACGAAGCTTGAAAATTGTTGCAAAATATTTGAATGTGGGAAGAATGTTTTAGTTGGATTTTGTTCAACAAAATGATCAAGCACTTGTAGCCAAGGATACATCATCGGTTCAAATATGACATCAAAGACTTGTACATGTGAGTTTTGGCTATCTTGACACACTTTGTCGATACGAAATGGTTAGGGGTTTACCACCTCTAAAAAAGGGTATAGATAAATGTCAGCATTTTTTTGCATAAAAACAACATAGAGTACCATTCAAACATAGTACATTTTGAGCTAAGGAAAAACTTGACTTAGTGCATACCGATCTGTGTGGACCAATGAGACCTAACCACTATGGGTTTCAATATTTCATGCTCTTTGTTGATGATTTTTCAATAAAAATGTGGATATATTGTCTTTCTACAAAATACCAAGCTTTTGAAACTTTCAAGAAGTTTAAATCCCTTGTTGAAATAGAGTCTGGTAGGAAAATAAAAACACTCCACTCAGATTGAGGGGGAGAATACACCAGTAATGAGTTCAACATTTTTTTGGAAACACATGGCATTCATCGTCAAATGGCTCATCCTCACACACCACAACAAAATGGTGTTGTTGAAAGGTGAAATCGTACTATCATGGATATGGTGTAATGTATGATTGATGACGCAGGTTTATCAAAAACATTTTGGGTTGAAGCAGCCAAAACAACAGTCTATTTACTAAGTAGAGTTCCCACTGCAGCTCTTGATGGAGTAACATCATAGGAAGCATAGTCAGGGCATAAGCCATATATTTCACACCTTAGAGTTTTTGGATGTAAAACAAGTATGCACATTCCTAAGAAACAAAGAACTAAGCTTGATATGAAATAAAAAAAACTTATCTTCTTGGGATACAATGATGAAGCACTTGGCCATAGACTTATGAATCTAATAACAAGAAGGGTATACACTAGTTAAGATGTTGTGTTCTTTGAGAAGAAAGAAGTAGGTACTCCTTCCATACACTCACATGATGAAAAAATCATCCCTACAGTGAAAACAGAGGATGGTAATCAATTTGATGATGACAATGATGATGGGGAAGATAATGAAATTCAACCTCCCACAAGTACCACAAAAAGCATGCCTAAATGGTATACAAGAATGATTAGAGATGCAAAATTGGATAGTTTCCCTAAAACATCTACCACTGAAATGAGGACTCGCAGTATGGCTCGAACTGAGGTCAATTTGGCCTTAATGGGTAAATTTTTTGAAACTATTGAGCCTTCCTCAGTTTCAGAAGCCCTACAGTCTAAACCTTAGAAATATTTTATGGATGCAAAATATAAGTCACTTATGAAAAAAAATTCATGGAAACTTACATATCTTCCACTAGGGAAAAAGTTGATTGGATGCAGATGGATCTTCAAAATGAAGTACAAAGAAGATGAAAAAATTGATAAACATAAGGCTAGACTAGTTGCTAAGGGATATGCTCAAAAAGAAGGCATTGATTATGAGGAGAATTTTGCTCCCACAGCTAAGATAAAAACTTTTAGGTTAATATTTTCTCTAGCTACACAATTTGGTTGGAAAATACACCAAATGGACGTGAAAAGTGCCTTTCTTAATGGTGATTTATAGGAAGAAGTTTACATGACTCAACCAAAAGGTTTTGTCATACCAGGTAAAGACGAAAATGTATGTAAACTCATAAAATCACTATATGGTCTAAAGCAGTCTCCCAGGGCATGGTACATAAAAATCGACGAGCTTCTCATTTAACATGGATTCAACATGAGTCCATACAATCCTAATCTCTATCTCAAAAATCAAGGGGGCAGATAGTGATCGTTGTAGTATATGTCGATGATCTAGTCATCACTAGAGGATCAGTGAGGATGATTAAGTCAATAAAGAAAGATCTAACATGATCATTCGACATGACTGATCTTGGGCTTCTGCATTATTGTCTTGGACTTGAAGTTTGGAAAAGAGAAAATCATATCTTTGTGTCACAATTGAAATACGCCAAGACAATGCTCGAGAAATTCAATATGATGGATTGTAAGCCATTTTCCACACCTATGTAGACAATACTTCATCTGTCTAGAACAGATCCATCACCACAAGTTAATGCAACTCTCTATCAGAAGTTGATCGGGAGTCTCTTCTACTTGACTTACACTAGGTCGGATATCAGTTATGCAGTCAACTATCTTTCATGGTTCATGCAAGAACCAAGGGTTTCTCACTGGAAAGAAACAAAGCGGATACTAAGGTACATTAGAGGAACTATGGACTATGTCCTAGAATACAAGAAGAATAATAACTTCTTCTTGACAGGATATTCAGATTCAGATCATGTAGGAAACATAGATGATAGGAACTCCACTTCAAGATTTGTATTCTTTTTGGGATCTGGATCAATATCATGGGGGAGTAAGAAGCATACTTGTGTTTCAAGGTCCTCCACATAATCAAAATATTGTGTAGTAGGTGGAGCTGTCTGTGAAGCGATATGGCTCTGACGTATACTTGAAGGATTGGGAATACCACAAAAATATCCAACGATCCTACATGTTGATAACAAAGGAGTAGTAAAACTTGTTTGGAATCTAATTTTTCATGAGAGCACCAAACACATTGAGTTCTAGGTATATTTAATTCGCAAACATGTTCAGAACAACAACATCTAGCTCCAATATTTCCCAACAGATATGCAAAGTGTGGATGTCTTCACAAAGTCACTTGCTTGAGGTAAATTTGAGGGTTTTAGATAATTTCTCTCTTATTCACTTGAGACCATGTTGAATTAAGGGGGGGAATGTTAGGAATAAAACTTAGCTTAATTCATCATTAGTTGATATTTAAGTAATTTTAATAAGTTAAAGTATTTAATTTAAATACTTTAAAATTATGTTGATAGGTATTAGTTATCCTTAGTTGTTAGTTAACTACGTGATAGTGTTCTCATCCCAATGTTTGTGGGATCATGTTCTATCTTGCATATTTTGTTCCCAGATGATTTCCATGAGAGGCAATAGGGAAATTAGGGGCAATATGCTATTTTTGCATATTTTCTTAGATTAGGTGATTTGCTTCCATATATTGTGGATAAGATAGAAGCTATCTAATATCCATAAATATTGCAGTCTCTCATTTGTTTGTAATGTTTGATTTTATATTAATAAAATTATGCAAGCACCATCTTATTTTTCTGTAATTAAATCTGGGTTGCAGATAAGAGGATGAAGATGTTCTATTGAAGATATGTAGGGAGCATGGGTTCCTTTTGCAAGTAGTTGAAGAAAAATGAGAGCCCCCCCCATTCATGTAGGGACCAAATGAATAAAATACATGATGTATAGAAGAAGGTGAGAGATTAGTAGATAATTAGATTGGATTGTATGATGTGGATGATGAGTAAAGAAATGATGCCAAATAGAAACCATAGAATGGTGGGGAGTAGAGCACATGAGTGTGCGGACATGTCAGAAAATAAGACAAGATCATCTAGTACCAGTGGTGAATGTGTGACCAAACTGTTACAACCTTGAAAAGTGACATGAAAATATTTTATCTAATAGTTTGGAAGATATCAAGTGATATTAAATGTATGGATGTTAGTGCATGATGTTAGGTGGATGAGGAGTGGATAACATATTAGATGTGCAAGGATAAAGGAATATAAACAATAGCCTCAAGGGTGTGGTCTAAGTGGGAATAGGAAGGTTACATTTATCCTAGAAAGAGTACTATGTCATGGAAGTAGAAGTGGTATGTAAGAGTGCATGTCAAATTCGATATCATCAAAACAAAATTGTTGTGAGTTGTGCTAGTTATTTGTAATCAGATTTCACCTCTCCAAAATTTGCAATACCAAAATGTATGAGCAAAGAAGAAAAAATCAAGTATGGGATCTAGTGTATCAAGAGCCAAGGGATTGGAATGATGGGGGTGAGTGGTGTTTGTTAGTTTTTTTGAGTGCATGTAATATTTTGACACAAATGCATGCAATGTGCATAAGTGGGTGAGATGATAAGGGTCCATAGTGCATTGGGCATGAAAATGGATAATTGGGATGCATAAAATTAAATGTGAGTGGGTGATGGTTAGTAAATGAGCAATGAGGTGTCTTTTATTACCTTTTGTGGTTTTTTATAATTGTTATTTGATTTTATGAATAGTCCTACTATGAATAAGTACCTTGAGGGAGTATTGTGTTTTATACCATTGTTAGTGGCATTCTCCCCCCTAGGGAATATAATGGACAACTTGAAATATTAGACTTAGGCCTTTTCATGGAATCTTGGTGAAGAATCTGGGATTTTCAGGTATTTCTCATGGAATTTGGACTACTTGGAATGCTATCTTCCAAAGAGGTGGGAGGAAAAAATCTTACCTTGTATTGAAGGCAATGTTCAAGTGCCCTAAGGAATAACTAAAACAAACTTCTATGAAGCATGTTGTGCTTGATCCTAGCGGATAATTTCCTTTTAGGACATTTCTTGATTTCTTGGGTCATAACTCCCTAGATCCATATTTGGCCAAAAGACTTAGAATATTTTGAGAAAAATGAAAAAATGGTCTTTTCTAGACCATTGCGGATTTTTCGGGTCCAGGAGGAACATATGGAACAACTTCCATCAGTAAGCTACTTGTCTCCCTGATCTCCCTAAGTATATTAGCTATAAATTCGAAGGACCTAGTGTGATTACGTTTTGATCCAGGGATCTTTTTAGGTATTTGGGCACAAACCCTTGATATGTGACAGTAGAGTTGGTAGAGTTCAGTCTATTGCGTATCGAAGGATCAATGCCTCTGATTTCTATGAAGATACAAAGGCGTCGAGTGGATCCTAGTTCCTCAATAGTACAATAGGTTCCTCGGGCATCCCTTGATTCTAGGCCAAAAAAAATAGGGGGTTGCTAAGGTGTTAGTGTTGTAGGGAATGCAGAGGTTTAAGGCCCAAGGGACCCTTGTACCTAAGTTTCACTAGTTCCCCAAAAACCCACATTATCCGTCATATTTTTTTGTTGACTTAGATGATCAACGAGTTACATGATAAGATGAGTAAAATAAACATTTTGAGGGAAATATAATGTAGTATCTAGAACCTATGTTCCCCATGAGCCCTCTAGAACTGCATGGGCATATATTTTCACCATCTACTCAAAATTTCATAAAATTTATATCATTGGAAAGGTATTTTCATTCCCTACATCATGAAACATAGAGAATCATATTTTGGTTGGCCTAAATGGGTGAAAAAGGAAAAAAATTATTTGGGCTACGTATGATTGCAAGCATGATCATTTAATCATGAAAACAACATGTTTCCTCGAGCTCTAAGAAAAATCCTTCCAAGTGTCAATCATCCTATGTAGAGCAATCATTTGGATATTCTAGAAGGTTGGGACCATTGAAAACATGCTCTGAAAAAATGCTCTCTCTCTCCTCTCTCTGAAATCAATAAATGTAAGTGCTAAGGAACAATTTTGGGGGGATATTATGGGATGTGGGGAAACTTTATCAAAGTTTTTTCTTAATATCAATGAACTGCAAGCCTCCTTTTGGTCCTGACAAGTGTTCTTGTGCCTCTATTATTCACATGTAATGGACTGTGCATATTTTGAAAGTAATTAAATCTCTGTTTTGTGGTGTTTCCTTCAACCCTAACATTTATTTTATCATATTTTCTTTCCTCTCCATTCTTTTTGTTGTATTTTGTGCATGTATTTCTCATTTATAGGTTCAAATTGTTGTGTTTCATGGAGAAAAAATGGTGAATGAAGCCTTGGTTCTATGTCACAGTTGTTTGGCCTCTCCTTAGTGCACTTTTCTTCTCCCTTCTCCCTTTATAGGATATTTCCACACCCTTTTCTTGATGTTATCACCTCTGTTAGTGTAGGATTTCCCATTTTCATGCACCTCTCTCTCCCTGGTCCCTTAGATTGTTATTTTAGGGTTAGATAGCTGCATTCCCCTTCTAGGAGTAGTTTAGCATTAGGATTAGGTAGAGTAAGCCAACATTTTCTAGAGGTTTGTCTTAGTAGAAAGGTACCACACTTAGAGACAATCCCATGTTACCTAAAAAACACCAGTAGAATCATTCAATAAGTCATGATCAAATCAGATAGTGTTGTTTTTGGTGATAACAATAATGTTTTAGGTATTTTCTAATAGGAGACCTTATGTGCAAGGTACATTTTATAGTGTCTAAATTTTCCCCCCTTTTGGTTGTGTGTTATAGCATGTAAGATGCAACACAAAAATTGAAAATGAGATGGGGGTCTTCTAACCCTATGAAAATGGTTTTCGTAGTTTTGGGCTTAGATGGTTGACTGGATAGACAAGATCCTATAAATTTGATCGATGAACCACTTCAACTGGAGTCTATGAAGGGATTGATAGGTTGATTTCACAAGACATAAAATATTGAGTCAATTGACTAAAAACATTGATGATTGGATGTCATAACATTTGATGAGAAGGGTTTTATATGATATCCCCCCTCAAGTGACAATTTTAGAGTTGTAGGTTTATCGCAACATGACAGGTGGAGTACAAAAACCTGGTACGCCATTTCCCCTAAATGATAGAAAGCTTCGAACCTTCACGAGAATAGGCATGATGAACAAAAGAAAGGAAAATGTTGTTCTAGCCATGTGTAGGTGAAAATGTGATGATATATATGTAAAAAATAGATGCAAGTTAGAGAGCATGAGAGAAGTGCTTACCTAGCCTAAAGTGATGATAAATGATTGTAAGGTAAATGACATGAAAAGTGGACATGACAGGTATAATGTGAATAAAGGGGAGAAACGAGGAACATATAGGGTGATTGTGGCATAATATTTAAATATAGAAAATTTTATGGTCGATCCCACATGACCAAGTCTGATCACTTCCCAATCTCGACAGGCCCCTTAATGCACCCGCTTAGGAGGATATTGCATCAGTAGCCTTTGCACAAAATAAATGGTTATAAAGCATAAAAAATTATGTGTATACACCTAGTGCCTCAAATTTTGTACCACCATTTTTGTAAAATTGCACTGCTTTGGTAGCTAAATGAATCATGTGTTCCACATCCTTGGTAGAATAAATATACATTAGGCTCAAGATGTTTGTGTTTTCTAAAAACATGTCTCTATTTTCCATAGTGGTAACAAGTTATTGATCATCTTTCTCATTTCCCCCTATATTCATTATTTCATCCTTGATTGTTTTGGTAAGCACCTCCTTAGTTGTTTTGGCATCCTTCTTGATATATTTTATAATCTCTCCCTCCTTGGTGACCTCCTTGGCATCCTCCTCTATAAGCTCTTCTGTTATAATTTTTTCCATCATAGCCTCTGCAATATATGTTATTTTTGTACGTTTGGTGCCCACCCATATTTTTGAGTCCCCCTTGTTGGTAATTGTCTCTAGTGCTTAGTGGATATATTTCATTGTAATTTTGAAATTTCATAGTCGGTTGGGTGCAGCCGGTATATTTTTTGGTATTGTGGATGATTTTTTGAAAGTTGGATTATTTTTTGTTATATAGGTGGGTGATATAATGAATTTTGGGGATGTTTTTTGTTGTTTTTGGGTACCTATTTTATCGTTGTAACCAATCTATATTTGTGTTCTTTTAATCCTTCAATGACATCAATGCTTAGGAAATTATGTTGGTAAAGGTTAAATAAACCACATGTTATATAGCACATCGACTGATTTGTGGGCGGGATTACCTTCATTACTGGAAATATGTGTTGAGGATGTTGATCAGTAATCTAAAAATGATGCACCATAAGTGACCTTTTACCTTGGGTTTTTGTTGAGGATATGTCATCCTAATTGGTTGTGCTCTTGAATCAGATGCTCTTCTTTCCCCTTATATGTATGGGAAATATATGTGACTATGTCCTTGATTGAAATATACACTAAACCATAAAAAATTTCTACCTACAAGTTTTTATGGTGAATTCATTCGTACATATTTTTTCATTTGAAGCTTGAGCCACTGTCTTAACTAGGATAACTCGCGTTATACTTTTCTAATTATAATATAATTCTTACTTATCCTTCTTGTCTCCAAGGTTGTGATTATAATCTAGTGATAATTTATAATTCATCCAACAAAATTTTTAAGTGGTTCCCATCCATCGATGATCTCAAATATGTTAATAATCCTTAAATAAACTACCTAATTATCTATTTTATGTTATGGGTTCATTGTGTTTCCTCACTACTCCCTTAAATATTTGGTCGAAGTACTTAAGTGTATCTCATTTCTTTCAGATAAAATACCTCATTTTTCTTACACTCTTTATAGGTGCATTAGGATGATGAAAATATATTTTGTAATCTTTATGTATCTCATGTGATGTATTCTTATGTGTGGTATTATTATTCATATACTGCTTTAGTGTATCATCTCTTAACTTCCCCACAAAGTAAAAAAAAAATCACCTCTGAATATAAAATAAATAGGTGCTCCTTTGCATCCTTGGTGTATTTTACAAACAAAGGTAATTTCAGTTTTTATGCCATTTTTTAAAGTTTTGTTTGCACCAGTTGCACACTACTTATTGTGTTATGTTTTACTACTATTTTTTGCTTCTTATTTTCCTTATTTATTTGCACTAGTATTTTATAAAATCTATTCCTTCCTTTATCACTCTTATGTTATCTCTCAAAATATTTATTTCCTAACACTTCATTAAATACTTCTATTTTCTCTTCTTTTCTCTTACTCTCCTATTTTTACTTTTGATAACTACTTAACTCTTCTTTTATATATATATATATATATATAGCTTCTCAAACATTTTCTCTTTCAGTTTTCATGGTAGCATAAGCAATGATGTTTGGTCCAAGGTGTTCATTTATTCAAATAGTCTCTTCTCATTGGATGGGGGAGTGGTATTTCCTATCTCATTTCTCTCTTCACTACTCTCTTCTTATTAATTTTTGACTAGGATTTTTAGTGAAAACAAACACATAATACTAAAAGGCCATAAAAATGGGTGAGACATGGGCCTAAGTCTACTAGATCCATAGAAAACACACTAGAGCATATGTGGTTATGTAAGATTTCAGTATTTGTAGTGATCATAGATCATTGATACTTATATAGTGCATGCCATCTATATGAAAATCAAATGACAATTATACTCCACCAAGGAAGGTATATCCATAAGAATATACTAAGGGTTGAATACAATAAATATAGGGATATGTCTGAATTTTGAGGATATTTCTTAGAGTAAACAAATGATAAAAATGAAAAGAGACATGTAAATGATAGAACACAAGTAATATGAGACAAATATGCACAAGGGAATCTTACATGGTCGTGGATTTATATGAGTATTGATAGTTAACATGATGGGAAATATTATGTAATTTTGTGGTGCACATATATGCATACAATTTCTATGATATATAAAGGATATGAATATAATCACAACTAGTGTTTTGTTGTGTTTTTATTAATGGTGAATGGTTGTTATTTTTTATTGAAACCCCATAGATAACACCTTAACCTTGAAATTATATCCTATATGAATTCCTTATGACAAATATGAGTGTGCTTCAGGTGTAAACCTGATTGAATATGACAATGTAGGAAGATCATTAGTATAGTATTAAACACAAGACCCCTGCATAAACAATGTGACTAACATTTGGCTCCACTACTAGTTCTTCATTTTATTAGTTATGGGGTGTTTTGGATGTTATCCATGGTTTGGCAGGAAGGATCACTCACAATTGTGATTTTGCAACAAGAATATGGTGTTGAAACTTTCATGATGGTATGCTAAATTGTGTTCATGCAAGGGTTATGTGATATAAGGGTTGATGGTAATGTTATATTCTTACAACTAAAGATGATGGAACCTCATGAAAAGGGATATGTTTTACATGAAGTTGTGGAAAACAGACCTATGAGGGTTGTCATTCAAAATTCTTAGAAGGTGGGGGAGACTGATCTTGCATAATTTGACAAAGATTAAAGGTGCAGTTTTTCACCAAGATATTGTGTAAGAAGACAAGATTCACTGAATTTTTTATGATAATTGATACTCCTTAAATATGATTTTTGGAGAGGATTGATCATACTCTTTAGTGTGGGGAAACCCATCCCCACATTGTAAAATTGTTCACCAAGTTGGAAAGGAAAACAATGTTGCTAAGGTGGAACAAATCAAGATGATAGAGGGAGAATGACTAGTAGAAACCATGCACAAAGACCCAAAGAATTACTATAACCAGACTTTTTGAATGAGATGGGTAAAAATTGGAATGGAAGAGGGTTTGTTGATGTTGATTTTAGGTGATTATTTGGAGGATACAAACTCACAAGACTTGTGGAGATGGTTAAGGAATTTTGGGATTTTTCCCTAAAAGTTATCAGTAAATGAAATGATTACACCCAAGATTAGGGAATATGCACATCAAACTATGTGAAGGTGTAAAAATAATGAAGAAAATTCCATACTAGATAAATCTCAATCTGTAGGTGAAGGTGAAAGAAGAGATTGACAAAATTTTGGATACAAGATCATATTTTTGGAAGAGAATCATACTAGATTAGCCTGATTTAGATAAGGATAAAAAAATGATGGATTTAAAATGATTTGCATGGATTACTATTTTTTAAACATTTATTATGTTTTTGATACTTTCCAATTGTCAATTACATAGGAAGTGCTAGAATGATTCATAGAATCTTAGGTGTATAGCTTCACAGATGGATTATTTGAATATCATTAAGTATAAATTGCAGAGGAAGATAAGGGAAAAAACAATGTTTGTAACCAAGTGGGTTTTTTTTCATATAATGTGATGGCATTTGGATTTAATAGTTATCAAAACCTTCAAGTAATTTATCCACAAGTTCTTACAATTCTACCTCAATTATTGAACCGTGTATGGATTTCTACGAGATCAACACATGAATTTGTAGATACCAGAAAATGTACATCGTGCATAATCTCTCCTAAACTAAAAAATACCAAAACATATAACACAAAAATAACCCCAAAAATGAAATAATCCCAAAAAAGGTGATAAAAGACACCTCATCACTCATTTACTAACCCTCACCCACTTACATTAAATTTTATCCACCCCACTTACCCATTTTCATCCCTAATTCACTATGGACCTTTATCATCCCACCCTTACATGCAAAATTCACCAATATGTGTCATAACCTTCTATACACACAAACACTATAAAACATCACTCACCCCTATCATTCCAACCCCTTGACTCTTTGTGTACTTAATTATGTACCTTATTTTTTGCTTCTTTGCTCACATATTTTGGTATTGTAGGTTTTGGAGAGGTGAAGGAAAATCATGAAGGATTGTTGCAACCTGTGACACTACTATTATGATGAAATTTCAACACAGGTTCCAGTTGCACTTACGAATAACTTTTAATCTTCTTGCGATTTTTGATGAAACATAGCCATGAATGGTTTGTTATTGATTCAGTTATATCATGTATTTTCATACAATGTTTTGTCATTTTTATTCAATAAAATAACTTTTACCTCCTTAAAAGGGTTACAGAACTAACCGAAGTAGGTCCCCTAACCACCAAAAATAATTAATATTTTTCCTAGTGTTTGCATGCATATTTTAGATTCATATCTAGAATTTTATCCCACTTTATTAAGTAAAATAACCCATGATTTCACATCTCATTTTTATTGGAAGCAATGTAATCTCATTTTATTTAATTAGCATTAATTTGGGATTTTATTATATTGACTAACAAACACATCTTGCAGGTGATCTAAATCTAGGCATATGTTTCCAGATATAAATTTTGTTAAACCTTAACCTGTCTATGTTTATAATACCATATGAGAATTTTTGGGGTGTGTCATATGTAAGGAAAGGATTTTATTGTACCCTAAAAAAGGAATGATGATTTAGTAACTAGAGGATCTTTGAACGTAGAAAGATGTCCACATATTTCTCAAGTATGTGGATATTATAGGAAATTCATCTAGAATTATTTGTTCATAATGTGACCTTTGGATGTTAGTGTAGGTTATTATTTATCCTTTTATTTATTTATCAGGATAATTCTTACACTTGTGTTATCCCTACACTTGTTGGGTTAGCTTGCTTAGGTGTACTAGTTGTGTGGAGTTAGCTTACTAGTTGTGTGGAGTTAGCTTCTCAGTTATGTGAAGTTAGCTTACTAGTCTTTTGGAGTTGACTTAACTACCAGTATCAATTAGAGGGAGTTCTTCACCACTGATTTAGGTTGTAGTTGCACTTCCCTCCTCCTATATGTACATCTTTCTTATTGAATAATTCAAGTCATTCTATTGTAATGTATTGAGCATTATGGATTATGATGGATTTCCATATATGGTATTTTAGCTCTTTTGTCTTGCAAATATAATGTGGTGTGCTATTATCATCTGAGATCATGGCTTGGAACAATCTTCTTATCATTCCTTTCACTGGAAGAAATATTAAATAAGGATGGTCCATTATCATAAACATATTTTCAATAAGGGCCTTTTATACACTTAATAAAATATTAGCTATCATGTCAATTTTATAGTTCTCAAATTGGTAGAAACCTTTGTATGTAAATGTGAATGTATCTAGAATGGTAGTGGAAGCAATTCTTACATAGCTGAGAGAAGAAAAGTTTGATCATCCCATTTTTTGTGATCATAAGTTATCTAACACATAACACAATTATAACATGAAAATTTTAGATATATTCAAGATGGTTTATGGGTTAAAAAATTCAAATAATACATCTTGGATACTCCATTATTGTTCTTTACAATCCATAAATCATTAAAGTACACTACAAACAAGTCGGTACTCCATGGTCACATTTTAACTAGATGGTGTTATTTAAGAATTCAAGTTCAATGTTGTGGTAAAATCATGGATACTACACACAGTACAAAACCACTTATTTCACATAAATGTAATGGAAGTTACATATTTAATTAAGGGTTTCCTAACACAAATATTTCAAGTTGTGTGGGTTCCACAAGAATTGATAGAAATTTTATCTCTTATTACATCAAGGATGGTCAATGGCATGGAAAAGAGTTGGCACTCAAGGTCACCCCTTACCAATTGATTGAAAGAGAATTATACAAGATGGGTAGAGATGAGGTTTTGTGTCGATGAGCACATAGATGTTATAAAAGAGTTTCATGGAGTGGCAAGGGGAAATTATGTAGGAGATTATATAACCTACAAAATGTTATTGACAAGATTGTTTTGGCCAACCATGTTCAAAGATGCACTAGAATTCACACAGAGTTGTGATTTATGTCGAATAGCAGGAAAACCAAATCATATATATGAAATTCCTTTTGTGCTCATGATAGTTGTTGACTAGAAAAAATATTTCCTAAGTATTAGAGGCACAGAAGGATAGGGTGCACAGGAATCAGGCATGTAGGTGTGCATGGAAGGTCAATGAAAGAAGGGTGCACTGGGAAAGTCATATTTCGGGACTTAGACATTCTTCATACACAGGCTAAGAATAGGATTGAGTGCATAGTACACCTTGGGTAGAGATAGAAGACTTGGAGGTTATGCAAAGTTATTTTGGGAACAAGAGGAATCTGAAAAGTCATGCAGAGTTCGAGTGAATAATAGGATTGGATCTAGAGCTAATTATAGGTAATCTATTATTAGGAAAATCTTGCATGCTTCCTTAGTTATTTTGTAATGGTGCATGGATATTTTAAGCATGCAGCCTACTTTGAGAGAACATGAGTAGTGAAGGGAAAGTCCCTACCTATATATATATATATATATATATATATATATATTGATTTACACTTTTTAGAGATGTACTGGATTGTTACAGAGTTATGTTGTTGGTATGATTTTACATACATGACTTTTTGATGGTAACTATGATGTATTCAGCTGTGGTTTTTGATATAAATTAATATAATGGATCATTTTGGATGGATATTGGTAATTGATGTCTCTGTCACTAGTTATTATATGAAAAAAATGATCTTGGTCCTTTTTTGATTCACTATGCACTATGGTTGTGATCTTATTCTTGTTATGCTTTGCCCTTAATTACTTGCTATGGATATGGAATACTTGTATGATCATGCTAACATCTTGACAGAGCTAGTATAAAGAGAGCGAGCTGGTACCTTTGCATGCTTTGGGTGAGCACTTAGATCTGTCTAAGTGATGGGCCATTGTGTATAGGGTTTGAGTAATAAAAATTGAATACATTTTGGCTCTGTCTCTGAGACATATTTTCAAGTTGTTGCAAGGATGTTTCATGATGAATATGTATTGGTTAAATTTGGACAACACTGAGAGTTGGGTTATGGACTTAGAAGACCAGTTTTCTCATAGATATAACACTAGACCTGATTTTGATACTGACGTGTGGGTTAAAGAACATTTGTATTATGAACTCTATGAGGCATTCTTTTGATGTTTCCCTATAGAGTTGTATGAGTGGTTCATAGCATATGCATCAAAGTGAAATTAGAGGTATATTACAATTGTTTTGACATAATAAGATCACCATACCATGTATGATGTTGATGTGACTTGGATACATGCTTTAGATCATTGGTGGAGTAGTGTTTTACACAGTTTCATATTAGAGTACGTTGTTTCTACTTATTCCTTTCCATAGGTTAATGAGTTTTAGTTCTTGCATAAACCCAAAGGATATTATTTGTACGTTATCCCTTTAGCGATTAAGATCTTTTTGGTAACTATGGATTTGGAAGAATGACCTATGGCTAACTAAAAATCCACTACATGTGGGCGTAGGAGTAGGTGTGGTGAAAGATGGTAGACCTTACAACAGAAAATGAAAGATGGATTAAGTATAATGAAGTGTGAGAGAGGGAATTAGTGAAGAAGCACAATATTGATGAGTCTGTGGAATTACAGAGGATGATGTCTAGTCAAGGATTTAAAGCTCAAATAGAATATGTGGAGACATAGCATTAGGATCTCCCCCACTTAAGAAAGAGCCAAAGAGAATCCCCTTCAACTTCAGATGAGAGTGTGTCAGAAGAAGAGAGAATAAAAATCATAGGCGCGCATTTGATCCCACTTGGAGACCTTGCCCTTGCGTTTGGTGTTCCAGTTCCTGATACAGTTATTGAGAAATAGGATTTTGTTGGTGATAGAGTAACGATAGGTAGATTTCATTTTCCATTGAGTACATAAGTTCATATATGGCTATGCAGACATATTATTTCTCTAGTGACCCGATTGGTGGTATATTTTCTGACGCGTCATTAGGATAGAGTGTGGGCAAATAGAACGTTGGTAATTGGTTTGTGAGTATCACAAGGTCACAGACTATGGGAGTTCAATTTAGTACAACATTTGGAACACATAGTAGCTCATCCTCTGGTTCGGTGCCCACTATAGGAGGTGGATCAGGAGGTTCAAGATCTAGTGGATATGGTGGCTCTAGAAGTGGATGGAATACTGGGGGTGATACATGTTTTGGATCTAGTAGGCATGGTCCACTCTAGCCTTCACCTTTCAGAGTACAGAGGTATTGAGGATGTAGTGAAGCATGTGCACATGTGCAGTACACTATGGCGCACTATGGTAATTATAGCTTCTAAGTGTAAATCAAGTCAGTTTTCTGCTACTTTACAAGGATATACGCATAGTTTGTATAGGAGGTATGATTCAAACAATAGTGTTGTAGATTACAATGCATTGTGTGATACTTTCTTGGTTGAGTTTCATATGTCTAATTTTGAATAGAAAAGCATCAGCGCACTGAAGGACATTAAGTAGGGCATGACTAAGAGCATAAGGTAGTATGATGCATGATTAAAACGTTACTATCAAATTTATCTTATTATATTCACCCTAGATAGCATACAAAGTAGTTTTTTGGTAGTTTGATAACCCCTTTCAGAAAGGCACTGTCTCATAAGACATTTACAAATCCGTGCGAGGCTTTGGAATAAACTCTGAACACTAAGGTAGTTGGGAGCGTAGACACTATGGTCAACCCATTTTTAGAAGCATAGATTGCATCTATGGTGAAACAGTTGGAGAAACTATTATCCAATTCATCTCGTGAGATGTGCATTAGAATATGGTGTACAAATTGTGAGGTGGAAGAACATTGTATGTATGAAAAACTAATTATTTCATAACAATTAAAACTAACACCTAGTAGCTTTAAGACATTATTAGATCAAACAAAAACATCAAGATAAGAGATTATAAAACTAACTTCTAAGTGTATGCAACATGAATGAAACAAACTAAGATGTTAATTCATTTTACTCTTTAGATTGATAATATACATGTGAACCTATTTAGATCCTAAAGCAATCAAAGTGGTTTATTGTTTTGCTTCAAAGTGGTGAAAGGATCTCTCTAAAAAATGGCTACAAGGCCATGTTAGATATTCCTCTATTAACAAAACATGAAGAATGGATGCAAGGTGAGCAAACTATTCCAACAAGTGAAGTAAGGCTAAAGATCAGATGTCTATAGGTTTGGCTAATACAAATGAGGTGTAAACTTAGAAGAGGTGCACTAGGCTTATATTTATAGATTTCCATTTGGGAAATTTTAGAATCACGTTGTATGTGGGACAAAAGGTGAGCCCAAAAATAGAATTTTACATTTCAATGCACTTTTTTATTAGATTAGGAGCTAATTAATCTTTTAGGATTAATTAAGGATCCCAAGTAGGCTTAAGAAGCTTTCTGAAAGTATCTGGAAGGGGTTTTGATAGATTTTGGAAGTTCTAGAAGTGACATTTAGCCAATAAGAAGGTTTATTATTTAAATGCAAGATTAGAGGCTTAATTAACATATAATTATCTAATCAAGAGGATTATCACTAATCAAAAAATGTCGTTAATTGGCATCATGATTGAATTAGAAGCATAGTTAGATAACGAAGTGTCGTTATTTAAACAGAGTGAGAGGAAGTGAAGATATTTGTGCAATTTAAGCATTAAACTGCGTAAGTGGATTTTAGGTGTCTACATTTGCCCCTCTTTGGGGTGGCGTAAGAGATGCCACTTCAATGATAGTAGACAAGTACATGAAAGTAAATTTTGAAGGGGTAGAAGAAAAAATAGTAGAATGAATGCCCTCGAGTGTCAATGGGGTGATGAAAGAGGTCGATTGATGATTGAATAGATGAAGAGGAAAGGCCAAAGAAGGAAAAAAAATATCATTGCAGTGGGAGAAAGACAATGATATACCAACTATCGATATAGAGTACAGATACAAGCCTCGATCCCTGCATAATACTAGTACGAACTCTATTTTTGAAACGTTCATGAGGGTATCGTTGTGAAGCGCAAGGTATGATTTTATCAACATATCTGTAGAAATGTTTTGTAGCACGTGATCCCTATTGTCCCAAATGAGTTGGAATAATAGTGTAGAATAGAAGAGAATTATAGGGGAGGAAAATTAATATGAAGAGAGTGGAAATAGCTTGTATCCAACTAATGTAAACAACTTTATTTCATCATATTGCTAATGATTTACATCATTGGTCCTTTATTAAAAATGAGCATACAAAAAAAGTGCAAGATGACATGAAAATCCATAATAATAACATTTTTTCATTGTTAAACATGTTTAACTTCATGCAATATACATAATGCAATGCAATACAAGAAATTAAACAAGCTAACCTAATAGGGAAAATAAGTACACACACACATACTCAAAAAAACAACATTCAAGACAGTTGCACCAATGTTTTTGTCATCAAGCTTCAATTCCAACCTCTAAAAATTAACAAAAATTCTAAATGATGGTTCCCCAAGAAAGGATACATGCGAGGGAAATATATGGAGGATGCAAGGGTCCCATGTAAAATCAATTGTGCACTATGATACTGCCCCAAGCAACGCATTTGTGTAAGGGAAAACATACATAGTAAGAAACCAGATTTTGTTAATGGAAGGTAGATCCAAATGATCCATGAGTCACACACAAGAATAGGTGAGAATCAAATAAATATGTTTAGAAGGATAATTTATGATGTTTGAGTATAATACGTGTGATACACGCTTCAGCTGCATGCATGCTCGTTATTGATTTTTTTATTTATGTGATGTTTTCAAATTTTTAGGATTTTTGTGAAAGTTTTATATTGTTTTTTAGTTTTTAATGGAAACGTATTTGAATGTTTTGATTTTTCCAACTTACATATTTGAATGTTTTGGGTTTTGTAAAAGTTATAGGAATGTTTTTGTGATTTTCTAATAGTTTTCCAAATCTATGCACACGAAAAAGAAGATAATGTGGATGCCCCCAGCAAGGGATGGGTTGTACAAGGGAAAAATGCCATGTGTATGTACAAGATAGTGAATATGTGAATATGGCCCCAGCGTTAGATGGGAATATACAAAGGCAAACCCTTCACATATATACAAGATTAGAATTCATCCAGATCAAGGTGAAAGGGGATACGTCCAACCGAAACTCAAACATAGGCCAAAACTAGCTTAGCATAAAGCAAATTTTCCCTATGGAGATAAGAATGCTCATGAAAAATTAATCCTCCCAAGGCACCAGAAACTAGTTTTCACCTAGGGACTTGTCCAAAGTGCCATAATTTTGTGGTTTTCATATTTGGACAACCTATTTTCTCTTTACTTTTTCTTGATTTTTTTGGTTTTTTTTAGGGACTCCATACTCATGCATAGAACCACTTGAGATGTATTGCGTTCATGGGTTCCTTTAGGTCCTCACCATCTGGATGAGAAATTTTATAGGCCCAATGAACCATACTTAGCAACCACAACATATGGTTTTTAACCATTTTGGCACCAACTTTCCTTTCTTTTTCAATTCTTTAGTGGTGTTGAACTAATTTTATTTTAGCACTAAGTCTCCTACCTCAAATTGACAAGGTATGATACACTTGTTATAGCCATGGGACACTCAATTCTGATACACTTTTAAGTGATTGAGTGCATTTAGGCGTCTTTCATCTAGTAGTTCTGAGATCTGTCAATATAGCCTACATGGTAGTCTTAGTCTTTGTCTAGATAGTTTTTGAGAGATATTCTTAGGGAAGGAAGCTCAATTTCCAGGGGGATGATGGCCTCAGTGCCAAAAACTAGGGAGTAGGGTGTTACATCAATAGAATGTGCATGTTAGTGTGAGTTCTCCTATATGTCATCCTCTCATGTTGGAGGGTCATCTCACATGGATTAGGTTTAGGGTTAGGTTTAGGGTTTCATATGTGTCATGCACTAGAGTTACTCAGCACCCTATATGTACCCATTTTCTATTCATTTATGAGCATGCCAAGGACACTCCACTGTCTTTCCTCTATAGATATGCAAGCTTTATTTCTGTTGAGCAAGTTCTTCCATTACCGATCAATTCTTTCTTACAATCCCTGGAGCTATCACAATTCCGTTGGAGTGCAACTACTTGCGTGGTGCCTTGTTTAGATGATTCGATTCTCATAAAATATTTTCATGGTATCAGAGCTGCATGACTTTCTGTCACACCAAAATCTTGAACTTATTGGTGGAGAGGGATCTCATCATGTTAATCAGATGCTATAGCCAACACCCTCCTGCACGATGGAGCCAGGTATACACCCAATCGGCCCAACAGCATTAGGAGGTAGTGACACTGGGAATTTCTCAAGAGGTCACCCATCGCCACACTAATCTAGGGCTAACACACTTAACTACCTGGCTCTTATACCAAACGACTTACCGTCACACCAAAAGTTTGAACTGATGGTGGATAGGGATCTCATCGTGTTAATCAGCTGCTACACCAACAGTGCACCGGTAGGTGTTAGTGTAGGTTATTATTTATCCTTTTATTTATTTATTAGAATAATTATTACACTTGTGTTAGCCCTACACTTTTTGGGTTATCTTGTTTAGGTGTACTAGTTGTGTACTAGTTGTGTGTTAGATTCTCAGTTGTGTGGAGGTAGTCTTACTAGTCTTACGGAGTTAACTTAACTACTAGTATCAGTTAGTGAGAGTTCTTCACCACTAATTTAGGTAAGTAGTTACACTTCCCTCTATCTATATGTATATATTTATTATTGAATAATTCAAGTCATTGTATTGTAATGTATTGAACATTATGGATTATGATGAATTTTCATACAGGGTGTTTTAGCTCTTCTATTTTTCAAATCTAATGTGGTGTGCTATTATCATATGAGATCATGGCTTAGAAAAATCTCCTTATCGTTCCTTTTAATAGGAGTCCGAATGGAAGTTTTATAGGCCCAGAGGGTGGGATGGATCTGCAAGTGCCAATTTTGACCATTTTTACTTACCATATTTTCCATAATCCGAACAAGGGTTTTATTGGAGGCCTCTACTTGTCCATTACCTTGAGGGTAATAGGGAGTATACCACTTTATATTTATCTAAAATCATTGGCATAATGCCTTCACGGTCTTGTTCTTAAAGGATTTACCATTTTCAGTTACAATGGCGGAAGGGATGCCATAACGACATATAAGGTGATTCATGATGAACTTGGAAATTTGTGCACCATTAACATATGTGAGAGGAACAACCTCTACCCATTTAGTAAAATACTCGGTGGCGGTGATGATATGGGTATGACCATCCGAGGAAGTTGGAGTGAGCTTCCCTATGAGATCTAATTCCCATTTTGAAAATGGCCACCGGCGTTGTTATTCAGCTGCAAGGCTTGTGCTGGCACATGAATAATATTTCCATACTTCTGACATAATTCACATTTCTTAACATAGGTGCAACAATTAAATTCCATGGTAGGCCAATAGTAACCTACTCGTAACAATTTCTTAGCAAGCACCATTCCACTCAGTGTGATCCCCACAAACACCTTTGTGTACCTCTTTAATTGCTTGAATTGACTCAACCAAATTAAGACAGCATAGTAAATTCTTGTCATAGCCACGAACGATAGAGGGTTGCCTCCTAGGAGGGTATAACGAGCTATGCATCGGATAAGGTTTCTTTTCTCATAGTGGGAAATGTCTGGGGGAAAGGTACCATCTTGTAGGTAATTATAGATGGGATCATACCAGGGGGAAAAGGACCAACAACTTCACATATCAGACATGATTCTGATAGGTCATATGAAGGTTGTCACAAATTTTCAACAAAGAATGACATATCATGATTTTATGGTGGAATCTGTAGCATGGAACCCATTATCGCTATATCATCTACAAACCTATTTTTTGCTCTTGAGATCTATTCAAAAGTAACATGCAAAAAATACTCCTTTAGAGTCTCAACCAACTTATTGTATGGGATGAGCTTGTCATCCTTGACTTTATACTCATCCTTGACTTGTTTAATGATGAATTGTGAATCCCCAATGACCTTTAGTTATCTGGTGGAAATTTTCAACCTAGAAATGAGGGATTCATACTCTGCTATGTTATTTATACATGGAAATCCAAGGTGAAATGGCCTAATGTATGAAGTCCCTGAAAGGAGTGATAAGCACTACTCCTACTCCTAATTCGTGGAAAGTGAATGACCCATCGAATTTTACCCATGCCACATGAATGATTCTTCAATATACATTAATGATGTGTCAAGAAGATCCAAACACACTAGATCTGTTCCAGGTAAAGGTGCCTCTACTAGTTGATCTGTAAATACTTGTCCCTTTACTGAATTCTGATGTACATACTCAATATCAAACTCACTGAGTAGGATGATCCAATTAGCCATCCTACCAGTAAGTGTTGGCTTTGATAATAGCTATTTTAGAGGGTCAAATTTTGATACAAGATTGGTTTTAGTATTGAATAGATAATGACAGATTTTTTGAAAGGTAAAAACTACATCCAAGCAATATTTTTCAATTTTATGTTAATTGAGCTCATAAGTAATCAAAGAACGACTGAAATAATATATCGCTTTCTCTTTTTAACTAGGATTGTACTGAGTGAGTAGGGCACCAATAGAAAATTGGGTTGTGAATATATACAACAATAGTCTTTTTCTTGGGTTGGTGGCATGAGGACTGGAGGATTTTCCAGATACCGTTTAAGCAAGGCGAAGGCCGACTGTTATTCAGGTCCCCAAAATAAGTCAACATATTTCTTTAGCAAATGAGTGAAAGAATGACACTTGTCTATAAGATGCGATATGAAACAACGAATGGCTTGGATTTTTCCTTGTAAGTTACATAGCTTCTTAAGTTTTTTAGGAGGAGGCATTTCATTAATTTCATTTACCTTAGTAGAATCCACCTCAATCCCTCTTATAGATACAATAAATCCCAATAATTTTCCTGATAATACCCCAAAGACACACTTCTTCGGATTCAACCTGACTTTGTATTCTCTGAGATATTTAAAGATAAGTCTTAAGACCTTAGGATGTTCTTCTCTTGTCTTTGATTTTCCCAGGATATCATCAACATAATCTTCCATGATGTCATTGAGCATGTCATGGAATATCACTGTCATTTCCTGTTGATATGTGGCACCAACATTTTTAAGGCCGAAGGGCATTACTTGGTAGCAGAACATTCCCCAAGGGGTTGTGAAGGTAGTTTTGTGTTGGTCCTCCTCCGCGATCTTGATCTAATTATAGCCAGAAAATCCATCCATTAGAGACAACATTTCATAGCCAATAGTTGAATCAACAATCATGTCAATGTTGGGAAGAGGGAAATCATCCTTCAGACATGCCTTGTTGATATCTCTGAAGTCTGTGTAGATTCTGATTCCTATGGTCTTTTTCTAAACTAGGAATATGTTGGATATCCATTCTGAATAGTCTATAGGTCTGATAAATCTAGCTGCTAAGAGTTTTTCTAGCTCTTATTTAACAAGAAGGGCTACCCATGGATGTATTTTTATAAGTTTCTATTTGATGGGCTTTGAATTTGCGTATACAACAAGGTTGTGCACTACTAAAGATGGATCTAGGCCTAGCATGTCCACATACTACCAATAAAATATGTCTTAGAATTCTCTGAGTGGCATTACAAAAGTATTTTGTTCCTGTGCTGAAAGAAAAGCTCCCAGCTTGACTATCTTGGGTTGTTCGTCTGTGCCAATGTTGACATCGATGGTTTCTTCTACCAACATATTAGATGTATCTTCCATGCATGTAGGATTAGGAGGGAGATTGATATCTTCTTCCAAGGGGTTTTTAATGATATTTTCACCCTGGGTGTGGTCACTTTTTATGTCCTTTGATTTTTCCATTTGTTGTTCCGTTAGCACCTCAAAGAGGATTTCACTATGTGTTTTGGACTTTTATTTTTACCGAGGCTTTTTGGAAGAACTTTTTCCCTCACTTTCATTTATGCTTTGTTGACCACACATCTCATCTTCCTCCCCGAAGTACGCATAGGTTTACAAATTGATGGAGAAACCCTAGTTATGGTCACTGATTGGAATGTTGTCACGAATACCCATGAATTCTGCAATTGTCTCATCATTTTCAAAGAGATCAATTGGTACATGAATTTATTGGTCCCTGTCTATGAGATTGGGACATACAAGGTTTATTTAGGAAGAAAAAGGGGATAAGGTTAAGATGGATGTATCCTGAAAAAGGTTTGTGGAGGCAAGATCTTTATATAGGCTACAACAGGAATCTAAGTCGTTATCCAAATGAGACGAGCTATCCCCATGTTTTGAAGAGGTAGCATGGATTTCCAAGGGTGGAATTCCATGAGGCCTAATACCAAGGCCATGTTTATTTGGTTTGTATTGGGGAATTGGTATAGGATATAATCTTCCCTATCCATTTGTTTCATACATATATCCTTTAAAACCCATGGCATACATCATCCTGTGAGCTTTGGTATATTCTGGAATTTGGTGACATGAATCTTTTGTAGATTCAGGGATCTAGTTTGTAGGTGAATCCAACATTTTCTCATCTGATAAGAGGTCACGAGGAACAAATTTCTCAAAATAACTAGCATAGCTATCCGAGAGACTCTTGAATTGGAAACTTGGTCTACCCCACATTTTTGGTGATAATGAAAGGTTAGAGACCAGAAGGGCCTGTTGGAGGTTATACTCTTCAATTGGGCAATTTGATAGGACTTTCATCTCCCATGTAGAAAAGGTAGAAATAGAAGGAGGATTGCTTTGATCACTAACACTTAGCGTGTCTGGGTCAACACGAGCCTTCAGAGCTTTGGTTTGTAGTGGTACAACTATATCCACGGAAGGAAATTCATACACCACATGAGAAAAACTATGTAATTCTCTACAATGCACAAACGGTTCTAGATCTCCTGGAATAGTTATTGTTTTCCCGATATGATATAACTTTATGCACTCATGAAATGTTGAGGGTACAATATACATGGCATGTATCCATGGGCATCCTAGGAGAATATTGTAGGGAAGACCAAGTTGAGGACATGGAACATAGTGTCGTGATATGTCAGCCCTACTTCCATAGGCAATATTATTATACCGGTTGATTTGCATTCTCCATTTTCATATGTTGTGATTGTGATGATGTGATAATCTAAGTCTACCTCTGTTCATCCTAGTTTTCTAACCAAATTTAAGGTGAAAATGCTCAAACCAAACCTGTTGTCCACAAACACTCTCTTTATCTTTCTTTGAGTAACAAATGCCTCTAGGTATAGGGGTAGGTTATGAGTTAATTTATCATGTGGAATTTCACTTTGGTTTAAGGAAATGTGCTCCATAGGAGCAAGGTTTGCAACCACCGCTTGGAGGTGCAAAGGATCGATATCGGTTGACACTCCTAACCCTTGAAGTTTTTTGTAGAGGTTTTCTTTATGAATGTTCGATATCTTAAGAAGATATAAGATCAAAATATTAGCATTGGTTTTCTCAACTTGTTTTAAAAGGTCCTACTGACTAACCTGAGGGGTAGGCAGAGGAGGTTTCAAAATCATGAGACAAGTGTGTTGCGTTACCACAACACAATCTCTACTCTTGATTCTTATGGCATTCACATGCTCATTAGAAGAATGAATATAGCCAATAATTAAATCAAATGGGTTACTAGTTTGACCATAAATGTAATTAGTGGCACTATAATCATTGGTATACTGACCTTGATCTATATTTTTCATTTCCTATTTTTTATGTTTAGGGAATGATTCTTTGAATATTCCCATCTTTTGATTGGGTGTTTGATGAGGCTTAGATTAATCGACTTCAATTTTTTTGCTTTCAATAAGGTCTTGGAAAAAGTGTCTTAGCTTGAGGATCTTTTCCATTTTGTGTCCCCTGACACAATGATACTCACAATATTCATGTTCTTTATATCATGACGGTTTAGGTACATCATCCACATATGGTACTATTGTGGGGTACTGGACCATGTTCATTACATCCAACTATTTCAAGATCGTGGACAAGGAGTATGTGAGATGATTGAATACCCGACATTTTATGGTAGGTTGAATCGGTCCTTTAATGAGTTTGAAATTAGGACCAATTTTTACTGCATAAATACATTTAGAATCTGTGATATCATCTCCTATGACATTTTTTTCTTGTTGAATAATTTTGGTTTGTCTATAGCTTTGTATGTTTGATTATCTTTGGACAAGGTTTTTAATGTCCCTTTTGCGGTCAAAGCTTTCTTGATTTGGGTACCCTTTTCTATAACTTCTTCAAATTTATTGACACAGTGCATTTGTAAATGAAACACAATGTCTAGGTTTAAATTGGGTATGAATATGCTTACTAATTCATTTTCTGGGATTGAACAAGGGAAGCAGCTAGCTAGCCCCCGCCATCTTTGCAAGAAACTAGTAAAAGTTTCATTAGGTCTTTGCTTCACGCTACATAAATCTAACATAGTGATGTCACTTTCAAAATTGAATGAGAAATGATGTACTATATTTTATAACTTAAGGCATGTAAAGACAGACCCTGAGGAATGCGAGAAACTGCTCCAAATCTTGACTCCAAAACTACACCGAAAGATGTGTATGAGGTAATTGTCATGCTATAAGCCACTTCTTAGGCATGCCATGTAGAATTCCTTGATGTGATCACATGGTTCACCCTTCCCTTTGTACTTTATCAAACTTGGGGAAATCAAAATTCTTAGGGAAAATGTACACAACATAGCCTTGTCAAAGGGATAAGGACATATTTCTTTAAATTGATACTTTTTTTCTATGTCCCACATTACTTTCTTGAAGGCTTGTAAGTATACTCTTCATGGATTACAACTCTTGTGTGAGGAGTTTCTCTTTGGTAGGTGAAGCTGGCATGTACACCCTGTTAGATTTTGACACTTCTCCCTCTTTTTCCTTAGTGTGAATCTCACTATGTTTAGCCTTAGGTTCTTCTTGATGCACATGTTTATATGTGTCCTTTTGCACATGGGAAGCTGAACTAGCTAATTGTTTGCTAAGGGTTTGTATATGTTGTTGCCTAGTGACTTCGTAATATTTAGGTCCTTCTTTATTTTCATGCATAGGAGGTGGTTATTTGCACTTACATTCTGTCCTAACTTTATGAGGTATATTAAGAGGTGGTAATTCATAACCACTCATGTGTTTGGGTACCTTAGTTTTTGCATTGTAATTTTGGCAACCTGAAGTAGAAGCATGTCCTTGGTTTATGGGGTCATCCATGCCAGTAAGAGGATGTTATTCTTCTTCTTCTTTGTAGGTGATATAGGTAGGTTGAATAAATTCATATTTAGGTGTCATCTTGGCACCTAACTCTACCACTCTTGTGAGTACTCTTTCCTTATTGAGGAAAAGGAACTTGTCTAAGTGTGTGGGATCAAACTCAAAGCCATCCCGAGGTGAATATTCTTCATCACCACTATGATCAATTAAGTCATCTATGTCTTTTACCATAGAAAAGAGGGGTCCTAAATCACGACCAATGAAAGGATTAGACCCCAATCTCTTAGATGCCATCCTTGTGATAGGGGGCATACTAAGGTGTCTAGAAAGGTTTTTGTTGAATGTGATCAATGATATGATAAAACATAGGCCACAACCTATAACGTAACTATCATAAAATTTTGCTAAAGAATGCTTGACAATTGGTTAAAGAATGCCGAGTGAAAAGAATAAAGAATCCAAGGATCTAACAAGGATTTCCCTAGAAAAATATATCAATACGATGAACAAACACAAGGCACAATCATGCAAGTTTGGTAAACCAATCCAACCTAAAGGAAACTAATCATGCAAAATGCACTATCAAATGGTAGGTTAAACACAAATAGTGACAACACGATATCACTGCTTAGGTCAAGTTTTATATAAACAAGGCCTAAGTACTAAGAAGGTGATGACACAATCCCCCAAAAAGGTATACTAAAACAAGTTTCTAGAAACAAACAAAGTACGAGTTATGAAAAAGGAGGCTACCCATACAAGCAGCGCAACAACACTATTTTGATACATAAATCAAGCTTCATAGACAAAGGGAATATTTTTAGTATCAAAATGATGTCACCGTAATGCTAACAATATAACGACATTTTCCAAGACCCAAGATAATTTTGGGATCAAAAACTAAGTCAATTATATCAAGAATTTTATATTTATGCATGTAGCATAATCAAAAACTAAGTCAAGTATATCAATAATTTTATATTTATGCATGTAGCGTAACAATACAAATTTGAAACTTAAATCAAGTTTCGAAAGGAAAACAAGATGTATGTATCCAATTTGTAGTGATAAGATGTGTGCAAACATAAAAAATTACATGAAGCATTTAATGAGATTACCTAACTACAATGATAATGTGTCTCAATTAAGATTACCTAACTACAATGATAATGTGTCTCAATTTGGGTTTGAGACAAAGGGCCTACTATAACATGAAGACGTACCATTCATACTTTCAAAACTTGCATTTTAACATTGCGACCTAGTCATACAAGTAGACTACAAAAGTGGTGGACACAATTATTTCTAGCGGTATCCACGCATGTCATTTTCTTTTGTCCCAAAATGTGGTGGAATAAGAATTATTTCTAAAGCGAGTAGATCCAATGGGGGTGAAAAATACGTTGGCGTTACTTTGGAAAAGGTTTGTCTTGTCTTAAGACATGTGGAAAAGCTAATACAAAGTAATACTTCGGAGTAGATCAATGGGGTGATGAAAAATACTTGGCATTAGTTGCCTCAACTTCAATTGGAGTCACAAAGGTTTGTCTTGTCTTATGAGATTGGTTTGCCAAGCTAAAACGCAAGACTAATACCTTGTAGTATCTTCATGATTTAAAATTACTAGGCCTTCAACTTCAATGGAGTCACATAAATATCTATGTCATTGCTCAGTTTGCACTAGGAATTCGTGGGTTCAGATGACTTTAACTCTTGGAGTATCTCACAAGTGTGTACTTTACCCCCGTCAGGTACAATGAGCAATAAATACATTCCCATTTCTTCCATTTTCACTAGGGTCACGTCTTGCAGATAATTTTAACTCTTAGGTTCCTATCAGCAAGTGTGTAGTAATCAAGTAGGTAAGTAAGGTACTGCTTCCCATTTTAAGGCTTATACACAAAGGGATCTTCTCTTAGTTCAAAGTGGACTATCTTTAGAGGTTAACCTAGCAACTTGCATCCCTCTAGTGTGTTGATTGATGAATGGCCTTATACCAAAGTGGATCTTCTATCTATTAGTCAAAGAATGGACAATTTTTACAGATCCGTAGCTCTTAGCACACTATTGGAAACCTTGCAACAACCATGTTAGTGTGTTGATTAGATCCTGAATGTTTCGCAAGCGTGTGTCTTGGTTATCTTTCATAGTGTAAAGATTAAATGAGGTTTTTCAAACAATCACTGTTGGAAACCTACTATACAACCATGTAGGATAAACCAGGACAACATTTTGTTCTAGATTCTCGAGATTCGTTTCACAAGCGTGTTCATGAGAAGAGAATACGCAATGATTAGAATCCTTTTCAACTATCATAACAATATGAAAATAGGATAAAACTTTGTAGCCTGAAGTGCATCAAGCAATATATTTTTAACCAAGTTTTTCTTTCCTGGGACCAAGATGCATTTTAGAAGAGAATATGTTTCGAATGAGCAATCCTACGATAGCTTGTGAAATGGAATCATTTCTGTATTCCTAAGATCACGCTATAAGGTACGAGGGATATTTTTAACCAAGTACGTGATTTCCTATTCCTTTAAGATTTTAAATGAAAAGTTTTCGACAAAGCATGACAAAGCTTTATCCTAAAGAAGTTACCGATCATGAAAAATATGATCTTAAGTATGCACCTGTAAGGTGTGAGGGAATTAGCCTTAACGAAATCCTACAAGATATTAGAAATGATTCAACATGTAAATACATGCAAAAACTTTGAAAATGGAACCAAGTTATCATAAAAATATGATCTTGTATGCCCTGCAAATCAATAATTGCCCTAGCCTTAATAGCATCCTACAAGCATGCCTTTGTTAGAAATATGCCTGCACACCCCTGGAAATAATGAACACAACTTTGAAAATGGAACCAAGTTTTACTAGATCATGCCTACATGCCCCCAATAGCATATGTCATGCAACCAGTGTTAGTACCGTAAGTGCACCCCTGGCAACATATGTAGAACACAGAGCATCGGGAAATGCACACCCCTTAGATGTGCAGTGTGCACACCCCTAGAAGAAAACCATAGAGATCAAAATAAATAGTATAGCGCCCCTGAGTGGCAACAGTGAAGTGTATGCACACTCCCTAGAGTGTATACATATGCACACCCCTTAGAGAATATACACACCCCTAGAAGCCAAAAAACAAATTATGGGGAAATAAATAGTGTGGCGTATGTGTGGCCAGTGATAGTGTAGCATGCATGCACTCCCCTAGCAGTGTACACGTTGCACCCTATAGCCATCATATGCACACAAATTATGGGAAAGCATAGTGGTGGCGTACACCCCTCGGCCTGCCAAAAAACAAATATAATAAAGCGTATGCACTCCCCTAGCAGCACATATGTACCCCATAGATCATATGCACACCCCTTCCTGTAGATCACTAAAATGTAGGATTTCTTGCAAAAATTTGTAAAAATCTCAAAAAAAAATCTATTTAATCCAAATCCGGCAGCATTTTACCTCCTTTGATCCTGCAAAGAGCATAAAACCTAAGAAATTCTAACTAAACTAGTTAAGAAAGCCTATTCTTAAAAAAAATGTAAAAGAGGGTTAATTTTAAACAAATCTTGAAATTGATGGAAAAGAATCCCACTATGCGTATGAAATGTATGCATGAAAGACTAACTATGTCATAAGAATTGAAATTAACACCTAGTAGCCTCAAGACATGATTAGATAAAATAAAAACATCAAGATAAGATCTTATAAAACTAACTTCTAAGTGCATGCAACATGAATGAAACAAACTAACAAGTTAATTCATTTTACTCTTTAGATTGTTAATCTACATGTGAACCTATTTAGATCCTAAAGAAATCAAAGTGGTTTTTTGTTTTTCTTCAAGGTGGTGAAAGGATCTCTCTAAACAATGGCTACAAGGCCATGTTAGATATTCCTCTATTAACAAAACATGAAGAATGGATTCAAGGTGAGCAAGTTATTCCAAAAATGGAAGTAAGGCTCAAGATTAGATGTTTATAGCTTTGGCTAGTAAAAATGAGGTGTAAACTTAGAAGAGGTGCACTAGGCTTATATTTATAGATTTCTATTTGGGAAATTTTAGACTCCTGGTGCATGTATGACAAAAGGTGAGCCCAAAAATAGACTTTTACAAGTCAATATACTTTTTTATTAGATTAGGAGAAAATTAATCTTTTAGGATTAATTAAGGATCCTAAGTAGCCTTAAGAAGCTTTCTGAAAATATCTGGAAGGGATTTTGATAGATTTTGGAAGTTCTAGAAGAGGGATTTAGCCAATAAGAAGGTTTATTGGTTAAATGAAATATTATAGGCTTGATTAACATATAATTAGTTAATTAAGAGGATTATCACTAATCAAAAAAATTTGTTAATTGGCATCATGAGTGAATTATAAGCATAGTTAGATAATGAAGTGTCGTTATTTGCACATAGCGAGAGGAAGTGAAGATAGTTAGTGAATTTTAAGCATTAAAATGCATAAGCATATTTTAGGTGTCTATAGAAATAATAAGGATAGATTCCCTAATAAATTAGTGCATGTCATGTTGCTAGATTGTGAGGTCTATCACTTGGATCAAGATTCGAGTATGTGCTCTTTGTTACAGCACGCGATCCAGAAGAACATGTCATGTTATTGTAAGATTTGTAAGTCTCACACTCATAATACAAAGAATTGTATATTGATTGATCATATTCATGAAGCTATTGAGACTGGTGTGTGTCAGAATAGTGTTGTGAATAATTTAAAAAAATAGGAAGGACAACATCATGAAGGGTGTTCTGATGGAGGTGGTAAAGGTAGAGGTTACCATGGAGGATACAGAGGTCGTGGTTGTAGTAGTGGAAGAGGTGATTTCCCATGAGGAAATTGTTTTATATGTAGATCCCCTAATTATTATAGGTGTGGATGCCCTCATAATATAGTCTACTCATGGTACGGGAAGCAACATAAGTTTGAATAATGTCCTAAGTTATATGCACACATGAGTAAGAACTATAAGAATAATGATAAAGGTGTGGGGATGATTAAAGTACAATGCATCATAGAGGACCAATGGATACCTAATATTTTTCCTGATCCTGAGATATTGTTTGTGTTAGCCACTACATTCACTGCGTTACGCGTGCTCATGAGATCCCGAAGCATAAAACCTATTATTACAAAGTAAGAGGTGATAAATGCGAAATATCTAGATCCTTCCCATTAGAAGGAATTTTATCAAGAGACTATGGATATCATGAGAAAATTACAGGGTGAGATACAATGCTTGAAGGAGCAGTCATAGAAGATGAAGTAGGAAAAGGTAGTTGAGCTTCCTCATTAAGATGTTGATGACTTGAAGGAGGTTTGTAAGATGTTGCACCATGAGAATATCATTCCTTTGTTAGGGGAATGGTTGAGGGATAATATACCACACGTTGGATCTAAGCGTGAGAGACAGATATTACATGTGAAATTACATCCTCACAATCTTAATTATGATAAAGAGATTACTTTAAATGCAGTTGTTGATGGTGGTTGTTGAGTAACATACTGATTGATACAGGTGCAAAAGTAAATATACTCACTTTGGATGTGTGGAATTAAATGGGGACAGAATCATTACAACCCTCTTCGAATGTGTTGTATATGGTTAATATGACTAGAGACATGCCCATTGGAATATTAAAGGATTCCACTATTACTATATAAGGGTCCAAGTTCACTAGGGACTTTGAGGTCTTGGTGCTTGTCAAAGTAGATAGTTTTCCAGCATTTCTTGGGCACCTTTGATGTTACAAAAATAATGTTGATATGTGCTTTAATAAAGGTTATATCATTTTTTAGAACAACGAAGAGAACATCATTATTATTTTGACAAATGGGAAGGCTACACCATATGTATAACCCTTAAGTGAAGAGGATATGAACATGATATATACGCACATGGTTAGGGATCCTAAAGTACTTGAATCTTCTAAGGAAGGTGTTATACAGTGCGATGATGCTCATTCTATGAGTGATATAACTAGTGTTTCCTATTACAACTAGGCACATGGAACGTATGAAATGGTCAAGCAATAGAGATCAAGAATATGGTTACTCATGTGATTAGGTCACACATTGTTCAAAATTTGATTCATAATCAGGTACCTTGGTACACTGGTGAACGAAACCCTAATGTATTTATGTGTGCCATAGAATCCTAGTAGAAGGATGAGGGTGATAGAAGAAATATGCTATTTTATACCTTGTGCAGGACTATTGTGCGTTGGTGGAATACACATAGAGATAACCTTTTGGAGTGGCGAGAGGTGAGAATCACCTTCTTTACTAGGTTTCTTATTAGCAAGGTACCTTCACAAATATGTAAATTCCATGGGAAGGATTATACTTCGCATCACGTTCAGAAGTGTGAAATAATCTGGATGGAGGGGAAGGAGGCCTTTCTACCATCACTCTGGGTACATAAGTTCTACAAAACCCTAAATAGTTGTGCTTGTGCATGGTATGTTCATACAAATTTAACCATGGCAACAGTTAATTAGCAAGAGATGATTTCAAGTATGATTCAAACCTTTGACTATTTTTCTACTAAACCTCTGGTGAATAAAGCATTACAGATTATGAAGGACCTTACTTTGGGAGATAGTGAAAAGGATGAAGAACTCCTACTATACATGTTTGGAGAGTTAGATTTGAAGGCATGCTTTGAAGAAGAAGAGACAGATGAGGAGGATCTTGGGCGCGCCTAGGTAGAAAGAGAGAAGGGTAAGTTGGTTTACATGATTAATGATGAAGAAGTAGATAATCTAGATGTTGATCATACTAAAGGTACACGCGAGGTATTAGATATTTCTAATGATAAGGTTAGTGCTTATCAAGAGCCTATGAAAATGAAGAAGGTCAACATTAGGAAAAATGTATAACCTAAAGAGGCTATTATTGATTACTATTAGTCTAAACAAGAGGTGGCTAAGATTATTTAACTACTATGCAACTTTCGATACTTATTTCTATGAGGTTATCATGAGTTGAAGGGAGTACATCACTCTTTGGGTGAGATGAGGATCAAGTTAAAGGAAGGTGTGCACCTGGTTAGAAAGAGGCCTTACAAGATGAATCCTAATATGCGCATCAAAGTTAAGAAAGAGATTGATAAGATGTTGAAATCTAAAATCATTGAGACCATTGAGGAGTCAAAGTGGGTTAGCCCCATGGTGATAAGTATAAATAAAGATGGTAAGATAAGGATCTGTGTGGATTACAGGGAGATGAATGTTTTTTATGTTAAAGATCCTTTTACCACACCTTTTACTGAGGATATTTTAGAATTTGTTGCAGGATGCGAGATTTACTCTTTCACTGATGGATTCTTTGGTTATCATCAGGTGTGGATTGTGAAAGAAGACCAAGAAAAGACAACTTTCACCACTGAGTGGGGAAGTTTTACATATACAGTTATTCCCTTTGGGTTGAAGAATGCACCTACAGTCTTTTCGTGCATTGTTGTGTAAGCATTTGAGGAATTTCTAGACAATGTTTTACAGGTTTACTTGGATGATTGGACTGTATATGGGCTGGTAAAATATCACTATGACAATTTGAGATTGATTTTTGAGAGGTGCCATAAATTGAGCATCTCTCTTAATATTAAGAAGTGTATCTTTGCTACACCCTTTGGAACTTTTTTAGGACACATTATATGCAAAGAAGGCTTGTTGGTAGATCCTGCTAAAATTGCAGTTATCTTGGGTTTGTAGGAGCCTACCAATTAGAGTGAAGTGCATGGGTTCTTAGGACATACATGTTACTACAATAAGTTCATTAAGGGATATGCTAAGATTTTTGTGCCCCTAGAATAATTATTGAAAAGTAAAGAAAATTTCCATTAGAATGAGGTGCAATAACCAACATTCGAGACATTGAAGGAAAGACTTACTTATGTGCCCATTATGTGCTTTCCTTCTTGGGATAAAACATTTCATGTACATGTTGATGCCTCTAGCATAGCCATTAACACCGTGTTATCATACCCTGGTCAAGGTATTGTTGATCATCCTATCTATTTTGTGAGTAGGAATTTGACCCCATATAAGAAGAATTATACAACTACAGAGGGTGAAGTTTTGTCCATGATTTATGTGTTCCACAAGTTTCAACAATACTTGTTGAAAACACCCTTTATACTCTTCATAGATCATATGATGCTTAAGTATTTAGTGAACAAACATGTTTTACAAGGGTGCATTTGTAGGTGGATACTAATCTTTCAAGAGTTTTAATTTACAGTTGTTTTCAAACCATGAAAAGTAACTCAGGGCCTAATCATTTGTCAAGGATCAATTCTTGCAATGATGTGTAGAGCATTAAAGACACAATGTCAGATGCACAACTCTTTAGATTGAATCGCACTCCCACCAAGTTAGAAGATATTGCAATCTTTTTGCACACTAGATAGGCACCTGAGGGAATGGAGATGTTAGAGAATAACAACTTATCATACGAGCTTCACCTTACATGTTGCTTAGTGTATATTTATACATGTTACGTCGTGATGATATTTTGCGCTTGTGTGTGCTTGGACATGAGCACAAAGCTATAATGGAGGAAGCTCATGGGGGAATTGTAGGAGGACATTATGCGAGAAATGTTACCGCGTGCAATATTTTGTTAGTTGGTTTGGGTGGAAGACACTATATAAGTATTATAAATATATGTTAGGGTGTGTGATCATTTTCAGCACCTTGTAAATCATGGGCATAGAGATGAAATGCCATTGAGGCCTATTTTAAGTGTGGAACCTTTTTAAAAATGGAAAATTGATTTTTTGGGCCCTATTTCCCCACTGGCGCACAAGACTGGATCACGCTACATTATTACATGTACAGATTATCTAACCAAGTGGGTAGAAATAACACCTACAAAGGATTGCATGGTAGCTACAGCAGCAAGGTTCTTATGGGAGAATATTATTAGAGATATGGATGTCTGTTGAGCTTGAAAGTGGTAGGGGAACACACTTTTTGAATGAGACTATCAGATTATTATTCGTAGAGTTTATGGTGGCGCATCACAAGAAAACCCCCTATTCTCCATAGGCCAATGGGACTACTGAGGCTTTCAACAAAATATTGGGACATACATTAACAAATATTTTTTATTTTGGAAGGAAAGACTGGGATGAAAAAGTCTCTATTGTACTTTGGGCATATAGGAAAACTTGCAAACGATTAAAAATATCCACACCTTTTTAGTTGGTATTTGGCGTAGAGGTTGTTTTTCTGGTAAAATTTATGGTACCCTCCATGTGTATTACGCGTGTAGGAGCATTGGATGATGAACAAGCACTTGAAGAGTGTATATATAAACTAATGAAGTTTGATGAGAGGCATGCCATCACACGTTAGAGCTTGAAGATAAAGAAGGCCAGGTAGAAGGAATGACACGATAGGCATATTAGGAATAAGCAGTTTGAGGTTAGACATATGGTTCTTCTTTATGTCTCCAAGTTTGTGTGCCACCCTGAAAAATTGAAGGTTCATTGGTTGGAACCGTATGTGGTGACATATATACTTGATTCAGGTACTTTTTAGTTATAGGCATTAGATGGAACATGGTTTCTTAGTTATTTTAACGGGAGTAGGTTGAATCCCTACTATAAATAAGTCTTCTTGGTTTTTTTAATAAAGCAGTAGTGTCATTTAGATTAGGTTTCCCTTTAATACATTTCCTTACATTATCGCTATGTTTTGTCAATTTAATTTAGTGTTTTTTTCTAATAAGCATGCTTGCACTCCAGTAGCTGATTACTATCTAGTGCATTCATGCACAAAGGACTGTGCATACTTTTAGAGTCGTGTGGATCAAATACATGATGAATGGGCCAAGTTGGCAATAGATTGAATGTCCTCTGGAAGATGGGTATGCATAGGAGAAATATGGTGCAGGTGCTTGAAGTAAAGGTGCATATCAAGAAAACAATTTCTCATAGATGAATACCATGCTTAGATGGATGGATGCATAGTGTAACGCAAGGCAGGTTGTAGCATGGGAAACTACTTGGTATTAGGCACATAGGTTTGGTACTTTGGCGCATGAAGGAGTGATAGAGGAGGTATGTGGCCAAGAAGTAGTGGGCGCGCCAAAAGGTTACAAGTGGGGCGTGGAAAAGTTATTTTCAAAGCGCAGAAACATGAACAAAAATCCATTTAATGCTGAGTATGGTGGTAGATTGGGAGCAATAAATGTGGGCTAGCAATATCATTTTTACCTTTCATTGTGAAGTGAAGTGATCAAGTGAGCTGAAGAGCAAGTTGGTTACGAGTGCATGAAAGAGCTATTAGAGACATCAAATTAGAGATATTTTTGTACGGCATTATTGGGAGCTCCATCAGAGAGGGTGTTTGAGTGAAGAAAAGGCATGTGGGGAGAAAATTTGTGAGTTAGGGTTTGAGGAGAAGCTAGGGAACATGAGTTTGAAGATGTAGAGCTCAAATCTAGTGTAAGAACACATTTTTTATTACTGCAATGGCACCTAAACGAGCACCTGGAGCAACCACAAGGGGCAAGAAGCAAAAAGAAGTGTAATAAGAGATGGAGGATACCCTTGAAAGTAGATTTTCAGAAATGCAGTATCCAGAAGGTGTCATAATGGGATTGGATTTGGATTCGCATATTAGGCAAAGAAAATGAAGTGACTACAATCATCATACTAAGGATAAAAGGGATGAAATAGAAAAATAGTTGCTAGTCAAAACTGATTTGCGGATGGAAAACAACATGGCCATCTACGATGATGCAGGTCATAAGAAGCTGGAGAGTGTTGGAGTCATGTAGCTATATAAGATGCCATAATTTGGGAAACCTAATAAATTGTATCAATGGTTGATGTCCCATGTGCATGAGGACTTATATTTTATAGGGTGATGAATGTGACTTACCGCACCCTTGATTGGTCAGTTTACAGGGTTGAGAAGCTCAAGCGCTAAGATTAGTAGTGACCTCACTGATGATGAGGGCTTATAGGCTACAAGGATTTCAATGGCTTATGAAATGGGAGGGTACGAATGGATATTGTTGAGTTAGAAAAGTACCCTATTATTCAAGATGCCACGCACCTCCTCACCAAATTGAATAACCAAGAGCATTGGAGCTAGGTAAATAGAAGATGGCTCCATATTGCTAAAAAATGACAGAGTGAGCGGTATACAACTTGTCTTCTTTCATTGCTAAGACTATTATTGAAGATTCACACCATGGAGACAAGATAAGTTTTGGTGTTATTTTATTGTCTCTTGTGTTTTTGGAAATTGGGGTGTTCAATGGGCCAAAGAAGAATATTTGGCAGTTCCCTAAAGAGAAAATTTCCCTTGTTGACATGTTTTCAAAATACACATGTGATAGATCTGTGAGTGCATCTTACAAGAAAAGGATGGAACTCTGATATAATCACTTGTGTAAATCCTTTGAAAATGAGTGGAGAGTACCAAAGAACCTTCCTTCGGTATTAAATAAGCATGCCCAGTTCGTTGTATATCAACATTTTTTCATAGGAAAATTTGGAATGAAGGATGGAAATTGGAGCCCTTGGTGCAAACTCTTATATGCCTTCACCATGCATTACTTCCAGGCCTTAGTGCACAGGTTTTCAAACACGTGCATATTGGTTTTTGATGTAGATAAGGTAGATTATGGTTATCATATGTTGTGGAAGACATATATACCCTAGTACATCCTCTTACATAGAAAATATGATCTCGGATTATATAAGTATTAATTCAATGAGTTTTCCAGTTAGGAAACTTGGAATGGATAAGGTATACATCTACCTTAAGCCCAAATTGGAAAAATAAAGATACATTGAAAAGGAGTTCAGGCTTCCTGAATTTCCCAAAGGAAAGCATACGGTGGGAACATTGTAGGATGAAGAGCCTAGCCCACCCCAAATAGATGAAGGAGTAGGAGGAACTAAAGGAAGATAGCACAAGATTGGACCATGGCTTGTGGAGGTAGCCTATAGTTATAGTAAATATAACACACAAGGAAAATCCTCCCATGTAGAAGGAAGATGGAGTAGCATAGGAAATATGCACTGAGGAGCAACAATTCAGGAGGGTGATGAGAAGAACAAATACCCCAAGCACAAGTGCGAGTGTAGGCCCTTCCTAACCTAAGAAGCCTAAGGCCTCTCACACCAATCTTGTATAAGAGAAGAATAAATTATAGAATTATATACCAAGATAGGGTGAGGAGGAGGAGTTATATGGGATTGTGCACACAGAAATAGAACCACCTATTATTGAGCTGGATGTAGAAGAGCTTTGGGAGGAAGAGGTAAAATATGATACAGAAATCTTCGAGGAGTGCTAAGATGTAGGTGGAGATGAAGAGAAATATAAGGGTGGACCTTCTAGTGATCCCACAAATGAACAAATAGGCACTACAGGGGAAGACTTGACTTTGTATGAAGGGGTACACATACCTAAGGTTATGCGCTCAAGGAGAGATAATGGGGGTATGTATAAAAATCCTATAGCCAAGTACATAAATGATCCCAAAAATATCATTCGTGTCAACTTTCAAAGAATTTTGGATTCTCAAGAGATTTATGGATGGGAATTGATGGACCTTGAAGTGGTTAACTTGTGCACCAGAAAGTAACTCTCTCTTGGAGTATACAAACTCATATTGATGAGCCTAAGTTTGATGTAAAATAGGATGCATGAGTTAAGAGGAAAATGAATAATAAATACCAAGCTACGCACTGGATCATTGGGCCCACATATTTTACTGATGAGTAGGTGAGTAATGCATTAAACAAAATGAAAACATAGGTAGCACGTAGAAATATAGATAAATCGTTCATTCTAATAATGTTGTTGGAGGAAAATAAAATCCTAAAAGAACAAGTGGAATGGTTGTATGAGGGGAAAAAGAATGATAAAGAGAAACATAAGAAAATTATTGATTTTGTGGTGGATTTGGGGAAGGATATTATTGATGCACATCTAATGTTGATGAACAAACCAAACAGACCTATCAGTCCTCTCTACACTTCTTGCAGGATTGTGTCCATCTCTTGATTAAGAAGCAGTTGGGCATGCCACAAGAGACCATGGATACAGTTTCACAAAAAGAGAAAGATATTACAGCACATAAGGAAATAACCAAGGATACAATAGTGTGTTGAATAGTTGGGTATGAATCTCTACTCCAAACACTGAAGGATGAAATGAAGAAGGATGACTCGGTGTTGAATTTATGTGCAAACCCAGAGCTGATTATTAAGACAAGGACTTTGGTTAAGGAGAATGAATTCCTTACTACAAAGAAGAATAAAACTCTTGGGCACGAGGAGAGGCTGACGTTGATATCAGAAAATTGTGATGTGCTCACAGCAGTTTGTGACCCTCATAAGGAGAAGATATAGGAAATTGGGAAACTTATAGCCTAACATATGTATGTAATGGATGGGATGGTTTCTAGTTTAGCAAACGTCCTTAGGGTGATACAGAATGAGGGAGAAAATATGACCTTGGCTGAGATGGATGGAGTACTTGTAGACATCCCTGAAAAGAAAAAGAAGGTGCTTAGTGACTGGAATGAGTTAGAGGTAGAAATCAAGAATGAATACCCTGATTTGCTTCTGTGTTTAGAGGAATAGAGAACCCAGACTCTTTTTGCTATATTTTCATTCATTGTGTACAATCATTATTTTATTACTTATTCTTTATTATTGGAGATATAAGGCATGATTACCCATTTCTGGGGGTGGCAATGAAGCTAGTGTGGGGTAATGTTGACTGGAAAAAATATTTCCTAAGTATTAGAGGCATGTAAGGATAGGGTGCGCAGGAAGCAAGAGCATAAGTGCACATGGAAGGTCAATGAAAGAAGAGCACGCCGGGAAAGTAAAATTTTGGGACTTATTTGTCCTTCATACATGGGCTAAGAATAGGATTGAGTGCAAAGCGCACCTTAGATAGAGATAGCTTGGAGGTTACGCAAAGCTATTTTGGGAACAAGAGGAAGCTAAAAATTCATGTAGAGTTCAAGCTAATAATAGGATTAGATCTCGAGTTAATTATAGGTAATCTATTATTAGGCAAAGCTTGCATGCTTCCTTAGTGATTTTGTAGTGGTGCATGGCTATTTTGAGCATGCAGACTATTTTGAGAGTGCATGAGTAGTGAAGTGCAAGTCCCCACTACTTATATATATGTATTGATTTTCATGGTTTAGAGACACACTGGATTGTTACAGAATTATGCTATTGGTATGATTTTTCACGTATGAATTTGTGATGGTAACTATGATGTATCCAGCTATGGTTTTTTTATAACTCAATATAATGGATCACTATGGATGGATATTGGTTATTGTATGATAAATCTGATCTTGATCCTTATTTGATTCATTATGTACTATGGTTGTGATATGATTCTTGTTATGCTTTTCCTTTAATTACTTGTTATGGATATGGAATACTTGTATGATCATGCTAACATTTTGATAAAGGTTGTATAAAAAGAGGGACTTGGTACCTTTGCACACTTTAGGTGAGCACTCAAATTTGTCTTAGTGATGGGCCAGCATGTATAGGGTTTTACCAAGAAAAATAGACTACATTAGCATAATAATATTTAAATAAATGGTCCATTGATTTGTAGGGCCTATTAACCCACAAGGGTAGTACATACGGGCATAGTATATCATCACTTCCATAGACTATTTGACCCAATGGATGGAATTTATATCGATGAGGGACTGCATTATAGAAACTCCCACATAATTTTCATGGGATAATATCATTACCAATTTTAGATTTCCATTAAGCTTAATAAGTGATTGTGGAACTCACTTTCTTGCAAATACATTAAGGATTTTACTAGAGGATTTAATGATTCCACATCAAAATAAAAATCCATACCACCCACAAGTGAACAAGGCAATAGAATATTTCAACAAAATTTGAGGGATAACTTTAACAAAGATTTGTAATGTAGACCACACAAACTAGGATGATCAAGTTTTTACGGTGGTATGGGCCTATCGCACAACATATAAATGAATAAACAAGTACAGACCATTCTAGTTAGTATATGTTAGTGAGGGGATGTTCTCAATGGATTTTTTAGCTCCCACTTTATGGATCACCCTTGTAAATAATCTTGATTAAAGGTAATTAGTGAATTAAAGGCTAATTGATATTTTGTATTTTGATGAGAAGATGTTATTGGCTTGGTGGAGTAAATAATTTAATAAGGGTAGGAAAAATACATAACACGATAAACACATAAAGAAAAACTCCTGTAAGAAGGAGACAAGATGATTTTATTTGACTCCATATATGTATAACATCCAAGGAAAGTTGTGGATATAGTGGATGGATTCATTCATCATTCATCACACATTAGGAATAGGAGCCTGCAAGCATCAAATATTGGGTAGATAAATGTTTTTTTGTGAATTTCAACAAGTTTAATCTTAAGCCTTATCTTGAGTATCCATAGAAACATGGAGCCAAAATAAAGCTAGTAGTCAATAAATGCTTTTCTATATGATTTATTTCTTAAAGTTTTACATAAATAAGTGAGATAATACTGTAATATTTTTTGTGTATGAAAATGTCAATATTCTACAGATAAATTATTTCTAAGCATGAGGACGTGGCACCTTTTTTTTGTGAGGAAGGAGATGAAGAGGAAAACAATTGCAAGAGTAGCATGTTGTGTAGAACGAGAAACCTTGACGAGAAAGAGGAAATTTTCACATGGTTTTACAGATGACATTTTTTGTAAAGCATGTTTAATTTTTTTGAGTCATTAATGAGTCATTGGGTGGATGGGAAAAATACAAAACAAAGCATTGAAACAGATGACGTAGAGGGTGAGTAAGTAACTTTTTCATGCATGTTGATTGTAAAAAATATTACTTGTGGCCCATAGAATAGGTGTCAGAATAAATTCTATTGATTTTATTTAAGTAATTTGAGGTGAAATTGTTAGCTATCTTGAATGTTATTAAATTTTATAATTCAAAGTATATTGAGAAGATGAGAGTGAACCAATGCCGAAGGGTGTAGAGTGAGATACACTTATTTAGAGGAAGATGTGAAGGTTAAGATAACAATGTAGAGGAAACTAGGAATAATTATAGTTAAGAGGAATATCAACACACAGTTACTGACATGAGAAGCTTCAAAAAAATAGAATTCGATTACCCCTATCATATAAATGGGGTATCCATAAACTTTTGTAATGACATTGTGTATAGAGAACCAAATAGGTATGTGTGGCATAGAAGAGTTGAACCATAAGATAGGCACAATTACAATCAAGTTGAGGGTAGAGATACATATGTAGGTGAGAAAGTAAAAGGATGATATTTCCATGGAATAAGGAAACTAAAGTAATGACACTTTGGGAGATACCTTACTTCAAACAACTAGAGTCATTTTTTAATTGGACCTTAGCGAGGGTTCACGGAGGCTGGATATACTTCATCAGAATAAGTATGAAGATAATTGGTATAATAATCAACCAAGAGAGTTGACTTTCTAATGTTGGAGAGGATTTTCAAAAAACCTCAAGAAAAACCATTGAGCAACAACAAACTATTTGTGATAGCAGATTCACCATAAGAATGTATAAATATGTGTTAGGGAATTTTCAAGATGTAACTTCCTAGATAGTGGCGTGACTAATCGATACAAAATTATCCCTTGCAAATCACATCCCAAAATCCTCTAAGTAAATAATTCACCCTACAAGTAAACTTACAGATATGGGTCCCTAGGTGAATTTTGAAGGATATGTCATGCAAAAGTTGGTTTTCAATGCATAGGAGGCACAAAATTTAGAAAATCCATTTTTATTGCTCCATGTTAGTACTCCTCATCGCATAAACTATTAAAGTTATTAATCAATTACTCTTCATATTAGCAATAAGAGGTACCATGAAGTATAGATATATGGCATATCAATTCTCAGGATCAATGGGAGAGATATATAAACCCAAGATGTGTCTTTGGTGTGAAAACTTTTGGAAGGTATTTAGAGGGGAGAAACAAATTACTGTGGATTTATTATTTTCCTATGATCGGTTCATGGTGTTTTACATCACTCCACATCATATTCTTGCAAGGGTCCGTAAGACAGATGATGGGTGGATAGATTTGAAGGTCGTGCCTTTTGTGGTGACTACAAGGTACTTAGAGCATTTCGAAGATAGCCTCGCAGGGATGAGATATATAAATGTGGACACGCAAAGGATGGACGTAGAAAGATAGCTACTATGACGAGGGTTTTTCTACCACACATAGATGAAGGTTTTTTATGATGAAAACTATGAGGAATCCTTAGATATACCTAAAGAGGGAAAATTGTGAGCCCAACTCAATGAGGATTGGGTACAAATTACCATTGTTTGAAGCCAACTTATCATAAGGATAAGATAAAAATTGTGATTGGATATGGGGAGGAGGAGCTTGCGTACAACTTCAAGTTTACCACAAGAAGTAAAATTCAGAAGGAATATGTGATACCACCCCCAATTCCCATGGAGAAAAATACCAAGGAGAAACAATATGTTGACTAATGTAGACACCAGAAATCTACAAAAAATATTTTTTACATCATGCTTTTGTTAGTTTGTTATGTTCATGAGTTTTGAACAATGAAACAAGATCTTAGTGGCATTAGTCCTTTTTCAATTTTCTCTTTGTTACTTGATTGAACTCAACCTATTACTATTTTAACCCTTTGAGTTGATTTTGAGCTAGTTTACAAAGATATTTGGTGGCTTGATTTTATTGTTTGTTGTTATTTGAGCCCAGTCAAAGACCATATAACAAGGTAAGGACGGTACATACAATCTTAATTGTTATGTATGGTCTTAACCCATTTTTTATACTTCTTTTCTCTACATGGGATAATTTTTCACTATATTATCTTTTGTTTTACTTTTTTGAGTCGACTTTTCTCACCACTAAGGTCCTAATGTCAAAGTAAGAACTCACATATATATAAGTATATCCTAAGCATTTAGTATATGTTAATCACGTATCTATCTACCACTTATTGAGATGATAAATCAAGTACTACATCTGTATATTACATACAAAGCATAAGAGGGCATAATTCTAAAGCTTTCACCTACACACAAGATTTTTATTGGGATGAAGTAGCATAGCCCATTATCGGTGTTAAGGCACAAGGGATAACCAAGGTCAAGGGATAGTTGCATCCACATTTTCACAAAGTACTAAGAGAACTAAATTGAATTTGATAAATAATGCAGCACTCAGATATTCACAAGTGGGATGACCATCAAGGTTGATCCAAACCAATAATTTACATCTTTATTTTTATACATATGATTTCTTGAGTGTGCTACAATATAGCTAGTGTTTATTTTATAGGTTTCAAGTATGACATCTAGGGTTTCATGAAATTGTGAATATATCAAAGAGAGATAAACAATGACACAAAGTGACACTGAAAGCTACAGACCTTTTTGGAAGCACAGTGGATTGAGAGGGGGGCATGAATCATTCCTACAATTCCTTCATTTTATTTACCATTTATTGCATCATACATTAACATCCATCCATTCACATGCATTCAACCATATCTTATTATGTGTGCACAATACATTCAAATAATCATAACACATAAGAGAGAGCTCGTAGACACAATATTTAAGTGAAAAACCCTCATGGGGAAGAAAACCCACTGAAACACAAACATTATATTGTCATGTTTCAAATTTAGTGAGGCACCAACCCCACAAGGAGCACCAACCCCTAATTTAGTGAAACACCCACTCCATAAGGAGGCTACAACCACCTAAGATGATTAAGCACCAACTCAGCCACATGATTATGATGATCTTTGATTTTTTTTCTGCTGCAACTGATGTAGATCTCTAATTCAACTCATACATTCACCTTCAAACCCTCATTCAACTAACTTTCTCTTTCTTCCTTTCTCACACTTTATCTTGTATTCAAAATCTTACACACATGCCTTAAATCAGTCTTCAACCTATAAAAAACATTCTTAGATCTGAAATAATTCATTAAAATCTCCTTCACACTCTTATTCAAGTCACAATTTTCCCTCTCTAAGCATTAGTTCAAAAATGAACTCAAAACACTACTTAAATATGTTTTTCTTCTTTCTAACCTAAGGGATGTCAGTCATAATAATTTTTGATGACCAATATATCATAATAAAATCCCCATACATTCATTACAATGGTCAAATATGACCTATATAGGTCGGTCATGCCCAAACCCATCAATCTTACACCAAAAAGGCTCAAAACTCCATCACTAGGATGAGCTAAAACCACAAATCACAAAACCATGCTTATTAAATATCCCTAATTCACCATACATGATTAATACAACATATATGTATCATACATGGTCACACATTTACTTGAACTAATAAAATAAATCATTAAATGGGCCCATAGGCTCATTTCACAAAATAATTGTTTCATGCACCCTATCTTCACCTTTGGGCCTCAAAATCACCCAATATCAACTCAACTATAGCATGTGAACACTCTATTGAATCCTCAAGACCTTTAAATCACATGTATGCATGCTATACCACTTGAAACATCCATGTTTTCAATCCACAACTTTCCTCTTCACCAAATTAAGCTCCCCAAAAACCAGTTTTACAAACTTAACTAGTTTGCACCCTTTCTGTAACTTTCAAGACCTTTGCATGCCTTAATATGAATTAAATTCATACCTATTCAATTTCCAGGTGATAGAAATCATCAACCAATTTATTTCATGCCTCAATCAACTCAATCTTTCAGCCTGAGAAAACCTGTCCTGAAAATTAGCATGCCTTCTTATTCACAAATTGACCTGAAAGTACCATCAAATAAACTCACAAAGACACGATCCATATACCACTAGAAATACCTTTAAATCACATTTCCATAACATATTATAAATCCTTACCACTCCAATTGGAAGGTCTTTAACAAATCCAATCTCTACAAACTATTTATTAAGCCTTCTAGAACTCTTGAAAGAACTCCACTAGTGGAAGCTCTTTAACATGCTCCAATCACTACCAAACTACTCACTTCCATGCCTTCTAGAACCAAAAGATACTAACTATGAGCTTAAACATGATCCATTCTACAGCAAAACTCATAAACCTTCACCAAGCATGACTCGGGTGTTCCACACTCAACTCATAAAATCGCCAACATTACCTCATACATGATTCACTTGAGCACTCCTGTTAAAATAAACCTTCTTCACCAAGCATGAAAAAATCATAATCGCCACCTTACCTCATCAAGTCACTTGACACCCTGTTAAAATAACCCTTCTTCAAACTTGACCCTCAAAGAAAAACTCATAACTTTTGCATACCATATAAAAAACTCAATTTTTTATACCAATGTAAATCTCTCTTAAGTAGGATCATAAAAAAATTTAATGGAGTCCTAACTCCACCTTTAGCTCCTGATGTTCAAATTTTACTAAAAGATGCTCCAAATTTCCTGGAAAATGAGTCTTCATAAATAGGGCACACTCTATACTTTTTCACCTCAACCATGACCTAAAACTATCATGGTCATGTAGATAAAATCAGGGGCTAAAAAATGTCATTTTAAAATTTACCTTCTTTTGGAAACTTCTCCTCAAACTGGAATTCTTAATAAACAAACATTTTCAGGTGGGGTTCACATACTCTCACAAGTACTATCTTACCTTTATGGAAATCTATAAGAGTACAATATAACATCCAATCATCAAGTTTTCATAACCAATCAAAATTGGGCTAGTATACTCAACTTTCTCTCATAGCTAGGGTTTTACTAGGGTTTCAAACTTTTTTACCTTCTTAATAATCGTTCATAAAAATGTGACAATATAACCACCTCATTATTTTTGTGAAACCTTCATAACTTACCTATTAAGATATGCCAAATATTTAGTGTCCCCATGCAAATCATACAATTCACAATGAGCATCAGAAGGTCTACTTTTTTCTTTAGAAACACATTGTAACTTACTCGGTTTTTCTGAAACTTTCCTATCTTCAAAAATATTCTTCACTTTGATCTGAAACTTGTCAAAAGCATCATGACAACATTCCATAACAATACATACTCACTTCATATCCCAAATGCATCTAAAACTCTCTATAAAATATCATTTATAGGTGCTTTATTGTGTGTTCTCACATGCTTTCTTCACAAGGACCCTAAAATACCACCATGTTGGAAACTTGGAAACTAAGAGGGGGGTGAATCAATGTATTATTAAACTTTTCATATATTTATAAATATCAAATTTTTTTAATAAAATCACATGAAACCATACACAAACAAATGAAAAAGAGACAATACATAGTGTTTTAAAGTGGGAAACCCATAATGGGAGAAAACCCACTGAAATTAGATAACTAGCTTGGATAATTTTTCCTATTGAGTTACAATGATTTCAAGTTGAGCTACAACCCAACATATCAGGCTAAAACCCCAAGAATACAATCAAGCTACAAATTTATGATGGAAGCTACAACCCCCAAATTAATTTATTCAACAACCACTAACCTTCTGCAAGATACAACTTGCAAGGAAGCTATAACTCCCTGATTATATTGAACTGCAACTCAATGTGTACACAAAATTTGATCACTCTTCACTTTGTATGCAATACATCTGATTCTAACCATAAATTAGCAACCTTAACTTCTTATTCTACTTGCAATTTCATACAAATTTCAAGCACATGTATACCTTACACCTGCTCTCAAATCTCTTGAAGAATTCATAATGTCTTGCAACTCATTTGTGCACTTATTTTGCATTTTTCTCACTATTCATCACTGCACTCTCATGTTTTAGAGCTTAGTATCTATTTTTCAATATCTTAGACACATTTTCTCTCTACTTTTAATTTCACTCAAAGTCTTGTTTTCAATTTCAGACACATATTGTTTCTACACAATCACACTATTTCATGTATCATAGTTACAGTTCATTGTATTTCATTTCTCCTGCAACACATATCAATTACACTTCAACATTCATCTCAGTCACCTTTTCACTGTACTATATCTTGTTCTCATCAATCATTTTATACCTCATTAACATCTCTTCTTCTAAAAATATCACTGTGTTCAAATTCTCTTTAGTTACATAACCTCCTACTTGGAATTCAAAACTCTAATAATAGATATGTGACCTATAAACTTCTATATGTCCACAATATTTTTCAAATCAACTTACATTTGCTTGAGCTCATCATCTTTAAAGGTTGTCTATTCATCTTCCTTATATACTCTTGGCTTTTCTCCCTTTTTTGACTCCTCTTTTACCAAAACAAGCTTTTCATCTTCTTATCTTGAGCTTGCAAGGAGAGGATGAGATTTGTAACTATTTTTAGACCTTTTGTCTTCTCCTAAGGGTCATTCAACTCAAACTAGGGTTATTTGAGATTTTTCAACTTCATAATAAGGTCAAAAAAACCTTATAGTAGCATTACTAGGAGTTTGTGCTACATAAATAGTCAATGCAAATGCTAGTTCATAATTTTTACCAATTGGACAAATTTCTAAGACATTGTTTAGAGTCAAATTGATCATTTGAAACTCTTTCCAATTCAACTTTGGAGGACAACAACTTTCACTGTGAAAAGAAATGGAAAAAAGTTTCATTTTTCAACCGATAAAAAGTATATACATTCAAACACCTTTCCAAATATTGGTGAAATCTTTTCAATATTCTTTCAACTTCAATTGAGGAAAAGGGACAGAGAAGAAACTTTCAAATGACTGAAAATTGTTTTAATTTTGATTAAGAACCCAATTTCCTATACTGGTAAAATTGTGTAAAAATTCTACCATAAAACTCTTCCTAATTTAGATATGATATTGTCCAATTCTTTGTGTAAACACTTTGTGTTATCCATAAAAAGTTTCCCTAAAAAATTAGGAGTTTCCATTGGTTTATTTTTATTTTTCGAGGGTTTTTCCCACTATGGACACCCGAGAAGCATCAAAAAATTATTTCTTTCTCAATTCAGAATGAAAAACAAAAAATTCACTTGATGTGGATTTGTTAGAGAATTTTCCATCTTCTACAATCATTCAAAAAATCTTAAACTTCTTCCAATTTTTCCCATCCATCAAACAATATAGTGCACAGTGACTAAATAACTTGACAATGCTCTATTTTTGAGTTCAAATACATGCTTCAGGGTTTATGGTGAACTTTATATTTTCATGGAGGATAAATGAGACCTCCTTAACCTCATTAGAGAACCAAACAAAACATTTTCACATTAATCAAGCATCTTTATATGATTTTTCAATTGGCACAGTGGAGTTCCATTCATTTTATCACTGTCAACAAGTGTATACAAAGCTTTCTTCCCATTTTTCCTTAGTTTTCACATTTGTAACACTTTATATTTGCCAATTCCATCTCAATAATAATATTATGATCATGTTCAAAGGTTTGAAATAGGTATTTCAAGAAGAAATTCTTCAAGTATGCTTATGAAAATAGTTTTCTTGGCACAACATCACAGAACACTATAGAGACAAGAAGTTTGAGATTTGGAACTCACCATAGGAATCTACCACATGCTCTATCAACTCAAATGTTTCCTTTAGAAGGAATTTAGAATCATTTTCAATCACAATAATACATTTTGAATACTGAACCTAACTATACCTTCCAAGTCTCCTAATTGTATATAAACGTCCTTGCAAATACTGAGATGGATTTGCTAGAAAGACTATGCTTTGAGTTCATGCTTGTCACCACTATGGCATAAAGAAGACCTTGTTGAGTTTTTAGAAGATGAACCACTTCACAAACTTGACAAGAAATCAAAATAACTCATTTCAACTCAAACACCTCAAGACGTAGACCAGAGGAGAGAGAAAACATGTTAGTAGAATGCTCATAACTTCTCTGAAACTTAACCAATTTGCTTCAAATATTTTGAAAAATTTCAGGCTTAGAATCCTCTCCAAAAATTTATTCTATTATTTATTTTAAGGAGTCTTCATATTTTTTCTTGGGTGCTAGGAAGACAGAGGGCTCAAAATGCATTTCTCAATGAACTAGTTTTAGAAAAACTAGCATAAATGTCACATACCTCTTCATAACTTGATGTAATTTGGCTTGAAGCACCAAAAATCACTGTTCTACATGATCCAAGATTCTATTTGTCATAAATATTCATGTACTATTCAAACCTATCTCACTTATCTCAGTCTACACTGTCAACCCTCAAGGTTAACTTTGGTGAACTTTTGAATTTTGCCTCCAAGAGCTAAACTAAGCCTTGTTTTTTCTCACACATACCCTAGACAACACTCTTAGGCTCCTCCCATGCTCAAATTGTCTTATTATGACCTATGCAAAACTACCACACCTCATCAAGATCTAGAAACATGCCTAAATGATCTAGTTTAAACTGAGACTTCCATCAAATGACTCAAGACTCATTATGAGATATCTTTTCCATGCTTATATCACCATATCTAACCTGTAGAACCTCTGAGCCAAGCATACTAACCTACACTCTACCTTTAGTGGTCAAACACCTCACTGTTTAAGCCTGTAGCATCCTAAATCCATCCTGTACCATCCCGAAAACTTCAAGAACTAACTTGAAAGTACTAGAAACCTACCTGCATTACATTTCACTCTCCTTTACCATCAATGCCATATGACATCAATGAAAACACCAACCAAAGAAATAGGGTTCAACATACCAAACCTCTGAGTTCTTACCTGAAACTCACATACACCTTAGGTACACTGTCACAACATTGTTCCCATGCTTGGATAATACTGATCAGCTCCAAAACTCACACCTCCATTTTATTCTACATGCTCCAGGGCTAGGAATAGGCCTGGAATGACCTGACTCAACCATGTGTTGACCATTCTGACCACATGAAAACTCATAGACACCTATATCACACCTCATGGACCATCAATGACCTTATAACACACTCTAACCAATGCAGGAGGACACAAACCATGACTCTTTCTAGAAAACCAATCTCCAGGACCTCCTAGAACACCTCTAAACATGACACTACCAATTAACCTTCATGTTTGACACTTGAAAGACACCTCATGGAGACACATATAACCTCATGACACCCTTTTCCATAAATGGACTTGACATCAATGACAACACAAAAACACAATGGCCAACTGACCCCAATTATCTAAAGGTTAAAAAATGTATACTTTGGTCAAAACTAAATGGTACAGGCATGAACTCTTTGTACATTCTTGCCCAACATTTTTGCAACTCTAGAAAGTGACTATTTCAGATCTCATACCCTACCCTTTCCCAGATCAATCATCAACACATCCTAAACATATTTTGAACTAGTTAAGTGCCTCTTTCCATCTTGTTTTTTATTAAAATTGTGAGTTCTTGATTGTATGGTTGATGGTTATGATCTAAGGTAAAAATATGATTGCTTTCAATAGTGTAATATTTGTTATATTACTACAAGTAAATTGATCTAAAATTTTTTTTAGGGTAAACATTTTGGTGAACCCAATTTTGATTGATCCCTTCACCTAATCTAGGATCTTCTTAGTTCCTTATGTATTAGATCTACAAATTTACAAACCCTATGGATGTCCTAAGGCACATGTGCATTATTTCTAGGTGTATCCTTTCTTCTTTTTGTGGCCATGGCTAGTTATAGAGATTTTCTAAACCAAGAGGGTTCCCATCTTTCTAACCAGGTCCATATTACTTGTATTTTACCAAACTATAGTAATAATTTTAAGCCTATTCCTCTTTGTTGTACTCTAGCTGATGGTTATTTTGCATGTTCTGTAAGTGGAAATCATCATTATGAGGCTAGTCTAATTTTAGATGACATCCCTTATGTTATTGTCCCTATTTATGCTACCTCTATTCATATCACTTATCATGATTTTGTTGATGGTTAACTCTTATATTGTACCCCTAATAATGATGACATAGTATTTAACTATGATCAAGAGGTTAATCCCCTTGTGTTTCATAATTTTCCACCTCATTTTTTACTCCACCTCAATCTTTTATTCCTACACCATATTTTGTACCATCCCAATCTATTGCAAAGGTATTACAAGATACATTCCCCAAAATCAATTTCACTAGTGATTCTACTTCTACTTCACCTATTGCACGAACCAAAGATATAGAGAACTCTTGTGAGATGGCTTGTACTACTATTTGTAGTCTTGAAGGTACTACAAATTCTTGGAAAAGTGATGTTGACCAACTATCTTCCCCCACACTTGATGATTCTTTCTTGAGGCCATAGATGTAATGGATTCTAGTGATGATGATATTATTTCTATCTTTCATGAGGAGGATATCCCTTATATTCTTACATTGATTGATGGTATTCCTTGTATTTATGATAGTGAATCAGAATCCACCCATAGTGAATTCCTTGGCGATGAATTTTTTGGATGATGTAGTCATGTGTTGTCATTGATTTCAAGTGGTTAGTGATGTCATATGATGTATAATGTGTTTATTTTTCTTCCCAATTTGTCCAGGTGTCTTCATGAGATGTCGAATTATGAGTTCAAGTGAATTCAAGTGTTCAGGCATGGTCTAGGTGCATGGTCAAGCAATCAAGTTTTGGAAACGTGTTCTTACAAGGATTTATGAAGGTTCCATAAGGTCAAACATGGCCAATGAGATGTGTGTGAAGTGTTAACAAGTATGTAACAAGTCAACTTGGTAAAATTCGTGAAGAGTCAAGTAGGTATAGGCTTAATTCTAGTCCTAAATCAAATAGGTTGGCATGGAAACTCAAAAAATAAATCAATTCATAGTAGTAAAAGCATGATTAGAGAAATATGAGCTTGTATATCAGCCATAGGAGGAGTATTAGGTACATAATTAGGCCTATAGATCATGAATTTGATCATTCTGAGGTTTTTCAGGTAAGACAGACCTAGTAGACAAGAGAGATTGATGAGCCAAGGAATGATGATGCAAACCAAGTATGGCATCAGCATAATATGGTGCTATATGAGGTATAAAATTCTTCACAAGTGCATAATAAGGTGATTGGAGAACTCATATAGGTCTAAATAAAATTCTCTCTCAAGACTAGAGAACTAATGTTACACAAATGAGATGGGGTAGAGATTTATAGAGAAAACTATGATGAATTGGTCATTATAGTACATTAAGGGGTGATTTTTTAAGGTGTGGTCAAATTTTCAAGACCTAAGGAGGTTTTTTGTGTAATATATGGAAGTTTTTCCAAAACTGAGGTTTTGGAAAATGTAAATTAAAAACCCTAACTTCTTAGCACATGTTCCAAATTATGAGGGAGTGTTAAGATAAATCATAGAATAATTTTTTTTAGGTAATTTTGATAAAAATATAATGCAAAATGTCTAAGATCAATTGGTTAAGTGTTAAAATAGTTCTAATCATTTTTTTGACCTAGTTTAAAACCCTTCAAACCCTCATCCTAGAGCAATAGAGGTAAAATGAAGTTTTTGGGAATCAAATCACCTGTGTAATTTGTAAAACAAACTTATAATTGTATAGGACTCCCTCAAGAACATTTTGGTGGTATTTTACTTTTGCAGGTGTGACTGTACGATAGAGAAAAATAGTGGTTTTCTTGAAAATTACAGGTACAGGTGTGGTCTGAATGTTTCATGAAGAAAACCTTGGTGTTCTAGATATATTGTGATGTCTAATAAACTATCATGAAGATTTTTTGTTAATTTTTGTGGAGAATTTGGAAGTTTTAGGTGTGTTTCTCTCTCTTATCACCAAAGGGTTAAATATGCCAAAACCAGTCAAAAAAGCATAAGGGTTTAGTGATCAAATAACATGAGTTGAAGTGATATATGTTCATGAACATGTAAAATTATTTCTATAAAACATTCCAAGGATAGAAAAATTATATGGTAAATTACTTTTGTATACTAGAACAAATAATCTAAAATTTTCAATCCAGGACAATAAAGGAGTGGTGTGAAATGGACTTACAAATAAGTCTTCTCTTCATATATTCTTTAAAAAAAGTGATTGTTCATTAAGTAGATATCCCTAATGATATGTTCATGAAATGGTGTGGTATGAATGTGATGTTTCATGGGTTTATGACAAGGCAAATCAAAACTGGTTTTAGGAGCCTAAAACACAGTCTGAGTGGCCTACAAAAGGCATGCTTTTTTGAGTGATTTGTGAAGATGTTAAAAGACTCCCATGTTGGTGAGAGTGCTCTAAATATGTTAAAAATCCTTCTTCATGCATCAAAAGTCTCTTGGAGATGTATTCACCTGTAACAAATTATTCTTCCTTATGACCATACACTTGACTTGGTAAATAAATTAAAACCTAGTAGAGAAGTATAAAGAATGTAATGGCGCCATGATGTAACCTACATCAAAATAAACTTAGAAATATTAGAAGCATATTGAATCATAAATTATCTCATTTTAAATGGATGATAAACACTTTGAAGGAGCTACTATCATCTATTATTAAAAACGGATTTTTGACTTAACATGGAATGGTCTCAATAGGTGAAGACTACACAAATGAAGGTTGAAGACTAAATTTTGAGAAATGGAAGATGAAATGGTTTTATAAGACATGATAGAGGAGTTATTAATGTTCTTTCATGCATATTCCACTTGGTACATACTCCAAAAGGTACTAGAAGAAAAATTATAAATCGCTAGCTAGAAGACAAAATTGTATTTTTCAGTTACAAAATCAATTGTTGGGGGTAGAAGGAATATTGTCATGTGTGTTAGAAATAAAGGGAGTTAAAAAGGATTTATTCTTCATAATTTGTCTCCATATAACTTTGAAATAATCATGTAGATTTGATAACATAACTGAAACACATCAGATGTTAAATGAAAAAGTGTAAGGCAGTTTTTTGAAGACATTTTCATTTTACTTGTACGTATGGGAAAGTGAGTAAATTGAAGAGTTATTGGACATGAAAGGTAAAAGATCATGTTGAGAGGTCATTATTATTTATATAAGCTCATTTTTAGCATGTAATTATTGTTGAAAGAGATGAGAGTTGTGTTCTAGCTTTGAGAAAGTGAGAAGAGTGTAAGTGTATTGAAACCATGGAAAATTAGGTGAAGAGAAGAGAAGAAAGTAGAGCTGAAACATGGATCACATTATGTTGATGAAAACAACAAGGTGGTGGAGGTGATTGAAAATTCTTGTATGATAAAAGTCTGGGTTGTTGCTCATCTATTTGGAAGTGGGTGCTTCCTTTCATGTAGGTGTTTACACATATGTCAAGTGGGTGTTTGGCTTTGTATTGGAGTGGGTGCTTCAAAATTGGAGTGGGTGATTCAAGGTGAGTGGGTGCTTACCACATGGTGAAATCATTGTAACTTTATAGGAAAAATTTCTAGGATAGTTCTTTGATTTCAGTGTTTTTTCTTCCTTATAGGGTTTCCCACCGTAAATCTTGTCTTCCTTATGGTTGATAATTAATGCTTATCATGATTAAGATAGTTAAGTCTGGTTGATTAAATATTTGTAAATTTATTGGAAAAAAAATTTAAAGAGCACTAATTCAGCTCCCACAGTGCCTAGAATTTCTAACAAAATTGTTCGATGATTCTTCTATTACACATTACCATAATTCTATTCTTCCTCCTGCATGCAAAAATAATGTTGATAATGGTACTATTCATATGACTCTTGCAAGTGCTTATACTAATATTTTTACTCCCTCTTTTGAATGTGAACATAATTTTATTGCTATTGTTATTAATATTAAAAAAAAAAATTCTTGTATATATTAATAATACAATTGATTCTATTCTAATTGCACATGATACTATTGATTTAACTTGTGTTTCTACTTCTATTGAAATTAAAATTAATACTTGTATATCTACTTCACATGTACATGATAATGTGTCTACTTCTTTAATAAAAATTGAACATGTTGATGTAAATTTTTTAGATTCTTCTCCTAGTGTGGATAATGTGCTTATGTGTAATATCCATTTATATTTCCAACATGCATCTAGACCTGTAGAACCTCGAGTGTTACCTGAGGTAGTTCCACATGAGACATCACCTCACATTATTTTAAAAATAAATAGCGTCCCTATGGTTACCATTAATGGTAAGGTGTAAGCTTTGAATGAGCCTCTGGAAACTTATGTGATACCTCCTCTAGAGGTTCTTTCTCTTATGCATGCAATAGGTGATTTAAAACTTAAGGTTAAAAATCTAACCCTTAAGAGAAGATCGTATTATACCAACATTGATTCTAATACCATATACGGAAATTCCATTCTACACAAAATATTCTAATATCCATACCCTAGGAATTTTTCCATGCCTACATTTCCATTATTCGATGGCATATCAGATTCTTATTTTCACCTTAAGTATTATAGGGCCCTTATGGCGTCATATAGCAATGATCAATTACTTCTAAAGGCTTTTCATCACAATCTCATATGAGATTATTTGTATTGGTTTACACATTTACCTGGTGGCTCATTAAGTAATTTCCTATAACTTCAAGATGTTTTTATTTCTTATTTTAGCTTGAATAAAGTCCTTAAGGCTACATATGAGTATTTACCCTCTCTCTATGAAGGTAAAAATGAGCATGTATCATATTATATCTTATGATTCAAAGTTAATATGCACTTGGTTATATACCATTCCATTGATTTAGAGGTACAATATATAATTTGTAGAGGCCTCATTTGAACCCTCAAAGAATGCTTATTATATGATACTTGTGATTAATTTTTTGAGTTATGCCTTTCAGTTATGCAACTTGAGAAATATCTTCTATTTCCCAAATCATCATGAGCATAAGGTTGAGGATAATACAACTGTTTATATTTCAAATTATTCAGATCCACCATTAGCATTGTCGTTTACTAATAATTAATTCAAGGTTTTACATCGTGGTAACACTTCTTATCAAACTCCTCCTAAACCTAAATTTTTTATACAAGATCATCCTTGCTTTCAGCATCGACTAGTTTACTTTCAAAGGCTTGATCAACTACATGATATTCTAGTTTCTCTCATGGATAAGAAGTTAATTCATTTACCACCTAAAATCATCACCCTCCTCACTAGATTAAGTGAGAATGTGTCTAACCTTTTTGTAACTTTCATCGTATTAATGGGCATCATGAGAATGATTTTTATACATTGGATCAAAAGTTCAAGTTCTTAGAAGATAAAGGAATCATCACTTTTAAGACAGGAGATTATGATATATCTTCTTCACCTCCTTCACATAGTCAGCTAAAATAAATTGTAACTATCAATCCTCATTTTATCAAAATAAAAAAAAAATTCCTCACAATGAAGCAACTCCTTCATATGATCCTCAAGAACCAACACTAACACATCTTTTCATGGAACATAGGTGGGTATCAAAATTTACAGACATGACTTCAACCTCTTCTTGGGCACCATCCACAACACATGAAATTAAGCTAACTCATCACATATAGTCTGCATTAGGGATCTTTTGGTAGTTCATCATGTCTTCACCACATCATGATCTAACTTAATATCTACTTTCCGTCATTCCTATAATTTTTACCTTCATGTGTTATTCTTAGTGAGTCACATATTGAATACATGAGGATCTCCCTCTCTTCTTTCATGATAATAGGTTTCTTTTATTTATATTACCATTGGAACTTATGTGGAATCCACACACATCATACTCATATCGTTCATTGTTCACTACATCATTATCACCTACTTTACAATTATTAGATGTAACCCATGCCCTAAAGTAGCACAATTCAATCATGCACAAAAATCATACAAGTAGTGTCTATCATCTAAATTTCAATCATACATACATCCTAATCAAATTAAATCACATAATCATCATCACGTATCAAGTAATCAACACAAAACCACGACACCTTTTTACTTATCACATCAACTACAACATATACACAACTCATAAATTATATGATCATCTATATATAAATTGAAAAGTTTTACAAAAATTATATATAAAATCTACTAAGGGTATAACCCTTCATGTAGTCACTCGTCTTCCTCACTACTCTCAATAAGAACTAGTCCTCATGAGCTCGAGGCTCCTCTTGTGTCCTTGTGCTCTTTTGATCGTGATTTATCCTAGTAATATGATAATCACTCCTGTAGTGTAGCATTATCTACTAATACATGTGCATATTTTTCCTAGGACTCTACCAATAACACTACCAAGTCTTACATTAGATCAACCTCGAGACATGTTTCAGGTCGTCGAGCTATCTCTTCTTGATTCTCATCTCCTTCACTCTAAAATTAGTCTAGGTGGTTGAAGTTAATGCCACTAAATCAAATAAATAGGCATGTTTTCCTGTTATATCATCAATGTGCTCTAGCATGCCTCCTATCACCACATCCCTAGGAACATTGTGGATAAATTGCTACAAATATGCATCCACAAATGTCATCAAATAATCATCACCTGTTATCAATAAAATATTTATATCAACTATAATTCAATATTATTAACTTTTATAACTAATTGCATATCACAATATCACACAATAATTAATATTTTCCATAATGGTTTCAATTGCATCCTCAATGTGGGTATATCCTCCTCTCTCTACCTCTCCACTTGTAGGTGTATGTATGCCCATAGTACCTACATCACCAACTATCACATCGTCCAATGAGATCTCACACCATAACTAGGAACAATAACACCCATCGGGTCTTGGTCCATCACTCTGCATAGGATACAATAGACCCTTCATCATTATAATCACTCAATACGATTGTTGGATCCACCTCATTAGTTGATAGTGGAATTAACTCTATTAGATTTTTCATTGGTCGATGGCCTCTCTATATATACATGTTTCGATATCCTCCATAGATATTGTGTTGGGGGCACCTCTTTTGTAATTCCAATTTTTCACATGACACACTCATACTAGAATAAATCCCATTAGAAGGGAAATCAATCCTATAACCATATGGTTTGGTATATCTTTCACATCTCTACATCATCCTAAATCCACCCTTTATATTCCCTATATAGCCTCCAAATAATATCTTGTGACCCCAATCTATCTAGAAATGGCATGTATGTTATAATATCTATTCATTGCCACCCTGACATGATCCATCTTGCTACAAATATCTATGTGTGATCCCAATGAACACATGTCCCAAAAATCAGCCACACAACTATGATGTTCTCATATGACCACTCATGTAATAGTGTCACTACTACTACACCACCAACATGGTTCTCCGATGTAAAACTATATAAATTCTTATATAAGTGGGCTAGTACACACCAGCCTCGTCCGTATCATCACCCATGATCCTTCATGGCCTAATAAATTTATCACATCCTATAGGATATAGACACACCTCTGCCATCTACAATCATAAATGATGTTAAAACCCAACAATATACTTTTGCAATCATGGAGCACTATAACTCACAATGGAGATAAATCTAATAGTAGGCTCTATGAGACCACCATAGCCCATCTAGGATATTTGTTCTTGTATCATTTGATACGACATGTTTGATGGTAGTACAGGTGCCCTCCCATCTACAATAGGTATTTGTGATACTTGGTATACATCCTCCAAATTCACTAACATCTCCCATGTCGAGATCTAAAACATGCAAGTATCAATATTCCAGTGCTCACGCAAAGCTATAATCAAATGTATATTCAAGGCCACCTCCCCCAATTTAGTCACATTCCATAATCGAGCTCTCTCTAATAAATCCCATCATGTATAATTTAGATCCAAATAAAATAGGTTCATCATGTGTCGACCACTATGAAAATGTTGTGTTTGGATGTCTCTCTACAACATAAATATATACCAAACATGGTGTTAGGACATCACCAATCCTATAAAATGCTCACCATACATTAATACAACATGTGAAAATCATATCCACATCACCTACAATAGCAAACAACCACATTTGGAGCATTTTTGGACCATATGTATACTATTCATGATTGTACAATTCAGGGGAAGAACTGTAGTGCCTAACCCAAGGGAAGAACTAGACCATTTGGTTTAGTCTCATCCATGTATGCACAAATTCAAAAAAAATTACATATTTCAAAAAACTTGGACAATGTACCATGTTTTACACAAAATCAGCAACATTAAATGTACTTCCTAACTCATTTGTCGTATGTGATTGAACCGCATCCCCATGCACTCAAATTATGTCTACGCAGCATCTCTTTCTCTTGATATCATTTTAAACTCAGAGCTCCTATCACACTTAATCGCAATCACAAAATTTTAAATACCTTTTACTTTTTCACTTTACTTTTTGTAGCACCTTTTATTGGTAGTATTTGTACAGCCTACTTTACTATTTACTTAATCTAACCAATTAGGGCCTTATAACTATGTGGACCATATATTAGGTTATGCTCTCCCATTTTGGAATCTGTTTGCATTATTGTGATCATTTTTCTCATCATTTATTCATCGATACATAATTACCCTTTTTACATGTATTATCCAACTCTACACATGTTATTAGCACTAATCTCACACTTGTAATATATTGCTTGTCATTGGCTCTTTTACACAATATCAACAATTCCCATTATGCACTTTATAATTCCTATCTCTTGCATTTCAATATCTCTCAATATTATTCATTCTCTTCACTTTCACCTCAATACATCATGTTTTACACTCTCCCTTTCACTCAAATGGGGGAAAATATATGGGGCTAACTATGCGAGGTCATCCTCCTCCATCTTGTTTAGATGTAAACCACTAAGAAAGTATAATGGGATAGCAATGTAAGGCTATCCTCTCTTGAAAATCACTAATTAAAACAATGGGTTAGCTATATAATGATATCCTCTACCACAAAAACTTCATTTAAATTTAGCAAATTGGTTATGTGATGCCACTTTTTCACCCAGTGCAATGTAAGCTAAACACCTAAGTGGTCACTCGTGATTACCTAAAACACACTAAGCACCAAATGCAACTATATTCAATGTGGATGTAGGAGGAAATCTATAAATATTTAAATACATTACAAGCACCCATATCACAATATGCACCCACATAATGCATGGTGGGGGAAATTAGATGTCATTTTCTTTCACCTTATAGGGGTTTTTAGAAAATTTTGAGACCTACATCCATCTGTAGTAGTGTGGTCCTATTATTGGGAAGTGTTATTGGGGGAAATCTAAGTATCCCTATGACACTCTTACCTTGGTGTCAGGAACACCCAACTTCCACATTATTGTAAAATCAAGCTCTTTATTGGGGATTTGATTACCTTCAACTCTACAAACCTACCAATTGTTAATCTCCATGTTTACAAACACTTCTCTATGGAATTATAATATCCTCTCTTTATGCATATGACATGATTTTACCTTATCTTTGTGTTGGTTAGTCGATGACTCGTGTTGTTCACCACGATTGGTTATTTTCTCTCACCATGCTTGTATGTTTCTTGCTTCAACATTCTCACAGGTACGACTCTCTTTTTCTTTACACTAGTAAATTACATACATTAGCATAAAGGGGGGGAATGGAGACACCAAAAATATGTACAAAATTATTATTACATCGTGATTTTTTTATTTTTTATGTACATGAGTTTTTAATAATGAAACAAGATCTTAGTGGCATTCATCCTTTGTTGATTTTATCTTGGTTACTTGATTGAACTCAAATTATTGCTATTTTACCTCTTTGAGTTGATTTTGAGATTTTTTACACAGATCTCTAGTATCTTTATTTTACTAGTTATTGTTATTTAAGCGTGTTCCAAGACCGTACAACAAGGTTGGGATGGTACATATGGTCTTTTCCATTGTGTACCGTCTTGGCTCCTTTTGTTTTCCACTTATTTTCTCTACATGGGTCAATTTATCACTCTTTTATCTTTAAGTTTATATTTTTAGGTCGACCCTTCCCACCACTAAGGTCCTAATTTCAAATTAATAACTCATATATATATAATTCTAACCCAAATAATTTATTATATGGAAATCACTTATCTATCTACCACTTATTGAGTTGAAAAAGTAAAGACTACATCTGCATATAGTATACACAACAAAGGAGGTCATAATTTTAAAGTTTTCGTATGCACAAAAGGATTTCTATTGGGATGAAATAGCATATCCCACTATTAATGTTGAGGTACAAGGGCCAACATAGGTCAAGGGATAGTTGCATGCACCTTTACACAAAGCATTAGGAGAAATACATCAAGTCTGAAATATAGTGCAATGCTTGGTGATTCACAAGCGGAGTGACCACTGAGGTCAGTTTGAATCAAAAAATTACATATTTTTTTTATAGCTAATTATTTCTTGAGTGTGTTACAGGATAGATAGGTTTTTTAAAGGTTTCAGGTGCAACATATAAGGTTTCATGTGAATTTGAAGATATCAAAGAGTGAAAAATAATGACACAATGACACTGAAATATGTAGACCCAAAGTATCTGAAGGTTAAAAAATTATCATTTGGTCAAGACCTATTTGTACGTTCTTGCCCCATAATTTCTATATTTGCATAAGGTGATTGTTTCAAATATCAGACCCTGCTCTTGCCTAGATCATTCATTAACACATCTTGAACATTTTATGAACTAGTTAAGTGCCTCTTTCCATATTTTTTGTGCTTCAAATTATATGTGCTTGATTGTATGGTTGATTATTATGATCGAAAGTATAAATTTGGGTGCTTTCAGTAGTTTACTATTTTTATATTACTACAAGTAAAACCTAATTAAATTGATATGAAATTTAATTTAGGGTAAACAATTGCCACAAAAATAAGACGTTTCCTAGTCCACTCTTAAGGGAGGAGATGGGCATAGAAGAATTGGATAAATTTATGACTAAGGTCAATGTTTATATGAAAATCAATGAAGATGAAGAAGGAAACCAATAAAACAGTGGGGCCTTAGAAAGGTCCACTGAAAAACATGAAGAAGGGGAAGGGAAACCCCATAGGACATACGAGGGGATGAAATTTCTATTATAACTCTTAGTGAAGGAGACCTTGGTAGAAAACGGAAAGAGTTATCATAGGAAAAGTGCACAATAATGTAATAATTTATCCTCAAGAATAATTGTGTGGATGCAAAATTGTGGAGACTATTGAATTTAATAAACCCTCTGTTGGTATTCAAGATGCCTAACATTGCAATTGGTCTGACATTGATGCACAACCTTTTATAAGGACTGGAGAGGGTCAATATGTGCAACTTGTGATCCCTTAACTATATAAAAGATATATACACCCTCCTTATTTTAATAATAAATCAAACCCAATGATTTTTATGCGTAGAGTAAGATAATACCTTTTTATACCAGCATACAAAAACATTACAGGGGAAATTGAACAAATGGAATGAAGCAATTGTAAAGATGTGTCATTTAATAATGATAATGGTCTAAGATTCATAGCATCTCACCACTCCTTTGGGATGGATTTTTTGTGAATAATGTAACCTCCTTGTATAAATTTCAAGTTGTTACTACCCTAATTGCTAGTTAGGGAATCCTGGAGAAGATGGTTGAAGACACCAATGTAAAATTCAAAGAGGTGTCACACCAAGTTGTTGATATTGTGAAATTGTAGGAGAATCTATAAAAATTAGTGGCCCTATTTGATTAAATAAGATATAATTTTGATTATTCAATTACATAAAATAGACAACAAATAATCATCAATGCAAACAGGGCCTTCTGTAGTCAGGTGGACAAAGAATTTGATAAGAATGCCTACATACGTTTGCACATAGAGGAATTTCATCATGAAGAAAAGCAACAAGAATAATATGATACCATCATTAATAAGCTCATAATATAGGTTATCATTAGCTACAAAACCATGAAGGTCACCCGGAAAACATTGAAGGATGCACATATGTTTTGAAACTTTTCTTATGAAAAACGAAGCAAAGGCAAAAGATTTACACAAGGAAATATTCAAGGGTCATCTAGAAAAAATGTGAGGGTGATGGAATGATTGGTAAATGAGTGTAAATTTTGAAGTAATTGAAGTAGGTACCCAAGGTCTTGAGGGGGCATAAAACATTGTTTAAATATTAAAAACATTAGTGTGTGGAAATATTGACTGGGTGTTTTGGGGGAAAACAAACACAAAATACTAGAGACCAAAAAAGTGGGTGAGACATAGGTGAGAGTCTACTAAATTTGTAAAAAACATGTTGGAGGATACATGACTATGTGAAAGATTGGTATTTTTAGATGATTAGGGAGCATATATACTTGGATAGTGTATGCTTATTAGATGACAACTAGATGAAAAATGGACTCCTCCAAGGAGGGAATATCTGTAAAAGTATACCAAGGGGTGAATACTATACTTAGAGGGATACATATGACTTTTGAAGAGAGTTATCAAAGGATAAGGATGATAATGATGATAGGAAACTTAAATGTAATGAACCCTTTTTCAACTTAAGATCCTAATACTTCTTGGCATTCCCTTTCTGTGGAAATGAAGTTGAATGAGCTAGGGAAGGAATTTCATTCCCTTTTCATTTTTATTTTTCTAATTTTTAATGTTTTCTTTAGTGATTTATTTATTTAGGCATAATGGATGGGTTAGAGGAGTTTTAATAGCAAATTAAAAGACCCAATGAAGATTTATGAGCTTGGTCCTTCTATTTGGATTTTGGCACAAAAGAAGGGATATAAAAAGAGATTAAAAACTTCATTTTCATCATCAATCTTGAAATATTTACTCTACACTTGATATTTGGGATGATTTCTCATTATCATTCCATTTTTGGGTGAAAATCCAATTGTGTGGCTTTTCCAAAAAATACAAAACCCTTCCTTGTGGCTCATTAGAGGATGAAATCCCTCCATGCTTGGGTGAATTGAAGATAACTTGAAGACCTCTTGTATATTTAGACATTATAAGATCAAGGGAGACATCTACAAGGGTTTGATAGCATTTGGGTGCCTTCTAAGGAACAAGTTGCAAATCTGATTTTATATTCTAAATCTCCTTAATTTATATTTATTTGTGGTTATTGGGGTTTGGAAACCCTTAATTTCATAATTTTCATGATTTGAACTTCTGTTGTTCAAAATTAATTTTTAGTTAAATGTGTGATCAATTTTTTTGGCAAAAATTGTGTTAAACACTTCCTAAATTACCTATATATATTTTAGTTGAGTTAGTTGATGATATTTGAGTGTTTTCCCTTCATTTTTGGATTGTTTTTATAAAAAATAGATTTTTTATTTCTAACTATTATAAAATTTAGTTTCCTCATCTAAAATCAGAATTTAATCATCATGGGGTTTGTGTGGTATCGTCATTTTTTAGTTCAAGTCCCAAGAAGGGACAATAAAGTGGTATCAGAGATTTGATCTTCCTAGCCTAGGGTTTAATGGAAGAGGGCAACAAGGTTTTTCTATACTATCAAATAAGAAGGAAATTGGACCAACCAAGAGAGGATAATATTGCCAACCAAGATCCTTGTTGGTTAGAGAAATTTGACTATCATTAGAGCATAGAGACTATGCACAAGGGTACACAAGTGTAGAGGATCATAGTAGCGTGTAAGGGGCACACGCAGCGGTGAGACAGATCCATGCATGAGGTTGCACAAATGCATGCATAAAGTTAGGGGATCAGCCAATTTTCTAGAGAAGTTAGAAATAGAAAAGCATAGTTAGAGTGGTGTCCAAGTAAGTTTTATAAATAGATGAAAACATGATGACTTAGGATACACATGAAGGGGCTAAAATTAGAAAAAGAACATAATGGAAGAATTAAAGGATCATGCACATATCGAGCTAATAATAGTATTAAATCATGTCATATATTTAGGTTCATCTATTATTAGAAGGGATTGTAAAAATCATGCAAGTTATTGTAAGTGTGTCCGTTATTAGGAAAGAAAGCATGTAAGGCAGTGAAGGGAAAGTCCCCACCATATATATGTGTGTGTCATATATTCTTGTATAGGTGTGTGAGAGCTAAGGAGTTAGAGAGTGCTATATTTTGGGGTACAAGTTCATAGAGTTTTACTCTGGAGTATGATCTGAGCCTGTATGAGTGCACACATGGGTCAATGCATGGGTACATGGAGTATACTGTAAACATATTCTATGTTATGTAAATAATGGTGATTTTCAATGGATAAGTGATTGTAATTTGCAAATGTGTATTAAGATCTTCATTGTTAACTTCAATGAATGATTTCCTTATTATATGTGGTGTCATCCAGCTATCTCATGATTTTTCTCTCTGTATAAATGGTTGTGTTGGTTATGAATATGATGAACATGCATGCTAACATCCTAATAAGCATTACAAAGGAGGGACTTGGCAGCTGCACACACTTCAGGTGATCTTCCAGATCTATCTGGATGAAGTGTCATTGCGCATAGCTATTAAGTGGGTAAAACAAGACTACATTTTGGTTCCGTTTCCAGGACCTCTTTTCAATTTGTGTACTAGGATGTTGCATGCAAATGGTGTATCGACTGTCTTTGGAAAGTATTGAGAGCTATATTAAAAAATTGACAAGATTATTTTACACAAAGATATAACATTGAACCTGACTTTAACGGGCGAAAGTGGGTGGAAGATAATCTATATGAATACTTGTATGAGATGTTATTCACCTTTTTCCTAGTAAAGTTTTACCAATGGTTGGCAGCTTACATGGTAAACAAAGGTCTCCACCCAAGAAAGAGAGCTTGGACATAGGAATATTATTAAACACTTTTTGATTCAGACTATACATGAACCAAAGTTGTATATCATTAGTGGGAAGATGTACTGTAGAGCTATACTTTGGAGTACATAATCTTGACGTAGTGTTTCCATGAGGAAGTATATTTTTTGGTTCTTTTATGAGCTAAGGTATCTTAATTGTGTGCAATACCTTTAATATCAAGATATTGATGGGAGAACTAGGAATGGAGAGATTACTTATGGCTAGGTAAATCCCCATCATGCGTAGGGGTAGGAGTAGGTTTGGAGAGGATGGTGGTGGCCCTAGAAGAATAAATACAGAGAAAGGAAAGACATATCAAGTATAATAAGGCATGATAGAGGGTAGTTGATGTAGTGCTACTGTAGAGAAGAATGATGACTAATAGAAGTTATGAGAGCCCTGTGGAAGACAAGGACCCCGCAATATCATGTCCTCCTGACATTGGGAAAGCATAGTAGAGAAACCCCAATGGCTTCTGATGAGAACGTGTCTGAGGAGAGAATGAGGACTATAGGTGTGAATCTAACACAACCTATCTACCTAGCCTTTACACAAGGTGTTCCAGATCCAGAAGTAGTTATTGAAAAGCACCATAGTAAAGGTGAGCAAGTAGAATCTCCACGTTGGGTAGGAGACATAGGTAGACACATTTTATTTACCACTAAGTGCGGAAGATCAAGGACACGCACATCTCAGAACAACAGGTGTCAGTTTTATGGAGTACTTTTGGGGAATTTTTTACAGGTGCATCATCAGGACAAAGTATTAGCATGCAGACCATTAGAATCAATCATATAGATGTAATTACAACACATGAAGTTAGTTTCTAGTTTAGGACAACAACTAGGAAACAATAAAGTTCATTTACATGACTTTGGGTAGCTGCATGAGGCTCAGGAGGTTCCAGTCAGCTATAGACACCAAAATTGGGTCACACTCCCTTTGGTCCTTTTTCGAATAACCAACTCAAACATATTCACCTAACCATGACCCTTTTACCCCACATTATTATTAGTTTAATTATTTATAATTAAAGTAATACCCATCCTCACAATATTCATTATTTAATTACCTTAATTAAACTAATTTCCACCTCGCCTAGACACCTCACCCGACCACCTCACCTAGACACCTCATCACAAACCTATTCTTAGCATGTTTCCCTTTTACTAGGACTCAATATTCACTCACCATAACTAACTAAGACTTATTCCTACCTACCTTAATGAACTAAGACTTAGTGCAACCCTAAAATCACATGCCTATTCCCCCTCTAACCACATTCCCACTCATAAATAAATGTAATATTCTGTTTTGATCCATGAGAATAGACAGAGCTGGCCCAAAAGATTTCCAAGATTTGGCATTTTTAGTAAACCTAGGATTTCCCACCTTAACCAACGTCGATCAACCCTAAACCAACGTCGGTCACCCTAAACCTTCATTAGTTACCATATATCCATTTTGGTAACCTTGTTTGAGAGGTTTCCCACATTCTCGATCTTTGGGATGAAGGATATCTACATGCAAGCAAGAACTAGAGCCCTTTCACACATCCAGATAGCCATAGCTAGCACCAAGACTGATCCGAAGGTATTTGCATTCACGGAAGCATTCCGAGAAGCATGGCCATAGCAATGAGCACTATTCCACAGATCAACCTTCACTAGCATCTCCAACCACCTCTCCACCACTACAAGAATTTAGAACCCTTCTGAACTCCAAGTAAGTTGGTTTCTCCTCTGTCACTTGCAGTTGTATTCTCTATTTTCCTTCATCTATTCATTTTTCTTACTTAGATTTATACCTTAGATTTCTCTCTATCAATCACCCCCTCACACCCCACCCAAACTTCACAAAAACCTATCCCAAAATCACCTCCCTCACGTAGACCTCAAAAACACCCTCCAAACTCTTTGTGCAATCATAGAGAGGACCCAAAACTTGTTCTACAGCATCTTCCAGTTCCCCGCAGTCACCGATACCGGTTAACCCTAACCATGGTCTATCGGTCCATTATACTGACATCAATCTCCTTAATCGATATTGTCATTGTGACTGTCAACCCAACCTAACAACTCAACCCTTAGCTTACCCCAAACCTCACTCAAAACCTTACCACACCTATCTTGGACCTGTCACCTCACCCTCCCCCATAGAGACCTTTCCAACTCTCTATTCCAAGACAAAAGAGAGCCCAAACACCCTCCCCCTAACTCCCTGCCACTTTCCATAGTGACTGATATCAGTCACCCTAAACCATTATCGGTCATACCTAAACCAACATTGGTCACCCTGAACCGGCATGTCATTCTCTATGTCTAATAACATTTTTCTAGACTAACAACCTAATTACCCCACCCAAAACAACCCAAAATCTTACCCAACCTTACCAATACTATGTCTATGACCTGCAAACCACCTGCGCTACCCAAAACCAAACCCAAAACCTTTACCTACATAACATTTTATTATTTAATTGGATCAATGTTGATAGTAATCTGAGGCACCCAAATCAGAATGCTAGCACTAGATTCTTTTATTTACATGTTTAAGTTATTTTATATTGATTTATAAATAGTGGATTGACAACCTTCTAGGAAGTATCACACTTCCTGGATCTAGCATACGCTAGGCAGTCCACTATCATATACTATTTAACTCTCTTTTGTGGTCTTGTTTTGTATTTTAGGTAGTTCCTCCTAGCCAAAAGGAAGCTCTCACAGTTAGCATTGGATCAAGAAGTCAGAATGCGTGCAACGACCTTTAAACCGACCATCACAATAGGTATTCCTCCTTGGCCCATACCCTTATCTATTTCGTCAAATCCATAAAGAAAATGGTGAAACATTTTGGCATGCCTCAGTGGGACCCTCTCTTGGGTTCATTGCATTTTATTCATATAGGGAAAACTTTCTTGTGTGTTTCTTTCTTTTAAAAAAAAAATACACATTTAATCTTCTCCCTAGTAATATTCCTTTCTTTTACTTATCTAAATGACTTCTGTCATTTGGTGCTTAAAATGAACTGCTTCTTCCTTCTTGTATTGCATTAGTGAAAGAGAATCCCTCTTCTTGTTCATCACTTGTTACATCGAATATCAAATTTCAATTTGGGTTTAAAACACTTGCATTGCATTCTAATTTGTTGCATTATAGCTCACATTAAAAATTAGGGCAACCTATATGCTGGAAGTCATGCCTAGATGATGGTTGACACAATTGAACCATAGAAAGCACTTGCTTCTCTCTCTCTCTTTTCCAAACTACACAAATGTTAATTTACACATCTTCTTAAACAACATCCCACCCTAGAAGAAGTTCTCAATGATCACATGATCAGAGGATTGACAGTGGGCACCCAGTTGGTTATCTCTGTCTAATACCCCATTAGAGAATGGCCTGCCCCCACCAAAACATAACCTGAAACCTCACCTTTAGAATTTCCTTCTTCGTAAGAAGCCTTCCCAACCAAAAACTTTGTTATGAATTCACATGTCAGTCTTAAATAGCATAAGCTAAAACCAACATAAAATTCACTTTTAGGACTACGTGTTTTCTTAGCTTTGTTCTTGATTTGTGTTTTGAGGTGTGAGGATATGATTCTTCATTTTTCTTTTTTCCTTTCACACTCCACCATCAAAGTTGGAGTATTCTGACTGTGTCAGGACCTCATCTTATCATCCCTAGACTTCTAGGTTGATTATTCATCCAATCTAAATTCACAAAAATCCATTTTTCTTCATTCTTCATATTTCATAGTAAGCGTCATCAGTCCAGCGACTGTCGTCGGTTTACATCTGACCATCATCAGTTTACCTAACCAATGTCAGTTCCTTGTTCTTTTGGTTAGTTTACCCAAAGGACACTTATCTCATATTCTCTTCTATTTAGAGTCTTTGTGTATCATTGTACTCTATGTACTCTGATAACAGTCATCAAATACAACTTTCCATATCTGACAGTCATCAGTTTCTACCTCATTTTCTGAAACTGTTGTTTTCTCATAGTAACTAGTATTGGTTCCTATAACCATCATCGGTCACCCTTGACTGTCATCGGTCACCCCTTAACCATCATTAGTTAGTACAAATGGCATCAGTCACTCTGTTTTTATTTTAATCAAAACATTTACTAACTTTCCCTCTCAAAATTTATTTTGTCCAATCTCTGTTGTTCCCTATGTCACTTACAAAGTACAGTTCACCTTGATATATGCTGATTCACATGGTGTTGACTCGTAGCCAAAATAACACCCTTTTATTTCACACCAGCCGCCAGCCAATCCCACTGAGTCCATCACCTCCATCCATCCTATCGCCTATGGATCTGATTCAGCTTATCCCCATCCCTACCAGTGATGAGGAGTTCACAAGAATCCTTGACCAGAATCCCGCTACCCTCTAGTACTACCTTTCTCATTCTTCCACCCATGATTCCTCAGGACAGTTAATATATGGCATGCCTTTATCTATCCCTCATGCTCTCGCCCCCACCTCTGCATCAACTAGCACCATCTCGGCGCTACCGTCATCCACTTTACCACCTGTGGTGTCTCAGCTAGATCCCATAGCCACTATAACTGCAGCATCTACGTCATCTATCACACCCATGACATCAATTATCCCTTCAACATCAACTTTAAGTATATCCCCATCTGTACCCACTACCTCACATATACCTATTGCATCGCAACCACCTCTGGTGTCAGCAACTTACACCCCTTTCCAGAACCTCATCCTTTCTATTCCATAGTCCTTACCCCCAATCACCACTAGAGTTATTACAACTACCCCACCCACTTACACATACTACCAACAACCCCTGACCTCATCTATCACTTATTCTAGCTATGTGTTGCCTACATCTATTCCTCATGCATAGTTCTCATACTCAGTGCCACCATACACTAGCATACCACCCACCTCATACATTCAACATCAACCCCCTTTTTCTGTAGGGGGCACCCATTCATCCCAACCTACTAACAATATCATTAAAATGATGATGGAAAAGATACAGACCTTATAAGCATCTATTTCTGGCTCCTATAATTCTTTAATTTATGATGAAATCTGTAACGAGCCTATCCATCCATCTCTTCCCCATTCACCCATACCCTGTGCATTTGGGAAATTCCTAAATTCAATCACCTTAAAAAGTAAAGAAGAACCGCTAGCAACACTTACGGTCGTTTAAACATGGGTTCTATCTAATCGCCCACGATAATGCTTTGCTCTTACGAACTTTCCTAATTTCCTTAACATGACCAGCATTGGATTGGTATAGTGGACTACCTCGAATTTCCATTTATTCCTTTAATACAGTAGGTGAAACTTTCTTAGACCATTTTTCAATCAATGTTACCAAAAAAGTCACCATGATTGAACTCTATTCAACCTGACATTATGAAGATGAATATATTGCATATATTGTTTCCCACTGGCAGAGTCTTATTAACCAATTGACATTCTAGCTACCTGAGACTAAACTTATTGAGTTGTTCACTAGATCTTGTGTCCAGACACATCTCACCAACTCTGCAAGTCCAAACCTTCTGAACCTTTGATGAAGCATTCACCATGGCACAAAACTGGAAATTCACGCCATTGAAGAAAATAAAATCTAATTACGAAACAAGAACTCCCCGTTCAAATCAAATGACTCTTCTTCATCTTCAAAACCCCAAAGTAACTATTCAAATCCCAAAGGATCTTCCAATTTGGTAGTCCTCAAGGTAGGACCACCTCATCCTTCTAATCAAGCCCAACCTTCTTCCAATTCTTTCTCCTATCCAGGCCTTTCAACTCTGAGTGGGAGTAACGGAAGTACACTTCGATTAGAGAGCCTCTATTCTTCAGTCTTGGAAAATCTTCTTAAATCCATGGATCCATTACACTTCCTCCCATAAAACTTCATACAAGTTTCGATCCTACTCATCCTATGCCTGCATGGTATAAAGAACATGACTACTCATAATTACCATCATGTTAAAGGCCATAGCGACGGTAACTCCATAACATTTAAGAACATTGTCCAAGAGATGATAGATAATGGAGACCTTGTCGTGGACAACCTGAATGTGCCAGCAAATCAAAATTTGCACATCTTTAAAAAAAATTTCCCTAATCATAAACCATCATCTAATCAAAATAGTGAACCTTCATCCAATGATAAAAATGTCCATAAAGTCCACGTGCGATTTTTGATATCATACCAACCATTTCTCAAAACCTACCTATTTCATCTATTGAGGAAATTTTGGCACGAGCCCCTCTACCCATAGAGGAGCATACCCCTTATACTCCTTCACCCGTAAATAATTCCCCCTTCATCTCCCCCAGCTCTCATAGAGGAACCCACACCTTCTATCAATTCCATTTCACCATCTACCTCACAACCTACCGAATAGCTCGAACACTTTTAATTTTCCCATCCATAGGATGAATCATCATCGCCTTCTCCTCCACCAAGGGACGAAATCCACATCACCCTACCTATTATCTCTCTTACCCATGGGAGACTCGTCAGACATGCCACTACCTGTTGGGGATAGTTCTCCCTTCAGCATAGCAAAACCCTATTGACATAAACTTGACTCTTTTACCTACAGAGTCTGAAGTTAGCCAATTCCCTGTCTAGACAGGCATATTTTATAGATATTTCCACCAATTGAAATCCATCTTCTTCTTCAATAGTCCCATTTTCACAGCTGACCGATTGCCTAGATTACGATGATCATTCCATGATCTAAGGACATGTTCAGATCCCCTTTTAGACTCAAATGTAAATATTACGTAAAGATACTTCCATGATATACCCAAATATATTTTCAGCAACCAAATCAATACTGACCATTGCCTATTAAAACATGGATTTCTTCTTCATCATCTCTACCTACATCCAAAACTTTACCCGCGACCAACACCATTTCAAAACGTAAAATCCTACCCACACCTATGTCTTCATATATATCTAGACCCATCACTACCTTGGGTGTCATGCCGACATCCAGTCTTACTCACCCACCTAGGTCAAACTAGAATCAGCCTCAGCACCATCTCAAATCCACACCAACATTATCCCTCTACCTAAAAAGAAAACTCGACCTATTAGGCTGCATACAACTATTTTTTCCTACCACACCTTTTGTTCGCCTTCCCCCCTTCCATCCATATTAGGGCCTCATCCATCAACCTTAAACAAACATTCTCCTACCTAATGCTAGTAAAAAGATAAAAACCCTAATATTGCCTCATGAGCCTTTGTTACACCTCATTAACCCAAAAACTAAATTTCTTCACCCTCACCCTCACCTGTGCACTTATTGCCACCTATAGCCTCCACCAGTTATTATAACCCCACACCTTGCCTATATGGCTTTAAACCCATGCCGTCTACCCAATCTCTAACAACCACTTTCACCATGACTCAATTTAGGATCCCTCGTAGGTAACCCTATCCTCTTCCACCATATTCTTTCCCTTCTATATCCCATAATCCCATGCCACCTTTATCCAAGAAGGTGCAACCCAAAGATAAAAACCCTCTACCCTCTAATAAGGTAGTCAAACCAACCAAACCTTTCATTGCTAGCTCTTATACCCCACCTTTACCCAAGCAAAATGTGATTAAAAACATAATAACATACCACTCATCAAATCATTATGCCAACCCATTCCCCCTCCTATAAAGCCTCTTCCCTCACAATTATCCACACCTATAACCAAACCCGCACTCACTTACCATTATGATCCATTAGTAGGGTCCTATGCCAACATTTTAACCAATATCTTAGATACTTCCATCATCACATTACCACCACTTTGACCTTACGATCCTCTCAAACCCAAACCAAAAGGGTTTGATGAAACCACAGATTTGTGCCTATCACCGTGTACAAGGACATGATGTGGAAAATTGTAAGGTTTTAATGACCGTTTTTCTCCAAATTTGTCGTCTTAATACAAAACTTTGATGATGAAGACCTTCTTGATGAGGATCATACTCCACCTTCTTCTGTCACCATACATAATCATCCTTTACCAATTCAATGACCAATATCTCTAACCCCACAACCATTTTATCCACCTCCAAAATTTGAGATCAACATGGTCCGTATTAGAGAGTTGGCCAAATCACCACCCAAATTTCAGTGCATCCTACTCATTTAATAAGGATGTTATCCACTACTAGGATTTTTCTGCTCACATTGTTATACCTTTCATGACACACCCTCTCCATCCACCTCCCCTAAGATTAACATGGTTCACATTACTACCCATGCTCAGAAAGACAAAGGTAAAGAAAAAGCAACTAGCCCATCAACCAACCCTGTACCTAATATACCATCTGCACCCACACCCAAAATCACCATCTGTAGACTACATACCCTATCTCTAATGGGGTCACCCATCGCACAATGATAAAAAAATTACATCAGTCTCCTCTAAATATGTCTTTGTATGATCTCATCCAAACTTTCGAATCCCACAGACAAGCCCTTATCAAGGTTTTATAATCCATTGAAGTTATACCCAATGACCCCACACCAGTGGCCTCAATTATCACCCCTCACCAAGTGGCCTCGCTAACCAAATCATATCCTTATTTTACCAACATGCCCACTCCTCAAGTTTTCACCCTCAACTTCTCTGATGAGGAGATTGTACCTATCTAGTTAGATGACCCTGATCCTGCCCTATTCATTTCCATCTATATTGATAGCATATGAGTATGAAACATCATGATTAATGGTGGTGCTAGCATTAACATCATCTCCTCCCATGCATACAATCAAATGTGCATCCCTTATAACTATATGCATAATAACCCACTTATGTTGCACTCCTTTCACGACATCATCACCTCCACCCTCAGCACCATTATCCTTCACATTCGCGTAGGCCCTCGCACTATCCTAGAACTATTCTACATCTAAGAGGGGGAGTTCTAGTATAACCTATTTCTCGGCAGACCCTGGATTCACATCATGGGTTGTTTCCCTTCAACTTTACACTGTTGTGTAAAATTTGAGCATAAAGGACATAACTATACCATCCCTGCCAACCCATCACCATTCAAAACTTGTAACATGTTATACCGGCCCAACAATGTACTTATACCAGTCAAGGAGTTTTCCACTACCCCCACTTCTCCTTCACCCATGACCCCATCCAGCAATGATACCACCACCTATCCCACATCTAACCCTATTATTCCTACTGTCGCCGCAGCTTCTACAGCTGACTCATATGCTTCCCAAGCATCTAGCAAGTCATCTATCCCTGCCACCTACATATCGACTACTGATCCCTTAGAAGGTTTTTTTAATGCCTAACTCTGGGGGAGTATCACCTATACAATATTGACACATTCCTCACACTGCAAGAGTATGGAAACCTACTCCAGCACCCTATTTATGACTACCACATAGGTGATATTTTTCCTTATGGTCTTCCCCACCTTTGCACTAATCTAATGTATGGGGGACTTTATATTTCCACTTATTCACCCGAACCTCCATCCCAAACATGACCTTTTTCATCTAACTTACACTCCCTTACTAACCTCCACTTTGCTCACACTTTCCTACACTGTTGCACATGGAAAGGCTTTATCTTCAGTTTTTATGAATAGGGCCACCATACTTTCATCTATTGTACCACTCGTAAACACAATTCCATTCTCAACCCCATCCACTAATGTTGTCATCTTCACCCACAGAGTCCATAGATCCTGAATCTATCCCTCCTACAAAAAATTTGTGAACACAATTTCCCAAGGACCTCTGACTTATCAACACGATGATGAGGCTCCCTTTTATATTCCCTTCTTGTATCCTGACATGATCGATGATGATAAACCTTCTATTAACATCATTCAATGTCAAGACAATGAGTCTATCCTCACCTATATGGGTGTGGAAGATTCTTATATTCACCGGTTGTTACCCTCTGAGATGCAAACCATGTTGAATGAATTGACTATCGAAATCAACATTAATACTTAGGACGACCCACACATTCTAAAGATAGGTTAGTATTTAGATGTTGTTGAACAAGAAGCTTTTACCTCTTTCCTCTAGGACCATAGCAATGCTTTTGCTTGGTCTTATGCTGATATGATTGGTATTGACACAAAAATCATGGTCCATAATATCCTAACCATTTCTGATGCCAAACCTATAAAATAAAAGCTGCAGAAAATGCATCCTCACATTGCTCTTCTTGTTAAAGAAGAACTTCAGTGCCTTCTCTCAATTTCCTTTATCCTACCCATTGACTATCCCCAATGGATTTCTAACATCATTCCTTTCAAAAAAGCAACAGGAGGACTCTACCTTTGCGCAAACTTAAGTGATTGTAACCTAGCTTGTCCCAAAGATGATTTTCCCCTACCATACATTGACCAACTAGTTAATCTCACCACCAGCCATGAAATTCTATCACTCATGGATATTTTCTCATGTTATAATCAAATATTACTTGCTCTAGAATATCAGCACAAAACTTCCTTCATCACTCCTTGGGGGACCTTCTGCTATCGATTCATGCCTTTTGGATTTAAAAATGTTAGTGTTATATATCAGTGAGCCATGACTTATATCTTCCATGACATAATGCATCACATATTGGAAGATTACATAGATGACCTTCTTGCCAAATCCAAACATCAGTCCGAACACCTGATAGTCCTAAAGGTCATATTTGACCGCCTCATCAAGTATTGTGTTCACCTTCAACCTATGAAGTACATCTTTACGGTACTTTCAGGAAAACTCCTTGGTTTCATCGTTTCTTTACATGGCATAGAATTTGATACTGTTAAAGTGAAGGTTATTCTTAAAATGCCTCCACCTACTAATCTTCGTCAACTTTGAAGCTTGCAAGGTAAGTTGCAATCTATTCGTCATTTCATCTCGCAGCTTTCCAACCACTGTCAACCATTTCATTATCTCCTCAAGAAGGATGTCTCATTAAAATGGGATGATGAATGCCATAAATCTTTTGACACCTTGAAATAATAACTTCTTCAACCACTAGTGCCCATTCCTCCTAAGGATTACCAACCCTTTTACCTATACATTTCTGCCACTGAGCATTCCTTACGTGCCATGCTCGTTCACTGCAACAAGTAACACAAAGAGAAAGTAGATTATTACATAAGTCATACCCTTTTAGACTATGAAACTAGATACACCTATGCAAAAAAACTCTTCTTAGCCTTAGTTTTCTTCGCCACCAAGCTTCGCCACTACCTACTTAACCACAAAACCTTTTTTGTCACCAATATTGACCCCTTACATTAAATTTATGACCAAACCCTATCTAAATCAGTGTGTTGCACATGCTAGATTATGCTTATTACTGAACCTTGAACTCAAATTCATCCATACAAATTATATCAAAGGCCAAACCATCGCTAGACCAACTAGCAGACGAACCTCTTTCCGGGAAATCAAACCTCTAACTTTGATTTCCCAGATGAATGCATTGCTAACCCTTTCCTTAGACGATGTCACTTACCAAATGACTCTTTTCTTTGATGGTTTCAAATGTCAGCACGGGGGTGGTGCTATTTTTATCCTTATTCGTCTCGATTTTGAACCCATGTCTTTATCTTTCAAACTTGGATTTTGACTATACAAATAATATTGCCAAATAAGAAGCACTAGTATTGGGTCTCTAAGTTTCTTATGCCTTAGATGTTAAGCCAATCCAATATATTTGATAATTTCTAGCTGATTGTTAATCAAGTCAATGGGATATACCATTTTTGTAATGAAATAATTCAAAATTATAAACATCATGTAGACATACTTTTGAATACCTTTGACTATTACTGAACTTCAAACCACCCCACATTCTACCAATAAATTTACAAATACAATGGCCTTCTTGGATTCTGAGATACCCGATTTCACCTACCAACTCTAAAATCTTTATCATAATACAAAGGTTACAATTACCCTTTTATTTATCTCGTGAGGTCCACTCCATCGGAACCGTTGCACCTGACCAACGTGACCTTTAGTACAAGTATTTTGTAGAATATCTTTCCCTTTCCATTCTACCTCTCAATCACACTCGTAATGGATAAGGCACCTTTATTAAAAGTGTCTCTCACTTTTTTCATCATGGGTGGTCTCCTTTATAAGCATCCTTTCGATGGTATTCTCTTACAATGCCTTACAATTTCTAAAACTCCCTACATGATCAAGGAAGTTAATGACAAAATTTGTGGAGGACACTTTAGTGGTTTAGTTGTCGCTAAACACATTCTTTTCCTTGGATATTATTGGCCAACCCTTAACCATGATTATTATGACTATGTCAAATGTTGTGTGAAGTGTCAACAATATGCTAAACTTCATCACACACCTATTCATTACTTACAGGTTGCATGAGACCTTTGACCTTTCTCTTAATGGGGGTTGGATCTTATCAAAGAGATCAATCCCCATTATTCACAATGCCATTAATTGATTATAATCACTACTAAGTATTACAATAAATGGGTAGAGGCCATCCCCCTCATTTCTACAAAATCTGAGAAAATATGTGAATTCATCAACCATCACATCATTTTTTGCTTTGGGTTTCTTCACCGTCTCATCACTGGATAATGCACAGAAATTAAAAAATAAAACCCTACGTAAGCTGTGTGAGGATTTTGGCATCCAAATCAGTTTCTCGTCACTTTATTACCTATAAACCAATGGCTAAGAAAAATTAACCAATAAAACTTTTTAAAAAAATTCTTATGAAGGTAGTCGATGATATTGAGAAGGATTCGCATTCGCACATTCATTTTTCACTTGTCGGTTTAACCACACTAGTATTTTCACTTCAACTATAGCCACACCTTTCTATCTAGTTTATGGTACTCGAGGATTGTCTTACCTCTCGATGTCTAGGTTCCATCTCTCTGCATCTTGCTACAAGACATTCTCAATGATGATGATGACTTTTGCTAGGACCGTTTAGCACAATTGGATTTATTATATGAACATCATTTGAATGTTCTTGATCATCTCTAAATTTACTAAAAACATATCAAGCAGTGCCTATGAAAGAACATGTCTAAAAATGAACCTTTCAGAGTTAGAGAACTTGTCCTAAAGGAAAATCAACATTTAACCAAAGAAGAGAAAAATAAACGAAGCAAATTTTCCTCTTAATTGGCTTGGAACCTATATCATTACCCATGATTATGGATCAGGTGCTTATCGTTTATCTTCACTCGAAGGTAAACCTAAACCTGAGCCCCTCAATGCCTTGCATCTTCGACCATTTTATTGTTGACATCAATTCCTATATCACTTTTTGTCAATTGACTGCTCGTCCCTTGAGCATTGTTCACCTTCCATATTACCGTATTTTTAGGATCAATGACTAAACAAGAATCATGTGATTACCCATCACCTTTCAGCCTTATCTTCAATATGAGTACCATGGCTCTACTCATAGCATGATTCTCATGGATACTTTTCATCTTTTTAAAGATGGAATCCCATGGTCGTTCATCACTTGAAACCACCTCTTTCATAGTTAACCTTTGTGTGCTATGGTTTTGTCTTCTAAACAAGAACCTAATCTTCCTCTATAGTCTTGTCCATGACTTAAAACGTCCAAAAACAAAATGGGATTCAACTCCTTGAGTCAAACTTCCAACAAAAATATAACTCACTCAAAAAATGGACATCTCTTCACTCTATTTTTCCACTATAGATAGACTGCTCCCTTGAAATATAGATATATAAAGTCATTGCAAAAATAAAATAAAATTATTCAGAAGCTTCCCACATCGATAAGATTTCACAAAGACCTCAAGGAGATAATATACACATCCCATATAGACTTCCCGCATCGATCAGTCTCTTAAAAACAAACAAATGAAGAAAATGATAAATTTTTCATCATGGACTTGCCTATTTTTTATCCTGGGTTTCTTGCTAGGTAAACATACTGTCATACACTAAGTTATGCTAAACCACCCACTTTCACCTCATTGCCTTTTCACCCTAATTTTCTCTCTGCTTAAGGGAATTGTCCGCAACTGGTGACATTTTGTGATCATGTGACTTTCTTCACCCTTAGAATAGTCCATTATGCAATGCCTTTAGGGTCTTACGTTCATAAGCCCATCTTAGGTATGGTAGACTCATTAGGGTTCTTATTAATTAAGTGGATCTTTTACCACCTCTTACCATTCACATTCTTCATTACTTATTTGATTATCCTATACAGGACCAGACCATCGATACCTACATTTTCACCTCTCAACCATGCCTTTCACCATAATCACCTAAAATCAACCTTGCCTATGACCCAAACTCAATCATGCCTAAAACCTACCAGCCCATTCCTCAACCTCATCATTCTTCTTCCCTAGCTTATGGGAGAACTACATCAGCCTGAGGCCCCTTTTCATCGGGGCTATGTAGGCAACACTCCTAAGGGCATGGGGCCCTTGGAGGTTAGCTCAGCCACTCTTTACCATAACCAATTCACCCTTCACTTTCCTATGCATGCTATTCCATAGTTAGTTTCTATTTTATACCAACTGTTGGAAATTAAACCAATACAAGCATACAATTAACAAATATTTTTTACCACTAATCATCCTAAATCATTCATTTGTTCCATTTATCATATATTTACACCATAGCAAATCCTCATTTGGATTTTCTCTAATTTAAACCATAACATGCAATGACCATCATCATTTGACTTCCATGCCTAAACCAACCTAACTCAACCATGCCTAGGACCTTACCGGCCATATCCTACTCAACCATGCCTATGACCTGACTCAACCATGCCTATGACCTAACTCCACCATGCCTAATTGACCTTACTCAGCCATGCCTATGACCTAACTCCATCATACCTATACATTTTATCATTTCGGCCACACATTAAACCATACCTACAAGCTCAACCTACTCCTACATCTCCTTTGTTGTGTCTTAGGAATTATTATTTTACCTATACCTTGGTCTTACATGTGTTATGACCTATTTCCCTGAACATGGCCAACTTGGGTTGACCATTGACCTTATGTACTCGTTATACCTTGTGATGTTGTTACCTATGTTGTTTTATCCTAACAACCATACCTTGCCTATTTCCATGTCGTTTATCCCAACCAAACCTTTGGTGTACCGGAACATACCTAAATGTTCCTGCACCTAACCTACATTGTGTTTTCGAACCATATCCTATACCTTGGATACCTGAATCACCTCACCCTTATTTGGATAAGCCTATCGGCCTTAGACAATGTAGAGTTTGCAAGCTCTTCAACCTGGTACCATGTTGTAATCTATATGTGTGCGTATGTTTGATTTCCATTACCCATGACCCGATTTTGACCCTAGCCTATTACCTATTACCTGAGTTGACCATCACCCTTTCCCATAGTACTCATACCCTTCCCCACCTATCTTCACCACCTACACATTTATCAAACCACTCACCGATCTCGTATTACACCTCATTTGTGCCTGATTTGAGGGGGATCACCTTCACCCACACATGGGGCAATCACTTCCTATTTTTGTCAGTGTCACTTACCAATACAAACTAACCAAGAAAAATGGGAGACACCAAAATTGGGTCACACTCCCCTTGGTCCTTTTTCGAATAGCCAACTCAAACATATTCACCTAACCATGACCCTTTTACCCCACATTAATATTAGGTTAGTTATTTATAATTAAAGTGATACCCATCCTCACAATATTCATTATTTAATTACCCTAATTAAACTAATTTCCACCTCACCTAGACACCTCACCCCACCACCTCACCTAGACACCTCATCACAAACCTATTCTTAGCATGTTTCCCTTTTACTAGGACTCAATATTCACTCACCATAACTAACTAAGACTTATTCCTACCTACCTTAATGAACTAAGACTTCGTACAACCCTAAAATCACATGTCTATTCTCTCTCTAACCACATTCCCACCCATTAAAACGTAACATTCCTATTTTGATCCACGAGAATAGATAAATCTGGCCCAAAAGAGTGCCAAGATCTGGCATTTTTAGTAAACCTAGGATTTCCCACCTTAACCGACGTCGTTCAACCCTAAATCGATGTCATTCACCCTAAACCGTTGTCGGTTACCATATATTCATTTTGGTAACCTTCTTTGGGAGGTTAGCCACATTCTTGAATTTTGGAATGAAGGAGATCTACATGAAAGAAAGAACCAGAGCCCTTTTGCACATCCAGAAATCCATAGTCAGCACCAATACTGATCAGAAGGTTTTTGCATTCACAAAAGCATTCAAGAGAGCATGGACGTAACATTGAGCACCATTCTCCAGATCAACTTTTACCAGCATCTCCAACCACCCCTCCACCACTACAGGCATTTAGAACCCTTCTTAACTCCAAGTAAGTTGGTTTCTCCTTTGTCACTTGTAGTTATAGTCTCTATTTACCTTCATCTATTCACTGTTCTTACTTAGATCTATCCCTCTGCTTTCTCTATATCAACCACCTCCTCACACCCCACCTAAAATTCACAAAACCTATCCCAAAACTATCTCCCTCACTTAGACCTCACAAACACCCTCCAAAATCTTTGTGCAGTCATAGAGAGGACCCAAAACTCAATATACAGCATCTTCCAATTCCCCACAGTCACCGACACTGGTTAATCCTAACCATGGTCAGTCCATCTTATACCGACATCGGTCTCCTTAATCGATATCGATCACTGTGACTATCAACCCCACCTAATAACTCAACCCTTAGCCTACCCCAAACCTCACTCAAAACCTTACCACACCTATCTTGGATCTATCACCTCACTCTCCCCCACAGAGACCTTTCCAACTCTTTGTTTCAAGATAAAAGAGAGTCCAAACATCCTCCCCCTGACTCCCAACCACTTTCCACAGTGACTGTCATCGGTCACCCTAAACTGGTATCGGTCATACCTAAACTGACATCAGTCACCCTGAATGGCATTAGTCTTTGTGTCTGATAGCATTGTTCTAGACCAGAAACATAATTACCTCACCCAAAACAACCCAAAATCTTACCCAACCTTACCAAGAATCTATCTGTGACCTGCAGACCAATTGCGCTACCCGTAACCCAACCCAAAACCTTTACATGCATATCATTTTAGTATTTAATTGGATCAATACTGATAGTAATTTGAGGCACCCAAATCAGAATGCTAGCACTAGATTCTTTTATTTACATGTTTAAGTTATTTTATGTTAATTTATAAACAATGGATTGATGGCCTTCTACAAAGTATCACACTTCCCGAATCTAGCATACACTAGGAAGCCCACTATAATATACTATTTAACTCTCTTTTGTGGTCTTGTTTTATATTTCAGGTAGTTCTTCCTATCTAAAAGGAAGCTCCCATAGTCAGCATTAGATCAAGAATTCAGAACACACACAACAACCTTTAAACCAACCATCACAACAGGTATTCCTCCTTTTCCTATACCCTTATTTGTTTCATCAAATCCATAAATAGAATGGTAAAACATTCTTGCTACAACCTATTTATTTGAACTTGACCAACTTGGTGTGACCATTGACCTTATGTACTCACTATACCTTGTGATGTTTTTACCTATGTTGTTTTATCCTAACAACCATACCTTGCCTATTGCCATGTCATTTATCCCAACCAAACCTTTTGTGTACCAAAACATACCTAAATGTTCCTGCACCTGACCTATGTTGTGTTTTTGGACCATATCCTATACCTTAGATACTTGAATCACCTCACCCTTATTGTGTAATCCTATCGACCTTATACAATGTAGAGTCTGCAAGCTCTTCAACCTGGTACTGTGTTGCAATCTATACATGTGCATGCATTTGATTTCCATTATCCATGACCCTATTTTGACCCTGGTCTATTACCTATTACACGAGTTAACCATCACTCTTTCCCATAGTACTCATACCCTTCCCCACCTATCTTCAACACCTACACATTTATCAAACCACTCACTGCTTCTGTATTACACCTCATGCATGCTTGGTTTGAGGGGGATCACCTTCACCAACACATGGGGCAATCACTTCATGTTTTAATTAATGTCACTTACCAATACAAGCTATGCAACAAAAAGGGGGAAAATGTAGACACCAATATTGGGTCACACTCCCCTTGGTCCATTTTCAAATAGCCAACTCAAACATATTCACCTAACCATGGCCCTTTTACCCCACATTAATATTAGTTTAATTATTTATCATTAAATTGATACACATCCTCACAATTTTCATTATTTAACTACCCTAATTAAACTAATTTCCACCTCACCTAGACACCTCACCCCTCCACATCACCTAGACACCTCATCACAAACCTATTCATACAATTTTCCCTTTTACTAGGACTCAATATTCACTCACCATAATTAACTAAGACTTAATCCTACCTACCTTAATGAACTAAGACTTAGTGCAACCCTAAAATCACATGCCTATTCTCCCTATAACCACATCCCACTCATTAAAAATTGACATTCCGTTTTGATCCACAAGGATAGACAGAGCTAGATCTGGCATTTTTAGTAAACCTAGGATTTCCCACCTTAACTGACGCCAGTCAACCCTAAACTGACACCAATCACCCTAAACCATCGATGGTTACCATATATTCATTTTAGTAACCTTCTTTAGGAGGTTGGATACATTCTTGAGTTTTGGAATGAAGGATATCTACATGCAAGCAAGAACCAGAGCCCTTTCACATGTCTAAATAGCCATAGCTAGCACCAAGACTGATCAAAAGGTATTTTCATTCACGGCAGCATTCAAGAGAGCACAGTCGTAACACTGAGCACTATTCACTAGATCAACTTTTACCAACATCTCCAACCCCCCCTCCACCACTACAAGCATTTATAACCCTTCTTAACTCCAAGTAAGTTAGTTTCTCCTCTATCACTTGCAGTTGTAGTCTCTATTTTCCTTCATCTATTCACTGTTCTTATTTAGATCTATCCCTCATATTTCTCTCTATAAACCACCTCCTCGTACCCCACCTAAAATTCACAAAACCTATCCCAAAACTATCTCCCTCACTTAGACCTCACAAACACCCTCCAAACTCTTTGTGCAGTCACAGAGAGGACCCAAAACCCGTTCTACATCATCTTCCAGTTCCCCACAGTCACCGACACCAGTTAATCCTAACCGTGGTCGGTCCATCTTATACTGACATCAATCTCCTTAATTGATATCAATCACTATGACTGTCAACCCCACCTAACAACTTAACCCTTAGCCTACCCAAAACCTCACTCAAAACCTTACCACACCTATCTTGGATCTGTCACCTCACTCTCCCCCACAGAGACCTTTCCAACTCTTTGTTTCAAGATAGAAGAGAGCCAAAACACCCTCCCCTAACTCCCAGCCACTTTCCACAGTGACCATCATCGGTCACCCTAAACCAGTATCAGTCATACCTAAACCAACACGGTCACCCTAACCGGTGTTGGTCTCTATGTCTGATAACATTGTTCCAGACCAGCAACATAATTACCTCATCCAAAACAACCCAAAATCTTACCCAACCTTACCAAGACTTTGTCTTTAACCTGCAGACCACATGCAATGTCTACAACCCAACCCAAAACATTTACCTGCATAGCATTTTAGTATTTAATCATATCGATGTTGATAGTAATATGAGGCACCCAAATTAGAATGCTAGCACTAGATTCTTTTATTTACATGTTTAAGTTATTTTGTATTGATTTGTAAATAGTGGATCGGCCTTATAGGAAGTATCGCACTTCCCGGATCTAGCATACGCTAGGCAGTCCATTTTCATATGCTATTTAACTCTCTTTTGTGGTCTTGTTTGTATTTCAGGTAGTTCCTCCTAGCTAAAAGGAAACTCCCACAGTCAACATTGGATCAAGAAGTCAGAACGTGCGCAGTGACCTTTAAACCAACCATCACAATAGGTATTCCTCCTTAGCCAAATCCCTTATCTGTTTCATCAAATCCATAAATAAAATGGTGAAACATCAGCCACCATATAGAGAAAATCCTAGTGGAGGTTTAGGATTTGGGTCTAGTCCTAACCCAGGGCAAGGTCCTCCACCATATCAACCTTCCCAACAACCACCACTTAACGCAAACACCACCTCAACAACCATGGCAACAGACACATCAAGTCTTCTTTAAGATGTCTCTTCACTTGCCAAAGTACCAAGGTGTGAAGGATGTGGTTGAGCATGTGCACAAGTGTGAATTTTTATAGAGAGAAAAGGGAATTACATCTCCTGACAAAAAGGAAAGTCAATTTTCCACCACACTTCGAGAGTGCGCACACATTTGGTATAGAAAGTATGGTCCACACTAGACTGTGGTGGACTATGAAGCATTGCATGCTACATTTTTGGTTAAGTTTCACATTCCATATTTTGAGCAACAAAGTATTAGTGAGCTAAAGGATATCAAGAAAAGTTTATCTGAAAGTGTGATAGAGTATGATGTGTGGTTTACAACTCTCTTTTCCAAGCTATCTTATGATATTCATCATATTCAACATGCATAGTGGTTTTTTGGAGGCTTACTAACTTTGTTTCAAAGTGCCTTATCACATAAGACATACTCAAATTTTCATGAGTATTTGGAATCAGATTTACGTGTTGAATCAGTTGGGAGTGTAGACGCTAGAGTGAGCCCTTTTATTGAGGTACAAATAATAGATACGGCTAAGAAATTGGAGAATATTTCTATCAATTCAACATATGAAACATGTAGTGGGTTATGTTGCATTGATTGTGACATAGAGGGACATATGAAGGATAGTTATTTGTGTAGAAATGTGTGCACATTATTGCAATATTATGAGATTTTACACAAAAATCACGATGTCTGAAATTTACCTCTCTTATAATGCATAATGATGAAGAATTTTGCTATGTACTGCAAGATTTTTGATGCACAAACCCATGATAAAAAATATCTCCACCTGGTAGACCAAATTTATGAGGCATGTGAGACTGGATTATGGTAAACCACTGTGGCAAGTAACTCTCAGGAACATGAAGCCCATCCTAAAAAAGGATGCAACAATAGAGATGTTGGGTTTCAAGGTTGATATAGGAGCAGAGGTCATGGTGGTAAAGGAAGTTTCATATGTGGGACTTGTAATACTTGTGGGTCCCTAGATGATTACTAGCATGAATGTCCCAAGAATAAGGTATGTGCATGTGGTGGAAAGTAACATAAGGTTGAATACTTTCGTGATATTTATGAGCATATGTGTAAGAAAAAAAAGAATGACAAAGGCATGGGGATGATAAAGGTTCAAGGTGTGAAAAATAAACAATATACATCAAAGAATATGTCTGATCTAGAATTACAACATATGTTAGTTACCACGCATGCAGAAGCAATGTGATCGTGATCCCCTTAAAGTAAAACCTCTCATTTGAAGGGAGGAGATTGTTCATGTTAAATATTCGGATGTTACCCATCATAAGGAAGTCTGCCAAGAGACCATGGGAGTAATCAAATATTTTCTAGGAGAGATCCAGTTCCTAAAGGAACACATGCGTGAGAGGGAACACATGAAGAACATAGATCTCCCACAGTAAGATGTAGATGATTTGAAGGAGGTATATAGGATGATAAGGTATGAGAATATCATCCCACTGTTAGGAGAATGGTTATGTCAGAAGGTACCACATGTAGAAGTTGAGCACAAGTGTCAGATACTTCATGTGAATTTACCACCATATCACCATGAGTATGATAAGGAAAGAACACTGGATGCAGTGATTAATGGTTGGATGGTAAGTAATATTCTAAGTGACATAGGCGTGGAGGTCAATGTTCTAACTTTGGATTCCTAGAACCATATGGGGAGACCACTATTGCAGCCATCTTCCAATGTTTTGTATATGTAAAATAAGATAATGGCCATGCCTATTGGGGTGTTGAATTATGTTTTAATTCTATTCAAGGAGCCAAGTTCACAAAATATTTTGAAGTATTAATGCTTACTAAGGCAGATAACTTCCCAGTGTTGTTTAGACATCCTTGGTGTTATGCCAACAATGATGACTTGCGCTTCAACAAGAGATATATCAGTTTTGATAAAAAAAGGATGAGCACGAGGTCATACCATTAGATGATGGGAAGGTTGCACCATACATTGAGCCTGTGAGTGAAGAAGATCTTAATAGGATATATACACATACATTATGTGACCTTGAGAATGTGGAACCATCCAAAGAAGGCGTACTTTAGTGGGAGGATGTTCAGTATCTTAGTGACACTACTAGTGTTGCTTGTGACAATTGGGCTCATGGCACATATGAAATGATGGGACGTGAGGTTAAAGGAAGAGTCACTAGGATGATCAATACATACATGATTAGGCATTTGGGCACAACTTGGTTACCTAGGTATACTAGTGAGGAAAATCCTTATTCGTTCTTGTGCATCATGTAGAACTAGTGGCAAAATGAAGGTGAAACAAGGAATATGTCGGTCTATACTTTGTGCAAAACAACATCGCGTTGGTGGGAATTACATAGAGACAACCTGTTGGGCTGGCAAGAAGTGAGAATCAAATTTTCAACAAGGTTTACCTTGAATAATGTACCTAAACATATCCATGAGCATGATGATAAGACTCCTACTTTGGTATACGTTAATAACTGTGAGATATAATAGGTGTAAGGATAGGAGGCATTATCACCATCTGTTTGGGTGCATAAGTTCTATTCCACTCTATGTGGATGCACATGTGTTTGGTATGTCCATTCCAAGTTGAAATAAGAAATTGGAAGTTGGTGTGAGATGCGTGAAGATATTGTTCATACCTTTGATTATTTTTCTAATAATCCACTAGTACATGAGACTTTGTAGATCATGACGCAAATCACACTACGGGATAACACAAAATAATAGGAGCTCATGTTTCAGTTACTTGGAAAAACTGATCTCGAGGTGCACAAAGATACACTAGAAATAGAGCAGGCACTTTTAGGACGCGCCTGAAAAGAAAAAGAAAAAGGGAATCTCGTATACATCATTGATGATGAGAAAGTGGAGAACTTGGATATAATCCATATAGAGAGTGTGTAGGAGGTGATGTATTTTGCATATGAAAATGTTTACATGTAACATGCTCCTATGAAAACATAGAAGGTTAATATTTGCAATAAGGATCCACCTAAGGAGGCTATCATTGGTGATTATTGGTCAAATCCAAAGGTTGTAAAGATCATTGAGCTCTTGTGAGACTTTAAAGTCTTTTTTCCAAGGGGCTATCATTATTTGATAGGTGTGCATCCCTTATTAGAAGAGATGAAGATTAAGCTAAAATAAGGTGTGTGCTCATTTAGAAGAGGCCTTATATGATGAATTTAAACTTGTGCACAAAGGTCAAGGAAGAGATTGACAAAATGCTTAAGTCTAGAATCATTAAACCAATTGAGGAATCTAAGTGGTTTGGTCCCATGGTTATTAGCATCAAGAAGGATGGGTGGATCAATATCTATTTATATTATAGGGAACGTAATGCCTCATGTTTCATAGATCCTTTCCTACACCATTCATAGAGGAGATCCTTGAGTTATTTGCATGGCATGAAATCTACTCCTTCACTGATGGGTTCTCTGTCTATCACCAGGTGCGCATTACACACAAGGACCAGGAGAAGACCATCTTCACCACTGAATGGGGGAATTATTCTTATACTCTCATGCCTTTTGGATTGAAGAATGCGTCAAACATATGCTTGTGCATAGTTGTGCAAGAATTTCATGACTTTATCCATAATTTTTGTAGGTTTATCTAGATGATTAGATTATCTATGGGCTTATCAAAGATCATTGTGATAATCTGAGGCTCATGTTCGAGCGCTGCAGGAAGTTAAGCATCTCTCTCAACATCAATAAGTATATCTTTACTACACCCTTTAGCACTTTTCTAGGGCATATAATTTGTAATGATGGATTGTTGGTGGATCTAGCCAAAATTACAGTAATTTTAGGATTGGAAGAGCCTACCAATCAGAGTGAAGTGCGTGGTTTTTTGGGGCATGTTGGGTATTATAAAAAAATTATCAAAGGATATGCAAATATTGGTGTGCCCCTAGAGGAATTTCTTAAGGTTAAAGGAAATTTTTATTGGGGTGACACGTAGCAACAGGCATTTGATTCCTTGAAGGAAAGATTGACTATTACTCCTATCTTGTGCTTTCCTTCCTAGAAAAAACCCTTTACATGTACATTTTGACACCTTTGGCATGCCTATTGGCATAGTCTTCACATGCAATTAGGAGAATGTAATGTTTATCATCTCATATGATTTGCAAGTAGGAATTTGACACCAGCAAAGCATAACTATACAATGATAGAGCATGAGAGCATTATCCATGATCTACGCGCTTCATAAATTTTGACAGTATTTATCATCCACACCATTCATCTTTTATACAGACCATATGGAATCAAAGTACTTGGTCAATAAATCTATTTTACAAGGGCGCATCTACTAGTAGATACTCCTTTTGTAGGAATTTGATTTTATAGTTGTTGTAAAGCCAAGAAAGAGCAATTCGGGACCTGACCATTTTTCACGAATCAATTCTAGGGAGGACAAGTAGAGTATTGAAGACACTATGCCTAATGTATAGTTGTGCAGATTAAATTGTGTGCCAGCTGATTTGGAGGACAAGCAGTAATCTTATGCATTGGCCTTGTGCTAGAAGTCATGAAGACATTGGAAAATAAGTAGCTTGTTATACAAGTTGTGCCATACCAACTCATTGGAGGATATTTGTATAAAATTGGTCATGATGAGGTCTTGCACAGGTGTTTTCTGGAGCATGAACATGAAGCCTTTATAGAAGAAGCACATGGAGGCATCGCAGGACGACACTATACAGGTGATGTGACTACATGCAAGATCCTTCTAGAATGATTATGGTGGGAGACATTGTACAAGGACACCAAGGCTTATGTCAAAGCATGTGATTATTGTTAGAGAATTGGAAATATTGGGAATATGGATGAAATGCCATTGACACCTATAACAAGTATGGAACCTTTTGAGAATTGGATTATTGATTTTTAGGACCTATTGCACCAACCGTGCACGGACCAAAGCATGCTACATCATCACATGTACTGATTACTTGATCTGATGGGTAGATGATGTGCATACAAAGGATTACACATCAACAACAGTAGCAAAGTTCCTTTGGGAGAATATTATCAGCAGGTATAGATGCCCTTTGAGCTTGATAATTGATAGAGGAACTCATTTTCTAAATGATACCATCATAATCTTACTAGTAGAATTTATGGTGGCACACCATAATACTACTCCCTATCACCCTTGAGAAAATGGCACTACTGAAGCTTTCAATAATATCTTAGGACAGACTCTAACAAAGATATGTGATGTTGGAAGAAAGGATTGGGATGATAAGGTATTAGTTGTTCTTTGGGAATATAAAATAACCTATGAATGGTTGAACAATTCCATGCCATTTCAGTTGGTGTTTTTCGTGGAGGTTGTAATACCTATGGAATTTATGTTACCATCCATGCATATTACACGCACTAGTGGATTGACTAATGAAAATTGTATGGAGGGGCATATTGACAATGATGCAACTAGATGAGCAATGTAGCATTGTGCTTTGAAGCTAGAAGATAGAGAAGGCACGACAAAAGGCTTGGCATGATAAGCACATCAAGAGCAAGTCTTTTGCAATTGGTAAGATGGTACTTTTTTATGACTCTAAGTTTACACACCACCCAGGGAAGTTGAAATTCCACTAGATGGGAACCTTTGTAGTAACCAATATACTAGACTCAGGTGCATGTAATTTCAATTGTTAGATGAAACCATATTTTCTGGTCACTTCCATGGGAGTAGGTTAAAGCCCTACTATAAATAAGCTTCTTTATGTTTGTAATAAGGTAGTATTTCCAGTTGGATTAGATTTTATTTTCATGTTTTGTTTTTTCCTTTCTTATTTTTTTGTAATAAGTGTTTTCTTGTGTAGGAGATGATTACTAATTATTGAGTTGATGCATAGAGGGCTGCGCATACTTTTAGTGTGGGGTGGAAGAAGGTGTGACTACAGAAAATGGGAAATTTTTGGATGATGGCACTTGTATGGTGCGAGGAAAAAAATTGAAAATAAGGGTGCTTTATGGATACAAGTTGAGTACGTGCAAGGAAGGTAGGGTTTTATTTCTTGGGGATGATGGTGCTTGAAAGGAATTACTTAGATTGGGGAACCATGTGAGAAAAGGTCACGCAGTGTAACGCGAGTGAGGAAGTAGCATGATGGACTACTTGGTATGTGGCGTAGAGGAATATGTTTTGTGGCATAGGGAAGTGTGCATAAAAGATGATTGTGGCCTAGAAAGTAGCGGTGCACTAGAAGGTTATGACTACCGAACATGGAAGAAAGAAGGGGAAAATGTGGAAAAATCAAAAAGTGCATTTAATGCTTTAAATCGGTGCTAGGTAACAAGCAATAAATGTGATAAAAATTTAGAAATATATAAAAGGGGTGTCGGTGAGTTCATTCTTACCTTACCTTGTGAAGAGTTTAAGCATTTAAAGAGCAATTCAATGAGAATTTGTGCAAGATTGTAAAGATCCAAGGAAAACTGTAGCAAACCAGAACGAGATAGTAGACAACATGATTTAGGAGTTTCTTCTTCAAAAAATAGATCATGGGGAAATTTTGGAGGTTTGTATTCATTGAGGTGATGGTTTCAGTCATCAAACTATGGTTTGTAGAAGTTTAAGTGCATAGAATTGGAATTAGGGCACAAAATTACATAGGTGTGACAAGGATTCAAAGTAAGGAGGAAGGATTGAACACTTAGCATGGGAATTTTAGAAGAAGATCATATAGAACCTAGGGAAATTATTTGTTGTAAATCTAAAAGTGTGAAGTCTTGCAATTAAACAAATGGCACAAAAGAAAGCACCTACAGTGTCACCTAAGGGAAAATGAAAGGTAAGAATCTGAATCTTGTAGTAGAAGATGCAGCAGAAGATTGGTTCTCTCATATTTAAATCTAATGAGGTGATTATAGCGAAGTCATGGGAGTCTCACTTGACCAATTACAAGATAAGTGAATACATCTATCACTCAGAGTAGCATGAGGCCGAGATAAAAAGAGAAGTATTGAAGAAAATGGACCAAAGGACCGAAGATGGTAAGTTATTCTATGATGAAAAACTATAAAAGGACTTGGAGAGGGTAGGATATCTCCAGACATATGAACTACCCTTCATTGGAAATCTTGAGTGCTTATATCAATGGTTGATGTTGCAGGTCCATGAGTACTATTTCTACTTTGCGGGAAGGAGAATGTGCATCACCACTTAGTTAATTGGGAGAGTTACAGGTTTATGTAGCGTAGGCCTTGAGATAGATCCTGACTTGGAGGATGATGTAGGATTAGAGGCCAGTGTTATTAAATTCAAATACCATAGGGGAGGCCACATGATGGAAATTGTAAATATCAATGACCCAGATGCATGAGTTGTCGTGTTCCTTGACAGTTACAAGTTAGGTGCATAAAAAAGGTGGACTCATGTAAATAAAAAGTGGCTTCACATAATGCATAAGATGGTGTAGAAGACTACATACAACATTGCATAATTTATTGTTGAAGGAATTATTGAAAAATTTTGCATACAAGTAGTAAAAGGTGAAAAGATAACTTGGGGTGCCATCCTTCTCTTGATTGTCTTCTATGAGATACGAGTGTTGGATGGGCCAACTGAAAAAATGTGGAAATACCCGATGGAGAACAAGTCTCCATCACATATTTTTACAAAGTATACCTGCAATGGAGGTATTAATAATGCATATAAACTCAAGGTATACATGTGGTACATGTGGATGTACAAAGAATTCGAGCATGAATGATGTGTATCAAGGGAATTTACCTCAGGTTTGGATGGTGAGGCTGAGTTTGTAGTTTATCAACATTTTTGTTTGGGAAAATTTTACATGAGGACTAGAGATAAGATCCCTTGTTAAAAACTACCTTATGTTTTCACTTCCAAGTACTTCCAAGCATCGATAAATATAATTTATGATGCGTGGAAGTTGAATTTTGACGCAGAAAGTGTAGACGTTGACTACCACACATTGTGCACCACGTATATATATTCTAGCAAGTCATTATATGTGGAGACGATAGAGTCTGATAAAATAGACATCACTTCTTAGACTTTGGAAGTAGGCAAGGAAGTGGTGAAGGTCTATATTTATCTAAGGTCTAGATTGAAGGATGGGAGGTATATTGATAGAGGATACCTTCCTCTCCAAAAACCATCAAAAGGAAATCATATTGTGGGAACCAAACAAGCGCGCAAGGAGACTCCTCCTAGGTAAGAGGAAGAATAAGAAAATGAAAAGGAGGAGGAGGTGGTGGAGGTTGAAGAAGAAGGTAACACCACACTCGACCAAATTCATTGGAATAAGTTGCAAAAAGAGAAGAAGGGCCAAGACAATAGCACAAGGACCTCAGAGGCACCTAAGAAGTCTTCAAGAGTCCCTTTAAACTAGTCAAGTCTAGAGAAGAAGACCCCTCCAAGGAGACAAAGGAAAAGGTTAGTGACATCTAAGGATAGTGATGAAGAAGAGTAAGGGGAAGAGGTTGCACATAATGAAGATACCCTGATCATCCACAATCTATATGAGGATGAAGAAGATCCCAAATATGATAATGTGCAACATGATGAAGAGATGCCCATCACATATGAAATTGAAGGCCCCAAAGGATAAGAGGAAGAGAAAGAGAAGATCAATGGCAAAGGCACGTGATCCACAAGTAGAGATGGGAGAAGTGTGTTCCTTAATACAGAAGAGCAGGTGCCAATAGTAAATTACATTGGTGGAAGGAGAAAAAAGGAGGAGATCCTGTAGACACCACAAGTAAACTATATTTATGATCAAACAAAGGTGTTATGTGAAAGATTCCAAAGCACGGTGCAGAACCAAGACCTCTATGGATAGGATGTGATAAATCTAGAAGAAATGACTGTGCGCACAAGGAAAATTCTCTCTTGGAATATGAAGACTCACATGGAGGAGCTTGAATTTGAGATTAATACTGAAGCATGTTCGAGGTGGAAGATGAAAAAATCTCTAGGCATAATCCTCATGACTATCAAGCCCACAGAGTTAACTGATAAATAGAATATCAATTTTCTAAATAATATGGTAGTAAAAGTGGCACATACAAATCTAGACAAGGGGGAACTATTAGGTTCTTTCTCAAAGATAATAAGGACAAAGATCAAGAAGTCCAGTGCATTACAAAATAATTACTAAAGACAGAAAATTGCACAAAGTATTCCTTCAACAAGGTTATCCATATTGTAGATGACATTACAATAGTGCGCCATGACCTAGAGGAAAATTCTAAGGATGATTACCCTTCTTCACTACACTATTTATAAGATATAGTATGGATTCTATTACACGAAGAAAATCCTATGTAAAGGTCGTCAGAAGAAGAATTGGCTACATCATGAGAAAAGAATAAGGCAGGTGTAATGCGCAAGAAAGTGGAGTATGAGGTGTTAGGCACTATAATTATATATGCACTAAAAAAGGAAGGATGGGAATTAAAAAATTATCAAGACATTTATCCCATCCTCAAGGCATATAGCACTCAGGAAGTGAACGAGGTTAAACATGTGCAAGTAGCCAAGAAGGATAATAAGGTTGGACATGAAGAGATAATGATTGAAATTGCAAAGAAGTGGGATGCACTTAAAACTATGAAAAAATCCTTTAAGACAAAGCTCAAGGATTTTTTTTCTTTAGTTACATGGAAGATGGATGCTTTGGAGGGAATGGCATCAAGAATTTTTGGGATTATCAGGGAGATGAAGGATAAGGGTGAAGAAATGACCCCTACATAGGTGTCGGATATTGTCAGGTGGGTACCAGATGTTGCTGCTAAGTAACTAGTAGAGTGTGAGTGTTGGTATCACAATGGACTTAGAGGGGGGTTGAATCATTCCTTATGAAATTTCAAATTAGATTTAATATTTCTTATTCAAAACTCAAAAATCATTTAACCATTCGTTAATGTGTGCACACAATCTCATATCACATATGCAAGAAACCATGAGTAAGATAATGAACACAAGACACACAATATAAGTGGGAAACCCTCAAGGAGAATAAAACCCACTAAAACACAATCTTTATTTATATGTTTCAAATTTAGTGAGGCACCAACCCCACAAGGAGCATGAACCCCTAGTTTAGTAGAGCTACAACCCTACAAGGAGCACTAACCCCTAATTTTTTTAAGAACCAACTCCACAAGAAATATACAACCACCGAAGATGATAAATCATCTAATAAACCACCTTTTTATTTTTTGATCTCTTAAATATTGATTCCACAACTGATAAAGACCACTAATTTAGCTCACTCTTCTTCAAACCCTAGGTCTTCAAACTTTCACAATCTAGATCTTTCTTAACTTCTCAAGATTCAAACTCTTGCACACATGCTTTTTGACCTTCCTTAACTTGTCACACACTTGATCTGATCTCAATTCATGCTCACACACCAATAAAAGTCTCACACCTAGGTCGCACTTCTTGCACACACACAACTAGCTCACAAAAAGCACCCAGAACTATTCTTTTATAAGCTCCTTCTTAATTCAAATTCAAACTCAAAATAAAACATTTTCCCTCATTTTTCATGACCAATACATCATAAAAAAAATCCCATATACTTTACATAACAGCTACAAGTGACCCATATGGATCCGCCTAGCTAAAACCCTTCTTCCATGCACCAAAAATCCTCAAAACTTATGCATTGGAATGCAAAAAATATCCTAACACCAAAAATATTTTAAGAAATGATCTAAAAATCACATGTTTAAAATTACATTTAAACATCATACATGGTCACAATTTACATTAACTAATCATATTATTTCATTTAATGGGCTCAGTGGCTAATTACCTTCACAAATAACTTGTCTCCAGCACCATGTCTTAACCTTTTGGCTTCAATATCATAAAATAACACATAAAATATGGCATGTGACCACTCAATGTAAATTTCAATACCTTTATAACACTCTTAAACAAGTTAGAGCTCATGAAACAATCGTCTTCTCAAACCACAGCCATTTTTTGTCTTCACCAAAGGAAGTTGCCCAAAAACCAGTTTTCCAAACACAACTTATAAACACCCTTGATGGTACTTTCAATACCTCTAAATTGATTAATTGGATACAAAATTAATCTCTCTTCACATTCCAAGTGATATCAAGCATAACCCAATCCATTTAAAGCACTAAAAAACTCAATATTTCAAAAAACATTGTCTTGTCCTACAAAGCCAAAAATATTATTATCCACAAACTAACTTGTAAACCATAAAAAAAACATAATCCTAAAAAAAAACTTATATAATTATAAATATATATATATATAAATTTTCTTTCCAACACAACTTTAATCACCTTCTAACACCTCTTGTAGCTCATGTTATGTCCATTTTACTGAAGACTGTTTTTATCTGCTCCAAAACTTCCCTTTGACCAGTCAACCTAAATAGGGCACACTTTTCCATTTTTATGCATCATAATGACCTAAAAAAAAAATTAAATCAATAAAAAATCACATAATCAAAGCAATGGAAATTTATTTTGTAACTCCTTTGGATAACCTTGTCCCAAACTGAACTTCTTCAAAAACTAACATGTTTGAGTGGGGTCCAATCACCACCATAATCTCTACCATACCTTTCTGGAAATATAAAGGAGTCCTCTACATTATAAAATCATAATTTAGACACAAGAAATAAAAATTGGCACTTAGGAAGCAAATATCACAAACCACTTTCAAGCTAGGGTTTCAAACTCATAACAAGTTATTTACCTTCTTAGCATTCATTCATAAAAATGTGACAATTAAATGACCTAATTATTATTTTGAAACCTTATAAAATTAATTTATAAACATCCATGAAATCCAAAAGTTCCAATGCAAAGCACACAATTCATGGTGAGCATCAGAAGTTCCAATTCAAGCTGGAAATGCACTTGTTCTTCACCATGTTTCACTAAAAACCTCATATCTTGAAAAATTCTCATCATAAAAACCTAAAATTTCTCCCACACCACAAGGAAACATCCTAATAAAATCTCCAATCATTAGAATTTCATAATCATCTCTCAATATATCCATCCACTGAGACTTGCATAGCTACCACTTAGGGTTTTGTATTGTAGAATCTAGGGTCAACTGAAAGAACATTATAATTCGTCAAGAAAAAAATCTAAAAGGTCCTAACATACATGTTACATCATAATAAACCTACCTACATGCATCCATGAGCTCATATAGATCCATAACTCACTCTCATGTTATCTATTAGCCATACATGCACCAAATGAGCACTTGCAACATGGTCATCAACTTGTATCTGCACCTTGAAGCTCATATGAGTGCCCAAGAACTCTCCAAATATTCTCAAAATCATGTCAACATGCTTCTTAAGTAACCAATAAGCTTCGAACTCCATGTACCATCACCTAGGCTAGTTAGGTCACCTTAATAAGTTTGCAAGAACAAGCAATCCTCACTAAATCAACCTATGAAATGATGAACATACCTGAATCTTCATGTCATCATCAATGTGAGAAATCATCTGACCCTACTCCATCATCCACTTTTTCATTAATGACAACACCTATGCAGTAGCATGCAAATAATTTCGCCCTTTGTCATTAATGGAAAACCATTTGTACTTCTCCCCCTTTTTACATTAATGAAAAAGGATACTTGTACCTACATGATCTTCACATTTATCATCTTCATAAGATCGCCTCTTAGTTAGAAACATCAACCAAAGGTCTCAAATAAGCTCAAAGACTTGAAAGCTCACTCAATAAATGATTTTAGCCTCTTTTCAAGAATGGAGGCACTAAGCTCCCCTTAAGAATAAAATATTCATCATCTAAGCATATCAATAAATCATGAACAGGCATAATCATAACTTGATTGGGGAAAAAATGTCATCATCTACATTTTAGGCATGCAAAAATAGTTATTTTTCAAAAAAAATCTATTTTTCACATCATAAATCCACTAAAGTAGAGCAATACCTGAACCAACACACCATGGACATGCCAAAATGCCATATATGAGTATAAAAATCACCCATGCCTTATTTATTGAGCTTACACCATCCTGTCTAGGCATATATTTATCTTTTTAATACAATTTATTGCTCACAACCTCACATAAGGACTGATATCCCTTAATGATCCATAGGGATCCAAAATGACTCTACTTCATCAGATCATCCAGCACCGAAGATTGAAAATGAAGAAACGGGGGTTCTATCTTTATGTTAACAGAACCACCACTTTATTCAGAGTGATGGTTACAGAACTACCACCTAACTCAAGCGGCGGTCATGTAACTACCACCCAGCTAGGATGGCGGTCCTGTGACTGCTAGTCTGCATTGGGTGGTTGTCCTGGATCTTTCAGAAAATAAAATAAAATTTAAAACGAACAGTCCCAAAATTTGAAGGGTTGTTCGTGTCTCTTCTCTTCCATGACCTTTCCCATCATCCAGTGCATAGAAGGACATGATAAGGGCTATAAATACATGTAGGAAGGAGAGTTTTGGGGTATCGAAGCATGAAATCAAGTGAGCAAAGAATTCTTAGTGTTGGAATTGTGTTTGTAGAAGAAAGGAGTGTTGAGGAAGAACAAGCAAGTAATAGGTAGGAACTGTGAGATATTATCTACTTCCCTTTCATACTTATTGTAAATTATGTACATCTTATTTGAACTTTCCAATAAAAGTGGGAAGAAAGAGGAATTACCCTTCCTGAATGGTTTTCCTCCTCTGGAGGTTTCCAGGATAAAAATTGTTGGTGTTCATGAGTTTATATTCTTTCCTTTCCTACAATTATTGACTCTAAGCATAAGCAAATTCATTCACTAAGCTATCTCTATCATTTTCTAATTGAAAGTAGAACAACAATATTTAATTTTGATTCTGTGAGCAATTCCAAAGTAGAGAGTTTACTATCATTTTGGTATTAGAGCTAACAAGTATCCCAGACTGTGGTATTCGTTCTTGCATTTGTATGACAATGATGAGATCTAAAGTTGAAGAGGATTTACCTTGCGATCTAGATATTTCTACAAGGAAGTGGAAACAGAGAATTCAGGGACAAATGGATGAAGAAAACTATGGTGACACGGGTTACTGTGGAGGAAGGAAACAGAAAATTCAGTTGCAACATCTGGGCATACCAACGTAACACACAAGTTACTATGGTGAGTGCTAACCAAGAAAAATGACTTATTCAGGAAAATCATAATCAGTTTTTTTTACTTTTGTTAAAGGATAAACAAGATGGGGTAGAAGTTTCAGATATTTCTAACCAGGGAAAACAAGATTTGGATAGTATTATTCAATATTTTTAGGAAATTTTTTAGGCTCCTAGTGGGTTACCACCAAAATAAGAAGTAGAGCATGAGATTCAGTTGTTTCCAAAGTCCCCTCTACCGAACATTGGGTTGTATAGGAAATCCTTACTAGAGAGTATTGAAGTAAAGAAACAACTCCATGAACTACTAGACCAGGGGGTGATACATCTGAGAACCTCACCATGCGGTTTGCCTATTGTGATGGTGCCAAAGAAGGATGGTTCTTGGAGAATGTGCATCGACTACCGCGCTTTGAACAAGATCACCATAAAGAGTAGATATCCACTTCCCCACCTAGATAATCTCTTGGACCAGCTTTAGCATGCCAAATTATTCACAAAGTTGGATCTCAAATAAAGTTATCACTAAGTCAGAATGAAGGAGGAAGATATATGGAAGACTACCTTCAAGACAAAACATGGTTTGTATAAATGGTTAGTGCTTCCATTTGGTTTATTCAATGCACCTTCTACATTTATGAGACTAATGAATGATGTATTGTGGGATTTCATAGGTTTACATGTCATTGTTTATCTAGATGACATCTTGATTTTTAGTGCCACATGGGAGGAACATATAACTCATTTGCAGCAAGTCTTACAAGTTCTCGGGGATAAACAATTGTTTTGTAATATGAAGAAATGTGAATTTTCCAAATAGTCACTTTTCTATCTTGGGTACGTGGTTGGAGGAGGAGAGCTATGAATGGATCCAAACAAGGTGGAAGCCATCACCAATTGGCCAACACCAACAGGAGCCACAGAGACTAGGAGTTTTGTGGGAGTAGTACAGTACATGCAGAAGTTCATTTCAGGCTTCTCCGCGATTGTAGCACCTCTACACATAGTCACCACAAAGAGTAAGGGTTTTGACTGGGGTAAGGAATAAGAAAAATCATTTGAGTTATTGAAATACAAGATTATTCATGCTCTAGTACTTGATCTTCCTAATTTGCAGTATCCTTTTGAAGTAGATAAAAATATCAGTGATTATGTTATGGGCACAGATGTTGCTTCAGGGTGGTATACCCGTATGCTATCATTCTGAAACTTTTACTTCAGCAGTTAAAGGATATTTATTATATGATAAGGAAATGTATGCACTAGTTCAGGAAATTAAAAAATGGAAGCATTATTTTCTAGGTAAAGAAACGATTGTGCACACTGACCACAAACCCCTCCAATATTTGCAAGCACAGTCTAAATTGTAGCAGACAAGATGCTACAAATGGATGAGGTTCCTTCACCAGTTCTATATTGTGATAAAATACAAGAAGGGTAGTAAAAACTTGGTAGAAGACATATTTCCTAGGCTGCCCATAGAGGATAATTTCTCCTGCTTGGCCACTATCTCTTAGATCGAGCCCTTCACGAAGGAAGCTTACAGGGAGGCATATGCCCAAGACAGATACTTTGGGGTGACATTTCAGCAATTGCATTCCCAAGGGGCTGAAAGGATGAGGATTAAAGATTTTTATCTCAAGGAAGGGATGCTCTACCAATGGGGGAAACTTTGTGTGCCTAAAGAAGAAATAATTCTATTGATGAGGGAATCACATACCTAGAAAGTATCATAACATTTCAGTGTTGGTAAGACCCTAGCCCACTTGTAAAGGTACATGTATTGGCCCAATATGTAAGAAGAAGTATCAAAATTTATGCATGGATGTAAACTTTATTGTTCCAACAATCCTAAGACTAGGAAGGAGGTTTGTATATGCCTTTTCCAGTACTTACTCATCTATGGGAGGACATTTCTATGGATTTTGTAGGAGTATTACCTATGTCTAAACATGGCCATGACTATCTCTATTTTGTTTTTGATAGATTCAGTAAAATGTGTATTCTTATGGCATGTAAAAAAGATAATAAAAGTAAATGAGGTAGCTGATCTTTTCTTTGCTAATGTACGGGTGCATTTTGGTTTACCAAATTCTATTGTTTTTTACAGGGATTCCAGGTTCTTGGGGAAGTTTTGGAATACTTTGTGGGACAAGATGGATAGCAAGTTATAGAGGAGCATGGATTTCCATCCATAGATAGATGGACAGACAGAGGTGGTGAATGGACTTTGGTATAGTTGATCAAAGAGTATATTATCAAATACCCAAGGACTTGGGATGAGTCCTAAACCTACATTAAGCATTCCTATAACTAGGCAGTACACACATTCACTATGAAGTCACGGTTTGAAGCATGTTTAGGGATATCTACCTACAAATCTGCTAGACATGGCAGTTACACAACAGGATGAGGAGGAGACACGAGATGCAGATGTGACTAGAGAAAAAAAATTCAATGAGAGGATCTGGCAAATCCATCTCAAAGTCAAAGAATAGTAAGAGAAATCTCAAGCCAAGTACAAGGTTAGGCATAATTAGCATAGGAGATAACATAAGCTTCATGTTGGAGATAGATTTTGGCTTTACTTGAGTAAGGAGAGACTACAAGTTCAAGAAAGGAAGCTCATGCCACTACGATATGGACCCTTCACCATATTGGAGCAGGTTGAAGAAAACTTCCTTTCAACTTGGTCTATCATCATTTATGAGGATATAATCAGTAGTAAACTATGAGAACTTGCACCTATATGAGCCATCCATGCTAGACGAAGATGAAGGACTACAGTTGTTACCTTCCATTAAGGATTTTATCTTAGACTCATGAGGTGAATTAGAGGAGGATGTAGTGTTGCAGCATAAGGTTAGAGAGACTAGGAGAGGTCCGTAGGAGTCTTGGCAGGTTGGACTAAAAGGAAAGACACCAAGGTAGGCCTGGTGGTACTCAAAGGAGAAAGTGAGGGAATTATTTCCTCGTATATTCCCCCACTAAGCTTTTGTGGTACCAAAATCCTCCTTAAGTAGGGGAGGTGTGATCCATAGGAATCCAAAATGACTTTACTTGATTAAATCAGCTAGCACTGAAGAAGGAAAATGAAGAAACGGAGCTTCTGTCTTTATGTTAACATAACCACTGCTCTATGCAGAGCGCCGGTTGCTGAACCAATTCCCAACCTAGTTGTTGCTCCTGTAACCACCGCCTAGCCAGAGCAGTGGTCCATTGACTGCCTGTCTGTATTGGGCGGCGGTCCTAGCTCTTTCAGACAGAAAAATAAAATGTGAAGAAAATAGTCCCATAAATGGAAATTTTGTTTGTGTCTCTTCTCCTCCATGACCTTTCCCATCCTCTAATGCACGGGAGGACATCAGAAGGGCTATAAATACATGTATGAAGGATATTTTTTGGGGTATCAAAGCATGAAAGCAAGTGAGAAAAGAATACTTAGTGTTGGAATTGTGTTTGTAGAAGAAAGGAGTGTTGAGGAAAAACAAGCAAGTAATTGGGAGGAATTGTGAGATATTATTTACTTCCCTTTCATACTTATTCTAAATTATGTACATCTTATTTGAATTGGCCAATAGAAAGAGAAATTGGCCTTCCCGACTGGATTTCCTCCTCTACAGGTTTCCAAGATAAAAATTGTTGGTGTTCACAAGTTTATATTCTTTCCTTTATTTCAATTGTTGACTCTAAGCATAAGCAAATTCATTCACTAAGCTATCTCTGCCATTTTCTAATCGAAAGTAGAACATCAATCTTTAATTGTGATTCTGTGAACAATTTCAAAGTAGAGAGTTTACAGATCACTTAAGTAACACTTTAGTAGCTTTTAGACAAACTTTGACAGACCACAATAAGTAATACATCCTTTGGCACAACACTCTATCACTCCCCCTGGACTCGAGACCACCATATATTCATATTAGATGAAATAATGCAATAAAGGACCAAAGTCGACTAACCAAAGAAGTAAAAACTTTTATCACACCTTGTTTTCCTTCGAAACATCAAGCCATCTTCAAGATAATTACATTCATGATCCCCCTGAATTTAGTAGGTACATATACACCTTATCCACATGTGACAAAATATTTTTAAGTCTTTGTATACTGGCAATAAATAGAACATCAACTTAACTTTCAACTTTAACAAGAGGCATACAATTCTAGTGCATGAATGCACTACTATGGCCTTCAAGGAGATAACCATGGGCTCCCCCTATCATGAAGACAAATTACACACCTGAGAAGCATATACACCTGTAGAAGCATATTTTCAAATAATATAGTATTGTGCACATTGTATCAAGCAACCTTCTTCATATACCAAGCCACCTACATGCCTTAATGGTTTCTTCTTATAGTCAACACAAGAATAATTATTTGAGTATCTTACTCAATCAAAAATAGATTCACCTCACACAACTCCCATGAGTAAAACATTATACTCTGCCCCCTTACATATGTATGTTATACCTGTAGCTTGACATTTTTCTCATTAACAAAATAATAGCAAACAACCAAGCTTAGACATACATGTGATACTATTAGCATGCTTTGAGACCTTTAATACAAATGTGTACTCACCCTCCTTGAGCTTCAGATTAATCATAAATGTAAGTTTTCTAAACTTACACCTATAGATGTACAATTCTAACCTATAAGTGCACTATGACCTGATCATTTCCTTTCTTGGTCAACATTTGATAGGAAATAGTCATATATATGTATCTAAAATCATCTTTCTCAACTCAAGAACCTCATAAAGACTTCACCATTGTATGCCCTTGTGTAATAATATTTTAACTTGATCAATAATAAGACAAAGTTGTCAGACATACATGTAGATTTTATCGCATCTCCATCAACACAGATATGGAGCACATATACAAACTTTCACTAAGATATTCCATTTTGAATGAGATGGATAATGTGGATCAACCATCTCAAACTCAAAACACCATTTTAAGTTCATTGTATTCATTACACATCCATTTGGAAGACTTGGGGTACACCAACTGGCAATACATAGGCCTATATTAGATCAACCATTGTATTAAAGCTTACAAGATTACATAAGATCTAAACATACCATATATTATTCATGTTTATCTTCAGGTTTTTATTAATAAACTTCACACTCTTCTGAGAATCATCAAAAATCTTACTATACCTTCTTATCATCACAAATTTGCATACGTAGTCTACCAGTCCTTAAAACAATGAGAATCACACCAAACTTTTGATGTGCATACCTTTATGAAGATATCTAGCCTGATATGGATACCCATTTGAGCATATAATCACTTCTATGAGTCTTAAAGACACACACCAAAAGAAACATCCCCAATTTTTAAAATGCATCTTCTCAATTAGGCCTTTTTAGCACTTGACATAGTAACATGATCATTGTCATAGATTCCCAAGAATTTAAGCAATTTTATGACCTCAAACCTCTTGAATCCTGGATAATACCTTTTATATAATATTTACACAATTTTTTAGCATTGTAATCAATCATTTAGTCCTCTATATCCAACATTCCTTTCATATTGCTTACAATGCACTGTCAACACCCTGCTAGGGCAGAGAAGCTTCTAAAATGCACAAAAATTACTCTTAAGAACTCAATCTTGACCCATACTTCTATGATATCACCTTTTACCATCCTAAGAACTACTTTCCTTGTTTTGAAGTCATGAAAGATACCAATATACCTGTAATCACCTTGGTTTTCTCTTATCATTCCTTCACAAACACTACACAAACTTAACTCTTTATAACGATTTGTTAGAGTTGTCATACTTGGTGATATAAGGGAATCTTTAAAAATACATTCTCATAACAATTATCACTCTCAGAGACTCATAACACAAGACTCAATGACTCTCAAACCAATGGACATGCCTAGACCACTCATTATGACAATATCATACTTTTGAGGAGAATGAATACACTAAGACCCTTGATTTCCTTTAACAACTTTTATGACACATTCATAGTTTCATACTCATATAGGACACTTGATTGCACATGATTTATTCTTTGATAACTTATTACACATCATTAGACTCAGACTTGTTACTATGAAATCTACATAAACCACAGACTCAACCAATCAATACTAAACTCAAACACAGAGAACAAAAATACACACTTCATGGATTCCATAACACTTACATACTTCATACGACATGTGAATGAGAATCTTGCACATATTGAACCATCTCAAACTAGCAACTTCACCATGAGAGTGTAAGACACAATTAATAAGAACTCGAACTCATACACCCTATGACCAAAAAAACTGAGATCTTGACATCTCACACACAAGGTCAACCATATTGAAAGAGCACACTTAAAGACACAAAAGGACATACCTCATGAACATGTAGGAGGCACACTTTGACTAAGACAACTTCCCCTCATTCCAATGCTTCATATGAGCTAATACACCCTTAACAAGCATAGTAGAGGTATATGAACACCATGAAGGCCTAAATAAGGTCTTGAAGGGGTCCCAGTCCCTCTTAGACACCTAAAGAACTTGATATCCTTCTTGTTTCTAATCAGACCACTGAGTTATGAATTTTCTTCTGTCAATAACCTCTCTTGGTGAAACACCATGATCTCTTCTAGGTTCTCATACTCTTCATTGGTTGTTGTTATGCATTCTAGGCCTTTGAAAGCTACCTCCTATCACCCTAAAACCTTGAGCTATCTAATTTTGACTTGAATAAGCATGAAATTAGACCCTTTCCACATGAACAATTTCATTACAATTGTAACATACCACTGATTTCTTCCTCTTGTAGCCTTCATCATGTCTAGGTAGATCATATAAGCAAAATATAACAACATATCCTACCTCATTGCACTTTTCAAGAATACAAAATTCTTTACATATTCACTTTTATTGTCTCTCCAAGGATGAGTATCTCTATAATATCTCCTAGAATCTTTATCCCTATGACCAAATGCATTATAATTATAGTAAATATCCATTGAAATTTATTTCATACCTTGATGCATTAGGTTGCCTAATTGGCCTTGATTTCACATTTTATTTAATGAGAGTCACCTTATTCTCTTCCTTGATGATAGGTTCACTTTTCTCCTTGCTTGGAATAATGTCTTCTTGCTTCAACTCCTTGCCTTTCGATTATTTTTTGAATCCCAAACCAACTCTATCACCTACTATTCTTTGTTTTCCAAGTAGATCATCTAGGTATTTTGTACTTTTCTCAAACTTTTGAAAGGACATAGTCTTCTTGCTAACTTATAGTAACTCAGCCCTTAGGAACTCTATATCTTCTTCAAATTTTGAACACATACTTTATTTATTTTGTAAAATTTGAGACACGATACATTACCTTTTTCTTCTAATAATCTGATTGACTCATTTTACTTGCTTCATTCGTATTTGTACTTCTCTTCTAACTTCTGAATCTAATTTTCATATTCTTTGACCTGTAAACTCATAGCTTCTGTATAATTCTCTTAGCATGCTTCAACTCCTTTTGAATCACTTCAATATCATAATTTTTCATCCTCATCATATTCATCAGAATAACTACAATAACCTGATATAAAGTATCCAGAAAAAAGAAGATCCATCACTAGAAGACATTTTTACATCATTAGTCATGAAAAATGCCTCATTTCCTAGGTCCTCATGATCAAATTTAGATTTGGAATCTTTACCAGATTTGTGATTCTTCTTTCTAGGTTCAGCCTCATCATCTTCATTATCATCTTCCTTCTCATGCCTATGAGGACACTTGGCAGAAAAATTTCCTCCTTCACCATAATTGAAACATTTGAATGGTAGTTTACCATTGTACTTATCAAAACCAAGCTTAAAATTTCTAGCCATCATTACAAAGAGATCTTCAACATCAATTTCTGGAGTAGTGTCATCATCCTTCACCTTCTTGAATTTAGCTTTCATTTCATATTTGAATACAACCTCTTTCTTTGTTGATTTTGAAGCACATATCCTCATTTCATAAGAAGTCAAGGTACCATGCAAATCATCCAACTTCAAGGTAGTTAAATCCTTTACCTCTTCAATAGCAGATACTTTGGAATCAAATATAGGATTTAGTGACCTCAAAACCTTTTGAATAACAGCGTATTATTTCACATTATCCCCTAACACTTTCATGTTATTGACAACCTTATCAACTCTAAGGATATATGTAGCAATAGACTCATTATCATTCATCTTAAGACTTTCGAATTGATTTCTAAAGGTTTGAAGCTTAGCAATTTTTACCTTTGAGTCACCTTCATACATAAATTGAATTTTTTCCTATGCTTTTTTTTTCTAACTAGCAACGCATCACTTTTCCCAACTCAGATTATCCAAGGCCACTTATGATGGCACTAAAATCCTTTGAGTCATTAGTACATGCCTTATTTTATACATCAGTAGTTGGATTAGTGGTAGGAGGAGTATATACATTCTCTAAAACATCCCAAGCATAAAACCCTAGAGCCATGATATAGGTCTTCATCCTCAAGATCCAAAAATCATAATTCACACCATTAAACATTGGTGCCTTGTCAACTGTTGAACCACTCACGCTTTATGTGCTTCAAGGATCTCCTTTCAAGCGATCAGACTTCTCTAAAAGGACATGCTCTGCTACCAATTTTTGGGTGCATAATGGACTAAGAGGGGGGTGAATCAGTTCTTACAAAATTTCAAATCAGATTTCAGATTGCTTATTCAAAACCCAAAAACCATTTAACCATTCGTTAATGTGTGCACACAATATCATATCACATATGCAAGAAACCATGAGCAAGATAATCAATACAAGACACAATATATTAGTGGGAAACTGATCAGGGGATCAATTTTAGTGTTAAATGTTCCCTAAACTTCCCTAAACCATGCCAGTGTAGTAGACCCTTCAGAGAGATTTTCAACGACTATAAGAACGTGAAAAACGGACACTCAAAGCTCAAGATATGTCCAATCAAAGTTTGGTCAACAGGTCCATGGTGACGTGGACGCATGCATAAATGGAAAAATGGCTTAGTCAGCATCGAGAAAGTGGCAAAAGGAGAAAAATGCAATTTCATATTACTTTGTAATTATTTACCACGCATTATTCCCAAATGTCACGCATTATGCCACAAACCACATATATTAATGTTCAAACATTAGTATTAAATCTGCTATAATTATCCTAACCACCAACCCCATTAACCATGTATTATGGCAAAAATAAACATAGTGGATAAGCAGTGGAAGAATCCACGTGGGAAGAAGGTGGTGAAGCGGTGGTAGGGGGCAGTTATGCTAACGTGGTCCTTTGACCACTATGTTAATGCATGGGAAAAGGCTTTAATAAGCCTTAAAAAATTTCCATCCCACCATATGTGGGATTTCCCCACTTCAAATCCATCCAATTTGGGATGTTAATCCCATTTCAAATGCTAAGTGGCCAATATGGGATTTTATCCCTATTAAATATATTAAAAATCCATTTAAACATGGGATTAAAACAAAAAGAGACAGCATAGGAGAAGGAGGGGGGATTTGAACCATGCATGATGGGGTAAAAGGATAAGCACCCAGCCATTGTGCCATGGAGCTCCAAACAATATAAAACAAGCTCAGTACGTTTTGTAAAGGAGGTGTCAGGTCTGTGTACAAGCCATAAGGAGGCAGTTTTCATAAAATGTCATTTTTGAAGGCCTTACACTCAGAATGAGAACTCGGAGTAAAAAGGTGAAATGTAGGGAATTCTGAGAAAATTCCAACAATGTAAGATTTGATGTTTTTTTGAGTTTTAAATTGTTTTTGGAATCTTTGAATGCATTTTTTAACAGGGATCTACAAGACAACTAGTTGGAAAACACGAATTTCAATGCACTTCTGGTCTGAAAAGTGACTTGGTGTAAACATGAAAAGTGTTCAGAATTCAGAGATGATCTCAGATATATGATTTTTTTTCCTTGAATATTTATAAATCTCCATTTTTAGGTGTTTTTCTAATGCAGTTGCAGGGAGATCACATTGGGAAAACACTGTAAGAGCCACAGATCGTTCTTGGGATAGTTTATGCTATTTTTCAGAGTTCTTGGGACATTGATCAGCTCATTTGTGGGTTGTGATTCATTATTGGTTTTTTGTAAGAGTTATTGTACTTACATTTCAATATTATTTATGGATCGGTTCAATCCGAACCCGGGGACGTAGGAATTTCTAAACCCCGTAAACAATCTTGTTTGTTATCTGAGTGTTTTCAGTTTTCTGATTATTTATTTGTTAACTGGGTTTTTTGCACTTCTATGGATGCATAATAATCAGAATTTAATCAATTTGTGGAATTTAGAATACTTAAAATTGGTTAAGAAAATCACAATCTTTGGAAACTTTTAAAAGTGAAAACAAAACAACACACATTTTTCAGATCAGAAACCCTAAAAGGGAAGAAACCCCACTGAAACACAATCTTTAAATTGATATATTTTAAATTTAGTGAGGTGTCAACACCACAAGGAGCACCAACCCCTAGTTTAGTAGAGATACAACCCTGCAAGGACCACCAACCCCTAATTTTGTGAAGCTCCAACTCCAAAAAGAGGCTAAAACCCCCAAGATGGTAAATCACTCACTCAAAAACCTTGTGATGTTCTGATCTCTGAAATATTTCTACCACAATTGACAGAGACCTCTGATTCACCTCACTCTTCTTCAAACCCTAGGTCTTCAAACTTTCACAATCTAGCTCTTTCTTCACTTCTCATGCTTAAAAATATTACACACATACTTTCTGATCTTCCTTAACCTATCACACACTTGCAAAAATCTCACACCTAGGTCACACTTCTTACACACACACAACTAGATTACAAAAGCACCCAAAACTATGCTTTTATAAGCTCCTTATTAATTCAAATTCAAACTCAAACCTTTCTTTTTCACGACCAATACATCATAAAAACATCACATATAATTTTCATTACAGCCACAAGCTACCCATATGGGTCGGCCTAGCTAAAACCTTTCTTTCATGCACAAAAAATCCTCAAAACCTATGCATTGGAATGCAAAAAAAAAAAACATTTAAACATCATACATGGTCTCAATTTATATGATCCAATCATATTATTTCGTTTAATGGGCCCAGTGGCTAATTATCTTCACAAAATACATGTTTCCAACACCTTATCTTCACATTTTTTCTTAAAGATAATCAAATAAAAAATAAACTATGGAATTTTACAACTCAAAAGAATTTTCAAGACCTATAAAATACTCCTAAACAAGATAGAGCTCATGAAACAATCACCTTCTCAAACCACAACCACTTTTGTCTTTACCAAAACAAGTTGCCCAAAACCCAATTTTCCAAACTTAGTTGATAAACACCTTTGATGATACTTTAAAGACATAAAAATGGATTCATTAGATTAAAAATTCATACCTCTTCACATTAAATGTGATATCAAGTATCACCCAATCCATTTCAAGCATTAACCAATTCAATCTTTCAAAAAACATTATCATATCCTGCAAATCCAAAAATATGTCTATCCACAAACTAACATGGAAACCATATCAAAACTCATCATCATGAATAAAAATTTATATCACTAGAAATATCTCTGAATTATCTTTCCAAAACAACTTGAATCACCTTCTAAATCCTCTTGTAGCTCCTAAAATGTCCATTTTACTGAAGACTACTTTTAATTGCTCCAAAATTGCCCTTTGACCAGTCAACCTAAATAGGGCACACTTTGTAATTTTTATTCATCACCATGACCTTAAACCTCTTTAAAAATCTATAAAAACTCACATACTCAAAACAATGGAGATGTAGTCTGCAACTACTTTGGACAACCTTGTCTTAAACTGAACTTCTTTAGAAACTAGCATGTTTGAGTGGGGTTCACTCATCACCATAACTTGTACCATACCTTTATGTAAATATGAATAAGTCCTCTACATGATCAAATCATCATCTAGACACAATAAATCAAAAATGGCCACTTAGGAAGAAAATATCACAAACCGCTTTCAAGTTAGGGTTTCAAACTCATAACAAGTTGTTTACCTTCTTAATATTCGTTCATAAAAATTTGATAATGGAATGACCTCATTATTTTTGTTAAACCTTATAAAATCAATGTATAAATATCCCTGAAAGCCACAAGGTCCCATACAAATCACACAATTTAGGGTGAGCATCAAAAGTTTCAATTTGAGCTGGAAATGCACTTGTTCTTGACCTTATTTCAGCAAAAACCTCATATCTTGAAAAATTATCATCATGGAAACCTGAAAATTTTCCCATAAAACAAGGACACATCCTAATAACATCTCTAATTATCATAATTTTATAATCACCTCTCAATCTTTCCAACCACTGAAACTTTCATATTACCCCTTAGGGTTTTGCACTGTACAAGCTAGGGTCAACTGAAAGAACATTATAATTCATCATGAAAACACTCCAAAAAGTCCTAACATACCTAATAAATCATAATAAACCTACCTAGATGCATCCATGAGCTCATATTTCTCCATAACTCACTCTTATGTTATCTAACAACCATGCCTGCTCCAAATAAGCACCTACAACATGGTCACCAACATGTATCTGCACCCTGAAGCTCATATGAGTGTCCAAGAAATCTCCAATCATGTTCAAAATCATGTCAAATTGCTTCTTAAGTAACCAAGAAGCTCCAAACTCCATGCACCATCACCTAGGCTAGCTAGGTCACTTGAATAGGCTTGCAAAAACAAGCAATCCTCACTGAATCAACATGTGCAACCATGAATTACACATCTAAACCATCCATGGAAACATCATTACTACAAACATCATCCAACCCTACTCCATCATCTACTTTGTCATTAATTTTGTTTTGCATCAATGAAGCATACTTATAGGACCAACATGTCAACAATCTGGATTATTTTCATTGATGGAAAACTACCTGAACTTCTCCCCCTTGAATTACATTAGCCATGACAAAGGTATATTATACCTACATAGAGTGCATCATATTTAGATGTGAAATTAATAGAATCAACTCTGGTTAGAATTCATCAATGATTCTTTCATCTTCAAAAAATATCACAATTCTTTAAATTCTTCCACTCTTGAGAACCTTTTATTTGCCTTCAATATTGTAAGCACGCACGGACCATGCTCCCCAGTGTGGGGTAATGCAACTAAAGCATATAAATATGACTAATAAAAATTAAAGATACATCAGGCTTATGCTTAAGTTTGGATCCAAAACATGGACATGATCACCTTTTAGTGCATGTAAAACAAGCTATGTTCTCCTTAACCCTGATTTTGAGACAAGTCATGGAGCAACTGAAGTATGCACTATCATGCTAAGCCATAACAGTCTAAGAACATAGACAACAATGTCCATGAACAAGGCTATAAAATTTTAAAGAATAGCTTCTTCCTTGAATCACAAACCAAGGTTGACTAGGCATATCATTTACTTTTCAATGCATTTTCTTTCTCTTCATACCATACTAGGGGACTAATGTCCCTGGAATCAAACCTACTTAGTGGCATTTTAGAATCAAATTCACCAAGCACATATTGAGCTCATCACTAGTATGCTAAATAATCTCCAAATGATCCCTGTGAGCTTAATGCTATTACTAGTACCTGGATTGTAAAAATCAAAATGAGACAAAATACCTAAACCTAGATGCCTTGTAGATGCTTAAATGACTTTTCAGCAGTCCCTAAGGAAGTGAAGTGAAATTCCCCACCGTATATATATGTGTAGTGTATTTGTGTCTAGGTGTGTGTGAGTTAAGGAGTTAGAGACTGCTATATTTTGGGGTATAAGTTCATAGAGTGTTAGTCTGGAGTATGATACGAGTTTGTATGAATGTACACATGGTCCAACACATAGGTACATGGGGTATACTATAAATATCTTCTATGTTATGTAAAAAATGGTATTTTACAATGGATAGTGATTGTAATTTGTAGATGTGTATTCAGATCCTGATTGTTAACTTCAATGAATGACTTCCTTATTATATGCGTTGTCATCTAGCTATGTCATGATGTTTCTCTCTGTAAAAATGGTTGTCTTGGTTATGAATATGGTGAACATGTATGCTAACATTCTAATAAACATAACAACGAAGGTACCTAGTCGCTATGTTTGCTTTGGGTGAGCTTCCATATCTGTCTGGATGAAGTTCCAACGCGTATAACTATTAAGTGGGTAAAACCAGAATACAATCCTCAGGAAGTCAAATTCGATAATCTTATTGTGGGGTAAGAAATATTGGACAACATAATGCCCCGGTTGATCCATACCATTCAAGGTTCTAATGGTGGAATGATATCCTCAAAGGAAGACGTTTATTCTCAACCACCCATAGTGAGCGACATCAGTACATGGTATGAATAGTATAGAGCACTTTTGGATAAGATCCGAGATGCCCTAGCTTTTATAGAGTTCATAGAGTTAGAAATATAAAGAGTTAGAATTGGCATAGACTCAAAACCCAAAGCATCAAGGGAGGGGTCCACCCTCTATAAGGACCCCACACTTAAGAGTGTGGACTATGTGTATAAAGAATGGCTTGAAGGTAGAGGGTTCTCAAGTCCACATGACAAATTTTTGGGCTTCAATAATCACACACATGTCGGTAAAAAAACATATCTACATTTTGAAAGAGATAGAACCACGAAGGAGGAATAATTGTCACTTAATCCTATAATTATGCCAAAGAGTCAATGTGATGAGGTAATTATTGATCATTATTTGGTTAATACTAATAATACTTCCACATGTGATGAATCTAGGTTTGAAAAAGAAGTGAAAGGAATGGTGGGAACCCATTTCTAAAAGATACATGATAATAATCAGCTTTTTGGTCTGTTTAAAACAACTTCTAGGAGTCAAGTTAAGGGTGTTTATGGCTTTGGTAAGAACTACAAAGAGGCTCCATACATGTGCCTACAAATTATGGACTAATTCAAGGTGGGAAGGGAAGATGGACAAGTTTAGGACAACCAAATTTATAATATTGAAAAACACATTTCCGTTTTTTGGTCTCCTCCTATTTCGTTGCCATATTTGTGTCATCATGGACAACATAGTGGAAATGATGATAAAGTAAAGAACACCCAAAGTGGAAAAGATTTCATATATCCTTTTAGTTATAAATAAGGGGAATAATTCAATGGGTTACATGTTACTATGGCTAGTGAGTGTTTCATTGTTTGTATGGTCAGAAATAAATTATATGAAAAATCACAGGGAGCTTGTTGTGCATTCAAACTTCCTTGTGAAGGATGTAATGTTACATGATGGCCTCATCATCCCTTGCACCAAAATGTTCCAACCTCTCAAGATCACCTTGGAAAAGCACATGGTAAGTAATGATTTCTATATTGTTGATGCAGCCTAGAATTTAGTGATACAAATCCAATAAGACCCTAGACGTGTTGACACATCACTCAGCCCAGATTGAGTGCTCACCCGAAGCATGCAAAGGTACCAGGTTCCTCTTTAGGGTTACTGTTGCAGGATGTTAGCATGATGAATACTTAACACATAGTTCCATTACTAACACATCATTCTACAGAGCATACCAGATCTATCTCTAAGGGAGAACAGAACTAAATATTAACCATGATGAGATAAAAAACATACTAGATTCAGATACACACAGAACTAACACTTAGATTCAGCCAATATCCTCCATTATATTAAATTTAATAAGTATACAGAAGCTTCATTATAATCACAATAGTATGCACATAGGAGATTTAGCAGCATAATCTCGCTATGTATGTATATCTCTGTATATGTCGATCTATGTCTGTATATTCACCATAATACATCTACATATACTATCCAGTTCACTACATATATATAAGGCCTGAGGGAATTTCCCTTCACCGGTTATCTATTTCTAAAATAGGTCGCATGTTATTATTAGCCACGCGTTGTTACAAAACTAGCCACACATGCAAGTGCACTAACAAAAGACTACTGGTAGTTAACTAATATTAGTAGATCTATTTCTAGCCCATGTCCATGTAAATTGCTTTGTATCCAATCCTCAAAAAATAGCCAATGTGTGGCGTACACATCTCTGCCTCATTTGTGTGCTTTGCACAACATCTCTAAAAATAGACCCTCATGAGCAAGAATGCATAAGTCCCGAAAAGTTGAACTTCTTCTCCGCGCACGTGTTTTCCCTATCCATTCGTGCCTTTGAATATGACCTGCTTTCCCACACGGACTTCTTGTGGGCTTTCTATCAAGTGTTCTCTAATCAACATTATCCCACACTAATTTCATTATCACCTTGACAATGGTTATCTCCAAAACTGAAGTAAAGAATTTGAATGGAAAGAATAAAAATAAAAAAATTTATAAATAAAGAATAATGTTTATACGTCAGCTTCATCTAATTTAACTTGAAGGACCAACTCAGGATATTGCTCCTTTATTTCTACCTCCAAATCCTGCCACTCAGCGAGTGCTTCCTCTACTTTTTTTGGAATGTCCACAGCAATGGACTCCAGTTCATCCTTCACAATCTCCCATTTCACATTCTACAAGACCAACACAATGTTGGACATTACAGTCATCCTTCCCTCTAGCAAATCCATCTTCTGCACAATGAACTTCCCAAGCTCCTCTAGCCAATTTTTGCGTAGTTCTTGGGCTACTACCAGGGCTTCACACTTCTCTTTAACCATTGCTAACCTTTTTAAGTGGCCTAATATGTCATCCTTCATCACTTTCTGGACCTCATTGTTCTCCTCCCAATTTTTTCTGTTGATTAACACCTCTAGAGTTGTACAAATGTTTAAGGCTTGCTCTGCCTTCCCTAGTTCTCCCGTAGTGCTTGCAGTAGTCCTTCATATGATGCAATCTTTCACATCACTAAAGCCTTTTCTCGCTCTGCCTCTTGTGTTGGATCCTTTGGTGTTGGCATATGCAGAGGTTCATCTTCAAGCACTATGTCCACCAATGTACCTACATAGTGTATTTCCAAAGTAAATGTCTTTGTCACCTTTGGCTCTAAGTGTGGCCTAGCTCTTATGATATTATCACCAATTTCCTCTCCAATGCTGATAAATGCGGAGTTCTTATTCTACGCTAAGTCTCTTTTCTGAGTTAAGCACTCTATTTCCCCATCTTTAGTTTTGATCTCTTCCCTTAGCGCCCTAATTATGGCAACCTTGTCCATATCCTGCCTTGCCACCTCTGTTGAGACTTTTACTAATGCATTGCTCACCTATTCATCAGACATAATAGTAGGCTTTATTGTCATGTGTCTAGCCTAAGGTGTATTTTTCAACCTCCTTGATATGTATGACTCCTCACACACATCAAAATATGTTTCATCCATGTGTGTGTGCATCGACCATGATAATTGTTTCCTTGTAAACAATGTAGCCATATCTTCATCCATTAATTCCCATCCATATAACTCCTTTTATGTGAACGTGCTCTGGAAATGGGTGCGGACAATTTTACCTGTGTCCTTAGCATAACCCATGGTTGGTGGAAGGTGCTCCCCACTTTTTCTTCTTGACCTAGGTTGTTTAGGAACTTGAGCTTCCAAATTTGGAACTTATGTTTCCATCTCCTGAGCAGTCTCAGTAGTTGTCTCATCTACTCTCTTTTCTTCCTCTTCTCCTTCCTTCATTTATTCATCTTTCTATTCTTCTACATTCTCTAGAGGTGTAGGAGAATTAGGCATGCTTTCCTCTTACTTTTTCACTTCCTCATTCAATTTTAGTTTCCTTCTCCTTTTCGCAGTTTTCTCCTTCTGTGGACAGAGTCTGGGTGATCTACACACTATTTTCAGAGTAGCACCTTAGTTCCTTGTTCTCCTAAACACTCTCTTAAATTGGTGCTCTCCTTGGAATGCATCCAAGTCCTCATCATACCCCTCTTGTGGCTAAGGTGGTGTAGTTGCGCGCTCATCTTCATCCTTATTCATAGGATTTCTTTTGCCTCTATGTTCCAAACCACCACTATCCTCATGCTCATCCTCCTCATCCTCTACTTCAATTGGCTCTGTGGTTTTAGGAACTGGAATGTTCTCCATGGTATGCTTACCCTTTGGTGGTGCTGGAAGTGCGAACGCATCTTCCACATACCTGTTATTCTCCAACTTGGGCTTCATTTGGAGGTACACTAGTGTTGCTCCAACATCTCCCATAGCCAAACTTACTAGTTTAATTCTTAATACATCTGAAATGAGCCTTTCAATATATGCACCCCATCCTAGATACACATATTTCTTCCTAACGAGTGGTAGTCACAATCTACCTTGTCTACATTGAACATTAGGCATCGTGTGTCTGAGAACCTGTGTACTGACACTTAGAAGTACCTTGCTATGAAGGCATATGGTAACTTACACCAAGGGCTCCATGCTCCATCCCTCATGGTGAATTGCGCTATACAAAAGTGTTGGTATATAGTGAACTAGACTTCATTTCCAACCACCGAAGGCAATTCCTTGGGGATGCGCCATTCTTCTTCAAAGGCCGCATAAATCCTATCGTACCACTTATCATCCCTTTTCTTGACTTTTTCTGTCATGGATCCTTCACATAGGTATTTGTTGAACCACTCTGCTGGTGACTTATGCTCCATGGGATACTCCCATATCTTCTCTTTTGGTCCATCAGGTACTTTGATCTCCATGAACACCAACGACAACAAAACAGCTCCAAAGATGATCTTTCCTCCTGTGCACACTTCCTCAACGATAGTTTCTACAATGTAGCGTGAAATGTTGTAGACTACCCCTTCGAACATCTTTTTAGCCATGTGCAGCCACATGGTATTCACTTGTGACCACCTCTCTTGGAAATTTAACTTTATAACAAGATGTGCAGCTACTTACACAACTAGATACTTCTTCAGTTTATCTATGTCCATGCCACGTGGACCCTTTGTGTACCCCAACTCCTTTCTGGTCTCCAAGATTACATCATTGTCTATTAAATCATATTTCAAATCTTCCCTTATGCCCTTCAATCCTATTACCGTGGAGATTAGCGCGGCTGAGATTCTGGCTCTGTATCCTGAAAAGTAGAAAAAATCTTCGTGGACTCTACTCATGAGCCACTGGTACAAGGGCTCATATTTCCTGAAGTAAGGGAGCTCGTATAGATGATAAAATCTAATCTTCTTTAACAGCTTCTCACCAGCATCATCATACTCCACCATGCATTTATTCATCTTTGTGTTCAGCAAGGCATCAAGCTCCTTCTTATCACCCACCTTGCTTCTCCTTATGTGAGGATCCCACTCTTGGACTACGATGACCACCTCTGGATATTACATTTTAGAAAAATTACTTTCAGGAGCCATCTCCTCTTCTTTTATGACCACCTTCTTCTTTCCCTTCACTACTGCTACAACTACTTTCTTGGGTGCCATTTCTACCTTGCAATCGTTTGTATATACTCACCTGTTGAATTTTTCAATGTGTGAATCAAACCCTAGCTCAATTCAACATGCCCTAGGTGAAATCACATGCCCTCACTCCTTTCTGTCACCTTGCTTCACTCAAACCCTTCACCACCGAGGATGCAAGATCTTTTTACGCACAGATCTCTTCATCATAACTAGCTACACACCTCTAGCACCGCAATTCGATCACTCAACTCTTCACACTTAGCTCTTTTTCAAATAATCTTAATCACAATAGTAAAAATGAACTCGCATCCCATCCTTATATAGATTTTCAAATTTTTGATGCATTCATTTCTCCTTCACCTACCAAATATCCTCTCATTAATTGACCAATTCCATTCTTTATGTGTGGTACATCTTCGCGCTCTAGCTATAACCTTCTAGCGCACTTTCCTACCTATTAGTGCAGAATCACAACACCCCCAAATGAGCCGTCAGGTCTACTTTTCTAAGGAAAAATCATTTGGTGTGATTGCATAACATTGAACTTTCCCTAAGGTGTGGGACCTTGAAAAAGTGGGAAATCTCTCCAAATTAAAGGCTAGTTCCTTATTCCTCTGTTTAGATGCATAAGTGAGAACTTGCAGAGGATTTATCTCTATACCTAATCTAAAACTTGCCAAGGAGATAGGGATAAGAAAGGGGTACAAGAAATAAACAATAACTAAACTACAAGGTGATGCAACAAAGGAATGATGAACACCTATTCTGCTAATAGACACAAACCAACAAATATATGCAATAATCAAACACATATAACACGATTTATAACAAAAGACCAGATACGAGCGAAAGAAACAGGAAGGATCTAGAATCGATCACAAACATGTTTTATTGCTTTTCAGATTGATACAATACATTACAAAATAGCCAAGAGGGAAGAAATATATTGTGAATTTGATGGAAGGCCTAAAATTCCACAAATTCCTTTGCTAGAACAAAAAGGGAGCCTGCAAAACAAGGAATGTCCAGCCCTTTACAATGAATCCTACCCCCAAATTTATAGATCAACCTGAAGGAAGAGAGAGAGAGATAAGTGGGAAAATCAGGTTGAAACTCAACCACTGTTGTTAATTCTTCTAATAAAATCTTCCCCCAAATTCATCTTTACTACATCAATCCTCAGTTCAGTGCCTTGAAGGAAGAGGAAACGACGAAACATATCAAATATGATCTAGTTGTTGAGGAAAGAAGATCCTACATTGAAATCCCAAATATTTTTCTTCCATTTTCCTTCACCTAACCTCCTCAAAATTAAATTTTTATACCTCCATGGCATGGGCGAGGCCGAGATCTTTCTAACGGTGTCAGATTTGCAATATTTCGAGCCCTGAGTCGAAAGATATGCCCCTTAGAAGTTTGTATCGGGTCCATACAAATCGGTGGGAAAACAATTGAAAAATGGGTCCCCTTTTTGATATGGGACATGTGGTATCCAAATTAGAGAAAAATTTGGGCTTATGGGTCTGCAATTCTTTTTGCCCTTTTGCGTAAAAAACGCAAAACTCAAAAAAACTCTTGCAGCCCCGAAGCTCTACCTGGACATGTGGCTCCCTTTGGTTAGCTGGGGAATGTGTTTAAATATTTATCTTTGTGCCTTTTGGACAAAAGGAAAATTTTCACCTTTTCCTCCGACTCCGTGCTTTGGCTTTGACTTGGGCTCAAACGCTAACTTTTTCCCTTTTTTATTTTAGAGCCTACATGAGTCTATCAAATAGATTTAAGACACGGATTCGTGCGACAGAGTCGTTTCTTCTCACACGGGATCGTTTAAAATTTTGTAGGCCCCACCATTCCATTGTAGAGTCCCTCTATAACTAGTTTTTCATCCTAGAATGTAAGCTCACAGATCTGAGTCATTTCCTTCATAATTTCCTTATGTGCACGAGTTGTCTTGACCAAATTTGTCGGGGGGCGAATTTGGGATAACAATTTGGCGACTCATGAGGATATTTTCCTACTAGATGAAGAGACCAATGGCCTTGAAGCATCCATTAGGAATGGAGTCTACCTGATAAATATGAAATTGATCTAAAATTTTGAAGATCTGACCCCTGGGCCGCTTGGAAACCCATTATAACTGAAATTGATCTTGACCAAATGCCAAGTCCAAACACTACATGAGAGCAAAAAAACTCCACAACAACACTATGTAAAAATTTTGGAAATCATACATGCTCCAAGTAGAACATGAAAAGTGTGCAAAGCACTTCTTCTGCTGAAAGAAAACCTACATAATTTATGCTAGCTAGGAGCAAAGGTGAGCTAAAAAAACCCTACAACTAGTTGTGTAAAATAGTTTCATTTCCTCAAAATTGGCAGCCATGCAAATGATTTGGGTCTGAACATGGTTGTTATTAGGAATGGAAGGCTAACTGTAAGTTGTTTCTCCACTCCATTCATCAAGGTATCAACTGGAAAAAAAAAATCTTTTCAATCAGCTTCTCACTTGGTTCCCAGAGGTATTATAGTTGATCATTGGTACTTTGATGCTCATCTTCATGCCCTGGAGTGGGCATGACTGGTTTTGGCTTCTCCCTTGGCTCCAATGAAGCCAAGTACTTGATTGGGCACGATATGATCCAATGGATGTGCCTATTACTCTGAATTTCAACTCCAAGAATGGAGTCTTCCTGCAGACCTTCTTAAGTGGATGGTGTGGGAGAGATGGGGGCTTCGTTGTTTCTTTCCTCATCCTGAGAAGAACATGGAAGATTAAGATCCTCCAACCTTTGTTCCTGAGGGTTGTTGTGAGATGCAGGTTGTTGTCCTTGGATTTTCTCCTTCGTGGCAGCAGACTCATGTTCTTGGAAGGTGGATGATGGAGGAGCAAATGATGTGATCTCCTTAGGCTCCTCTCCATCAAGACAATCCTCCAAGTCAGACAGATAATCTACCTCCTCGTTGTCCTACTTCATATGTTCGACCTCCTCCATGGTGTCCTTTGAATATGCAATTTTCTTACCATGGTTCCCCTCATCTTCAAACATGAAGTTTGAAAGCTCAAACTCTCCTTCGACATTAGAGTTTGAAGGGGAGGAAGAACTGAAGGTTCTTTTGTGGCTTGCTCTGCACTTGTTGCCTCTAAAACCATATGGTTCTCCTCTAGAACTGTGCCCTCTGGAGCTAACTGATTTTCATCTAGAACAGGCACCCATATGATTTCCTCTTCCCAATCAGAGTCATATGAGTCAATCCATTCTTCAACTATTCTGCAGTCATCAAACATGATGATGTTGGTTGGGGAAGGCGCATTGGTAGGGGGCTGTTCATTTATGGTACGACTAGGCAGAGGGGACTTGGAAGAAAATGGGAGGATGGATGCATAAGGGATGGAAGGTGCGCTAGATTTTTTAGCCTCCATTCCTTCTGCCCACTCTGTAATATGGGGAAACATCTCAGTGATGAGGTGCAGCTTGTGTTGGGTGCTAAACCAGCCTGATAAAAAGCTGACCCATAGACAAGGGGCCTTATAGCCAACTTCAGATGCCATTATGGAGCACTTGACTCTAAGTTGCATCATGTCTATCTCAATCTTTTGCATCTTCCTCTCAAAATCAGCTTCGGCCAAGGAGTTTCCACCATCATCTGCATAAACATTTTGGTTCGAAAAAAGGGGGTTGTATGCATTTTCAGGATAATGGGGCTTATAAAACTTATTTGGAGGAGGATTTTGAAACTATAGGGATGGAGGGAAATAGTTCTGTTGTTGTAAATGAAAATTCCATGGTGGGAAAGAAGTCATGATTGCACAACTTCAGGGGATTTAAGAAGATAAAGGAGAAGGAAGAAATAATGGGTGGAAATGGATGGGAAGAAGGTCTGCAATTTAGAGGATGGGTTCTTGACTAGATGGAGTCGCCAGATGTGCTTGAAAGTGCCTCCAAAGGCTGAAATCTTCACCAAGAGCACATCAAACCTGATGAAGTGAAGTGGTAAGGTGCTTCAAACCTGTCCCACTGGGCATGCCAAAATTGTTAGTGTAGAACAACAACACCCCCAAATGAGTCGTCGGGTCTACTTTTCTAAGGCAGATTCATTTGGTGTGATTGCATAACACTGAACTTTCCTCAAGGTGTGGGACCTTGAAAAAGTGGGAAAGATCTCCAGATTAAATATTGGTTCCTTATTCCTCTGTTTAGATGCATATGTGAGAACTTACAGAGGATTTATCTCTATAACTAATCTAAAACTTGCCAAGGAGACAGGGATAAGAAAGGGGTACAAGAAATAAACAATAACTAAACTACAAGGTGATACACTGAAGGAATGATGAACACTAGTTTTGCTGATAGACACAAACCAACAAATACATGCAATAATCAAACACAGATAACCAAATTTATAACAAAAGACCATATGCAAGAAAAAGAGATAGGAAGGATCTAGAATTGATCACAAACATGTTTTATTGCTCTATAGATTGATACAATACATTACAAAATAGCCAAGAGGTAAGAAATATATTATGAATTTTATGGAAGGCCTAAAATTCCACAAATTCCTTTGCTAGAAGAAAAAGGGAGCCTGCAAAACAAGGAATTTCTAACCCTTTACAATGAATCTTGCCCCAAAATTTATAGATTCAACCTGAAAGAAGAAAGAGAGAGAGAAGCGAGAAACCTAGGTTGAAACTCAACCACTACTGTTAATGCTTCTGATAAAATGTACCCCCAAATCCATCTTTATTGCATCAATCCTCGGTTCGACGCCTTGAAGGAAGAGGAAATAGCAAAACAGATCAAATCTGATCTAGTTGTTGACGCAAGAAGATCCTGCATTGAAATCTTGAATATGTTTCTTCCAATTTCCTTCACCTAACCTCCTCAAAATTAAAGTTTCAGACCTCCATGGCATGCGTGAGGCTGAGATCTTTCCAACGGTATCAGATTTGCAATATTTCGAGCCTTGAGTTGAAAGATATGTCCCTTCAAAGTTTGTATTGGGTCCGTACAAATGGGAGGGAAAACAATTGAAAAATGGGTCCCCTTTTTTATATGGGACACATAGCAACCAAATTAGAGTAAAAATCAGACTTATGGGTCCGTAATCCTTTTTTCCTTTTTGCACAAAAAACGTAAAACTCAAAAAACTCCCGTAGCCCCGAAGCTCCACCTGGACACATGGCTCCCTTTGGTTGGATGGGGAATGTGTTTCCATCTTTATCTTTGTGCCTTTTGGACAAAAGGAAAATTTTCACCTTTTCCTCCGACTCCCCACTTTGGCTTTGACTCGGGCTCAAACGCTGACTTTTTCCCTTTTTATTTTAGAGCCTGCCCGAGTCTGTCAAATAGATTTAAGACACGGATTCACGCGACAAAGCCATTTCTTCTCTTTCTTCTCACACAGGGTCGTTTAAACTTTTGCAAGCCCTGCCATTCCATTATAGAGTCCCTCTGTAACCACTCTGTCGTCCTAGAATGTGAGCTCACGGGTCTGAGTCATTTCCTTTATAATTTCCTTATGTGCACAAGTTGTCTTGACCAAATTTTCTGAGTGGAAAATTTGGGATAACACTACCCTCTTGTCACAAACATCTCTTCAGTGTACTTCTTTGCACCTGAGTACCTTGTCACTACACCTCCTTCTGGTAGTTGTTATGGCCTCTACTTACCTCGCGTTATACTGTCCCTTAATTCATCTCCATCTTTGGTCACTTTTTAGAAGCAATCCTTTGACTTAAAAATCACCTGTAGCAGCTTATTCCTTTCACCTTTCAATTCCCACAATTTTTTACCTGGATATTGAGAACCACCCCACACTAAAAGTATGTGCAATCCTCTGTGCATAAACATGCTTCATATAGTAATTAGCTTCATGCTTGAAAGTGTGTTTATTACAAAAGAACAATAACTAAATTGACAAAGCATAGAAACTAGGAAGGAAATATAGAATTGAAAACCTAATCTAAATGGTAATATTGCCTTATTACAAGTACCAAGAAGGCTTATTTATAGTAGGGCTTCAGCCTACTCCCGTTAAAGTAACCAGGTAGCCGTGTTCCATCAAGTGCTTCTAACTGGCAAGCTCATGTTCCAAGGATGTAAGTGATAACATACGGCCCCAACCAATGTACCTTAAGTTTTCCTGGATGGCACAAGAGCTTAGAGTCATAGAGAAACACCATTTGTCCAATCTCAAACTTCTTGTCCCTTATGTTTTGGTCATGTCATGCTTTTTATCTGGCCTTGTCTTGCTTCTGACTCCAACGTGCTATGGTTCATCGCTCATCTAGTTGAATTATCTTTTCAATCCATTCTTCTAAAGATTTATCATCAGCTAGACCTCCATCACCCGCAATATGCAAAGAAGGTAACATAAATTCAAGAGGAAGAATAGCTTTTGTGTCAAACACTAACTGAAATGGTGTGGCTTTGTTCAACCTTTTATATGTTGTTCGATATGCCCAAAGTATTACAGAGACTTTATCATCCCAATCATTTCTTCAAACATCACAGTTTTTTGTCAATTTTTGGCTCAAAATTTTGTTAAAAGCCTCAGCAGTTCCATTTTCCTGAGGATGATAGGGTGTAGTCTTATGGTGTGCAATAATGAACTCATCTAATAAAATTCTGATGGTCTCATTAAGAAAATGTGTTCCCCTATCATTGGTTGAACTCAAAGGACATCCGTACCTTGTAATAATATTTTCCCATAGAAATTGGGTTGTTGTAGCTGTTGTACAGTCCTTTATGGGTGTTGCTTCTACCCACCTTGTCTGATAGTCTGTGCAAGTTATGATGTAGCATGATCTAGTTCTGCGCATAGCTAGTGAAATAGGACCCACAAAATCTATAGCCCATTTCTCAAACGGTTCTACGCTAGTAATAGGTCTCAGAGGCATTTCATCTCGTTGACCTGGTTTTCCAAGACATTGACAATGATCACATGCCTTACAAAATTCCTAACAATCTGTATAGAGGGTCTCCCACCACAATCCAGTTAGTAGAATCTTATGTGATGTGGCATCACCAGCATAATGTCCACCTACAATTCCACCATGAGCTTCTTCCATAATACTCATGCACTCATGTTCTAATACACAATGGCGCAATACTTCATCTCGGCCCAATTTGTACAAGTCACCACTGATTAACATATAAGGTGCGGCGCGTATAGTAAGTTGTTGCTTCTCTAAGGATTTCATTCCTTCTAATGTCATCCATGTTTGTAGAAAGACATCAAATTTCTTTAGTTCTGATGACGCACATTGTAACCTGTATAACTATGTATCTGACATGGTATCCTCAATTGCTTGTGCTTCTTCTTCTTACTGTATTATTGATAGATGGTCTGGTCCAGAATTACTTTTTCCTAGTTTTACCACAACTCTGAAATCAAATTCTTGAAATAAGAGCACCCATAAACATATGCACCCTTCTAAAATAGGTTTATTTACCAAATACTTCAATGCCATGTGATATGTATAAAAGACGAATGGTGTAACTAGTAGGTATTGGCAGAATTTATGCATCGCATAGATCATTGACAAAGCTTCACGCTCTGTAGTTGTGTAATTTTTTTCTGTAGGAATCAACTTTCTACTAGCAAAACAGATAGGATGATCTACAATACATTCTCCAGGTTGAGCCAACACCACGCCAATGGCCATGCCAGAGGCATCAACATGTACATGAAATGTTTTGTCCCATGAAGAAAAACGCAGAATAGGTACGGTAGTAAGTTTCTCCTTTAATGTCTCGAATGTGCACTGTTGTTGTTCTCCCTAGTAAAACGTACCTTTCCCCTTGGTAACTCTTCTGATGGTGCAGTAACTTTGGCATAACCTTTGATAAAAATTATGTAATATCCTATATGACCCAAGAATCTACGCACCTCACTTTGACTAGTGGGCTCCCTTAGGCCTATAATGACTGCAACCTTTTCTGGATCAACCAACAAGCCATCGTTACAGATTATGTGTCCTAAAAGTATCCCAAATGGTGTAGCAAATATGCACTTCTTGATGTTTTAAGAGATACTCAACTATCTACACCATTCAAACATCAAGCACAGATTGTCACGGTGATCCTTAACTAATCCATACACCATCCAATTGTCTAAATATAACTGTAAGAAGTTATGAATAAATTCCTTGAATGGTTAGATAACTATGCATGAAAAATACAATGGGTGCATTTTTCAGACCAAAGGGCATTACAGTATGGTAAAGCTACCTCATTCAATAGTAAACGTAGTCTTTTCTTGATCCTCCTGAGCAATCCTAACCTGATGATATCTAGAGAACCCATCTGTAAATGAATATATTTCATGCCTTGAAACTCCTTGTAGTATTTCCTCAGTGAATGGCGTAAGAAATGGATCAGTTACACATGCAGCATTCATCTCTCTGTAGTCCATGCATATTCTAATCCATCCATCCTTCTTAATACTAATCAGCATTGGACTAACCCATTCTGACTCATCAAGGGGCTTGATAATCCCAGACTTCAACATGTTATCAATCTCTTCTTTGACCTTTTCACATAAACTGGGGTTCATTCTGTAAGGTCTCTTTCTAACTGGGCACGCTCCCTCTTTAAGCTTTATCTTCATCTCCCCTAATGATTCATGCATGCCTTTAAGTTCATAGTCCCCCTAGGAAACAAGTCCTGGAAATCCTTTAGTAACTCTATGATTTTTGCCACTTTATAATCCAACCAATAGTCTCCAATTATGGCTTCCTTAGGCTCAGTATATGTTCCAATATTCACCTACTTTGTCTTCATTGGTCCATGATAGGCATGTGTGGTCTTATCCGTATTGTGGAATACCTCACACCTCCCTGTTGAATGGTTTATATACAGATTATTTATCTCTTCTTCATCCACTAAGTAGACCATTTTTCCTTTCTCTTTCTCAAGGTAAGCATGTTGAAGTAATGTTGCATTGGCCTCTGGTTCTTCGTCAGGACACGTTCCCGAGTCTTCTTTATCTAATAACTATTGAAGAATTTCTTTAGCCTTGGCACTATCCCCCATAGTTAAGCACTTGATAACTTTCAATGCTTCTTCCACTGGAGGCTTTGTAGAGAAGAAGTCAAATGTCTAGGCCATTTCTGCAATTAAATTATGTCGATTTCTAGTTTCTCTATAAATTTCTGCATATACATACCAAGCACGTGCATAGCCTTGTAAAGTGGAATAAAAATGGTGCACCCATAGCAAAGGTGGTAAAGCTTCCTACCCTTCTATCTAGAGTCTCTCACACTTCTGAACATGGTGTTGAACGGGATGATTACCGTGATAAGTACTTATTTCAGTAGGTGCATTTCTCCTGAAGAACCTAGTAGTAAGAGCGATCCCAATTTCATTCCATTCGACAAGATTATCCATGTGGACCACCCACCAGCGTGGTGTTATCCCACGTAGTGTATATGCTAGCATATTTCTTATTTCTAGTGGGTCTATTCATTTTTCTTCCATGGCATGTAGGAATACCATGGGATCCCCTTCTCCTATGTAACAAGGTCCCGAGTTGTTACCTATCCTCCTGACATAACACGGTTTTTTACCTCAAGGAAATATGCTCTTTATCTCACAACCTACCAACTCATAAGTGTTTTGAGCCCAATTATCACAAGCAACACTTTTAGTATCGTTAATAGACTATGCATCCTCCCACTGAATTATTCCTTCTTTGGTTGGTTTTATAGACACTAAAATTAGGTCACACTCCCCTTTGGTCCCTCAACGAATAAACACACTTCATCACATTCACCTAGCCATGACCCCCTTCACCCCACTAATATTAATTTAATTAAATTAATTAATTATCCTCACTATATCTATTATTTAAATATCTTATTTAAATAATATCCACACATACAGTTCACTTAGACACCTCACCAAGCCAACTCAACCTAAGACCTATTCTTAGTAAGTTGCCATAACTAACTAAGACTTACCCAAACCCTAAAAATCAATGCCTACATTCCCTCTAACCACATTCCTGCATGCTCACAAGAAGCTCCCAGTCTAATCCGTGGGTTAACGACATGAGATCCAAGGAAATCAAGAGGATCTCCCTAGTTTAGTAAACCTAGGAAATCCCACCTTGACCGACGCCGGTTACCCCTAACCATCGCCGGTTAAGTCGGAACCGCCGTCAGTTACCCTTTTAACCCTAAAACAACCTTATTCTCAAGGTTGGAAGTTGGAAGTTGTTTGGAAATCGAAAGCAAAAAGGTTAGTGAGCATTATCACATCTTGGAGAAATAACACATCTTTAGAGAGTGAATTCCAGTGAGACCACGCATGTAAGGAAGGGGATCAAACATCTTTTCCTGCACAGCCATCCCAGCCAAGATCTGATCTAACCAAGCAAAGAGGAATGTACATGTAGCCCATGCATAAGCTTTCCTTCAGTTGGTGATCACTTACAACCTTCAAACCTCTCATCAACACCTCCATCCTTCACACACAGGCATCCAGGACCGGAATCCAAGTAAGTATAACATCATACTTCTCTTGTTTATTTCATTTCATCATTATTTTATCATCTATTGCTTACCTAGCCACCTATTGACCTTCTCCAATGCTTCCACCTCCATATACCCATTAAAACCTCGCCAAAGCCTACCCCAGTCACCCAATACCTCATCCCGACCAACCAAAGTCCTTTGTGCAATCACAAAGGAGACCTAAAGCTTGTTCTGTGACATTTCCAGATTTCACAGTAACTGGCACCGGTCACACCTGACCGCCGTCGGTTACCCCTGACCGACATCGGTCTCTGTATTTTCCCATACATCCTAGAACAGAGACCTACCCACCTAATTTCATCTCACCCTCATCCACCTGTGATCTACCCCAGACCTCTGTCAGACCTGCAGAGACCCAGAACCAATCATTTGACCTTTGGATTCTATTCTAGCTTAGCCTATTAGATTAGATCTATTTCTTATTGTGTTTTAAGTGAGATACCTAAATCATTTCAAATTACAATAGGATTTACTTTGTTTACAGCATTAAATTGTTTAAAACAGTGGACTGACAGCCATCTAGGAAGTATCACACTTCCCAGATCTAGCATACGCTAGGCAGTTCACTGCCCATATTGTTTAATTCCTTCTGGTGGTCTTGCTTTGCATTACAGGTAGTTCCTCCTAGCCAAAAGGAAGCTCTCACAATCAGCTGTGGATTTGGAAGTCATACGCACACAACAACCCATCAACCAGCATTTGAATAGGTATTCCTCCTACACCCGTTACCCTATCTGTTTCGTCAACACTTCAAAGAAACAATCTAAGAAATAGGTGAAACATTTTGGCATGCCCGGTGGGACCCATCCAGGGTTCCTTGCATTTCATTCATTCCTAGGAAAAATTGTGTGTTTGTTTCCCTTCTGAAAAGTGTACACACTAATTTTCTTCCTTGGTAACCCACCTCTTCTTTCTATTTGCTCTAAAGGAAAATTTTCTTTTGGTGTAATTAAAAAGAACCATTTCTTCATGTTTTTTGCATTGTAGTGAAAGAGCATCCCTCTTCCTCTTCATCTTATTATGTCATCCAATTTCACATTTCAATTTGGGCTTAAAAATAAGTGCATTCCATTCTGATTTATTGCATTAGCTCACATTAATTGAGGGCAACCTATATGCTGGAAGTCATGCCCAGCTGATGGTTGACAAACGAATCGTAGAAAATCACTTCTTTCCTTTTCTCTTTCTCTGAGTCTTACCAAACCTCACAAAAATTCAAAATACATACATTCTTAAACAACATCCTACCTGGAAGAAGTTGTAGGTGATCACATGATCACGGCACAGTGGGCACCCAGCTCGCTGCTTTGTCGAGTCATACTTCAGAGCGAAGCCCGCCCCCACCATAACATACCTGAAACCTCACCTTTTAGATCTCCTTCTTTGTAGGAAGCCATCCTCACCAAAAAATCTATTTCACAATTCATGTGTCAGTCCCTAAATAGCATAAGCTAAACAAACATAATAGAAAAGGCACTCCTAGGATCACATTTTCTTAGTGTTTCTGCTTGGCTTGCGTTTTGAGGTGAGAGATCACGTTCTTCACTTTTTTGTTCATCCTTGCATGCTCCTCATCACAGCTGGTGTATTTTGGCTTCACCTGAGTGTGCCTGGGCCATATCATCATCATTCTCAGAATTTTGGGTTTGATTCTACATCAGATTTTAATTCACAACCACTTTCTTTCATCACTATTTCAATTTCACAGTAACCGTCGTCGGTTATCTCTGACAGTCATCAGTTATACCCAACCAATGTTGGTTCCAGGTCCTTTTGCTAACCTACTCAAAAGGACATTTTTATTCATTTTCTTCCACTTTTCATAGTCCCTATCACTGTCATTATTCCCATTGACATTGTAAACATCATCAGATTTGGCATACCTGTCAGATTTTACCTTCTGCCTTGTTTTCACTCACTGTCCATTTTCTACAGTAACTGGCAGCGGTTACCCCTGACCAGCGTCAGTTTTCCCTAACTAGCATCGTTAGCCTGTTTCACATTCCAACCACCATTTGGTACTTAATCCATTTTTTTCGCCAGATTCACCTGTTCCTAATATTCTCTGTGTCATTTACAGAGAAGCAACCCTACCTGATCAGTACTGGTTCACATGGTGCTGACCCGAAGACAAGCAAGTGCACTCAGTATTTCACACCAATTGTCAACCACTCTCACCTAGTCCTTCACCACCTTCCATTTTATCACCAGCCATGGATCCCATCCAACCTATTACTATCACTACTGGAGATGAGGAGTTCACATGACTCCTTGACCAAAACCCTGCCGCCTTGCAGTTTTACCTTTCCCACTCATCCACTCGAGATGCCTCGAGGTCAGTTGATATACAGCATGCCCGTATCTATCCCCTCGACTCTCACACCCACTCCCGCATCGGCCCCATCTGGCTCCGTGTTGCCCGCATCTACCTTACCCCCAATCATTTCATAGTTAGGTCCTATACCCGCTATGACTACTGCATCTGTTACCTCTGTGGCACCCATTACATCTACTGTACCCTCAACAACTACTCCAAACACAATCTCATCCGCCCCTAATGTCTCACACATACCCATAGCTACATTACCACCTCCAGTGTCAGTGACCCCTACCCCATTTCAGAATGTGGTCCTTTCCATTCCACAATCATTAGCCCCTATTGCCACTAGGGTTACCACGACCCTTCCACCCCCATATACATACTATCAACAACCTCCTGTTTCATCCATTATACATTCTGGGTACGTACCCCATGTTTCACTACCTTCTTCTCAATCAACCTACATGGCAGCCCCATACACTGGAGTGTCACCCCTGTTATATGCCCAAAACCAACCCTCTCATGCTATAGGAGGCACCCAATCATCACAACCCACCAACGACCTAATTAAATTGATGTTGGACAAGATGCAGACATTGGAGGCATCAGTTTCCAGCTCCCGCAACACTCTCACCTATGACAAGATTTGCAACGAGCCCATTCACCCATCCATTCCTATCCGTTCATACCCTGTGCATTGGGAAATTCCTAAATTCAATCATTTCAATAGCAAAGAAGACCCGCAACAACATTTGTGGTCGTTCAAACATGGGTGTTATCTGATCGCTCATGATGATGCCTTGCTCTTGAGAACCTTTCCCATGTCCCTCACTAGACCTGCATTAGATTGGTATAGTGGGTTACCTAAGACACTCTATATTCTCATTCAATCAGGTAGCCCAAGCCTTCTTGGATCATTTCTCTATCAATATCATCAAGAAGGTTACCATGACCGATCTATATTCCACACGTCAGTATGAGGACGAATCTATCGCAGATTTTGTCACTCGCTGGCGCAGCCTGATCAACCAACTTACCTTCCAACTGCCACAAACAGAACTCATCGAGCTCTTCACATGGGCTTGTGCTAGGCATATCTCACTGACCTTGTAGGTCCAAACCTTCCAAACATTCGATGAAGCATTCACTATGGCACGAAAGTTAGAGATTCGGGCCATCGAAGAGAAGAAAATCCAATTACGCAATAAGAATTTGGCATTCAAGTCAAATGATACCTCTTCTTCTTCCAAACCACAAACCAATTATTCAAAAGCTAAGGGCACCGCTAACACAGTGGTACTCAAGGCCAGCCCAACTCATCCGTCAAATCAGGCTACCCCCTCATCTAATCTCTCACCTATCCAGACTTTTCAATTCAGACGAGAGCAGTGGAAATATACCCCAATTAGGGAGCCTTACTCTTCTGTCTTAGAAAATCTTATCAAATCCAGAGCCATCACCCTTCCACCTATAAAACCACACACTGGTTTTGACCCTGCTCGCCCCATGCCCGCATGGTATAAAGAACATGATTTCTGTAACTATCATCGAGTAAAGGGTCATAGTGACGGCAACTGCATCACTTTCAAAAATATTGTCCAAGAAATGCTCGAGAAAGGTGAGTTAACTGTGGATAATCCTAATGCACCTACCAACCAAAACCTACATATCTTCAAGAAACCATTTCCCAACCATGCCCCTTTGTCTGATCAAACCGGTGAGACCTCAACTCATGATACCCATACCCGCAAGGTTCACACTATCTTTAATGATGTACCTGTCACCTCCCAATTACCCCATATTCCTTCCATAGAGGAGATCCTAGCCCAAAATCCTCCTTCTGTATTGGAACCAACCTCCCTTGTTCCTTCACCAACAGAGGAACACCTTTCATCTCCTTCATCACCTATGGAGGAGTCTTCCACTAACATTGAGACCATCTCACCCCTGGCTTCACCACTTAGAGAACCTTTACCCACAGTACCTCCTCCACCCATAGAGGAGCACCTATTACCTCCTCCACCCATAGAGGAGCACCCATTACCTCCTCCACCCACAGAGGAGCACCTATCCGTTCCTCCACTTATAGAGGAGCTCCCATCATCTTCTCCACCCATTATAGGCCCAGTTGAGATACCTTTGCCTCTTGGCGAGCATTCTCCTTCAGCCACCCAAAATCCTACAGACCTACTTTCAGCTCTCTTACCCACGGAAGCTAAAGCTAGCCAATTCCCCATCTCTAAGACACATTTTATAGGAATCACCATTAGGTCCTCACCAACTCCACCTACAGATGTTCCGTTCTCACATTTGGCTGATCACTTAGATTATGTGGATAGGGCTCTACTATGGGGGCGTGCCTTTTACTTCCCATCTCAACACAGATGCAGAGATCCCTTGCTGATACCTCCACTATCTACCCAAAAATATTTCGACCAATCAAACCAAACCCAACCACCTCTATCACAACCCCTTCCACGACACCTGTTATAGCTCAAACCGCACCCTTACCCATAACTCAACCTACACCTAAACCCAAACCCATACCTACAACATTTGCCTCGACTAAACCCATTACCACTTTAGGGGTCACCCCGACCACCAACCTTACTCATCCACCTATCAAATTGGATTTAGCTACATCCTCCAAAGTCAACACCATACCTACTCTAACACCCAAACAAAAGCACCAAACCCATAGAACTCATACCCATACACCAATCACACCTACACCTATCTCATCCATCTTAGGATCTCAACTTCCCCACATGGTCAAGAAACCTCCACCCATCAATAAACCAAAAACACAACAGCCCATTCCTTCCTCACAAACCTCTAACCTACCCAGATGCCCAACCTGACTTACACCTACACCTGCAGCCTCTTTACCACCCATACCTCCAATACCCTCAGCTATTGCTTCACTACCCACTACACTTTAGTCGTTGTCTCGCACACCTCAAGCATGAACCCACATCATCTACCTTCACAGCACCCTCATTATCCCCGTGGGTAACTCACCCTCTTCCTCCATCGGCTTTTCCTTCTAGACCTCATACACCCACATCACCTTTACCCAAGAAGGTGCAACCCAAAAACAAAACTCCACTACCCCACAATAAGGTAGTCAAAATGACCACACACCCTCCTACCCGTCCATCTACTATACCCATACCTAAACAAACACGACTGACACCTAAAACCACACCAGCACCTAAACCCATAGCTCGACCCCCTCCTCTTCTAAAGATTGTTCCTCAACAATCACCTACACCTACACCCAAACCCACGTTCACTTCCCATTGTGATCCACTAGCAGGGTCTTATGCCAAAATTTTAACCAACCTCCTTGAGACCTCTGTCATCACATTACCGCCACTCAGACCTTACGACCCCCTCAAACCCAAGCCAAAAGGGTTTGATGATACTAAAATTTACGCATACCATCATGTGCCAGGACATGATGTGGAGAACTGTAAGGCCTTGAAAACAGTCCTTATCCAATTGTGTCCACCAGAAACCAACTTTGATGACGATGACCTTCTCGATGAGGATCCTGCTTCACCGACACCCATTCCCACACTGCCCACTCAACGACCACAACCTCCACCCTCACCGCTCCTAGAGCCACCCCCAAGATTTGAAATTAACATGGTTCGCATCAGAGAACTTGCCACGCCACCACCCAAATGTCATTGTGCCCAACTGACCTCACAGGGTTTTTCTCCTCTGGTAGGTTTTTTCCCGTCGTGTCATTATACCACTCATCCTACACCTTCTCCATTTTCCAACTCCCCTCAAATCAACATGATACACGTCACTACACATGCGCAGAAGGGTAAAGAAAAGGCAAACTGACCCACCAACCAATCCTATACCCAACATACCATCTGCACCCATACCTAAAATAACTATCCATGGCCCCACGTATCCCATTTCTAATGGCGTCACACATCGCACCATGCTCAAACAATTACACCAATCACCCCTCAAAATGTCCTTATATGACCTCATCCAAACCTCAGAATCCCATCGTCAAGCTCTCATGGAGGTTCTTCAATCGATTGAGGTTTTACCTAATGACCCTACACCCGTAGCCTCCATTATCACACCCCATCATGTAGCCTCTCTCACCAAATTACCACCTTCATCTTCACCCCACCTTGTTCACCAAGTGGCCTCCCTTAGCTTCTCAGAGGAAGAGATCACGCCACACCAAAATGATGACCTAGACCTAGCCCTCTTCATCTCTGTCCACATCGACGACATACGGGTACACCGTGTGATGATTGATGGGGGCGCTAGCATTAACATCATTTCATCCCATGCATTCACTCAAATGTGCATACCTGACAATTACATGCATAAACACCCAGTCATGTTGCATTCATTCAATGATGCTATCACCTCTACACTAGGCACCATCATCCTCCACATTCACGTGGGCCCCCACACTGTTCCTGAATTGTTTTACGTTTTGGAGGGGGAATTCCAATATAACCTATTGCTTGGTAGACCCTGGATCTGTGTCATGGGTTGTGTTCCTTCCACTTTGCATCATTGTGTAAAGTTTGAACATGAAGGACACACCTATACCATTCCAGCTGACCCATCACCTTTTAAAACATGCAACATGCTTTACCGACCCAATGATGTGCTCATACCTATCAAGTCATCTACCTCTGCGACCACTACCACTTCACCTACACCTCCACCTACCAGTACAGACACTGCTTCTACCACACATACCTCCTCCATTCCTACCACTACCATAACCTCCACGGCTGACCCGTCAGCTTCCCAATCTGTTAACTCCACCTCTGCATCGACCTCTGACACATTATCCATACCGGCTACCTACATACCAACCACTGATCCCTTGGAAGGTGTTTTTCAACACCTCACTCTGGGGGAGTACCACCTATATAGTGTCAACACATTCCTTACTCCACAAGAGTATGGACATCTTCACCAACACCCTCATTACGATCACCACATAGGAGAATGCCTCCTTTATGGTCCTCCTCATCTTCGTACTAGTCTCACCTATGGGGGACTTGATACTACCACTTACACACCTGAACCACCATCACAAACCCACCCATTTTCCACTGACTTCCAATCACTTACCAATCACCATTTCACCCACACCTTCCTACACCAATGTGTGTGGAAGGGTTTTGGTTTTGGATTTTACGAGCAAGGGCTGCCATACCATTATTCCATGTACCACCCACAAACATAATGACCGTAGTGGTATCAGCTTCCCCGAACCACCTACCAAACAGGCCCACATTGAACTCATTAAGGACACTAGCCCTTCTCCACCTTCTTCACCCACTCCACCTTCATCACCACCTTCACCGACGGAGTCGATGGATCCTGAATCTATCCCTCCTAAAAAAAATTTCATAAACACCATTTCCTTGGGGCCTCTGACTTATCAACGCGAGGGCGAGGCCCCTTCCACTCTTCCCTTCCTGTATCTTGAGATGATCGATGATGACACACCTTCAATTAATGTCATTCAATGTTAGGATGATGAATCCATACTCACCTACCTTGGTGCAGAAGACTCATATATTCATCGGTCATTACCCTCTGAGACACAAACCATGTTGAATGAATCAACTATCGAGATCAACATTCATACTCAGGATGACCCGCACATCCTAAAGATCAGACAATCTTTAGATGTTGCTGAACAGGAAGCCATCACTTCTTTTCTCAGAGATCATAACCACACTTTTGCTTGGTCTTACGTAGACATGCCCAGTATTGACCCCACCATAGTGGTCCACAATATCATAACCGTTCCCGATGCCAAACCCATCAAACAAAAGTTGAGGAAAATGCACCCTCGCATTGCTCTTCTCATCAAAGAAGAACTTCAGTGCCTTCTTTCCATTTCCTTCATCTTACCCATTGATTATCCTCATTGGATTTCTAACATTGTCCCTATTACTAAAGCAACAGGGGGACTCCGCATTTGCATGGACTTCCGTGACCTCAACCTAGCCTGCCTGAAAGATGACTTTCCCTTACCTGTATTGATCAGTTGGTTGATCTCACCGCTGGTCATGAGATGCTATCACTCATGGATGGCTTCTCGGGTTATAACCAAATTTTTCTTGCCCCAGAAGATCAACACAAGACCTCATTCATCACCCCTTGGGGGACCTTCTGCTATCGAGTCATGCCTTTTGGCCTTAAAAATGTTGGTGCCACATATCAGCGGGCTATGACTTACATCTTCCATGACATCATGCATCACATATTGGAAGATTACGTGGATGATCTCTTGGCCAAATCTAAACGTCGCTCCAAGCACCTTTCCATCCTCAAAACCATCTTTGACCACCTCATTAAATATTACATCCGCCTTCAGCCTAAGAAGTGCGTCTTCGTGGTTCTTTCAGGAAAGCTCCTAGGATTTATCATTTCCCTCCATGGTATAGAAGTTGACCCTGCTAAAGTCAAGGCCATTCTCAAAATTCCTCCACCTACTAATCTTTGACAACTTTGTAGCCTGCAAGGTAAATTACAGTCCATTCACCGTTTCATTTCACAATTATCTGATCGGTGTCAACCATTTCATCATCTGCTCAAGAAGGATGTCTCCTTTAAATGGGATGATGACTGTCACAAAGCTTTTGAGGCCTTAAAACAATACCTTCTCCAACCACCCGTACTCATCCCACCTAAATATGATCAACCTTTTTACCTATATATATCCACTACTGATCATTCCTTGGGAGCCATGCTCACTCATCGTGATGAACAACACAGGGAGCAGGTGGTTTATTACATAAGCCATACTCTTTTGGACTATGAAACCTGATACAACCATCCTAAAAAACTTTTCTTAGCCTTAGTTTTTGTTGCCACCAAACTCCACCATTACCTACTCAACCACAAAACCTATGTTGTGACCAACACCAACCCCTTACACTTCATGTACGCCAAACCTTATCAAAATCAGCATGTCACATGATGGCTTATGCTTTTAGCTGATCTTGACCTCAAATTCATTCATCAAAATTCCATCAAGGGCCAAGCTATCACCGACCAATTGGCCGACGCACCTATTTCCAGGGATCAACCTTCTAATTTTGACTTTCCAGATGAGTCAATTGCTACCCTTTCCCTAGACGAACCCCTTACCAAATGACACTCTTCTTTAATGGTTCCAAGTGTCAGCGTGGGGGTGGGGCTGGTATTATCCTCATTCCTCTTGATGGAGAACCCATGCCTTTGTCTTTCAAACTAGATTTTGAATGTACCAACAATATTGCCAAATACAAAGCACTCGTACTAGGTCTCCAAGCCACCTATGCCCTAGATGTTAAATCAATCAACATCTTTGGTGATTCTCAATTGGTCGTAAACCAAGTCAATGGTATGTACCAATGTCATAACGAGATACTTCAAAAGTATAAACATCATGTAGACATAATTTTGACCACCTTTGATCATTACACCCTTCAAACCATCCTACGTTCCACCAACAAATTTACAGATACCATGGCCTGCTTAGCTTCCCAAATACCCGTTTCACCCGCTGATTCCAAAATCTTTATCACCGTACAATGCCTCCATTCACCTTCTTATTTACCTCACGATGTTTACTCGATCGGAACCAATACCCCTGACCTGAGTGACCTTTGGTATAAACAATACTCCGACTACCTTTCTTTCTCCATCTTACCTCCTGATCTCACCCATAACAGACAACGTGCCTTCCTTAAAAAGGTCTCTCATTACGTCATCCTGGGAGGACTCCTCTATAAGCACGGCTTTGATGGTATTCTCTTATGATGCCTCACAAGTTCTAAAATTCCTTATACCATTAAGGAGGTTCATGATGGCATATGTGGAGGTCACTTTAGTGGCCTTGCTGTTACTAAGTGTATTCTTCGCCTAGGCTATTACTGGCCGACCCTTAACCATGATTGTTGTGACTATGTCAAACATTGTGTAAAATTCCAACAACATTCCAACCTTCATCATACACCCAGTCATGCCTTACAGGTCACTCGTGACCTTTGGCCCTTCTCTCAATGGGGTTTGGATCTTGTCAGAGAAATCAATCCTCATTCTTCCCAATGCCATCAATGGATCATCACTACTACCGAATACTACACAAAATGGGTAGAATCCATCCCACTCATTTCCATGAAAGCCAAGAAAATATGTGAGTTCATTAACCACCACATCATTTGTCACTTTGGTGTTCCTCATCGCCTCATCACTGACAATGGAAAACAATTCAAAAACAAAACATTGCAAAAAATTTGCGACGCCTTCGGCATTCAGCTTAGTTTCTCATCACCCTACTACCCACAAACCAATGGCCAAGCCGAATCCACTAACAAAACCCTCAACAAAATTCTCATGAAAGTGGTTGATGATACTAGGAAGGATTGGCATACACACATTCCTTTTTCCCTGTGGGCATACTGCACTAGTATTCACACTTCCACTATGGCCACACCCTTTTCTCTGGTCTACGGTACAGAGGTTGTTCTGCCTCTCGAAGTCCAGATCCCCTCACTCTATATTTCTCTCCATGACATGCTCACTGATGATGACTTTTGTCAGGACCACTTAGCACAGCTAGAGTTATTAGACAAATGTCATCTTAATGCTCTGGATCACCTTCAAGTTTACCAACAACGTATCAAACGTGCCTATGACAAACATGTTCATAAATGAACCTTCCAAGTCGGTGACCTTGTCCTGAAAGAAAATCAACACATAACCAAAGCAGAAAAAAGTAAACGGGGAAAATTTTCTCCTAATTGGCTTGGACCATACATCGTGACTCATACCTATGGATCAAGTGCTTATCATTTATCTTCTCTTGATGGTAAACCTGAACCTGAGCCCCTTAACGCCTTACATCTTTAACCATTCTATTGTTGAATTGTCATCCTACCTCACCCTTTGTCTCTTCTCCAGGCTCGTCCCTTGAGTGCTACCCACTCCATACACCTCCCTAACGATTAAACTAGAATCATGTGAGTACTTGTCACTTGTTATCTTCCCTTGAATATGTGTACCATGGCACTGCACATAGCATGATTCTCATGGATACTTTTCATCTACCTTTAGATGAGATCCCATGGTTGTTTCACCTTGCCTTTTGAACAAGAGTCCTATCCTCCACCTTGGTCTTGTCTATGACTTCAAATACCTCACATGGGACCAAACTCCTTGAGTCAAACTTCTCATAAAAAGATGACTCCCTCAAAAGGAAATCTTCCTCTCGACAAATTGCTGCTATAAATAGACTGCTCCCTCGAAGGATAACTATGTGAAGCTCTAAAAAAATAAAAAAAATGAGAGCAACCGAAGCTTCCCGCATCGATCAGCTTCACAAAGACCTCAAGGAGTTCCATATTATTTATCTCATATAGACTTCCCGCATCGATCAGTCTATCAAAACAAAAAAATTTAGTCATGGACTTACCCATTGTGACCTAGGACCTCTTGCCCGAAGGGCCTGCTACCTCATACCATATAAAAATTAACTACCTTTCACCCTTCTTACCATTCCCACTCTCATTTCCTCATTTCCTCAAGGGACATCTTAGAATTTATACATTTGGTGATCATGTGACTACTTTTCATCGTAGAACATGTCAATCATGTAATGTCTTTAGGGTCTTATGTTCATCACCTCCTCCAAGGTATGATCTACTCGGTATGATCCTACCCAATCAGGTGGCTTTATTTCCCCCTCTTATCTTTTAACCATCTTTGTTTACATTTTGATTACCTTATACAGGACTTGGTCCTCGACGCTTACCTTTGGGGTAATCCTCTTTCACCATAATCGCTTTCACCTACATCATTTTACCTACAATCTACTCACACCTATCAAACCTAAACCCACAACATGCCCAAAAACCTACCATCCCATTTTCATATTCTTCCCTAGCTCATGGGAGAACTACATCGGCCTGAGGTCCCTTTTTGCCAGGACTATGTAGGCAGCACTCCGAGGGCATGGGGCCCTTGGAGGTTAGCTCGACCATTTTCTACCCTAAACAATTCATCAACCATGCCTAACTCACCATTTACATCACATTTCACTTAGTTCCCCTTTTATATAAAAAATTGGAAATTAAGCCACATACATTACAATTTGCTACATATATTTTTACATTTATTATGCCTACCAATTCTCTATCATCACTATGCATTTATATACAAAAAATAATGAATCACAACTTAACCTAATTTCAATATATCTATGCCTAATCAGCCTGACTCAACCATGCCTAACAGAACCTAACTCAACCATGCCTAATCAACCTAACTCAACCATGCCTAACCAAACTAACTCAATCCATGCCTATAACCTTACTCAACCATGCCTAACAAAACCTGACTCAACCATGCCTAACCAACCTAACTCATCCATGCCTATAACCTGACTCGATCCATGCCTAAACCGACCTAACTCCATCATGCATAACTCACCTAATTTCCATCCACATCAAAGTAACAAATCCATATCTCATCTAACACAAGCCATAAACCAATATCTCATAAACACATCAACAAATCAAAAAATACCATGTATCTCATCATATAAATCAATCAATATGTATCTCAATATACATGTCCATCATCTTAAAAATGTCAGCACATAGGCCGATATACAATACAAAATGTCATCGGCACGCAGGCCAGTCTTATATATACAAAAAAGAATGAATCAATACAAAATATCTTCGGCACGTAGGCTGGTAGTATATGCTCAAAATATAAAAAACACCCCCTTCCCCTTTTACCCCACCTACAATAACCTAAACTACCCCTGGACCTCTACCCACCCCACCTATACCATTTACTACCCTTCCACTCTCTCTTTTTTCCCGTTATTCCCCCCATACCCAAATTTTAATTTTACCCACCCACCCTCTAATGTATCCAATTAATAATGTAGAGTTGGGTGCTTACCTCGTCGTGCTGCTGTCGTCTCGGTGGCACATCTGGCCACTATGCTGGTGGCCTGCCAAATCCCTCTCTAGCCTCTGCCATCACCGAATAGCTACTCGTAACCTCCAACCAATCAAATCTCTCTCCCTGATCCCATGGACCTACTGCTCACCAACCAAACCCTCGTCCAATCACACTGCTAACTCACCGTCTCGTTTCCTCCAGACACTTTTCTCTCTTTTTTGTCATTTTCTCACTTTGCAAATAAAAAATGAATAATAAAAACTGTATATTTTTTGTTTTATAACCAACTCGACCTAACCAACATCGGTTACCCTTGACCGGCATCAGTCACGTGCCCTACCTAACCATCGCCAGTTTTCCTATACCAATGTTGGTTATCCATCATCGGTGAACCCCACCTACACATTGCCCTCAATTTTTTCCTTTTACCCCACCCTTTACCTTGATCCTTTACCCCAACCTTCACCCTGATCCTTTCCCCAACCCACCTTTACCCAACCCATTTACGCTTACCTTTCTTGACCTCATCATTTACTACTTCCCTTTGTCCTCCTTTGGGGACTCATTATTTTACCCCTACCTTGGCCTTACCCATGCCGTCGACCTAGATATTTGGACCTGGACCATTTCTAGTGACCTTTGACCTCATGTGTTCGCTATACCTTGTGGCACTGTTACCTGTGTTGATTGACCTGATGACCTTACCTAGCCTATTGCCATGACCATTTATCCTGACCCTACCTTTGGTGTACCGGAACATACCTAAACATTCCTGCACCTAACCTACGTTGTGTTTCCTGACCATATCCTATACCTTGGATACCGGATTCACTTCCACCTTGTTTGGATAAACCTATCAACCTTAGACGATGTAGAGTTTTCCTGCTCTTCAACCCGGTAGCGTGTTGTAGTTTATTCGTGTGCGTGCGTTTGACTATTGCTACCTTTGACCCAGACCCATTACCTAGATTTCCCACGTAGACCTTTAACCCTTTCTCCCCAATGCCCACCTACCTCTTCCTCCCATTTACCTTTTATCAAACCACTCACTGATTCTCCCTTCTGCCTCATCAGTTCCTAGTTTGAGGGGGATCACCTTCACCCACACATGGGGCAACCACATCTTATTTTTGTTAGTGTCACTTACCAATACAAGCTACGCAACAAAAGGGGCAAAATGTAGACACTAAAATTAGGTCACACTCCCCTTTGGTCCCTCGACAAATAAGCACCCTTCATCACATTCACCTAGCCATGACCCCTTTCACCCCACTAATATTAATTTAATTAATTTTATTAATCAATTATCCTCACTATATCTATTATTTAAATATCTTATTTTAAATAATATCCACACATATTATTCACTTAGACACCTCACCAAGCCAACTCAACCTAAGACCTATTCTTAGTAAGTTGCCATAACTAACTAAGACTTACCCAAACCTTAAAAATAAATGCCTACATTCCCTCTAACCACATTCCTGCATGATCACAAGAAGCTCCCATTCTAATCCATGGGTTAATGACATGAGATCCAAGGAAATCAAGAGGATCTCCCTAGTTTAGTAAACCTAGGAAATCTCACCTTGAACGACGCCGGTTACCCCTAACCGTCGCCGGTTAAGCCGAAACCGCCGTCAGTTACCCTTTTAACCCCAAAACAACCTTATTCTCAAGGTTGGAAGTTGGAAGTTGGAAGTCGAAATAAAAAAGGTTGGCAAGCATTAACACATCTCAGAGAGATAACACATCTTCAGAGAGTGAATTCCAGCGAGACCACACATACAAGGAAGGAGATCAAACATCTTTTCCTGTACAACCATCCCAGCCAAGATCTGATCTAACCAAGCAAAGAGGAATGCACATGCAACCCATGCAGAAGCTTTCCTTCAGTTGGTGATCACTTGCAGCCTTCAAGCCTCTCATCAGCACCTCCATCCTTCACACACAGGCATCCAAGACCAGAATCCAAGTAAGTATAACGTCATACTTCTCTGGTTTATTTCATTTCATCATCATTTTATCATCTATTGTTTACCTAGCCACCTATTGACCTTATCCAACATTTCCACCTCCATATACCCATTAAAAACCTTGCCAAAGTCTACCCTAGTCACCCAATACCTCATCCCGACCAACCAAAGTCCTTTGTGCAATCACAAAGGAGACCTAAAGCTTATTCTGTGACATTTCCAGATTTCACAGTAACCGGCACCGGTCACACCTGACCGCCATCGGTTACCCCTGACCGACATTGGTCTCTATATTTTCCCACACAGCCCAAAACAAAGACCTACCCACCTAATTTCACCTCAGCTTGATCCACCTATGATCTACTTGAGACCTCTGTCAAACCTGCAGAACCCAGAACCAATCATTTGACCTTTGGATTCTATTCTAGCTTAGCCTGTTAGATTAGATCTATTTCTTATTGTGTTTTAAGTGAGATACCTAAATCATTTCAAATTACAATAGGATTTACTTTGTTTACAGCATTAAATTGTTTAAAATAGTGGACTGACAGCCATCTAGGAAGTATCACACTTCCTAGGATCTAGCATACGCTAGGCAGTTCACTGCCCATATTGTTTAATTCCTTCTGGTGGTCTTGCTTTGCATTACAGGTAGTTCCTCCTAGCCAAAAGGAAGCTCTCACGATCAGCTGTGGATTCGAAAGTCATACGAGCGCAACAACCCATCAACCAACATTTGAATAGGTATTCCTCCTACACCCGTTACCCTATCTGTTTTGTCAACACTTCAAAGAAACGATCTAATAAAAAGGGTGAAATACACTCATGGAGATCCATCTCTAGAGATCTTAGAAGGCACGTACATGAGATACTCTTGGAGAGATGCATTGTACTCTTGTATTGCTCAAGATTTGGTGCAAATTCTACATCTTGTTTTATGGATATATATGACCCTATCCTCTATCTTTGGTGGAAACTAATATAGCCCACATTGGGTGAACCATGGTATATGTTGTGCATTATGTGTGTGTAGCTTTGTTTTGATGCCCTGAATTATTTTGGGAAGCTATCTATACTCTGCCAACTGCTATAGATTTTGGGGAAGTCGCTAGTAGATCTTGTGTGCATGATTGTTTGTTGATCAAACCATAGCACTATTCTGCAATCCCGAATTCCCAACAATAGGTATCAGATCTTGCTTAGCTTGGTTATTTCAGAGCAAGGGTTTGCTTCATGGTTTTGTTAGGGATTTGAATGACATCTATGAGAGTAGGGTTTATTTTTCCTGATGAGAAGATGTATCAATCAAGAGATTCAATCTCAAGTGGCCACCCATGGTAGAGTAAGGTTGTGGGACAATCACAGTGACTAGCATTGGTTATAATCCAGGCTCGATGTCGGCAGGGAAGATTCGCAGTCGGTTACAGGGTCTACCGTGGCCAGACTTACAGGGTAATCGTGATTGGTTACTAGGTAACCTATTTTTAAACAAAATATCATAGATCTAAACAAATGGAAAGATGCATGGAATGTATCTTGTTTGCTGAGGTGTCCCCAGTTCTTGGAGGCACAAGCATGTTGGTTATATTGCAGATCTAGTTATTGAGGTATACTCCTTTAAGTACTTGGTATCTGCAGTGCTTATATTATTCCTGGTATACACATGCTATGGTTTCCTAATTACAACCTCCTTTTTATATGCAGAATCTAGAGAAAAGGAGAAATTATGCAACTTCTGGTGTAGTTAGACGCATGGGCTTCTTAGAGCAGATAGAATATAGTAGCACAGTGTGAAGATAGGGTTTCCATTAGGGAAAGTCTTGTTCTTCAATTGAATATGTGGTTGAGATATCTTGGTGCTGGTAAGGTGATGTATTTCATCTTGGTGTAATTTTTATTGCATGTATTATTGTTGTTGAGTTTTTGTTGCAAGATTCAGGTGCTTCTTGATAATGACTAGGCACTCAACACATAGCTATCGACTTCTGGTTCAGCAGTAGGAACCTGGTTTGGTGATTCTGATGCCAATTTTTGGCATTTTTTTAGCTCCAGTAGCATACGCATGTATAACATGTTTCGCAAGGAAACTGACATCGGTCCACTAACAGGGTAATTGGTACTAGTTAGAATCCACTGGAGCATCCTCGAGTCTCTGTGAAAATTATTTTCACACATGGTTTCTTACATTAGAATCATAGGGCATGGATGATTTAGTGTTCCCGATCCTGGAGGATCATGTTTCTTGCACTTAGATGTTTATAGTCAGAAACTAGTGTTCTTTCACTTCAATGTTTAGATCAGAAAGCAGGGTAGATTTGTCTTGGTCAGTCCAGTGAGATCTTTCATGTCATGAGTATGTGGACTTGCTATATGGTTACATGTATCTTGAAATGTTCTTTCTTTTTGAGTAGCTGATATTATGTCTAGATAGTGTGCAGCGGATTTAGCACCATGTTTTAAATGGTGTTGTTTGACTTTTATTTCCATCAGCAATGTGCATGGAATCTTGAGGATAAGGACAATCTAGTCCTAAGGATGAGATCCTTCAACTTCAAAAGTCATGGTTAGCACCATAGTTGCCTGGTAACAAAAGATTTCATGAGCTGACATATGATAAAAAGAATTTGATTCACCTACTTCACAAGAAGTCCATGGCTTCTATGATGTAGGATTATTTGCTTCTGATAAGAATCGGAATCATTTTAGTATCTATGATTCTCATCTGGTTTTACCTTTCACTGCACATATTATTCTTTTAGTGCTTGGTGTGGATCAGTGTACATCTCAAGTGTATTTTGTGTTCATAAAAGGGAGTAATCAAGCCATGGTTGTTGGCATTGTGCAAGATTGGATTACGTGTATGCACATGCAGAGAAAGGAGATTGCTAATAGCGTTTTAGATGGTGCATCAGAGTCACTAGTTGGTTTTGGTATTGCCTTGCTTATAGATCCTATGAGCACATATTATATTCTTATGCTCAAACTTCATGAATATGTCACTCTTTAAGAATTGCATCCTTGTGGTGCCTATATAATCCCTATGGAATTATGAGTTGATGGTCAGAAATTCAGTACCAGTTGTGTGAATGCCCTGATAACATAGTATCAAATTTTCATATACCCTAATGGTTAGAATCCAAAATATGCTAGTTGCATAGCCAGAATGGTGTCGGTTAGGATGAACCTTGGTCGGTATCATCTGGTATGCCCCTATACTCTAGTTAGATGAAGTGATCGGTGTCCATAGGAGAATAGTCGTGGTTGGTTTGGTTACTAACCTTGACCACCTAGATGGATGAACCTCCTGAGCATGGTTTCATTGCCTCCTGAACCTCCAGAACCACCTGAACCAGGGCTATTTTTGTATCCTGATCTCTTGAACCTGTAACTATGGTCACTCCTGTATAGGTATGTTATCTACATATGAATGTCTTAGACAGTAGAACTAAGTTGTTTATGCAAGGTTGTATTTGTAGCGTTACTAGTGTTTGGAGTTAATCTTTGAGTTAGCGCAAGTGTATTATGTGTTGATTGATACACCTAAAAATTGTACTGCCATGTAACAACTCATTCAGGGTTGTTTTTACCCAGGATTGTTTTTCTTCTAATCACATTGCTTCTAGTTTCCCACTGTCTTTGGAACTAGCTTGTTGACTACTGGTTATATTAGAAGACATAAATAACCAAAAGCATGGAGAACATGGTTTGTTTTACAGGTATCGATATCGGTTGCAGTTGAAGCTCGGTGGCTTTAGTTTGAGTGGGATCTCTTGGATTGTTTGTTAGTCATGATGGCTTAGTTGCATGAGAAGCTTCCCTGTTATGATTTCCAAGATGGGAGCTTGAGTGTATGGATAGCTCTGATTATCACGGATCAGTTGTAGCTTTGTGGTGGTTTGGTAGGTCATGTTTTTATCTCTCTTGGTTTGAGAAGCCATGGTTTAATCTTCCTACATTACTCTTCTTCTCTATTTCCCTCTAAGAGAATTCATTGAAAGAAAGAGTAGATACCTCTTCACGGTATGTAGAGGGTAGTGATGTACTGGTAAAGTCTACAAAGATTTCAGCAAGACTATCTCCAAGTGCCCCCGATTGCATTGAGAATGGAACTTAATTAGCTTCATCAAGAAACTTATTTTTACATGTTACTGATTCTAATAGTAACTAGTTTTGATCAGGTAATAACCAACGATGGAATACCTATGTGACGTAAGTTCCCCTTGTTTTTCGACGAAGAATTAGAATAAATCAATTATTTCTAAAGATGATTTATTGATTGTAAAATCAAAGTTAAGTTACCCAAGATATAGACTGTACATGACATGTATGGAACCATGTATCCAAAGGTCAAGTAAGAGAATTAAGAGAAGGATCATAATTAGATCCTTGAATTCCTCCTAGCATCTGAGAGGATGAAGAAGAAGAAGAGAAAGAAAGATTCAAGTTACATGCATAAGATAGAGTCAGCCACTGGAGAGAATTCTAGATAGAAAGAAAGCGACAGGTACATCTAAATGGTGAGAAGAGGGTCATACAAATTCTACTATCCACCCACATTTGTATAATTAATATCTCAGATGTAGTAGCTTGCATCATCATGTAAATTCTCCATCCAGATTGCATATCCATTCTTGTAGATTCACATGTCTAAGGTGAACCGGTCTTGTATTCATAGCAAACCATGTAGATCTAGTATTAAAAAAGTAGATCCCGGAATGGAGATCAATGATGTAGCCTAGAATTTGAGCCATGTAGATCTAGATATTACCCTAGAGGAGGTTTTCACATCATGTTTTCACAAACTGATGTAGCTGACCTGGAGCACGACAAACTTACTTCTTAGGTGCACAGTCATTAGGGTTTCACATATGGTAGACCCATGTGAGAGGTCTTGTTTGCAGATCCATAGAGACACTATGGTAGCAGTTACAAAGATGTAGTCAGTTCTACAGTTATGTGAACCATCTGCTAGTGGTGTTTAAGGGAGAACACAGTTAAATAGTGCAACTCATGATGAGATCAAAAACATACTAGAGATTCAGATACAGACAAAGACTAACTCTTGGAGAGATTCATTGCCAATATCCTCCATTGTATTGAATGCAGTTGGTTTTTAGAAGCTTCATTATATTATATATAGTGAGTATCTCTATCCTTGTTGGATGTAGCAGCTTAATCTGGGTATGTAGCCATGGTATATTTTGTGATATCTCTGTGTACTTTTTCTTGATTTGGATCTATTCTAGTTTATACAGTTCCACTACTGTACTTTTTGGGGAATCGTTTAGATCTTTCCTGTGCACCACTTTTTTTTATTCCCAAAATCAGGTAGCATGCTATTTTGTAGTCCCGAATTCCCAACACATCGTTCTCCTACAAGAACTATGCTCAAACATGAAAATATTTTATGCATGAACAATAGGACCATTTTTTTCTTCATCTCCTTGACATGGTGGAAAAATCTACCCTTCCGGCCTATGTCCATGCAAAGATAATTTGCAAACCGATTACTCAAAAACTATCCAATGCGTGGTGTGCATCCTTATCAATTAAAAATGACAAGTTTGTGATGATCTAGGCCTAGTCATCACAAAAAATAGACCTTCATGAGTGAAAATGGTTAAGTCCACCTCAAACAGCTAGAACTGATGATAAATCAAACACGCGTGAAAATCTGTATCCATTCATGACAAGGGAATATAACCTTCTATCCCACATTCGGACTTCATGTGTGCTCTATGTAAAGTGTCCTCATGGATCAAATCAATGAGATGGTGAAACAATGAGCTATCTTATCCTTGAGATTCAATGGTTGCATCCTTTGGGTGAACTTACTCAAAACTACCAAGCTAGGGAGTTGAGATTCAAACTCGATGATAAAAGGGTTGTGCTTCAATGCATTACAAGTGGATTCCCTCAAGTTTCTACAACAAATAAGATGAAAGGAATTACCAAAATAAGGCAATATATATGGGTTGCACATGGTAAGGTAATCACTACCCTTTCGGTTTTAAAACAGTAGTTGTTGTAGACACCAAATTTGTGTCTTACGACCCCCTGTGCCCCACATCTCATTTCGCAACCTAACCTCATCACCTAAACCTTACACAATTTGTAGACACTTAAAATTGGTTACTCAATTTAGTGTCCCTCACATTCGTTTACCTGCTTAGGTAACCTGGGGCACGTTTTACGTCACCAACTATCCCCTCGGGATATTATCCAATTTGTGATTTAATCACTTACTCTAAAATTAATTCACCCCATCATATCTTACCCATGAGTGATTAAATATTAAATATTTAATTACGCTTCTTCCCATGCATCTTAATCACTTATCCACCCCAAATTTATTCTATCTATGTATCACATCTATTTTTCCTCTTCCCTAAGCGGGATATTTCCCGTATTCGGGATAAGTCTTATCTTTCTTGAAATCGCTCATTTTGGCCATCTCGGGAGTCTATTCCACGATCGGCACCGACCCATATGGTCGGCGCCGATTTTCTAGGAGCGGCGCCGATTATAAAAGCAAGTCCAGAACTCAGTTCTAGGGACCGAAAAAGAGACCACGAACAAGCGAAAAAGTGAACAGACGAAAAAAGGAAGCACATACACACGAACAGAGGGTGAGAGAGATACAGGTTGTGAGAAAGAGAGATCTTTTTAGCATCAATTGTATCAAATTAGGGCAGATCCTGTCCGAATCAATCCCTGAGAGGAGCACCATTACTCTGTCCCTGTCACATCAGCATCACACACAACCATCTATCATCTGGTGACTCTATTCCAGTGTATCGCCAACTTCGGCACATCCAGCAGACCACATTCACCTTCCAATTCCCGAATCTTATCGCACAGTCCCTGATTGATCGATCTGCCTCCAGTCGACACCGATCTTATCCAGTCGATGCCGATCGGTCCCAGTCGACGCCGATCATACCCAGTCGACGCCGATCCGTCTCAACCGGCGCCGATTTCCCTGCAGATAGGTAAAAGGATACAGGTAACACAAATCCGGCATTATTTCATAGTTCCTTGTTTTCTGTACTTTCTGTCTGCTGTTTAGATTCTGTCTTATTACTGCAATCAAAAAATCTAGCCTTTTACTTACATCTTTTATCATGCATGCTTCTTTTCTTAATTGAAAACGTGGACTGACATCCGCCGAGGAAGCTTATCGCTTCCCGGACCCGATTCTCGGGCAGTCCACCTAAATATCTTTTAACGTGGTCTTTTTCTGTCAAGCATCGGTGTTTTGCAGGTTACTCGGATCCATTGCGCGAATTGCTCGTGTGCGCCCGTCTTATCTACATCGACTTCCTCATCCATCTACATCTTCATCAGGTATCGATTTCATTGGAGTTTTTCAGGGTTTCTGTGTTTAGTTTGGTGCATTAACTTGGACAGGTAACAAGCGCAAAATTCTTGATCTACATTCTGGCACACCCGGTGGGACCCAACCAAAGTCCCTTATTGGTAAGTTCATTTCTTTTTTAGTTTTGAGCTTTGTTCTTTTTCTTCACTGATTTCTATCAGTCCTATTTGAGCATTTCTTTTCATCATTTCAATCTTGTTTTTCTTAGGCGAAATCGTTATCTTTGAAATTTTTCTATTTCCTTAAAAATAGAAATTTCCGTTTCACCATTATCTGGATATATCTTTCTGGGTTCTCTTTGGTGTTTTCTTAACCTCTTCTTGCGGAGCACTTTGCTTGTTCGTGGGATTGTTCGAGGGGAAGAGCTCAACAACGCGCTTTTTGAAGTCCACACACCTTGGAGAGCTAAATCTACAGGTATTCCTCTTTTACGGTGTTTTCTCCTTTTTAGGATTTCTTTGTTGGTTGTCTATCACATCCAAACATTTCAATTTTTGGTGCTTAAAAAGAACTTAATCGCATTTGGGAAAGAATTTGTTTGACTTGTCTTCATCGAAATCAAACACTTCGTTTTTAAGTGCTTAAAAAGAACTTTTCCTTTTTCATTGCTGCATGCTTTTCATCTAGTTTTAATTAGGCTGGAAAATTGATCAAAATCGGTAGTGACACTATTTGATTTTTATTTGTCACCCTTGCACACAAAGCCAAAATCACTAGGTATAAAGCATTTAAACAAAACTCCTTCCCTGGCCTCGCCTACTTGGAAGTGACATCCAAGAGGAAGATCCTACGCGGTACTCGGGCCGCGCTATAAATTCACGGAAGATTTTGGTATATATTGGCAAAGCACCCAACTCCCTTATCGCAGCGGTGTGTGAAGTGCGGGGGTAGGCCCCTATATCAAGCCACGTACCGGTCTTTTACTGAAGTGCCTTCGGGACTCCTAACCAAACATTACCCAAACCATCCTTAGTTTGGCTATCTGAGTAGTTCCTGTTCTAAAAATCCTTCCCTAACATTTTCTTTTCTTAAAAGCATCAAAATTTAAAGGAGATAATCACTTGCGCTGCTTGAATTGTCTGTGCATTAGTTAGGTCAATCTTCTTTTCCGCGTGTTTATGACGGTTATCACTCGGTCACAATCTAGAAGAATGGCTCAACTGGTTCCTTCTTCCTCCGAGATCACCACTAGTGTGGAGGTTTCGGCACCCCCCCAATCTTCCTCGGGACCTCTGTTAGTTGGTTCCCCATCCTGGTCATATAATCCTTTCTATCAAGCCAAAGCAATCCCATCACGTCCAGCTTCCCCTAGTCCTTCGGAAATATCATCTGGCTCGGAGTATGTTCCCCGCGGGGATCCTGAATTCTAGGCATTCCTCGACCGCAATCCGATAGCCCTCATGGACTACCTAGTACACAAATCTATTCAAATATCTGATCAAGGACCACCAATCCAACAAGTGTACGATTATCCTCGTGGATCATCCCAAGCCTTTGTAGAGCAGTTTGCGTCATCTCTCTTGCCTCGAGTCACGGAGAAAGGCGAGGCCCCTATGCCTCCCTTTTCTCTTCCACCTACCATATCAACTAGTTCTCAAATAGTCTTACCTATTCCTAACACCGCAGTTACCTCGAATATTCCACAACCTACTTCTGAGAGGTCTTCTGCCCTGGCTTTAATGAATGCGTCTGCACACCCGCATATTGCTGTTAATTCATCTATGCCCTCCATCGTGTCCCAAGGTCAATACCTCTTCATGAGCCAACTCCCTCCGAATAGTCAGTTGGCTCCTACTTCTCGTCCTCTAGGAGGTCTTTCTTCCAGTGTTCCAGCAACTGTGACCTTCGCCCATCCTCTAACATCGGCACCCTTAATACCTAACCCGGTAGTAGAAGGTCCCTTTCAGGTCTTGTTCCCCAACATGTCCAATCCAACCAACACCCATGTTCCTCAATCTGCCTGATCCAATCAACAAACATAGGATTCCACCAATCACAGGCTCCACCCGTCATCCAACCTTCATTTTCTCAATCACTTATTATCTCACAGCCTACCTATACGCAAGCTACCTCACAGCAAATACCCCACCCGGTGTCACCCAGAACACCTGGTTATTCCTCTTATCATCCTATCCATCAATAGATAAATCCCCCATTGACACCTCAACAACATCCACCACTTGCTTCTTATGTAGGACATACCAATGTACCTCCTCCTCAATCAGACGTGGTTCAAATTCTCTTCAAGAAAATCGCAGACTTGGAAGCCTCCACAAAAGGGGCTCGTCCTTCATACTCCTTTGAAGAAGTGTGTAATGAACCCATTCACCCCTCAGTAGCTTTCAAGCCTTATCCTCCCCAATGGGAACTTCCTAAATTTTCAAAATTTCATAGTCGGGAAGACCCTCAACAACATTTGTGAGCATTCAAGCATGCTTGCTACCTCATAGTCCAAGATCAGGAGCTTATGCTTCGTACCTTTCCTATGTCTCTAGCAGGTCCGGCTTTAGACTGGTACAATAACATTCCTCAACATTCCTTGTTTTCTTTCTCTCAATTGGCCCAGATGTTTGTTGAAAACTTTTCAATAAATATCGCGCATAAGATCTCGATCACAGATCTTTATAACATTCGCCAATTTGATGATGAGTCTATTGCAGACTTTGTCACTCGTTGGAGAGGGATAATCAACCAACTGTCTTTCTCCCTTCCTCAAGCCCAAAAAATCGAGTTGTTTACTCGATCTTGTGCTAATCACATTTCTTCCACTTTAAGGATCCAAACTTTTCATACCTTTGAAGAATCCTTCACGATGGCATGCAAACTTGAATCTCGCGCCATTGAGCAAGGGAAGCTAAAACTTCGCTCTAAATCTAAACCAGATTTTTCTCGGTTTACCAAACCAAATTCTTCCCCTTCTAAAGACAAAAATCAAGGATCCACCAACGCTATCATATTAAAAGCATCACGAGCCGAAAATACTTCTAATCAAACACCACGAAGAGACCCCTCATCTTCTCGAAAAGGGACTTCATCATCTCCATCCTTCGCTCCATTGGGGGAATCATATGCCTCTATCTTAGAAAAAATGTTGGAGGTTCGCATGATCGAACTTCCCCCCATTAGGGATATTGATGAAAGCCGATAACGCCCATTCTGGTATAGGGAAAATGATTTCTGTCCTTATCATAGAACCAAAGGTCATGACATTGAACGATGTCAGACTTTCAAAAATCTTGTCCAGAAATTCATTGATAAAGGCGAGCTCATTCTGGATAACCCAAATGCTCCCCCAAATCAGGCACTTGATGTTTTTAAACAACCTTTTCCCAATCATCCCCAAACCATAATGCTTCAGAGTCTCAAAAACCAAACACCCACACTATCAACTTCATCTCTACTGAAGAATCTTCTTCTGAAACCAAGCCATCTGTGAACACATCAATCGAATCAGAACCTCCTTCCACTTCATCAATCACTGGAACTCCACCATCTACAGATAGCCCGTCTTTGAATATTCCTACATTACTAAGTACGGAGTCATCTCTCTCTGCTCCTTTGTCTGACCTTCCATCCATACCCGAGACAGTGTCATCCTCATCTGTCTCATCATCAGACATTCTTTCAATACTCAAGGCAATTACATCCCTTCGAGTTTCCACCGCAGGCACATCTACTTCTGTTGCTCCCATTCCCGCTGCAACTATGCCCTTGGTGAACATACCTATCATTGTGCCGACTTCGATGGAAGCGTCTTCGATTTTGACCCTTCCTATCTCTTTTCCTACAGTAGTTTCACCCATGATTACTGCATCAGAAGTAGTCCCTTCGCAAGGGACTGCTTCTTCATCACCCCATTCTTCCATCACTAATGTTGCTTTGCATATTAAAGGAAAATCAAAAGAAGTAGCACCAACACCTATACGCTCGATTCTTGAACTTAAACCAAAACAACCAAAATCTAACGTTGCACCATCGGTACCTCCCCACTTGCTTCCTCCGAAAAGGTTACAATCACCTTATGCCGTTGAAGTTGTCACCATCCCTGAAAAAGGAAAGCCCATATTTCGGACCATCAAGACTCTTGGTGCTCTTCCACAAAAATCTCTCTCTACGCCTCATAAACGATTGGATTTGCCCGCTGAGAAGGCGTCTTCTTCTGCACACTTATCAAAGCCATCATCTTCTTCTACAACACATTCTTCACCAATACCCCGAAAAGTAGACTTACCCACTAAAAAGACATCACCTCTTCTATCAGGATCATCATCTTCATTACCGAAAACCAAGACACCCTATGTTCCTCCGATTACCCCTACTTTGGGACCTTCTTCCTCTTCTAAATCGACATTATTTAAATCATCAGTAAATTCGACCAAGCAACCCCCTTTGTCTCCAAAGACCGCAAAATTTTTCACATATCCATCATCTTCAAAATCTATTTTAGGGGCTCCTCCTCCACCAAAGTCAATCATGTCTCACTTACTCCCATCTCAAGTGCCCAAGACTACCCCTCCAAATGTCCAAACAAATAAAAGGATCCCTAAAAATACTGTTAAACCTAACATGCAAGTTCTTTTACCTCGGCAGTCGGTTAATGTAAAAGAACCATCTTCATCATCTCTATCCTCCTCTTCGTCTACCGGATTCTACACCGAAATCCTTCATCAACTTATCCAATATTCATCCATAACCCTTCCTCCGATTAAACCTTATAACCCTAAAGGAGTTAAACGTACCTGGTTTAACTCTGATCTGATTTGTGCTTACCACCGTACCCCGGGTCATGATACTGAGGGATGTAAAGCCCTCCAAGCTGTTGTGAACGACCTTTTGGAAGAAAGCGATCTTTTGCTGGAGGAGGAGGAACAAGTACCTCCTGTCATCTTAGCCCCATCTGAGCCTCAACCATCCACTCAGACCTCTGGTGATTCCGCTCCACTTGATCTTCCTCCTTCTCAAATTGACACAATCCATATCGCCACTAGAACCCAACACTATGATAATCCATCTTCATCTTCACCATCTCGACCACGGGTTGTCATTTTTGCAGCCCCTGAAGTAGTTCCTCATTCCTCATTAACCCCACGACCTCGAGTCTCTATTCGTGCTGCACCTCGGGCCCAAATTCCCGTGTCAGTCGAGGAGAGTGTTATGAAACAACTCACCCAGGCTCCGGTCAAAATGTCTCTTTTTGACCTCATCCAATCCTCTCCACAACATCGTCAGGCTCTGATTGATAATCTGCGTCGCATCACAGTAAATTCAGATGAGCCCCAGCCCTACGAGTTGGTTGTTGGATTGAATAGACCATCAACCGCCATTTCTTTTGAAGATTCGGAAATTCCTCCTCTTTCTTCAGAAGATTTGGAGGCTCCCCTCTTTATCACAGTCCAAATCGACAACACCACGTTAAAACGCGTTATGATCGACAGTGGAGCTGCACTCAATGTCATCTCCTCGTACACATTTGAACAACTCAAGTTACCAAAGAATGTGGTGTCACCCCCGCCTTTCGCCCTTCGATCATTTAACGATCATCTAGCAGTCACTCTAGGAACTGTGGTCTTACCCATTCGAGTAGGTAAGAAGCTGCTGCACGAACTCTTCTACATCGTCGAAGGAAAATTCCACTATAATATGATCCTCGGACGCTCCTGGATTTGCGCAATGCATTGTGTCCCATCCACCCTCCATTGATCCTTGAAATATCAACATGAGGGAAAAATATATAATCATCCAGGAGATCCTTTTCCTTCCGCACAATGCGACATGACCACAAGATCTGCCCCTTTAAAAGAAAATGCATGTTCTCCTGACGGGGCCTCATCTTCTTCCATACCTGCAACCAAACTACCGGATTTACAAAATCTAGAAGAGACATTGCAGCGTTTCTCACTAGGAGAGCTTCCTCTCTTTTCTTTTGATGCCCATCTCAAACCTAATGAGTATGGTAGACCAGACAAACAACCTGAATATCAACCAGGTCTCGGTCGCATCGTCACCATTGGTCTGCCCAATCAACAGACTAATTTCATCTACGGTGGTCTTGATACGCCTCACTATCGCCCAGATTTTCCTCCTAGGACCAAACCCTACTTAACAGGGTTTGATTATCTACAGAATCCCACGTTTGCAAAAACTTATCTATATCGATGCGCGTGGAAAGGTTTTGGCCTGGGAAAATATGAACAAGGTGTGCATGACCTCAAATCCATTCCTACTCTCATGCCACATCAAAAATTTGGTTTAGGATTTAAACCCCTTTCAAAAGCCACCGTCACTATTCTTGATGAGCCTCTTCCTACTGAGGAACCATCTTCCCCCACTAAGTCAGAAGCATCACTTGATGTGGATGATGACATTTCCATCCCACCTAACTTTTTTTTTTATCAATACCATTTCCTTAGGGCCGTTAGCCTATGAGACTAACAATCGGTCCGCTTCTATACCATTAATCTTCCCTGAAATAGTTGGAGACGACTCTCCTACTATCAACACTATCCACTGTGCGGATGATGATTCTGTCCTCACCTATCTAGGAGCAGAGGATTCATATCTTCCCAAGACTATTCCTTCTGACACATCTACGCTTCTCAATGAAGCCACTATCGACCTTAACATAGGGACTTCTGAAGACCCTCGCATCATTAAGGTCGGCCAATCCCTTGATCCACAAGAATTAGGTGATTTTACCACTTTTCTTTCCAAACATCGTCAAGCCTTTGCTTGGTCATATGAGGATATGCCAGGACTCGATCCCGATATTGTGGTCCACAATATCGTTACTCTTCCCAACATCAAACCAGTTAAGCAAAAATTACGTAAAATGCACCCTAGAGTAGCCCTTCTTGTTAAAGAAGAATTACAACGCTTGCTCTCGGCTAACTTCATCCAACCCATCGATTATCCACAATGGGTGTCCAATGCAGTACCAGTAACTAAGGCTACTGGGAAAATTTGAATTTGTACCGACTTCCGGGATCTTAATCTTGCTTGTCCAAAAGATGATTTTCCTCTACCTAATATCGACCAACTCGTAGATTTAACTGCGGGTCATGAGATGCTTTCTCTTATGGATGGTTTCTCTGGATATAATCAAATTCTCATCGCACCAGAAGACCAACATAAGACTTCTTTCATAACTCCTTGGGGGAACTTTTGTTATCGTGTCATGCCTTTTGGTCTTAAGAACGCAGGAGCAACCTATCAACGAGCAATGACGTACATCTTCCATGATCTCTTGCACAAAACTGTGGAAGATTATGTTGACGATCTCCTCGGCAAGTCCAAGCGTCGTCAGGATCATCTTTTCATCCTTGCACCTCTCTTTGAGAGGCTTATCCGCTTCTGTCTTCGTCTAAATCCAGCTAAGTGTGTGTTTGGCGTTCTCACTGGTAAACTTTTAGGTTTTATCATTTCCATCAGGGGTATTGAAGTGGACCCCGCAAAAATAAAAGCCATCCTTGAGATGCCTCCCCCTTCTAACTTGAAGCAACTCCGCAGTCTCCAAGGACGTCTTCAATCAGTGCGTCGTTTTATCTCCCAATTGTCGGACCGTTGTCAACCTTTTCACCATCTCCTCCGTAAGAATGTTCATTTTGAATGGGATAAGCATTGCCAAAAGGCCTTTGATGATCTCAAAGCTTATCTTCTTTCTCCACCTATGCTTACACCTCCACACGAGGGGGAGCCTTTCTATCTTTATTTCTCTGTGACTGACCATGCTCTGGGAGCCATGATTTCGCATCGGGACACTTGTGGTAAAGAACAAGCTATCTATTACATCAGTTGCACCCTCCATGAGTATGAGACACGTTACTCCGAAGCTGAAAAACTATGTTGTGCTCTCTTCTTCGCAACTTCTAAGCTTCGTCATTATCTCCTTAATCACAAAACTTACATTGTCACAAGTGTCAATCCACTTAAGACGATTCATGCAAAGCCTTATCATAATGATCGTATCACTCATTGGCTTATGCTCATGACAGAATTTGACCTCGAGTTTATCCCGCAAAAGTCTATCAAGGGTCAGGTTATTGCAGATCAATTAGCTGATGCTCCTCTTCCGGACACTCAAGACCCCCTTGCTCAATTCACCGATGAATATATCCAACAAATTGATTTTGGTCTATCTCCATTTAAAGTAAATCTCTTCTTTGATGGATCCAAATGCCAGCAAGGGGGAGGTGCGGGTTTCGTGATGATTCCTCCTTGGGGTACGCCTATCCCAATTGCACACAAATTAAACTTTGAGTGCACCAATAATATGGCTGAGTACGAAGCTCTTGTCTTAGGTCTTCAAAATGCCATTAATCTCGGCGCTCGTCATATTGACATCTTTGGTGATTCTGAACTCATCGTTAATCAAGTCACGGGCGTCTATCAATGCAAAAATGATATCCTTCAAAAATATCGTGACATCGTTCTTGCTCAACTCCAATCTTTCGATAAGTTCACTATCCAAGCTATTCCTCGCACTGCAAATCGATTCGCAGATACAATGGCCTCATTAGCCTCACTTATCCCGCCTTTTACCGAGGACTCGCGTCTTTATGTGGCTGTGCAACGATTAGATCAACCATCTCATCTTGAGCAACTAACTTCGATCAATGTTGTCACAACCCATACTCAGGATAAGTGGTATCAACAGATAGTTGATTATCTATCTCATTCGATACTTCCTCCGGATCTAACTTCCAATGGTAGAAGGTATTTTGTCCAACGCGCCAATCACTATACTATTCTAGGCGGCCTTCTTTACAAGTGCGGCTTTGATGGTATTTTTCTTCGATGCCTCAAAACCCATGAATCATCTAAAGCTATCTAGGAGGTCCATGGCGGTATCTGTGGTGGACATTTTAGTGGATTAGCTGTAGCTAAGCGCATCTTACGTTTGGGATATTATTGGCCTTCTCTTAATCAAGATTGTTGTGAATACACTAAGAAATGCGTCAAGTGTCAACAACATTCCAATCTCACGCACATCCCTAGTCAAGCTTTGCAACCTGTGGCGGATTTGTGGCCTTTTTCGCAGTGGGGTCTTGATCTTATTGGTCTCATCAATCCCCGATCTTCACAGCGTCATCATTCTATCATTACTGCCACTGAGTACTTTACTAAGTGGGTAGAAGCTATCCCTCTTTCTTCAACAAAGGCTAAACCCATAGTTGATTTCGTCTATCAACACATCATTTGTCGCTTTGGGGTTCCACACAAGCTAATCACAGATAATGGTAAGTCTTTCAAGAACGCTGATTTGCAGAATCTCTGCAACGCTTTCAACATCAAACTCAGTTTTTATTCTCCATACTATCCTCAAGCTAATGGTCAGGCCGAAGCGTCCAATAAAACTTTGTGTAATATCCTCGCAAAGGTAACTAGTCGAGCTGGTAGGGATTGGCATTTACATATCCCTTTTGCTCTCTGGGCTTATCGGACTAGCATTCGTACTCCTACTGGTGCTACTCCCTTCTCTCTCGTCTATGGGTCTGAGGCTGTCCTTCCTTTGGAATTCCAAATCCCATCTCTCCGTGTTTCTCTCAGAGAATTTGTCTCCGATGAGGATTATCGTCAAAATCATCTAGCACAACTTGAATTACTAGATGAGCGGCGTCTCAACGCTCTTGAGCATCATCAGGTCTATCTTGAGCGTGTCAAGCGTGCTTATAACAAGCATTTGCAACATCGTGACTTCAAAATCGGTGATCTTGTTCTTAAAGAAAATCAAAATGTCACTACACTCGAAAGAAGTCAACATGGTAAGTTTTCCCCCAACTGGATGGGCCCCTACATTATCACTCACAAATATGGGTCTGGGGCTTATCGTTTATCTTCCATGGATGGTATACCTGAAGCGGAACCTCTTAATGCTTTGCATTTACGGCCCTTCTACTGTTAAAATCTATCTTACGCAAATCTAGTCGCAACACAGATCTTCCATCCGTCCTATTAACCAGTCATCTACTTTCGTGGTGATTTGAAATTGTGTGGTTCTCCACCTATTGCCTCATTTACCTTAAATATGAGTATCGCGGCTCTACTCATTGCACGTTTCTTTTGAATATGTTCCTCCTCATGGTAGGAATACCTTAATCACCACTTCATCTGTCCCAAGTACTTATCTTAATCGGATCTACTCGGGGCATGAGTGCATGTTCGCCTATGATCTCTTCCCCTCCGTCTGATCTATCTAGGTCTAAACTCAGCTTCTTTCAAAAAGTTTTCAAAAAAAAAAAAAAGGAAAAGATGCTATCCAAAAGATAGACTGATCCCTTGAAGGATAGCTATCCCTTCATTATCAAGTGAATCAAAATAGACCATGCCCTTGAAGGATGGCTATTGTCAAAATTCTAAAAATATAGACCATACCCTCGAAGGATGGCTATCATTAAAACCCAAAATACAGACCGCTCCCTTGAAGGATGGTTGTTTCTCAAAGAAATATCCAAGGCTTCTTGTAATTTATCAGCCTTTCAGTCGGTTTATACATTTTTAGCATCACTGAAAGACTTCCCGCATCGATCAGTCTTTCCATATCAAGCAAACTTCCCGCATTGATCAGTTTGTTTTTTTGTCAAAATCATGAAGCTGAGATTTAGTACCTTTTGTCGATCATATGGAGAATCCTATTTTCCTACTATGGACATGTATTCTGTCCCTTGTAAATTCCGACAAGATACTTACTTATTGCTCCTTTCATTTCCCTTCTAGATCTGTTTTGCGGCTAGTTAGTGTCCGGTTTATTTTAACCTTATATAGGGCCTTGTATGCATGGTCTTTCGGTTTCCTATATGGATTCTATCTATGGTCGGTTGGAAGTCCGACTTATCATTTTTCTTCTTATTCGAGTATCTTCTCTTCTAAGTCAAGGTTGTTTCCATTTACATCTTTGGCTCTTGCAAAGAGTATTCCCCATTTCTTTGTCTTGCATCCAGTTAAATTGATATTTCACATGTTAATTCAATCAAAATTTATCTTTTATCAAAATTCATCTTATCTATCAAAACATCTATATGTATTCATTTCTCATTAAAATTACATCCATACATCAATCACATCCATCTATCTATCCATCACAATGTACATCCAAGGTACATTACATCCATCTATCTATCCATCACAATGTACATCCAAGATACATTACATCTATCTATATCTAAATCTATCCATCAAAATGTACATCCAAAGTACATTACATCTATCCATATCTAATCCAAACATCAAACACAGGTACATCCAAGTTACATCACATCCATCTATCAAAGTTATATCCACATATCAATCTATCTAATCACATCTATTTCTATCATCTATCAGTCTATATCTATATCCATCTATCCATGTATATCAAAATTACAAGCATGAGTACAATTATATGACAAATCACGAATATATATACATGTGTGTCTGTACAAAAATGGGTGGCTTTCAATCAAGCCATCTATACAATGCCTTCCAATCGAGGCTACATCACTATACAGATACAAAATCTATCAAGTCTCTATATAGTAAAATCTGAAGCGTGAAGGACACTATCTCCTCCACCCTCCTCTGCACCTAGCTGTCTCTCCTGACTGCCGCCTATCGAGCTCGATGCACCTGCTGCTGGAGGTCTCGGCCCACCTCGATCTCTCCCAGTGCTCCCTCCACCTGAAGCTCCGCTCGCTGTAGCCGTCGCTGCTCTCCTCCTCGCCCCGTACCGAGGCACATCTGGGGCATGTTGCGCTAGGGCATCCTCATAGTATCTCACCTCAGCGAGGAGAGACTGGTATGTGCTCAGACTCACAGTACCCGGTGCTCGTAACGATGCTGCTGGGGCTGCTGGCGCTGCTGGTGGTGCTCCTCCTAGGGTCGTGCCCTGTGTACCGGACTCTGACGTGGCACCTGTCTCTCCGTATTTGGCCCTGAGGGCCTCCCTATGCCGAAGGTAGCGATCCCTCTGCTGGATCGCTATATCTCGCTCCTGGCGAGCGGTGTCTCTCTCCACAATCAAGGCATCCCTCTCCTCTGTCAAAGCCCTGATCTCCTCCAGAGCTACCTGATGTGTCTGTGTGAGGGTGGCATGCTCTCCCTCCAGTTTGTCCAGCATAGCAGCTATGTCCTCATCAACATCTATAGATGGCGGGAGATGTCGTGGTAGCTCGGTGTCATACCATGCTGCATAGCCCTCCTCCACCCCTGCATCATCATCGTTGTCTATGGAGGGTGGGGCCTCTCTCAATGGGTCTGCCGGGATCAAAATCGGCAAATCCGTCTCCCTGTTATCCCGCCTATATGGCATGTAGGTGGTCGGCACTGTCTGTACCAGGCCGAACTGTCTCAGTATCCGTATGAATGGGACTCGCTCCCACATATCCGGCCTACGGCCCCTGACCACCTGGCTCCGTCTCAATCCTACCAAGTGGGCATCCTGACCGGCCCATGTCGGAAATGCCCGATATGGTCTCCAGATGACCTGATCTGGTGTAAGCGTCCTGAAACGCTCAGAGTACCACTCGGATGATCTGCCTTAATCCCCTGCGGCCATATCAGCCCGCCATCTCTGAAATCCATAATCAATCCCTCCCACTCCTGCTGGCATCCAAGGAAGCCCGGATGGCCTAATCACCGCTATGTGCTCATATTCCCAGCAATGGAGCACAAAACTGACGTCAATCCCTGTCCTCCGGCCAGTGGTGTACATCCATAGCTCATGATATATCTGAGCTATCAGGGCATCGGCGAAGGAAAAAACCTGTCTGTACTGCAAGATGTCGCACACACAGTCTAATAGTAATAATGGGAATCTCCCACCTCCTGAGTCTGGCAGGGTAAAGTAAGATATCGCCATCTGAATCAAGGCTATCCGCCTGCTCCGAGGACTATCCTGCCTGTACTGTGAGGCTATCCTCACTGCCCCAGATACTATCTCAGAATCATCTGCCCTATCTCTGTATAACCAACCGAGGGCCCTCTGCTGCTGCTCCCGGGGTGTGATCTCAATCGGGTCCCCAGTAATCGGTAATCTCAGGATCCAGAATATATCCTCATGGGTGATAGTCATCTCACCCGTCCTGAACCAAAAAGTGCACGTGTGGCTGTCCCACCGTCGCACTAGTGCCCGCATGAGCTCTACATCTCGTGACACTCGTCTATAATACCGGAAACCCCCGAGCCCGGCTAGCTCTAAATGCTGCCAGTCTGCATTTGTCACATCAGGGAGAATAGTCTCCAATAGCTCAGGAATGGCATCCCTCATATGAAGAGCCTCTCGTGCCTGCATCCACGACATCAAAAACATAATTAGTCTCTTATTTCCCCAAATCACATCCTCCAAAACAGTAACAAAAAAAAATGATGAATATCTATCAATCGGCGTCGATTTGGTAAAATCGGCGTCGTTAATTTTAGTCGGCGCCGATTAATACCAATCGACGCCGATCCAAAACCAATCGACGCCGATTAAACCAATCGGTGCCGACTTACTGTCTGGACATAAACCAGACCCTGGTCTCCCATGCAAAAAAAAATCAAACAAAATAAAATAAAATTATAATGGGTTCAAGAATGACCACTTACCCCAGGTTGTGTCCTCCTGCGCTTCTGACCGCTCCCAGAGGCTTCCATGATGCTCAAATCAAAAATCTGGCTTTCTCTGAATCAATCGTCACGTTGAAAATAAATCGTTTACGTTTTCCGTTCGCATATTTATATGTGCCTGGATTGGTCGGCGCCGATTTTTTGGGTCGACGCCGTTTGTTTTAGTCGTCGCCGATTTTCCATGTCTGTTTTCCATAGTGTTGATGCTTGGCTTACTTATCTATCTAATCATTGTTGTGTGCTGAATTTTTGCCTTTTGGCACATCTTTTCGATACCATTGTCTATTTCGGGTTTGTTCCCTTTGCGTGGGACACTCGTGCTTTTTGGCAGCTTAGAGTTAAATGGGTCTGTAGGCACTAACGTCGTCTGCTTTGCAGACCGTCTAGTTGTCCCTACCAATGTGTCTCTCTTTAGATGCTGGCTATTTTGCAGTTCTCCTTACACTCGTGGGTCTGTAGGCACTAACGTCGTCTCATGAGGAGACCGGCTAGTTTGCCCTACCAATGTGAGTTCCTTAGGTTGCTGCCTTTTTATTTATGTGTATGCGTCATCAATGATCAGATCTACTCCAGACATCCGACTGGGGCATCCTGCATTTTTCATCTACCTTTTTCAAACTTGGGATCGTCTGTTCTATCCTCCATCCCATCCCAAGTTTGAGGGGGATCACATCATCACTCATTCTTCCCTTCTTCCATCCCTTTGTTTTTGTCTCATAACCTTGCTTATCGCAAGTTACTCGACAAAAAGGGGCAAAATGTAGACACTTAAAAATGGTTACTCAATTTAGTGTCCCTCACATTCGTTTACCTGCTTAGGTAACCTGGGGCACGTTTTACGTCACCAACTATCCCCTCGGGATATTATCCAATTTGTGATTTAATCACTTACTCTAAAATTAATTCACCCCATCATATCTTACCCACGAGTGATTAAATATTAAATATTTAATTACGCTTCTTCCCATGCATCTTAATCACTTATCCACCCCAAATTTATTCTATTTATGTATCACATCTATTTTTCCTCTTCCCTAAGCGGGATATTTCCCGTATTCGGGATAAGTCTTATCTTTCTTGAAATCGCTCATTTTGGCCATCTCGGGAGTCTATTCCGCGATCGGCGCCGACCCATATGGTCGGCGCCGATTTTCTAGGAGCGGCACCGATTATAAAAGCAAGTCCAGAACTCAAATCTAGGGACCGAAAAAGAGACCACGAACAAGCGAAAAAGTGAACAGACGAAAAAAGGAAGCACTTACGCACGAACAGAGGGTGAGAGAGATACAGGTTGTGAGAAAGAGAGATCTTTTTAGCATCAATTGTATCAAATTAGGGCAGATCCTGTCCGAATCAATCCCTGAGAGGAGCACTGTTACTCTGTCCCTGTCACATCAGCATCACACACAACCATCTATCATCTGGTGACTTTGTTCCAGTGTCTCGCCAACTTCGGCACATCCAGCAGACCACATTCACCTTCCAATTCCTGAATCTTATCGCACAGTCCCTGATTGATCGATCTGCCTCCAGTCGACGCCGATCTTATCCAGTCGACGCCGATCGGTCCCAGTCGACGCCGATCATACCTAGTCGACGCCGATCCGTCTCAACCGACGCCGATTTCCCTGCAGATAGGTAAAAGGATACATGTAACACAAATCTGGCATTATTTCATAGTTCCCTATTTTTTGTACTTTCTGTCTGCTGTTTAGATTCTGTCTTATTACTGCAATAAAAAAATCTATCCTTTTACTTACATCTTTTATCATGCATGCTTCTTTTCTTAATTGAAAACGTGGACTAACATCCGCCGAGGAAGCTTATCGCTTCCCGGACCCGCTTCTCGGGCAGTCCACCTAAATATCTTTTAACGTGGTATTTTTCTGTCAAGCATCGGTGTTTTGCAGGTTACTCGGATCCATTGCGCGAATTGCTCGTGTGCGCCCGTCTTATCTACATCGACTTCCTCATCCGTCTACATCTTCATCAGGTATCGATTTCATTGGAGTTTTTCAGGGTTTCTGTGTTTAGTTTGGTGCATTAACTTGGACAGGTAACAAGCGCAAAATTCTTGATCTACACAATTATTTATTAATTACCTTATAATTAATAAATCCACATCGCCATACCTGCCACCTCATTTTGCCACCTCATCATGACCTAGTCTTAACCCTAAACTAACCTAATTAAGACCTATAACTTGGTCCACATCCACACCCATGACTAATTACTCCTCACCCGCACCTAAAACATACCTCATAATGACTTGACCAAGCCCGCAACTAATCCCTCAAGAGAAAAGGAGGGAAAGCTGGCTATTTTACTAAAAATAGCCCGCTTTGACCTGATCGATACCGGTTCCTACTTGACCGCCGTCGGTTACGTAACCGCCATCGGTTCCCTGTAAATGACCACTCCCAACCAAAAACAAAGGGTTGGATTTTCATGGATCCGAATCAGAAATCATTGGAAGGATCTAGAATTTACTTGGCTGAACAGAGACAAGTGAAAGAAACAAGAAGAGTTTGCAGAGAAGGAGATCAAGCCCAAAACTGCAACTAAGTAACCAAAGCCTTGTGACACTCATCCGTTCGTCGAGAGGGAAGATAGCTCATCTCCTGATTTTCAGGTCATCCTACCTGAGTTCTGTCGTCATCATCACAGTTCTTGGACCTGCATCCTTATCAATAATCAGTAAGTAGTATCTTGTATGTCCTTTTAATAACATTTCTTGAACTTCTGAATCACAGCCATCATAAGTCTATTCCTAGATCTACTACCCAGCAACACACTACATCTAACTGTCATTCCTCTACCCTTACGCTACCCCAAGAACACCCCCCATACTCTCTGAGTCCTTCTCATCACCCCATTACCTAACCCCACCCATTTATCAGCCTTATAAAACAACACAACCACCTTACAACCAACCTTGACCAAAAGCCCCTAAAACATTGCCCCTACCGATATCGGTTACCAACAACCGATACCGGTTACAGTGACCGGTATCGGTCACCGTGGGTCTAAACCAAGACCATCCCTTTCTCTATTGTTCTAACAAGGTAAACAAATTGTAATTGGACAATAGCTTATTTGTTAGAATTTGTGTTAATTCATATTAGTAGGGGAACTGACCACCTTCGAAAGGAAGTTTTATATTTCCTAGGCCCAAGGCAGTTCCCTCATTTATTGTCTAATTAAAATCTGGTGGTCTTGTATTCTTACTTGCAGGTAGTCCTTCCAAGACAAAAAGGAGTTCTTCGCAGTCGACCTGATCTCTCTCTCTACGGTACGTGCACACCCTCTCGACATTCAACAGGTATTCCTCCTAGCCCTAACCCTTATCTATTTCTCAAAGGAATGAAAGGATAGAAGCAACTCTATTCCCAAAAGTTGAAACATTCCGTGCGAAACATTTTGGCACGCCCGGTGGGACCCATTTCGGGTTTCTGTTTCTCTTGCTTACTTTCATATAGGGAGCATACTTGTTGTTTTCTTCTTCTAAAAATTTCACACGATATTTTGTTATATTTGGTAAAAGAATTTGTCTTGCTTTTCCCAGTTTTGCATTAGTAAAAGTCATCTTCCTTGCTTCATCGAATAAAATTTTCAATTTGGGTTTAAAACACGTGCATTACATTCTTGCTTGTTGTTTTCAATTCTAGTGAACGTAGATTAAGTAACAGGTCATACACGTGGGGGTGATTTCCACGGTATTGACAGGAAATTAATCTTAATTTCACTGCACAACACATACCGAATCACTTCACAATTAACACAACAGCTCAAAACATCCCCCCTTTTCCGCGGTATTCCTCCGCCCGATTGAGGTAACCTTATAAGCCAAAACAAACTTGACATTTCCCCTAAGTCTTTTGTTTAGGATTGACATCATTCTGCATCTAAAGGTATAATCCCAAATTGATTAAAATTAACCCTAGGGTTAGTCTGCTAATTTGTTTGTGCATTCTTGCTTGTTTTCAGTTCTGTTTCTCTGTCATACACTGTTTTCTGTGATCACTACAGAACAGTTTGGTAGGCATACTAAGCACTGTTAAACACCAAATCAACAACTTCCTACTGCTTCTTCCAGCAATTCTATTCTACTGACATCGGTTAGCTTACTGGCGCCGGCAACAGCCTGACCGACATCAGTTACCTAACCGATATCGGTTACTTTCTTTCACAGTTTCCGAAACCAGCAACCTACCAATTTCACCATTCTGAGTTTGTTTCTGTTCCTGATAGATTGAAACCCTACTGTGTAGTCTTTTCCATGGTTGTTATCACTCGGAAGCAAGCCGCCGCCATGGTTTCACATGCCTGCTCTGTGCCTTTGCCTGAATCACCCCCTTCACATTCTATGGGGAACCCTACAGATACCAGTGAGGTTCCTAAAATTCCTGTAGGAGATAAAGAATTTGCAAAATTTCTGGACGCCAATCCTAGCATTGTACAATACTATTTGTCTCATGCCCCTAACCATACGCCCGATGGTCAACTCCTTATTGGCATGCCTATCAGTATAGCTGTTCATTTAGCTCCTTCTCCGCCTGATAACTTCGCTTTGCCTTCTGCATCCTTAGTCCCGTCTCCCAATCCAGCGGCTTCAGAGGTTCATACGACACAGATTGGCTTTCCTTTGGTTAATCTTGGGCCCCACATGTCATTACCGCCGACTATTCCGTTCATGACTTGCTCTCTGCGACCTATCCACACGAGCTTTCCTTCTCAAGCTCCGCCCACATTTTCATTTCCACACACGTATCCAGTGACCTCAACGTCTTATATAGGACATCCCTATTCGGTCGCCTCAACACATTCATCCTCCATACCTTATCAACATTTAACGCCACCATTGTCTAGTGGAGGCCCTTGGCCCAATTTGCCTCCATTTGCCACAACCGCACCATCAGCTCATCCAACCACGGATTTCATCAAACAAATGATGGACAAAATGCAAAATCTGGAGGCTTCTGTTTCAGGAATTCGTAGCGCCTTGACATACGAGCAAGTTTGTCGGGAGCCTATCCACCATTCTGTCCCCCTTCATTCATATCCTCCTCAATGGGAATTACCAAAATTTACTCATTTTAATAGTAAGGAGGATCCTCAACAACACTTGCGATCATTTAGACATGCCTGTTATCTAATTGCTCATGACGATGCCTTACTACTCCGCACCTCTCCCATGTCCTTATCAGGACCCACCTTAGAGTGGTACAGTGCTTTAAACCAGCACTCAATCTTCTCTTTTAACCAACTAGCCCAATCTTTCTTAGATCCTTTCTCCATTAACATTGCCAAGAAAGTATCTATCACCGACCTCTATGCCATCCGACAATTTGAAGACAAATCTATCGCAGATTTCGTTGGACGATGGCGGGGCCTTATCAACCAACTTACATATGCCTTGCCTCAAGCCGAACTTATCAAACTTTTTACGCAGGCCTGCGCTAAGCACATCTCTCCTACCCACCAAATTCAAACTTTCTGCACATTTGACGAGGCCTTTACTATGGCTCGAAAACTAGAGATTCGAGCCTTAGAGGAAGAGAAATTGCGGTTGCGCAACAAAAACCCCAATTTCCGAACTCAAGATTCCACCAACAAACCTAACACCACCAATCCTCACCCATCAACTGCTTCGAAATCAAAAGGAGCTGTGCACGCAGTGATGGTCAAATCCCAACCACCGTCTAATACCCCACCAAAAACCACCTATAAGTATAAAGTTAAGCCCATCAATTACACCCCCTTAGGTGAAACTTATGGTGTGATATTGGAAAAATTGCTTAAAGCAGGAGCCATTACCTTACCTCCTATTAAACCTCACTCCGGGTTCGATTCCACTCGCGCCATACCTTCTTGGTACAAAGAAAATGACTTCTGTAACTTTCACCACGTAAAGGGACACAGTCACGAAAACTGCAAGATGTTGAAAAACATAGTGCAGGAGATGGTTGATGCAGGGGATATAACCCTTGATAATCCTAATGCCCCTGCTAACAGAAATTTGAAAATCTTCAACAAACCATTCCCGAATCACTCTTCTAACAGTAACATAAACCAAGATATCTTAGCCGAGGAGAGTGTTCATGAGATCCATGCAGTCTTCGACTCCCACCCAAAAGCCTCTATCGAAATTTTTTTGAATCAAGCCTCTTCACTAACGCAAGAACCCGAACCCCCTTCATCACCATCAAGACAAGACGAAATCTTTGCCGTTCCTTTACCCATCAAAGAATTAATAGCCCAAAGTTCCCTTCTCACAAATGAGCCTTCTTACACCACATCCTTGCAAGATTGTGAGCGGATGTTATCTAACTTATCTATTTCCCAAACGTCTCCTTCTACCATACTTGCTGTACAAGAGGAAGGCTCACCACTTCTTTTGTCATCCTTAGACGAGAAACCTCTTGCACCGACATCACCACATTCTTTAAACATGACGGATCCTCTCAAACATGCCCTCCTACCTATTAGTTCTTCATCGCCTAAATCTTTTCAACAGCTAGTTGACCTCTTAACGCCCATTGATACAATGCCTCATCTTCCCCCTGTATCACACCCACAGTGGACCGGAATCACAACCCACCTTTCTTCCATACAAAAGTTCCTATTCACACGTGAGGATTGTCATCCCTCAGAAGATAGATGAGTCCTATGGGAACGTTTACGTACGCCATATTCTACTCAAATGCAGATGACCGATCCAGATGCCTCTACCATATACCCGAAGTGTTTACAGAAGCTTAAAATGCCTATGTCCTCATCTTCACCCCCCTCATCTCTACCAAATACCTCATCCACCTCTATTAGCCTAACCAAATCTTCCCCCATGCTTGGGACCTCACCAATACCCAGTCTAACACACCCATCTAAGCGGCTTGATTTATCTAAAAATAAAGCCATCCATCCACTTAGGAGACAGACTCAATCTCCTCAACCTATGTCTCTATCACAACTAAAACCATCATCATCACACCTACCTTCCATACTGGGACCTCATCCCTCCACCTTGCATCAATATATCATACCTCCTACGTTTTCTTTAAAACAACCTACACCTTCTACACCCATACAGAGATCCAAGGGTATATCAACACCGTCACCCCGTGTATCCTGTCCACCTATCAACCCTAAACAAATCCCATCATCAAAATATTGGTTTGTTGTCACTCCTATTTCTCCATGGTTGTTTTCTGATACCACATCGTCTGTGGCCTCATCATCTAACCAGCTAAACATAGCTTCTGCGCCAAAGAAGCCACATTTAGTTAAAACCCATTATCAAACCCCTTGGCTAAACCACCACCCATACAAATCAACCATACCCTGTCATTACCAGAAACTACCTAGTCAATAGCCTCATCTTCCTCTGACTTTGACCCACTCAAAGGGTCTTACGCAAAAATCCTTGCTATGTTGGTAGACAATGTGACCATTTCCCTACCCCCACTTAGACCTTATGATCCATCTAAATCTCAACCTATAGGTTATGATGAGTCTAAAATCTGCGCTTACCACCGCACACCAGGACATGACGTAGAAGTATGCAAAGCGTTGAAAGCCATACTTCATCAGTCACCTCTCTCAGACAGAAAGGTTAAACAAGACAACTTACGAAGGGAGAAACCTTTAGCTTCAATCTCCTCTCCTATACCACCTATCCCCACTTCACCAAGATCTATCATTATTACAACCCCACCTCTCGAAGACCATGACTTATCCATACCGTCTTCCTCCTCTCGTATTCACGAGATCAATATGTTTAGTGTTGTTACTTGAGGGCAGAAAAACAATGGGAAAGCAAAAGAAAGCACACCTGTGGCCTCCCTTTCTCTGTCCACCGTCCCGATCGCACCACCACCTAAAGTGGTTATTCGTGGACCCGCCTACCCCGTCTCTAATGGAGTTGCCCACCGAACCATGATTAAACAACTTCACCAATCACCTGTAAAAATGACACTGTATGATCTCATTCAGACTTCTGAGTCTCATCGACAAGCTCTTATTGAAATTCTTCAAGGGATAGAGGTCTTACCTAATGAAACCTTTCCTGTTACCTCCATTCTCACACCCAATCATGTTGCTTCGCTCACCAAACAACCTATCTCCCCAACCACTTTTTTCTCTGTACAGCAAGCCGCTGCTGTCAGTTTCTCCAAAGACGAAATTGTCGAATTTGGTGCAGAAGATCCTGACCCTACTCTTTTCATCTCAGCTTATGTCTGGGACATTCGGGTGCATCGTGTTATGATTGACGGGGGCACTAGTCTAAACATCATCTCTTCAAAAGCCTTCCAACAAATGAATATCCCTTCTAGCTGCATGTGTGCCAACCCCATCATGTTGCAGTCATTCAATGATGCTATTACTTCTACCTTAGGTACCGTGATCCTTAACATTCGTGTAGGGCCACGCACTTTACCTGAACTCTTCTATGTCCTTGAGGGAGAGTTCCAATACAATATGTTGTTAGGTCGCCCTTGGATCTGGGCTATGGGATGCGTTCCCTCCACCTTACATAGATGCATAAAATTTGAGTACGAGGGGAAGTCCTACACCGTAAAAGTTGATCCTCCCCCCTTCAAAACCTGCAATATGTTATATCGCCCTAATGATGTGCTTGTACCAGTTAAGACACCCATTCATCCAACCCAACCATCCACTTCAACCACACCTCTACCATTCACTTCAACCACACCTACACCTTCAACTAATGAAACCGCCGTCGCAAATACCACTTCCTTTCCCCCAGATAACATCCCAACCTCCGACCCCTTAGTAGATGTTTTTCAAAGCCTTATGTTGGGGGAGTACCACCTATATAACGTTAGTTCTTTCCATACCCCACAGGAGTACGGACAGTTACATGCACATCCTACCTACGACCGTTGCGTGGGGGAGGTAATCTCTTACAGACCACCTAATTGTCCCACCAACCTAACGTATGGGGGTGTCGATGCATCCTCCGTTACCCCTGAACCTCCTCTTGGGGTGGTTCCCTTCCAATCCGATTTTCAATACCTGAAAAATCATCGTTTCGCCCTCACCTTCTTGACTCGTGCTTGGAAAGGCTTTGGTTTTGTCTTTATGAACAAGGCCGACATACAATCATTCCTATGACTACACGCAAACACAATGATCGTAGTGGTCTCATATTTCCTCAAACACTTACATCGGAGAGCCCTCATGTCAGTTGTACCCTGGAAGATGACGACGTCAACCCTACCAAACCATCATCACCCATTTTTCCATCGTCACCCACAGAGTCGATAGACCCTGAATCTATCCCTCCTAACTTTTTCTTTTTCATAAATACTATCTTCCTAGGTCCTCTCACTTATCAACGCAATAATGAGGACCCATCTTCTCTTCCCCTGCTATATCCAGACATGATCGAAGAGGATTCACCTTCAATTAATATTGTTGAGTGCCAGGATGACAACTCCATCCTCACTTACCTTGGTGCGGACGACTCCTATATTCAACGCGCCTTACCATCTGAAACTCAAACCATGCTGAATGAGTCAACTATAGAAATCAACATCCACACAGAGGAGGATCCTCACATTGTGAAGATCGGACAATCCCTTAACACATCAGAACAAGCCGCCTTTACTACCTTTCTCCGTACCCACAACCAAGCCTTCGCTTGGTCCTACGCTGACATGCCAGGAATTGATCCTGACATTGCTGTCCATAACATCACCCTAAAACCCGATTCCAAACCAGTCAAATAGAAACTGAGAAAAATGCATCCACGCATTGCCCTCTTGGTCAAAGAAGAGCTTTAACGACTGCTTTTTGTTTCCTTCATCTTGCCTATTGACTATCCTCAATGGATTTCTAACATCGTACCTGTCACTAAAGCGACGGGGGGACTTCGGATATGCACAGATTTCTGAGACCTTAACCTCACTTACCCCAAGGATGAATTCCCCCTCCCAAGTATTGATCAACTTGTTGATCTCACTGCAGGCCATGAGAATGCTTTCTCTCATGGATGGATTTTCAGGATACAATCAAATTTTGGTAGCCTCGGGCCGATCAACATAAAATTTCGTTCATCACTCCTTGGGGAACCTTTTGTTATTGTGTCGTGCCGTTTTGCCTTAAAAATGTTGGTGCGACCTATCAATGGGCTATGACTTACATTTTTCATGACATTATGCACACTATTCTTGAAGATTATGTCAATGATCTTCTTGGCAAATCTAAACATCGTAGTGAACATCTCGATGTTTTAACCATTATTTTCGATCACCTGTTACAATATTCTGTCCATCTTCAACCAAAGAAATGTGTCTTTGGTGTCCTTTCGGGAAAACTTATTGGTTTTATCATCTCTTTGCGTGGCATTGAGGTCGATCCATCTTAAGTCAAAGCTATCCTAGAAATGCCCCCACCTACTAACCTCAAACAATTGCGTAGTTTACCAGGTAAAATCCAATCTATCCGGTGTTTCATCTCCCAACTCTCGGATCGATGTCAACCTTTCCATCACCTCCTTAAGAAGGATATTACCTTTCAATAGAGTGAAGAATGCCACCAAGCCTTTGAGGCTCTCAAAGCCTATCTCTTGCAGCCACCCGTGCTTATCCACCTCAGGATGATCGCCCTTTCTACCTTTACCTTTCTGCCACTGACCACGTTGTAGGGGCCATGCTTGCACATCATGAATCCGAGTATCGAGAACAAGCCATTTATTATATCAGTCATACTCTGGTAGATTATGAGACTAGATATACACATGTAGAGAATTTGTGCCTAGCCCTATCATTTGTGGCCACCAAACTCTGACACTACCACCTGAATCACAATTTTTTTTGTCATCACCAACACGGACCCCATCGATTATATGTATGCCAAACCTCATCTAAACCAATGCATCCCCCGATGGCTTATGCTCATTACTGACCTCGACCTTGAATTTATACACCAGAAGTCAATCAAAGGACAAACCATTGCCAACCAACTCGTGGAAGCCCCTTTACCTAGGGCGCAATTTACCAATTTTAATTTCCCCGACGAACTCATCACCACTCTTTCACTCAGGGAGGAGTCGTATCTAATGACCCTCTTCTTTGATGCATCCAAATGCCAGCACGGTGGAGGAGCTGGAGTTGTTCTTATTCCTCTTGACGCTGAGCCTATGCCTCTTTCATTCTAGCTTGATTTCTCCTGCACTAATAATACAGCAGAATACGAGGCCTGATCTTGTATGTCCTTTTAATAACAGGGGAGATGACAATGACATTGGAAGATGTGTTCCGTATTTTGAGACTCCCAATTACAAGAAGACCAGTATATCAGGACAATGCCAGCACGGCAGAGGAGTCAGCGTTGTTCTCATTCCTCTTGACACTGAGCCTATGCCTCTTTCATTCCGGCTCGATTTCCCCTGCACTGATAATACAGGGGAATACGATGCCCTAGTTTTGGGTCTCCAGGTTGCATTACACTTAGGTGTCAATTCTATCAATATTTTCGGTGAATCTCAATTGGTAGTCAATCAAGTCATGGGAATCTACCAATGTAAAAATGAGGAACTTCAAAATTACAAACAGTACGTGGATTCACTTCTAACCTTATATACTCATGTACTCTATCCAAACCATTCCCCGCTCCACTAAAAAATTTGTAGATACTATGGCTTTCTTAGCCTCACAAATTCCTGCTTCATCAACTGACTCTGACATTTTTGTCTTGGTCCAACAACTCTTTGCCCCATCTTACTCAACCCCGGTTGTTTGTATGATAAATAATGTGTCTGCTAATTCGCAGGATACCTGGTATCACCAATTTCACGACTACCTTACAACCTCCATTCTCCCACCAGAGCTTACTAGTACAGGCAAACGTGCTTTTCTTAAACGTGTTTCTCATTATGTCGTCATGGGGGGACTCCTTTATAAACGTGGCTTTGATGGCATCCTTCTTTGATGTCTAATCAGCACGGAGGTCACCTATACCATCCAATAGGTCCATGACGGTATTTGTGGTGGACATTTTAGCGGCCTTGCCTGTGGCCAAACGGATCCTTTTCCTAGGCTATTATTGGCCTACTCTTAATAATGACTACTACGAATATGTTAAGCATTGTGTTATGTGTCAAAAACATGCAAACCTTCAACATACTCCTAGCCATCTGCTATAGGTCGTACAAGATCTTTGACCTTTCTCACAATGGGGTTTAGACCTTATTGGTGAGATCCATCTGCCTTCTTCACAACCTCACCGATGGATAATCACAGCAACTGAATATTACACAAAATGGGTGGAGGATATTCCACTCATTTCAACTAAAAAAGAAAAAAATGTAGAGTTCATTAACCACCACATTATCTGTCGTTTTGGTGTTCCTCATCGCTTGATAACAGATAATGGAAAATCTTTCAAAAATAAGTTGTTACAAGAGCTGTGTAACAACTTCGGTATCAAACATAGCTTCTCATCACCGTACTACCCACAGGCTAATGGTCAGGCTGAATCTTCTAATAAAACCCTAACCAAAATCCTCATGAAAGTTGTTAATGAGTCCGGAAGAAATTAGCATGATCACATCCCCTTTGCCATTTGGGCTTATCGTACTAGCATTCGTACCTCCACTAATGCCACACATTTTTCTTTGGTATATGGTACCAAGGCTGTCTTTCCTCTCAAACTACAAATACCCTCCCTAAGAATATCTCTTCAGGATATTCTCACCAATGACGATTTCCACCAAGAGCGGTTAGCCCAATTGGAGCTTCTTGATGAGCGTCATCTTACAGCTCTTGACCACCTTCAAATCTATCAAAAACGCATCAAGTGTGCTTATGATAAGTGACTTCATGAGTGTACCTTTAAGGTTGGTGATCTTGTCCTCAAAGAGAATCAACATGTAACCAAACTAGAAAAGAGCAAACGTGAAAATTTGGTCCCAATTGGATTGGGCCTTACATAATCACTACCACTTATGGATCAGGCACTTATCGTTTAGCTTCGCTTAATGGTAAACCTGAGCCTAAACCCCTTAATGCCTTGCATCTTCAACCATTCTACTGTTGAATTTAGTGTTATATCACTTATTATCTACCTTGCGCTCGTCCCTTGAGCTCCTTTACCACCGCATACACTTTGTTTCCTACATCTCAAAATAAAATCAAGCTCAAATGGTTTGATTATCACCTCCCTTTAAAAATACCTTCCCCTTTTTAGTCTAGTCCATGACTTCAAAGTATTCAAATGACACATTCTTAATTAAAAACTTATGGGATTTTCTTGAGTCAAACTTCCTACAAAACTAGATGTTTTATGCCAAACGAACATCTAGATCTCTAAATTATATATAGACTGCTCCCTCGAAGGACAGCTATATGCCAAACTATTGCCGCTATTATATATATAGACTGCTCCCCCGAAGGACAGCTATACACAAACGCCGCATCTGCTACTATAAATAGACTGCTCCCTTGAAGGACAGCTATACACAGTCAGCCTTTATCAGAAGCTTCTCACCTTGATCAGCTTCGTGAAGACCTCAAGAGTAATAAAATACATACATATCCCTTGTAGACTTCCCGCATCGATCAGTCTATATTCAACAAAATAAAAGCTGCATTCAAAAGAATTTTTGAGTCATAGACTTGTCTATTTTGGTGAGGTTCTCTTTCGTCAGAATACTCACTTTATAACAAGTTCTTCGTGCCTCAGCTACACCATCCACCTCACCTCACCATTTTTTTACACAACAAAACTCAAGGGACGTGACGTATACCCAATATATTGTGATTATACAACTCTTTTCACCTATCGACTTCTCGTCTATGCACGGTACCTAGGGGTTCAAGCTCATTCTATGTTATTATGTGGTTTGTTTAGCTCTTTTCACCTACGGAGCACTTTTTCCTCTTTGACTCAAATCTAGGATTATGTGTTGATCGTAATCAGGACATGGTTCCCTACCACTTGGGTAGGCTAACTTTCGCTTCACCTATACCTATACCAACATCGCCAATTCCTTACCAACACCAACAACATTTCTCAGCCCAATATCAATCTTTTTACCAACCCACAAATTGCCTAAACGTACCTAAAATTTCCTGAATTCACCTCTCCCTGGCCCTAAGGGAGAACTACATCGGTCTGAGGCCCCTCCTTGCTTTGTGCAATGGGCTATGTAGGCAGCACTTAGGAGATATGATGTCTCCCAAGGTTAGCTCGACCATCCCATCCCATAACTTAGCATGTGTTGTAAATATACATATTTTTGTGTATTTCATTTCGCCAACATTCATCTTTATCACTTTTCCAAACAAACATTCAAAACACGACCCTTCTCATTATTATAACTCAAATCAACATACATATTCAGTTTTATTTAGATGTTCAACAAATACATCTTCTCTATCATCGACTCGCAGGTCAGCATCCTTATTTATTCTTATATTCCTACGAAATTCACTTAGACCCTTGCGCCTCCTCCCGAATCAGGTGGTGATTGTGATCGTCGACGCCCTTCACTTGGCCTCTCCATCCTCAAAGGTGCCACTGCTATTGGTTCCTCCCACTGATCCGCCAACATCTCCTGTAACATATGAATACGTCCTCTCACATGGAGGAATCTTGCCTCTAGTCTCTCCACTCGTAACTGTGAAACCTCTAACAATCCCGTTGTCTCATTCACCTGTGATTGAAGCTGGTGAACCAAATCCTACATACGATCTCTCTCCGTTGTAATCATAGCTATGTCAGGGCGCTCACGTGTGCCTCGCAGCTCTGCTACCCACCATACTCTATAGGCCTCTGTCATTCCCGCATCCATTACCCTACGATCGGCTGCTATCTCTTCTGACCCTTCTGGAGGTGTCAGCTGGGGAGGTGAGAATGTTGCCTCGGCATCGATCCTCATGTATGGTCTATATGTCATAGGTATATCCTGAACGAACCCAAATTGTCTCCGCACGCGATCTAAAGGAATCCTCTCGTACTCGCCCGGCCTGTGCCCTGCGATCCACCTCAATCGCTCCACACCCCTTAACTCCTTAGCTATGTTCTCTGTCACCATATAGTTCCCGTAAAGCCTCCAAAAAATATCTTCCATCGTTACCATCTCCCATACATGTCTATAATACTCGATGTCATCTATCACGGCCTAGGATCTCACTTCTTGTTCTGTCTGGACCCATCATCTGAATCCCAACCTCTGCACTCCTGCCTCTCCCGACTCGATGGGTCGGCCTATTAGACACACACAAACAATGTGCTCATAGGCCTAACAATGTAATAAGTACGAACAATCCAGTGTCGTCCTATGTTTTCGCTTGCAGGCCCATAAACCCCTATATAATTCTGCCAGATATGCGGGTGCCCATGTAAAAGTCACGTTCCTTTCTATCATTTCCCAAATAACACACATCAATGCTTTTGGAAATCTTCCCCCATCCGCCTTCGGTAATGCATAATACCCCACCGCTATCATTAAAACCACTGCCAACCTTGTTGCCTCAGGATGTGCTACATACATTATACCATAAGTGAATGTCAAACCTCGCTGTGTCAAATCTCGTGCATATGGACCAAATACTGTTGTTATCGCTCCCCACGCCACGCTAGGCAATGCCTGATATACTGGTCTTCCTGTAATTGGGAGTCTCAAAATACGGAACACATCTTCCAATGTCACTGTCATCTCCCCTGTTGGCAGATAGAAAGTATTCTTCTCTGGATTCCATCTCTCAATCAATGCCTGTAACATAGCATGGTTACGTGTGATTCATGAATAATAGCGGATTCCGTTTAACCCCAAATGATTTATCAATACCCACTCAGCTGGTGTTACATCCGCTCGGATTCGTGATAACAACGCTGGCACAGTATCGTTCATCCTTAACCCTGCCTCCACCTGCACACATCAAAACGACACACAGCCATTCAATAAATCAAATCCATAAGTGTTTTTCTCACATTCTGGAAATTCCTATAGTAACCAGTATCGGTTATAGATAACCGGTATCGGTTCGAGATAACCGGTATCGTTTTGATAACCGATACCAGTTATCTTTAGCCGATATTGGTCACTGTCAATTTTATATATACATCCTGCCTAAACACACCACCTACGACAATAATTTGATCGTTTACCCCTCTGTACATACAAACATACTCAAAACCCTTGACTACCTACCCCATCACACTCACCCCATCCTGAATCCTTGCCTATCACCTTTTCTTTCTCATCTTTATCTACTTAATCTCCCTCATCCTATTCACAAAACATGCAAGAATCAAATTACAACCAAAACGTTTACCTCTTGGGCTGCAGCAGCTTGAGGTGGACCCTGTCTTCCCTCTCGTCTCTCCCTGCTAGATGCTTCTCCTCATTCAACCATGTTCACCATCCTTTTCAAATATAACTTACCTTTCTGCCTTCTGAATCTCAGCCCACATTCACTTTCCCTATCTCTTTCCTCCTTATCACTTAATGCTCTCATGCAATTACCTGTCTCAGTCGTCAAACAGCATCGCATTCGCATATTTAACTTCTTACATGGCTCTCAAAATAGGAACTTAAGTTGCCACCCAAGCTTTTCTATTTTTAGAAAAGCTCATATTTGAATAACCGGTATCGGTTAGCTAACCGATATCGGTCTATTGTCTACCGACATCGGTTATCTAACCGATATCGGTCACATACATACCTTTTTTTTACACATAGTTCTTTTCTTTATTTTCTACCTAATTTTTGTGGCGCCTGCCTCTTTTTCCTACATAACAACACCATTATCCATATTTTTCATCAAATCCATATCTCATCACAATTTCATCAACATCATCTATCTATATTACAAAAACAAACAAGCCGTCAACAAACGATATCAAACACCATCAATCTATACACCATTTGGATCCAACTCAGCCGCTACATACATTCAATTTCACAAACCAGTGAAAAAACACATACAACATTTCATAACACAACAGGTCAATTAAAATCATCATCTATATATACATACATTTCATTTCAAAAGCCATTAACAAAAGACATCAACACCATCAATATATAAACCATGTGGATCAAACTCATCATACATTCAATTTCACAAACCATCAACAAAATACTTAAAACATTTTAAACATAGCATATGGATCAAAATCATCATATATATCTATATATCAAATGTTTCAAATATACAACTTACCCTGCATAGGGGCCTCTGTGATCTCATAATAATACAAAGCCGGCACGCAGGCCTCAATAACTGTCAAACATCTTGACTCGGCTCGCAGGCCGGTCTCTCATATCAAAAATATACTCGGCTCGCAGGCCGGTATCAACTGTACAACCCGTACTCGGCTCGCAGGCCGGTATATACAATAAATGAATAAATGAATGAATACATCATATGTGGGCACACAGGCCTCTATAAACATAACCGGTTCACAGACCAATGCCTATATCCAATGTACACACAAAAACATCTAACTCTGACCCAGGGATGTCTCAACTCTCCCCACCGCCCTTAGCACCTCTCCCTGCGGGTCCTGGCCCTAGCTCCCACCTCCTCCCTGTCACCGACCTACCGGCTATAGCTGCACCACCCTGAGATCTCTGACTCCGCGAGGTCTCCACTCTATGCGCCGCATACGGCTGATAGTCAACCCCGGTACCATCAAGGACGTCCTAATAGTACCGGGCCTCCGCTCTCGCCTCCATATAACGGGCTCGAGCCACCAAAGCTGCTGGCGCTGGTCCCCCGACTCCTAATAACAATTGCCCCTGTCCTACCAATACACCTTGTGCCTGTGGCTGTGACGGTGCCGATGGCGGTACCTATGCCTGTGGCTGCGCCGGTGGCACTACCTGTACCTGTGGCTGTGCCAGTGCCGCTGGTGGTGCCTGTGGTGGTGCCTGTGTCTGTGCCTATACCTGTGTCTGGGCTAACTACCCCTATAGGACACCTATTTGTGCCTGTGCAGTAGTAAGCTGCCCCTGTAACAACTGTACCTATCCCCTGAGTTGGTCCCTCTCTGCTCTAACAGCCGCTAAATCTAGTTGTGCGGGCTATGCTCTCCTTGTGGCTCTCTCCCCTACCCACCATACCAAAAATGCTCCTGTGCAGCCGGCATCGTCTACAATATCATCTGCTGGCCTCTCAGCTACCCAATCTGGGTCCATGGGTTGTGGTGCAGGCAGTGGGGCCTCTACATCATCCCTCCGGTACTGAGGGAAGGGAGGTGGCTCATCATGTCATAGCCCCATCTGCCGTCGTACCCTCTCCAGGGGTATCCGCTCATGCTCTCCCGGCCTCTGTCCCGCTATCCAGAATGTATACTGAATCCACCGCAACTGTGATCGGGCTCCTCCGCGGGGTTGATGACCTCTGTAAGGCCTCCATACAATATCTAAGGCAGTCACGCCCTCTAATACATGCCAGTAATACGCTACATCCCGTCCGGTGAGAACTGCTCGTGGCTGGCCCACGACCCCAACCATAACACGTATGCTCCTCCACCATCTCGTGTAGTACCCCCATCAGCACCCGTGGAAAGCGGCCTCCCTCTGAGTCCGGGAGGGCGAAGCATGTGATGTCGATCATCATCAACACAGCAAGCCGTGTCTCATATCTATGGGCACGATACATGTCCCCATAGGCAATGCTCGCGCTGTGATAAGTCAGTAGCACGACTGTATCCCCGAATACCTATAAAATGTTGTCCATGGCTGTCTCTGCATCCACCTGGAAGACTGCCTCTCCATCGATCGGTAGTCTAAGGATGCGATACACATCCTCCAGTGTAAATCGTCATCTCTCCAGTCAGGAGATGGAACACATTGGTCACCGGATCCCATCTCTCGATGAGGGCAACCATCAGACTGTGATCCCTATCTATTGCCCTATAACGCTGGACTCTGTCGAGTCCCACCTCGCGCATGATGGCCCATTGCGCTGCGGACACGTGTGGCTGCATCCGTCTCAACAATGGGGGCATCCTATCCCGCATCGTCAGCTGTTGACGTGCCTACAAAACCAACTCACTGCATTAGCCCTACTCTTTATCACAACAACTCCTTTAACTCTCTATACCCCCTTTTTATCCACCCGACCACACCCCGAGTCTATAACACACATCTACACCTACCTATCTTCTACAATATCCCCCTCCCTCTTCACACCCAAAACACAAAACCCAATAATAAACAACAACAAACAACACAAAACAACAACCCCAACAAGAACCTAATACCCAAAACCACAACAACAACCAAACCAAACCAACACTAAACAATTCTAAGGACCGGTACCGGTCAACCATGACCGCCACCGGTCCTCCCTCAGCATCTCTCCACCGACGTCGGTTGCCATACGACCGACACCGGTCAATTAGCAAATCACCTCCAACAAAGAAAATCGTGACTGATGCCGGTCGCTTAGCGACCGACATCGGTCACTGTAAAATCCCGGAGCCGAACCCGACACGCCCCCCCCCACATCCATTTTTCCTATTTCTCTCTATTTACCCACCCAAACATCCTGAAAACCTACCCACCATGCCGCCTTGACCTATTTAACCCATCTATCCTCTTCATTTTTCAAATAACTTCAATTTATTCATTATTTTATCAAAACATGGATTCTTACCCAAACCCCCAAATATAGCTTAACAACATCAAATTCACACAATGAAGGGTTTCGAACCTACCGGTACGACGACACGTCGTGGTGGTGGGATGGGTGGTGGTGGTCCAACTGGTCCAGCACCTCCTGCTCCTCCTGGCTATGCCATGGCTCTAACTCTCCTCTGCTGGGTCCTCCACCAATCAACTGCTGCCTCCTACTCACTAGGGCCTACCAACCACTCACTTCTCCACTCAAATAGTGCCACCTCAGCCGACAAATGCACCAATCTCAACAATACACCTCAGACAACTCAAATGGGTTTTCAAAATGACAATGTGACAATGACCGACCATTTTTTTTCTTTTTATAGGTTTTTGACCTATAACCGATATCGGTTATATTGTGCCCAAAGGAACCGGTATCGGTCACCTAACCGATACCGTTCATATCTAGCCGATATCAGTTTAATACCTACCTTCACCAAATTTCTACCCTTATTTACTAATCGCCCTTTCTCACAACATCGCCTATATCCACCTTCGTTGAAAACCCTTTGTTGACCAATTTGGCCTGACCCAAGGCCGCAACCAACCAATTTGGCCTGACCCAAGGCCGCAACTAACTATTTGGCCCAACCCAAGGCCGTAACCAACCATCTGGCCCGACCCAAGGCCGTAACCAACCAATTTGGCCCAACCCAAGGCCATAACCAACCATCTGGCCCGACCCAAGGCTGTAACCAACCATTTGGCCCGACCCAAGGCCGCAAACAACCATTTGGCCCGACCCAAGGCCGTAAACAACCAATCAGGCCCGACCCATGGCCCTCACTCATCAATCGGCCCGACCCAAGGCCGCACCACTCAAATACCTTTCCCAAAACCAACACATTACAATTTTATCCACCCAACATGTAGCTTTTTGTTCAATCGAGCTCACATATTCGTGTTTTAGCATGATTAGGGTACTTGACTTGATCAGTTGACCAACTTTGCCTAGACCTAGACCGTGACGTTTATCTCGACCAAACCAACCATTTGGTACTGCCGAACATGCCTAAACGTTCCTGTACCTTACCCGTTATATCCCCTGGAGCTACTTCCTATGCCTTGGATACTAGGATTATATCACCCTTGTTTAGATAAACTATCGACCTTTGCCTATGAATTGCTTGTTTTCTCTTCAAATCATGTATCCTGGTCGCACTACTGCATTTCAACGTGCGTCTGCTTCCTTGGACCTACCCCACCATCTTACCATCATCTCAACATCATTTCCCTTTATCAACCCTATCCCTGATTTCACGCTACCTCAATCTGTGATAGATTTGAGGGGGATTACCTATACCCTTAACAGGGGTAACCACTTTTTATTATTGTCCATGCAGCTTTAACAAAGACAAGCTACACGACAACAAGGGGCTAATGTAGACACCAAATTTGTGTCTTACGACCCCCTGTGCCCCGCATCTCATTTCGCAACCTAACCTCATCACCTAAACCTTACACAATTATTTATTAATTACCTTATAATTAATAAATCCACATCGCCATACCTGCCACCTCATTTCGCCACCTCATCATGACCTAGTCTTAACCCTAAACTAACCTAATTAAGACCTATAACTTGGTCCACATCCACACCCATGACTAATTACTCCTCACCCGCACCTAAAACATACCTCATAATGACTTGACCAAGCCCGCAACTAATCCCTCAGGAGAAAAGGAGGGAAAGCTGGCTATTTTACTAAAAATAGCCCGCTTTGACCTGATCGATACCGGTTCCTACTTGACCGCCGTCAGTTACGTAACCGCCATCGGTTCCCTGTAAATGACCACTCCCAACCAAAAACAAAGGGTTGGATTTTCGTGGATCCGAATCAGAAATCATTGGAAGGATCTGAAATTTACTTGGCTAAACAGAGACAAGTGAAAGAAACAAGAAGAGTTTGCAGAGAAGGAGATCAAGCCCAAAACTGCAACTGAGTAACCAGAGCCTTGTGACACTCATCCATTCGTCGAGAGGGAAGATAGCTCATCTCCTGATTGTCGGGTCATCCTACCTGAGTTATGCCGTCGGCATCACAGTTCTTGGACCTGCATCCTTATCAATAATCAGTAAGTAGTATCTTGTATGTCCTTTTAATAACATTTCTTGAACTTCTGAATCACAGCCATCATAAGTCTATTCCTGGATCTACTACCCAGCAACACACTACATCTAATTGTCATTCCTCTACCCTTACGTTACCCCAAGAACACCCCCCCGTACTATCTGAGTCCTTCTCATCACCCCATTACATAACCCCACCCATTTATCAGCCTTATAAAACAACACAACCACCTTACAACCAACCTTGACCAAAAGCCCCTAAAACATTGCCCCTACCGATATCGGTTACCAACAACCAATACCGGTTACAGTGACCGGTATCGGTCATCGTGAGTCTAAACCAAGACCAGCCCTTTCTCTATTGTTCTAACAAGGTAAACAAATTGTAATTGGACAATAGCTTATTTGTTAGAATTTGTGTTAATTCATATTAGCAGGGGAACTGACCACCTTCGAAAGGAAGTTTTATATTTCCTGGGCCCAAGGCAGTTCCCTCATTTATTGTCTAATTAAAATCTGGTGGTCTTGTATTCTTACTTGCAAGTAGTCCTTCCAAGACAAAAAGGAGTTCTTTGCAGTCGACCTGATCTCTCTCTCTCTACGGTACGCGCACACCCTCTCGACATTCAACAGGTATTCCTCCTAGCCCTAACCCTTATCTGTTTCTCAAAGGAATGAAAGGATAGAAGCAACTCTATTCCCAAAAGTTGAAACATTCCGTGTGAAACAGTTGTATAGAGATTTTTAACTCTCAATTCATCATATTCTTAGAAGAAGTCTTCCAATGAAAGTGGATATTGAATTCATAAATTTTACATTTATAAGTGAGCAATATAAATTTTATCTAATTGCCACAAGCATTATAACTCAACTGTAAATTGGTGTTACAAAGGTAAGGAATAAAAAATCATGTCTTATGGTTTCAAGCCACGTTGTTATAAAAATGTATACTGTTGTTATCAACATCTTCAATTTTATCAACATTGATTTTGTAGCCATTCAAGTATCCTCAACCATACACATGAGTAATTTATAGTTCCTATGATATTGTTAGAGCATTTTCAGTTCACATATGGTTGATTTTTGTGAAGATTTGAAGGCATGACAATTTTTATCTTATTCCTTTTGTTGTTGTCCACATCAAAACTAGTTTGTTAACCCCTTTTAAAATAGTCACCAAAGTGTTTTCGATCATAAGAGGGAAGATTTTTCCACCTACCATAAAGGAAGGATTATTTATCGCTATTTTAGAAGAGTTTCCAAAAACTATAATGTTTATTTCGAGCAAGAAATTACATTGGTACAACTACAACCATATTTGAGATAGCGTGAATGGAATTTTAGAAGTTCATCATGTGAAGAGTTACATAGATTTCTCACATCCTTGGAGTCCAGGTGAACCCTTGAAAATATAAAAATATAAAGATAAATATTTCAATTTTGATTTTTCCTCTTTTTCCTTGTGGAAGGGAATGAATTTGATGAATTTGTATGAAGTGGGGAGAATTATAGCATGACATGATTAAGGCATGATGCAGCCTAGAATCCACCATGAGGCACATCACTCATCCTGAGCTGAGTGCTCAGCTAAAGCACGCAAAGGTACTAGGCCCCTCTTTAGAGTTGTTTGTGCAGGACGTTAATGTGATGAAGATAGAGCATATTCAGAACCATAATAAGCACAAACATTCCACAGATCATAACCATTCAATAGTGCATAACCATATCTAGATCTTAAGGAATCATTGATTGAACAATAACTATGACAGGATTGATCATAAAAAAACCAATTACAGTCATGTTAACACTTTATCCACCCAATATACTCCATTATATTAAACATTGGAAAACATAGAAACTTTTTACATCATATAACATTACCATAAGTTTATACATGCATCGGATCGGCAGCATAACTCTACAATAACTCATACACAGTGTCTCGGTGTCTTTCTCTAACTACATAGACTAATACATAATTATAGGGGTGGGGACTTTCCCTTCACCACTTACGCACTTCCCAAAATAGGTCACGTGCTGAAAATAGCCATGTGCCTTTACAATAATATGCACACATGCAAGTGCGCTAATAATAGATCTCTTACAATTAACTGGTAGTAGTAATCCTATTATTATCCCAAACTCATGCATGGCACTTAGTAGATGCTCATCCCCATACTAGCATTTGTGTGTCCCGCAAGTCTCCATCCTGATGTGTGCTCTGCATGCTATCTCCAAAAATAGCCCGTAACCATGAAAACAACTGAGTCCCAAATCAAATTGTCTTGGCATGTGTTTCCTTTCCTATCCTTCCGCGCCTTCAAATGTGCCTTGTTCCTATGTGCGAATATTTTGTGTGCCCTCTCCTTAGTGTCATACTCTGTCTGCTCAACAAGGCATCCTAAGCTTGATGAGGATTTTGATTTTCTTTTCTATGTGTTTATAACCCATGTTTCCATGAATGAACCAACAAAAAATGGGATAGGGGGATCAATTATGATGAATTTACATTTGATTCTACTTTTTAGTTTCATATATGGTTAACCCATGGCCCCATGAAGAGGTATGAATTTTGTTTTGACTTCCTTATTTTAAGTTCATCTAATTCACACATTGTTTGTGGGGATCAAGAGATCCAAATTTTAGAGAAGTTTATCCTCAAAATTCACAAGGAGTTGGGGTTTTGCTTGTAAAATGATGAAATCAAAATTCATATGAATATTAAGCAAGGGAAGGCTAATTCTCTCAAGTTAAAGGCAAGGGTGATTGTTGATTTCAATTGTACACCTGTTGTTTTAGTTTTTTTATCTATGTAAAATAACTTTCAATTCCTAAATTACTCATGAAATTGTCTTTCCTCATAATATTTCCATTTGGAATTTATTATGCCATGGTCATAGGTCTGAATTTTCAAAAATCAGAGTGGGGACTACAATTAGTAGCCATGAACAACAATGAATTTTCAATTTTGAAGAGCATTCCATCACAAGTTGATATAGGAAGAAGGTTTCAGCTAAAAAGAGGGAACGAATCTGGTTTGATACCCTTAATTGGGATAAGAATCCACGTGAATTATGATTATGGTAAAGTTTTTTTAGCCCCTCCACAATCTGATATGCATTTAGTGATAAGAGAGATATCTCATCAAGATGATTATGCATCTATTCTTTGTTTTGTGATGGAAATTGCACCAGTTTATAAGGATTTTAATATAAGTAAGCATGATGGTATCCTTGTTATTTTTGAAGTGATCCATAAAGAAAGGGTTAAAAGAGATTTGATTTTGTTTGGGTTAAATCTCCTTCATTTAACAAGCACAAGATTCAAATTATGGGAACACTACATCATGTTCCTTTACTTTGATATGATGATACTTGGGTAGATGAGTTTGAAATTGCTTGGGGACAAGCAATTTTGGGAAGGGGGGACTATTATGTTCCCTTTCTCTACTTAAGATCCTAATTATGGATTGTTTGTCATTTCCTTTCTGTGGCAATGAAGTTGAATGATCCTGGGAAGGAATTCCATTCCCATTTTCTTTTTCTTTTGTTAATTTTTAATGTTTTCCTTAGTTTTTAGGTAGGTTGGCTAGGTTGGAGGATTTTTAAAAGCAAATTAGAAGACTCAATGAATATTTATGAGGTCAGTCCTTCTATTTTGGATTTTAGTACCAAAATAGGGATATAAAAAGAGATTAAAGACTTCATTTTCATCATCAATCTTGGCACATTTACTCTACACTTGATCGTTGGGCTAACTACTAATTGTTATTCCACTTTTGGGAAAAAAATCCAATTGTGTGGATTTTCCAAGGAAGAAAAAACCCTTCTTTGTGGCTGGTTGGAGGACGAAAACCCTCCATTCTTGGGTGAAGTGAAGACAACTTAAAGACATCTTGTAAATTTGGACATTATAGGATCAAGGGAGACATATACAAGGGTTTACATGCATTGTTGAGCTCTTCCTATTTCGAGTGACTAGGGTTTGATATCATTTGGGTGTCTTTTAAGGTACAAGTTACAAATTTGATTTTATATTTTGAATCTCCATGATTACTAAAGCCATAATCTATATTTATTTGTGGTTATTGGGGTTTAAAAACCCTTCATTTCATAATTTTCATGATTTGTACTTCTGTTGTTCATAATTAATTTTTACTTGAATGTGTGATTAAATTTGTTGGTAAAAAGTGTGTTAAATACTTCCTAAAACGCCTAGCTACATTTTGGTTGAGTTAGTTGATGATATTTGATTTTTTTGCCTTCATTTTTGGACTAATGTTATAAAAATCAAACTGTTGATTTCCAATAGTCATAAAATTCAGTTTCCTGGTTTAAAATTAGAATTTAATCATATTGGGGTTCATGTGATTTCTTCCTTTTTAGTTGAAGACCCAAGCAGGGACATTACATTGTAGATGTTAGAATAGGATTATGAGGAGACAAATACATGTGAGGATAATTTAAAGGGTCATGGAGTTCTATGAGGATTGATAGTTAGTAGGAATAAGAAAGATTATGTAATGTTTTGGTATGCATATATGTGTACAATTCATATTATATTATAAAGGATATGGATATAATCATATTTGGTTTTTCTGTGTTCATGAATGGTGAATGGTTATTATTTGTGATTAAAAACCCATAGATAAAATATCAAACTTGAAATTATTTTATATATGATTTCCTTGTGATAAATATGAATACGCTTCAGGCGATATCTTCAAGTACAAAACTTATTGAATATTCCAACAAAAAAAGATCATTATTTTAGTCTTTAAAAAATAACCCTACATGAATTAGGTGGAAAACATTCATCAGATAACTTTGTACACTTAATGTAACTTTTTGCATGTACTTATGTTCTTCATCTTCTTTTTTTCTCTTTCCTCACTTCTTCTTTTCCTCTCATTCTCTATAAATTTTTCAACTAATTTATCCAACATTTCTTGTTCACTGTTATTATATTCTATTTCTCCATGATATTGTATTTCCTTAGCCTCACAGGACATTACCCTTTCTACTAATTTCCCTAATCACCTGTCTATCTAATCTTACCTTCTTCTCTTCCATTAATTCCTATACTTTACTCCATTTGCTCCTTATCTTCTTTATCAATCTCTCCCTTATGTATTATAATAAGTATATTTGAGGAAGATCAATCCCCTTGGTCTTTTACTCCCATGGTTTGTATTCTACCTATTTGAAATTTTTCCCATTCTATCAAATATTCTAGACATGTTAATCATTGAAGTCCTACGAGAAAAATGTGTTTCTTGCATCCATTTCCCTTATATGCCTATGATTTCTAATTTTGGGCTATTTTTATTTGTTTTTTGATGGATATGTTAGATCTAGCTACCAAGTATCATCCAAGTATAATGTAACTAATTCATTGGATTGCTTAGGATGACTCAGTTCTCTTGATTCCATGTTTTTGGGTCCCATGGGCCTTGTTTCAAGGTGTAGGCACAAAATCTATGCACTCGAGTACATTTCTAGGTCCTAAAACATACTAATGTATATATGATTACTAATAAAGAAAACTAATGGTTGACAAATCCTTTTGGTCTTTTGGTTTCTTTATCCATTTCACTTTATTGTTTTTGAGCTTGACTAAGCATCTTTTTTGCTTTGCACATTTTATAGTTCTACCGACACTTAACTGATTTACCTTTTGATGGCCTCAGACACTAGCGCCCTATTAGGAAAGAAGTGCCCAAGTGTTATTGTCCCTCCTGGGTGATCATGTCCCTCTCTTTCTTCTTCTTACTCTTTTGGGTCCCTTTCGCTTTTTGGTCTCCATTTAATACTTTGGGTTAGCCTTTCAATTGTCAATTACAAAATTCAAACAAGGGAATCATATATATACATAGTTACTTCTTTCAAATAAAGGGCTAAGCACTATAAAAATTATCTATAACCACCTAAGCTTTCACAAAGGCACAATAACACTACAAAGTACATATCTAACACATTCATACAAGGGAAAAGGGTTGCATTGATCTACATACACTACATAGGAGGAGAGTTCATTTTATTCCATTACACGCATTTTTACATTTTCGTGACAATCTAGATCTAGCCCGATATCATTGTGTAACTTGCACAAGGGAAAACCTATGGCATGAGACATGGATACACACACATACAAATAAATACGTGGAGTTTGAGATGTAGTGCAACACTCAGTTATAAGTTCACTCTTTGGGTGACCATCGTGGTCAGTTCGACTCCCCAATCTTCATATTTTTTTTAGATTTGATGTGGTTTGTGGGCATATGTAGGTAGTTGTGTGTTTTTCATGTTACAGGTATGACCATTGACCGAATAGAAAACCCAAAGTGACAAAGAGCGAGAAACAATGAATACCTTTCGACCCAGAAAAGACTATATCCCAAGCATTAGAGTAGATACAGGCACCCAAACCAGTCATTAGCAGTCATGTCTTGTACATTCCTAGGTTTCTGAACCCTCAACGAGCCACTTGAGCATTATTTCCATCATGTTCTAGTAGATATAATGTCTGGATCACTCCCAAGTTGCATAGAATAAGCTAAGTCATCATCTCTATCTCATTTTCTTAGGGTTTTACATCCTTGAATTCGTAGTGCTTGCATATTACTATAATTAATCACCTAAATATCATTTATTACAATAAGTTAATCTAAAATAAAGTTTAATTCAAATTATATTAAATCATTTGGTGAACCCCAACTCGTGATCAACCACGTGAATCCTTATTTTGCCTATTCTATCATATTTTTCTTTCCTTAACCCTAAACCCCAGTTATATCAGGGTTCAGATTTCCATCTATTGTCTATTATACATATTATCTACATAGTTATTCCTAGGGTTTCATCCTTGGTCCTATCCTCTGGGTGACTTTCTAGGGATCTTATTTTGTAAATTACCTTTTATTTCATAACATGGCCCTTAAAGTTCCTCAGGTCTCCTTGTATCAATTACTTCAAAAGAACCCAGTTTGTAAAGATGCTCTCAAAAATCCATACATACATCATACCTTCCTCGCGATATGCCACCTTCACAAGTAAGTGCAATTTCAATCATATATATGCCCCTCCTATTAGTCCTAATAACACAACCAATCAATTCCTCTTCAACTCAATTCAAGCTTTACACCTTTTTTCAAGATAAATTTCAAGCAATGGAAATTAAAATTACATCCCTCACAGTTGAAATCCAACATCTCAAGGATGTTTCTCATGCCCATACTAATTCTTCTTCTACACCTCCTCCTGTCTACTAATGTGATCATATAAGAAAGGTCAAGGTTTTACCACAACAAGAACCTCTCAAGTTTGATCAAAATACTAGGCAACACAATATTCTGTCTAAGCTCCTCAATCACAAGTTAATCACCTTGTCACCTACTCATTACTGCACTCCTTCATGGCTTACAAAATGCAAAGGTCACCCGTTTTGAAATTATCATATAATTAATGGACATCCTGACAATGATTTCTATGCTTTAGAATGATGAATCGATCAACTTGAGCATCAAGGCTTTATTTCATTTGCTACACAACATTTTGTTACATGCTCATCTCTAATTTCCAAACCCCAAAGGGTTCCCAAATCTGATGCTTTTATGTCTATCGAGCATCACACAATAGTCACTCTTGTTCCTTCTCTAGTAATGAAAGAGTCACCGCAAGCCCCATCTAATGCCAAACAATCAAAGGTAGAACAACCAATTCCCTCACCACAAGTTGAGATCCCTTACCAACCTCCTAAAATTAAACTTATAATTCCTCCTTTCGATCCAGATAATGGCTATGTCAATAACTGGGACACTTTTCAACATCCACCACCATGACATGGTCTCTCTCACATCATCAGATATATCTCCATCACTTGCTCACTTGGGGGCATCAAAATTTCCACCCCCCTTAGCCGCATATTCTAATCAGTAGTTGCCTACCCATACTACTCACATACACACATAGATCTTAATTTGGCTTTACACTTCAAGTCAATCTTTCTAGCAACACTATCTTTTATCTACACTATGAGTGCACCTTGTTCCATATATCTATGCTTATGGATTCCCCTTCCTCTCCTATGACATTCCATACACAATTTTCTCCTCATGTTTAATTATGGATCCTTCTATTCATGATACACATATTACTTTATATATATGGCATACATCCTTTCATTCACTATACATACTCTAGCTATTCTTTCTCATAATGATCACATCTATTTGCCAACAACTCTTGATATATACACTTGGAGGCATCAAACTTCCCCCCTCTTCACTTTCTTCTTATACCATTACTTATTCATATCTATACAACACAATGTTGTTACCACAAACTCTACCTCACTACCCAATGACACACTCTTATTTTATGGTTTGTACTTGACTGTTGAGGGCACAATTCTTAAATGAACCTCATGTCACACACATCCATTGGGGGCAACGTGTATCCTCCCATCTACATATCTTACATATCGCAACACACTATCACATTCACATAGCATCTACCTATCTTGGTTGCCTTTACTCTTGATATCTTATAGTACTTACATGTTGCAGTTTGTTTCCGATGCTAGTTAGATATTAGTATGTTATTATTTTTTTATATACACACATGTGCATTCACATGGCATCTTAAGGTGAATGCACGACCTTTAAATATTCTTACACAATGCATGATGTTTGACACTACTCTTTACCAATCCCACTGAAACTCCTAGGAGAATCTACCTTTGTTACTCTCATATTCCACACTCATAGGTCCTATTGTTACAATATTTGCTACCTCTTGTTACTTAATTTTCACTGCTCTATGCATGCTTTGACATACTATTTATCTTTCTAAGATGTTATCGGGTGCTTCATATTGTAGACACAAAATCATGTACTTTGGGTAATTATCTAGTCTTGATCACATATTATTATTCATATGATTCATAAGTAATAAAAGTATTAATTCACCCATGTTTTGGCCATTTTTTATTTCTTTTTATTTCCACTTTTGGTTTGCTCCCTTTCTAGCTCAATCTTTCTTTTCACACCTTGGCATTTATCATCCTAGATGCCAACACCTAGCTAGGATGCCAACGTCAGGTGCCCCTATCCCCTCTGGCCGCCCTTGACCTCTTTATACTTTGTTCACATCTTTTGGGTCCTTTCTAGTCATTTGAGCATCTTATCTTTTTGGTAATTGGCATTTTTGGGGTTAATTACAAAATTCAAGCAAGGGAATCATATAAATATAAAGTTATGTGATCATAATAAAGGACCAAACACTAATCATTAGCTATCACCACCTAAAGTTACATCCAAAGGTTATTCAAGAGCATTCAAACATCCATTCTAGCATCCATTCAAGGGAAAGGGATTGCATTATACTACATACACTTCATAGAAGGGGAAGTTGATTCTATTCCATGCACACATCTATTTAAATCTTCTACATCTAGATATTTTCTCGCTATCAAGTGTAACACGCAAAAGAGCCACCTAGGGCACAATTCCGCACGCACACACCTAGAAATACATTGGGTCTGAAATGTAGTGTGACACTCAGTCATAAGTTCACCTATTTGACATTTGGGGATAGTATGACCCCTCATTTGCATTATTTTATATTTGGGATTTGATGCACTCTTAAGGGTTTTATAAGTCAATCTTTCATTATAGGTTATCAGCAACATCGACGATCATCATGTGACATACTAGTGAAAAAGAACAGAGGATAGAGAATATCTTGTTACCCTGGGAAGGAGGTTTCCTAAGGGTATGAGCAATCATAGGTTCCCAAATCAGGTCTAGGGCACCTACAGGCACCCCTACCCCTTTCTAGGTGCCTTGATCCGGGTAGATCTTCAGCTCACACAATTTTCTGAGGCTATGTCTGACACTTCTCCCTCTTTGTTCATTTGGTCAACAATTCGGCACAACTCAAATTTGGTTGGGAACCCATTAAGTCTTATTATCCCTTCTTTACAACTATGGTTTCTTATTTACTAGCTTAAATTTCTTGGGTCAATTATGTATTTCATTGTTTATTTATTTATTGCTACATTTCAATCAGATTTAGGCATCTATTTATTTCAATATTTGCTTGATCATTTTAGTGAACCTGATGTTTTCACGCTTCGGATCCTCGTTTTTCCTCTCTCATGGCTCCTAAATTTCCTCAAATTTCTTTGTTTGATTTACTTAAGATACATCCCAATTACCAGGCTATTCTTCAAACAACCTTATAAACCATGTATCTTCCTAAAGATACGTTGCCACATAAAATAAGTCCTATCTTCGATCGTCTATTTGATGGCCCTAACCTTCATGATCCCCTTTCCAATCAACCCATATTGGAGTTAATTCAAGCTTTGCATTCTTTATTTTTTGAAAAAATTCAAGCTATGGAATCCACAGTCATATCTCTTAAATATGAAATCCAACATATTAAGGACACTTCTCAAGCTCGTGTTTGTTCTCCTTCTACATCTCATCTTCATTTTATGAATTCTACATGTGCTCATATTAGTGGACCTCAAATTTTTCCGCTCCCTGTGCCTATCAAGTTTAATCTCAATGTTAAGCAATAAGATATTCTTCTGTAACTCTAACTCATTAATTAATCCGCTTGTCACCTACACATCGTTATCCTCCTTATCCGCTTGCAAAATATCAAGGTCGTCCATATTACAATTATCATTGAATCAATAGACATAATGACAATGATTCCTATGCTTTACAACGTAGAATAAAACATATTGATCTTCATTTCTCTCATTCACTGCACAACATTATGTTGCATGCCCATCTAAAAATGATACATCCAAATGGGCTCCTAAATCTGCTCCTTATATCTCTAATGAGAATTATGCTATCACTTCTAAGGTGCCTTCTTCAGCTAGTCAAGTATTACCTATTCAATCTGCTCAACCTCCTCTTAAGGATGGTCCCACTCCTCATCCACTCAAGTTATCTACGACATTACCAAGTCAAACTAAGCAATCACCTCTCAAGGTTCATTCTCCATCACCTCCTCCTGCTAAGTCATCTGTAGTATTACCAAGTCAATCTAAGCCACCTCCTCTAAAGCTCAGTTCAACTTGGCCTCCACTCAAGTCTTCTATAATGTTATTAAATAAGCCACCACTATTTAATGTCCCTCCCTAATCTCCACTTCCGCATCTAATCACTTTTTTCAAGAAAACTACTCCTTATGTTGATCCACTCAGCGTCATCAACTAGATCTCCATCATCACACACTTGGGGGGCATCACACTTATTTCTCCCCCTATAGCATCTACATGTGTCTTATATTCTCATCATTTCACATCTTATCTCTCACATACAACATACACATCTTGATACACGCTCGTATCAGCATTACCTGATGACGCACTTGTGCTCTCATGGTTTTTACATGACTGTCAAGGGATATGTTACAATAAGAACCTCTCTCTAATTTTACGCTACACACTTCATCAATCTATCTATCTAGTGTACACTATCAAACACACTTCTTGATTTACACACTATCATGTGCTATGGTTCACACTTGACATGTCTGAGGGTAATACTATACAAATGATACACTCACACACTACTCAGAATTACACTGCACACTTTCACATATCCATACAACACAATCTACACAAGCTTCACACTGCACACTCTCACACACAAACATTGCACACATCACATGCTTATCACATCTCTTTCTCATAGCCTCTACTCTACACATTCACAACATATCTTTTTGTCATCTACTTCTACATGGTGTAGTCATTTCCCTATGACACACTCTAGTTCCATGGTCCCTATTCGACTGTTGAGGGTCTACATCTAAAATGGACCTTCAAAACATTCACACATTCAATCACTCGCACTATACGTTATACGCTCTATCGATCACATTTTTCTAGCACATAATTCAAACCATTTCTAGATAACACACTCTTTCTCTATGGTTCATTCTTGATTATTGAGTGGGCATGTATAAATGAAACTCATCTCATATACACACATCCACTCGAGGGGAATGTTGCTCCTATCACAGTCACACTGCATTCCATTCTGTCTCATCCACAACATACTACATATCTTGGTCGCATTTAGTCTTCCTTACATTTACTTGTTACATGTACACTTTATTAGAAATGCTAGATAAATATCTTATATATCATTATATCTTATCCATATACACATGCATGTTCACTTGTTTTTCTAGTTGTGATCGTAGATTCTATAGATCCATACACACAACATGGATGTTTGGCGTAATACCTATTACCAGTCCCACAACAGCTCCTAGGGGCATCCACTTTCGTACACTACAAGTGTTATTGTTTCATTTTTCATAGCACATTACATTATCAGATTATACACGCCTTGACATACTTTTTATATTTCTAACATGCTAACATGTGCTTCATGTGCAACATTTGTCTTGCAGGTCTATTTTATTCCATGGTTATCTGCTAGATTATTTATTCTTTCTTGTCTTTATTTGCCATTGTTTACAGGATTTTTCATTTGTCTTGTGTGCACACTTTTATGCTTTTGGACTAGTTGACCTTGATTGTCTTGCGACATCAATACTGGTGTCCCATGTTTACAAACCACTTCTCACGGTCTATAATGTCTTTTTACATATTGTCTTCTTGCATCTTAGTTTAAGCATTGTCTTCTTAGCTCACATAGTGTCTTCTACATGCATGTTTGTCTTTACTTGTAATAACACCTTGTCTCCTAGCCACTTTGTTTTCATGTGCCTTGGTTTCTACCAAGCACACTCCCTCCCCCCTGCAGGGCATAGTTTCAACACATCAATCAATCCACATTTGGGTTGCATACTCCTCAACGATGTCGCACACACCCCAAATGAGGGGGCGTCATTTTGGTGAATCAGTCACCCCATACAACAGTCTATGGACATAGTTCAACATAACACAATACTGGTACAACACAATCATCAGTCTCAGACAGGGCTCAGAATCAGACTTGGGTCCTTAGCACAACACAGACACTAGTGCCCAGACTAGGACAGTAGCGCCTGGGTGCCCCTGACCCTTCCTAGACACATATGACTAGGGGGGTAGTTACACAACATACTTTAGTGTAGCACAATCTACAACACTTCAAACAGTAGCTTTTACAGGGCATAAAATCCATAGCACTTAGCGTACATACAATATACAACATTTCCTTCTTCAGCATTGGATTAGAATTGGTCAAACTAGATCAGATTTTTACACACCATCTGTAGTGGTGTTCCATACATTGAGAAGTGGTTAAAGGTTGGAGGATGACACCAAAATTTTCTCCCTACACTTCTTCTAGTTCTTGGCATGAGATTTCCTAAAAAACTTGCACCTGGAACAACTAGCACGAGATCTCCCAAAAAAATATCTCTTCTACATCATCTCTAGGATCCTTTCTATCTCTTTCACTCATCATGGATCAGGTGCACATGTTCATTTTTCACATTTTCACATTTTACATATGTTTTACTCATATACATGTGTATTTTACTACTTGATCATTCTTCTCTTTTGCACCTCCGTCCTTATAAAAAGTGATAATCAACATCATCCTACATCAACAACTTCAAAAACATCAATCACAATAACACATTGACAATAAAAACATCAACAATGGGTACAATGGTGACATCTACACATGTATTTCCACCCTAGGGTCAATCATTCATCATTACTTTTTTGCACTGTCTCCTCTTTAATTTCCATGCTTCATATTTTTCTCATTCCATGCTTTTCCTTGTCTCTTGGCACACTTTCACCATCAATATACATGGTTATCAAGTACAAATCTCTTATCTACTTTATGTTATCGATATTTCACTCAACAACATAAAGTGGGGGTAAATGTAGACACAAAATCATGCACTTTGGGTAATTATCTAGTCCTGATTGCATTCTACTATTCATATGATTCCTAAGTAAGAAAAGTACTAATTAACCCATGTCTTTGGGCCATCTTTTCTTTCTTTTTGTTGTCACTTTTGGTCTTGCACCCTTTCTAGCTTAGTCTTTCTTTTTACACCTCAACATTTATCAACCAGGATGCCAACGCTAGGCACTCCCATCCCCTCTGGTGCCCTTGGCCTCTTTATACTTTGTTCACATCTTTTGGGTCCTTTCTATCCATTTGATCATCTTATCTTTTTGGTACTCAACCTTTTCAGGGTTAATTATGAAATTCAAGCAACAAAATCATATAAATATAAAGTTACGTGATCATAATAAAGGACCAAGTACTAAACATTAGCTATCACAACCTAAGGTTGCATATAAAGGCTATTCAAGAGCATTCAAGCATCCATTCAAGGGAAAGGGAATACATTCATAAACATACAATTCATAGGAGGGGAGTTCATTCTATTCCATGCACACATCTATTTACGTCTTCTATATTTAGTTATTTGCTTTCTATAAAGTACAACACGCACAAGAGCCACCTAGGGCATGATTCTGCACACTCACACCTAGAACTAAATTGGGCTTGAAATGTGTGCAATGCTCAATCGTAAGTTCACTTATTTGATAGTTTAGGGTAGTCTGACCCCTCATTTGCATTCTTTTCTTTTTGGGATTTGATGCACTCTTGAGGGTTTTGCAATTCAATCTTTCATTGTAGGTTATCAGAGACATTTGTGATCATCACGCAACATACTAGTGACAAAGAGTGAAGGATAGATAATATCTTACAACCTTGTGAAGGAGGTTTCCTGAGGGTTTGAGTAATCATAGCTTCCCAAAGTAGGTCTAGGGTGCCTGCAAGCACCCCTGCCCCTTTCTAGGTGCCCCAGTCTAGGCAAATCAGTCCTAGTTCACACAGTTTTCTAAGGCTTTGTGTGACACTTCTCAATCTCTATTCATCTGGTCAACACTTCATCACAACTCATATTTGGTTGTGAACCAGCTAAGTCTTCTTATCCCTTCTTTGCAACTAGGGTTTCTTATTTACTAGCTTAAATTACTTGGGTCAATTATATATTTCATTGTTTATTTATTTACTACTACATTGAAATTAGATTTAGGTAAATATTTATTTCAATATTTGCTTAATCACATATGTACCATTTGCCTTACAAGATACTATACAACCATGGTTATCTGTTACTTCGTGTTTGCTATTATTTTTCATTGTTTATGGGCTATGTCCTATGTGTTGCTTGATCATTGTTTGCTTATGGTAGCTTCATCCCTAAGTGTCTTGTTGTATACAATCCGCTTTTTGCGGTCCCTCTTATCTTCATAGTTGTTTGATACATTTTATTATATTACATGCTTGCTCTTTTACACTAACACTTGTTTCTAGCCTATATTGTTTACATGTGCCTTGGTTTCTACCATGTACATCCCCTACCCCCTGCAGGTATCTAATCTACGATATGCATATCACTCTTTGGTCATCTTGTTTGGGCCACATCCTCCTACATTCATCACACGTAGCCCAAAATAGGGGTCACCTATTAGGTGAACAAATCACCCTTCCAATAGATAAGAGCTCTAGAAAAAACAACACAACACAAAAAAGGAAAAAGTACACATTTACAAAATTGTCCAAAATCATACTAGGATCAAAAACACAAAGCATACACTAACGCTCGGTATCATACAAGAATGTTGGGTGCTTGTGTTCCACCTAGGTGCTTGTGTCTTGGGGAAAAAATCAGATTATTTCTCAGTTCAACTCAGTTTCCTGCAGGTTACAATATAAATCTACAGTAACAAGCACTTGCCTTCAGTTACAGAATTCATTCAATCGACTACAATTTGGTTCCAATCAGTGATAATTGGTTATGAATCGAGATGTGCCACTCTATAGTGACACTTATCATTTTAGAAACATCATGGATGGAGAGAAATATAAACCTCTCTCCCCAACACTCTTCTTTTAGCATGAAATTGCCAAAAAAATTCATCTTTAGCATGAGATCGCCCAAAAAACTCACTATTGGCATGAGATCACCCAAAAACCTCATCCTTGGCGGTAGGATGCTCAAATCCGTGGCTCAACACTTTCTTGGTTGGGAATTGATCACTCCTAACCCAATCCAACAACATCTCCAAATTAAACAGGATAAATTTCTATCCTATACTCTCTCATACATCAGGTGCATTCTTTCCTTAGCTATTAATTTTACATATTTATACATACGTTACTCTATTTTTTCACATACGAGACTTTGACTAATATTTTTATCTTCTTTTACAAGTCCATCCTTACAAGCAACAAAAATTGGTTCACATCAACAAGCACAAGCTCCAACAACACACTAATATGCATACACTTCACCCCTAGGGTCTACTTCCCTTTTCTAGTTGCCATACTTCACATTACGATCACTTCACGCTTCACATGGCTACTTGTCCACTCGGCATGTAATAGGCTACACTTATCTTCGGTTTACAAGGTACACATCTTCTATCTAATTTATGTTATTAAGTATTCACTCAACATCATAAAGTGGGGGAAAATGTAGACACAAAATATATGCACTTGGGTACATTTCTAGGTCTTAAAACATACTAGTGTATACATGATTCCTAAGCAACAAAACTAGTGGTTGAAACCTCTTTTTGGCCTTTTGATTGCTTTATCTATTGTTGTAGTCTTTTTATTGTCCAACAATAGCTATGCGCGCTGAAATCTCATCCAAAAAAGTTTGAAATCTCACCCGAAGCACGTGTAACCACCAACTCCCTCCTTTGTTATGCTTAGCAAGATGTTAGCATGCATGTTTATCATATTCATAACCAAGACAATCATTAATGCAAAGAGAAACATCATAACTTTATAATTTAACAACACATATAATAAGGAAATTCACTCACTATAAATAATAGTCAAGAAGATTTGGATTCCCATTATAATATGCTCAGATCTAGTTACTGTAGCAACCCACACACAATTATCCATTATACCCACAATTCATAACATAACACATAAGCTAAATACATTACAATCCATTCACCATTGCACTAGACCTGTGTGCACCCCTACAGACTCAATTATATACCTCCATCAAGATCTCCCAAGCTTCTACACTTAAGAACTATATAACTCTAACTTGGTCTAGCCTAAACAAGGATGCACTACACACACACACACACACACACACACACACATACGGTGGGGAATTTCCCTTCATCGCCTACATGCACTTTTCTAATAATAGGCGTGCTTATAATAGCTTGCATGATTTGTACAACATATGCTAATAATAGACTAAGCTAAATATAAATCATGATTTAACTCCTATTTTAGCCTTCTCCATGCGTGTTCTTTTGCCAATTATATCCCTTACTTGGCCACTAAGTCATCTCGGTTTTTTCTATTTCTGGTCTTTCTTTGTGCGACACTCTAACCCTACTTTTCTATTTTTGAGCTCTTGTCTAGAAAATCAGCTAAGTCCTTTATCTTTTGCATACATGTGTGCAACGTTGCGCGCTGACCTGTTCCTTCATGGTGCACGATTTTACTTCCTATCCTTTCATGCCTGGCTCTATGCACCATTCCAACTCTTGTGTGTGGATTATACTTAGCCATTTTCTTAGACCAATAATTACACCTTTACTGAATTTACACATTTCACAGCTTTGTCGACATTTGATTGATTTATCTTTTGATGATGTCAGGCACTAGCGCCCAGCTAGGATAGAAGTGCCTAGGTGCTCCCATCCCTTCTAGACACTCATGCCCTTCTTTACCTTCTTATTACTCTTTTTATTCCTTTTCTCCTTTTGGAAACCTTTTAAAACTTTGGGTCAGACTTTCAGTTGTTAATTACGAAATTCAAACAAGGGAATCATATATACTTAGTTGTTTCTTCTAAATAAGGAGAAAAACATTATAAACATTATCTATCACCACATAATCTTACACAAATGCACAAGAGCACTAAACAACATACATCTAGCACATTCATACAAGGGAAAAGGGTTGTATTGATTTGCATACATACCGTAGGAGATGAGTTCATTCTATTCCATTACACAAATTCTGCATACTCGGTATAATCTACATATAGCCCACTATCATTGTGAAACTTTTCCCAAGGGAAACCTATGGCGTAGACACACACACACACACATAACTACATGGAGTCTGAGATGTAGTGCAACGCTTGTTTGTAAGTTCACTCTTTAGATGACTAGTAGGGTTACTCCGACTCCACATTCTACATCCTTTTTTATTAGATTTGATGTGATTTGTGGGCATGTGCAGGTAGTCATTTGTTTTGAGGTTACATGTATAAGCGACAATCTAACAATGAAACTGAAGTGACAAAGAGCAAGTAACAGCGAATACCTTCTAACCCAAAAAAGACTAGATCCCAAACATTTGAGCAGAAATATGTGCCCAAATCGGTCATTAGCACCTGGGGCATGCCTTCCCTCTTGCCGATGCTCCTGTCCTATACATTCCTGGGTTTTTGAACCCTTGACGAGCCTTTTGGACATTGCTTCCATCTTGTTTCAGTAGATACAAAGTCTCGATCATTCCTAGGTTACACAGAATCAGCTAAGCCATTATCTTTCTCCTTTGCTTAAGGTTTTACATCCTTGAATGCTTATGGTTTTCATATTATTATACTTAATCACCTGAATATCATTTATCACAATAAGTTACTTTGAAATAAGGTTTAATTCAAATAAAATAAAATCACTAGGTCCACATGAACAAATCTTACTAGCCCCCCTAAATTTTCTCTTTTAAGTTAAGATATATCACTCTCTCCTCTTTTTATTCTTTGATTCTCCATTCTTTCATTCAATTTATCCTTCTCATAAATTATTCTAATCCTCTCCTCGTCAAGTCCTATCTCTTCAACTAATTTTACTACTCTTCTAATTTTACTTCTTTCCACGGTCCATGGTATACTACAAATCTCTCCTTTTATTCTCACTCTCTCCTCTCTAAATATTTTTCCCTCCTGATTCTTTCTTTTATCTTAATAAAAAATTTAACAATAATATCTCCAATCTCTTTATTTTTTGTTTATTTTCTTCCATTTATTCCTTCTTATTTATCTCCCCCAACTGTCAATATTAGTATTTCTTAAACGTCGCATCTCTTCGAATTGCCCCAATTCCCACCCATCTTCTTGTATGTGTTTTTCCCTCAAATAAACTGGATACCCCTTCAAATCAATCCCTTATCAATTAAGAGTATTATAATATATAATGTGATCCTTTCTAAAACTATCCTCTTTTCCTTCTAGAAATTTAGATTTCTTAGCATTAAATCTTATCAAATCTTGGATCACCCATGTAATATTAAAAGAGTTGGGTCTAGTTTTAAACAATGTGGGTCCAAAACCTTCATCAAGTTCTTTAAGTTTTTGAAGGTTTTCTTTATTCCATCGAATAGGCTCTTGACATCAAATTCTACACTACTTGGTGGATTTGGCTATCTGAAAAGTCTAAGGCCACAATTGGTGAAGAATAAATGACCATAAATCCCCATCCTCTGATTAAAGAAATTGTTCACATCTTGTGTGTAATTATGTCATGTTCTCGTGTTGTAAGAATATTCTCAACTTATTTTCCCATGAGTTTTCTAATTTAGTTATTCCCCTACTTCTAGTGCCCCTGGAAATTATTTAACCAAACCTCGAATATGACACCAAATGTTGGCATAAACTTATATGTGGTTATTATTTTATAATGTTCTTTTAACTTGATTAGAGATGATAAGCATAAAGGTGGATAAAATTTATCAAACACAAACAATTAACATAGGTGCACAACGAATTTTGAAGTAGGCCTATGATTTCAACAGATATAAGATAATAGTAATTAAAGAAGAATAACACAGAGACACAAATTTCCTTATCCTAACTCCACTTATATATATATATATATATAATAGTCATATACATAATTCAAATTACAAGACCATCAAATATATACTCTCTCAATTTCACCTCAATGTTGTGTTTCTACTCTTTCATAAACTCTACCATGTATTCTCACACTTACAAACTCACATACCCCACACTCTATACACACACACATGTGCGCGCACATGCTCTCTCTCTCTCTATCTACCTACTCAACCTTCTCTTGTAGTTGTACACATGATATCTATTATATAGAGTCGTAACAGTTTCTCACCTCTATTATACACTCAAGCACTTCATCTAAGCCTCTAAATAATATCTAGTATTCTATGGGTTTGTGTAGCGTTTTGAAACTTTCCCCAACCCATGATATACTATGTAGGATTCTATAGTCAATATACTATAGTTAAATATGATGAAGAACCTTACCAACACACTACAATTAAGAGAGTGAAACCAAAATTAGGGTTAGGGTTTTAGAAATTATTCACCTCGTATTGGGGCTAATACCACAAGAACATGGACTAAAACTAGATGAAACAACTATGTAGAGTTGTAAATACACCTAAAAAATCTAGGGATATGGAACTGAGTGTAGGAAAAGTTCATGGCTAAACATGTCTAGGGATAAAAAAATTCAGTCTCTAAGCTTTAAATATGCAATCTAACTCTAGAACTTGATTTTATTGTCTTTAGACCTAAAATCTATATTTGGATCTCTGTGATGATGATCATGTAAATATAAATTTCATATCCTTCAATTTGACCTAAAAAAGGGTTAGTATGGTTGATCTTGACCGACCTCACTCCACCCCCAATGGTGTGATGAACACTATACTACATGCCAATAGTTTAAAGAGGGATTAAGCCACACACAGTTCTCCCCAATCCTATGATGATGTGGACGTTAGAAATAGTAAATAAGATGGAGCCCTTAATTTGGTCTACAATACTTAGCAAGTGATGCCTAACTTGATTATAGTTCATGGATATGTGATCCAAGGAAACAATAGATGTATGAAAAATTTGAGTAGCTTAGTTGTAGTTATGCTTTAAGGAATACATATAATGATTTTTTTGTGACCTTTATAGAGTGTGAGTGTCCATAATGCCACTAAATGCCCCTAACATGAGTAAGGGTAGATGTGTTTGTATAGATGACCTATATGAATGATTTCTCATTCAACTAACCCTAAGCCAACCAAGGTAATTTGTGAACTTGAAAATATGACTATTATAAGTACAAGGTATATGTCCATCAACTCTGGGAAAAAATCATCAATCGAACTTGTTCTCAGACCATGAACTTGACTAGGATAAAGCTGGAATTGGATATGTGGTAGTAATAAATGTGTAGATGGTCTTGAGATGTATTATGTATAATGTGGAGGGATTCATGAAGTGGTAACTCGGAGAAGTAGTAATGACCTAGTGGACTCATGGTTTAGGGCAAAGTAAAAAACTTAAATTTATCAATAAATAGATTAATAAAAAAATGTCATGATAAATGCCAAAGTGAAATTTGTCAAGTGTATGGAACCAAATTTTGGGTACTACATGTACACACACACACACACACACACACACACACACACACACACACACACACACACACACACACACACACACACACACACAGAAATGTTATCTCCCCTTTTCTTATTAGCCAAATAAGAAATGCATGCGAGTGGCAGACTTAGAGGTGACACATTATTAGATAGATCATTTAATATATGTTTATTTTTATACTGATACAAGGTGCTATCTATAAACGTTAACCATCCAAATTTAATAATTAAGTACATATAGTATATGATGATTAGGGTTTAGAGCAAGGAGAACAATTTTCCAATGATTCACACCAAAACCATGAAAATTTAGTAAGGTTTGTGGAATCCATAGAACAAATGGATTACATTTGCCACATCCATTTACTATCTATAGGAGACCATTTCTATACTCCATGGGTTACAGTAGGGCCAACATTATATTTATAATGTTTTAATCAAGTTAACTACTATTGGTGAAATAATTTGTCATATGGAAAATTATGGGTTTTCACCAATGCTCACAGGGCTATGCTCCTCCTTCTTATGTATGGGGAGGCTCCCATTATTGAATGTAACTATAATAATTCTATTTAACTATTGTGGGGTGGCCAAATAGGCTAGGGATCACACAGGAACACTTCACTGAATTCGTGGCAAAGTGTTTGTATGTGGTACAAGGGAGGAATTTGCAGCGATGAGGGATAAAGGAGAGGAATTAGGAGAGGGGAGGTTATCGTTGTGAGTAGACAAATGTAAAGTTCACACCCAATAACTAGAGTAGTTCAACATTCAATTGGAGGAAAACAATAATGCAATTAGTGAGACTGACAAACTAGAGACACACGGTTCTTCAAGTTCATCTATCAAAGACACCAAGTTCCTTCTTGATCACCATATTTGCAAAGTTTCAAAAAAGAGAGAGTAGAGGAAAACATGAGCAGGTAAATGGAAGAATATAGCTTTTATTCCTTGTGTAGTGATGAATACAAATCATCAATCAATCTACCACAATTCACAATTGCTATCAAGAACTAAAATTTAGGATCCCTTGGAATGGATAAGTCATCCCAATTTATAGCCATGTGAATTGACCTTTCATCTCCCCCACACGAATCTTCATGTCCCTATTCCACTTGTGACCTTTTAATTTCCCCTAGAATGAACAAATTTAGCATCTCTCTTATAATTTTGAGAGAATATTTTACAAATTATAGATATTGTCATTTAATTGAATAGGACAACATACCATAATTGTGTACAACAAAGAATTAAAAGAAAGGGAGAGAAGAGGAGAATGAAAGGGGATCAATTGGTCTTGTTGATGAAGAACTTAATGATGATCAAAGCATCTGATCTCAATTTCCTCCTCCTGAGATGCAAAGACACCTCAAGCTACCAAATGAGTGTTTAGAAACACTGTTGAGAGACCTTCTGATGTGATCTTGAGATGAACATGAAACTCACCCATGATGATGCATTCCTGATATCATGATGAGAGTGGGGATAACTCTCTTGTTCCTTATTCTTTCACAATTTTCATTCATGGTGCACAAACCTCTTGATGCATGTATTGTCTATCCCGCACATTGTGTTGTAAGATTGAAAAATTTGTATTTATTGTTTTGAGAGATGTGATCTCTTTCCTAGATCACTTTGTCTCGGCTAGCTCAATCAACTCGAATCAAACAACTCACTTCAACTAACCCATCTCACTGGATCACCCAACTCACCGAACTCAACTCATTCAAATCATTGAGCTCACTTCAACTAGTTCACTGAGAGATGATGATGGACCCAACTTGACCAATGAGCTATGATGACCTATTCTAATGAATCAATGGAGTCCTTGACACCCTTTCATTCTTTTCCAGTTGATTAGTGATCCAAACTTTCCTCCGTTATGCTTCACCATGCTCCCAGGCATAACTGTGATCCAAAAGATGCTTCCAAGACCCTTATGGAGGTTTCATTTCTCTGTTTGAGCTATGAGATCATCCTAAAATATTGTGAAGAGTTTGAAAAGAGGAAATATGAGTGAAAATGGAGCCAGTTGCAACTTTCTGCATCTTAAACGAAGACTTTCTATTTTTAGCAGGTAGGGTTAGGACCTACTAGTTTGGGACATATCACCTATTTTGCCAAAATATGACCTTTTGAACCTTTTGAACATTCCAATTCTTCTGTTGATGATGCATTTTATTTTTAGCACTTTATATTTTTAGCAGGTGCTTTTTCCTGACTTGTTATTTTGGGAAAATTGACAATTTTACCCTGCTTACCATTTGCACTGTTTCTGAGTGTTCTGGGTGATCAAACTTGCAAATTGAGGGACTTACTATTTTTAGAATATGTGAGGGGATAATATGAGAATAAATGCTATTTTTATTAAGTGCAAAAATGACCTCCAAATTGTGATGATTATTTTCTATTTGATCTTCAAGAAATTGAAATTTTATTCCAAGGAGGGTTCATGCTGTGTTTCCCCATATCCAGAATAGGGACTTGGAAATAGTTCAAAAAAAGAAGGATCGTTTCCTCCAATTTTTGTGTGGCTACTTGAACCTTTTAGATGAGCCTTGTTACCCCTTTGCTACTGCATCATGACAGCCATTAATGGATTCAATAAGCTTCCTTCATCAGTTGGATGTTTCTAGAGAATAAAACTTAGCCCAAAACCTTAATACGATCAATTTCTTTGTTTATCGGCAATAGTGAAAAATATTCATTCTTGTAACCATGGATTCTCTAAGAGAAATTTGACAGGGTGTTTGATGAATTTTTAGTTTTAGGTGGTTTTGCACACCAATGGAGGTCTAATCAAGAAATTAAGTGGGTAGGACCTATTTTGAGTTATTACAACTTTTGGACAGCACTTCTAATGCATAGGAGAGGAAGAAGCAAGAAGGAAGAAGATAAAACAGTTAGTCATTTTTTTTTGGTTTGCAACCTTCATAGCTTGGGGTCTATTTTTGTTTGCAATCTTCCCCATATCATGGGACATTTGGGACAATAAAATGCGCCTTCCAGGAGCTTGACAAGTGGCAGACTTTGATTACACTAGGGAGGATGAGTGAGAAATCCATTTTTAGCTTTGGGGGCTGAATTTGAATCACATGATGAACCTGTGAGAAGAGGCTAAAGGGTGGGGTGCATTTTTGTGTCCCAACTATCCCCACTTCTCGGAAAGTTGGGATAGAAAAATGCGCCCAAGGGTTGAGGATGAAAAAACTTAGCCAAATTTGGAATTTCATGACCATTTAACACTTTCCGGGAAGAGAGAGGGTCACATGAGGGTCCAAGGGATACAACTAGGGGGTGGGGCACATTTTTTTGTCCCTAATTTCCCCACTATCCCCACTATCCCCATTTTACTATCCCAGAAAATTGGATAGTCAGGACACCAAAATGTGCCACCCATCCAACTGTAAAATTAACTAACTCCTAAAAACATGAAACCACTTTCCTGGAGTTCTAGGAGGTCTTTTTAGGAAATTTTTTATATCAATTTGAATCCCAAGATATTATAAAGATTAATGGGATGGTTTTTCAAGACCTGATTTTTCCTCCTTCTCCAAAATTGTTGCTTTTTCATTCGGGACCGCAAGGTGAGTCTTGCACGAATTGATCTTCCCTTAAAAGTGCTTGGGTCTTGGGAAGAATGTGAAAACTACATCATGTAGAGGATTATTTAATATTTCTGATGATATCTTGTTTTCCTCTTGAATCATCCTAGGAAATCCTAGAATCCTCTGTTGAAGTTCAAGTACCGTTTTCCACTGTAAGCTCCTTAAGCCTCCAAAACCCACTTTCACTATTCTTGTTCCCAAAACCTCTGAAACTTTCCTAAATATTCCTAATTATTCAACATGTTTAATATCTCTTCAATAACCATATTCCAATGAATTTGAGCCTTATTTATCTATCCTGAAGGATGCCCACCAGTCTTGGAAAGGCTAAAATAACCTTTATAGGCTTACTGAGAATTCTCCTTTAGAAGCATTTCATTGAAATGAATGAGTCACCCTGTTACATCATTTTAAACACTTGGAGAAATATGTACAACACATATTGAGGGATTTAAAGGTGCTTAGGATAGGCACAACACAAAGAAAAGACTGATCCGGAGAGGGTTTGGGGAGGCCTAGGAGTAAAAAATTTGACACTTGGGTTCCATTGTCATGCTTGAAAATTTGAAATTTTCATGTTGCACATTTGCATGAAAAAAATTGGCTCTATCTTGGGGACTTGTTCTAGATAAAAAAAATTGAGGAAAAGATAAACATGAACTCCAAAATCTCAAGACACCATGTGGACTAGTGCTTTATCCATTGGGTTTATGGAGTCACCACAGAGATATACAACAAAACTTCCTTTATTGAACACACACACACTAAACAAGTGCCAGAACAACACACAAGGATGAGAAAGGAAACACACAACACAAGGGAAACACGAAGTGAGATAGGAAACACACAACACCAAAAGGGAAACATCCTAAATCACCTATGTACATGTGGGGGACAACCCACTTTCATTGAAGCACAAATTTGAATTGAGTGCTTACCCGTAAACGGGTATCACCAAATGTCATTCTTCCACAAATCCGTTGACAGGTTCACTGAAGTATGAACCTCTCCTCAGCTTCTTGAGAAATATAGCATGGTTGCTATAGTGTAATTGATGATCCACTCATTCATTTCATTACCTCTCTTGTTTTGAAATATTCTTTCCATTTTCTCATTGATTCCCAAGTTTGTTCACTTGCTGATTTTCTATTGCTTCCATGAAGATGATTCTTGATTATACTTGACTTATCATTTTCATACCAAGAATTTGTTCTTCATTGTCATCTACTTCATGACCACCACTTCCATGGGTTGATTCTCAGCAGATGTTTGGAAAAAATCATCATTATCACCAACCTCTTGATGTTCTTTGTTTTCTAATTGGGTCTAAGAAATCATCTTTCTCATGACTTCTGGATCTTTTACAACATGCTTCCTTACATAGTGTGTCATGTGCATTGCATCATCCTCTTGGAAATAGAATGAGCTCAAGATTGGGCATGCAACATGGAAACTGTCATCTTCTTATCCTTGTCCATTTTGGGCTTTGTCATCCATTTTTATGTTGAGAGCATCCTTCTCTTGGGAAAAGTGAGCACTGAAACGTTGAAGTCTATTAAGAATGTTTCCATCAAAATCAGCCTTAGGACCAAGAAACAATCCATTTCTCCATTTTTCATTGAGAATGTTTCCATTCTCATGAAAAGGGAATGAGCACAACATTGGAGCTGAAATGTTGTCATTATCATTTTCCCATTCTTGATCACCAAGAACCAAGAAATCCATTTCCATGATGAAATCATCATCTCCTTGAATAGGTTCTCGTTCAAGAGGTAAGAAACATGTTTATCATTCTCGTATTCTTGTCATCTTCTTCCAATGAGAATGATAAGTCTTCATACTCACAAGTAATACTCATCACATGAAACTCATACTAGAGCATCAAGAACATGATTGGAAACATTGAAGTTACATGTCAAGAAATTTGTTGAGTATCACTCCTTGATATGCATTGCTCTTTACTTCAATATTGCTTTGTTGCAAGTTGAAGCTCTCATCACCATCATCAAAATCTAGTGGAGCAACTTAATTTATGCTCTCATCCCATGGGAAGTACACACTCTCAAAATTTTATTTCATCAAATCATCATGATGTTCTTTGACCATCTCCATGATGCTTGGGATTTCTTCCACCAACATGGGAAGCTCAAGATCATCCTCAAAGGTCATGAAAAATTGCAAGATTTGGAATTTTGACACGGGATGTCTGTCATTGGGTCATCTTGTTTTTTCACAATATACTTCATTTTTATGATGGGAAATAGTTTCTTTGTTTTACCATTGACCGGGATGGTGGCATGTGACCAATCTAGTTGCATATCTCCACCAACATCTTGACAAAATATTCAGCCCAACAACATACCATATGAGGTGGGCATGTCTGCTACAAGGATTCTCATTGTGATTTTCTTGTCAAGGAAATCCACCAATGCTACCTCAACATATTTGATCTGACCCATTAGAGGAACTTATTTCATTTCCATGGAGAGGTAATGGCTAAGAGGTAGGAGAAAGGGAGAGGCCGAAAGCTTTAACAACTTTTGCAGGCATGATGTTATCCAAATCACCGGACTCAATGATGCAATTGTTTTAACTTATACCCATTAACGAGAAAGGCTATATAAAAAGGCTCTACCTTCCTAGAGGTGGAGGGTGTGGAGGCAAGACAGTTCATAGATGGAGTGGGATTGAGATACACGAGGTGGTTCCTTGGTGGTGGCATCTATAGGACATGAAACAAAACTACTTCCTTTGATATGTTGAACAAGTTTCTCAAGTTTCTTGGAATGAGTTATCAAGTACTCAAATTCAAAAATTTGGACTTTTGATTTTTTGAAATGGTCAATGATATCAAAGGATGAAGAGGTGGTAGGAACATCAGGGGTTGTGGCATATTTGACATGGATGTTCTTAGGATTTGCAGAAATTGATTTTTCAAGAGAAGTTGAAGGAGACTTACTTGAAGAGGCAGAAGGATTCTTGGTTAGAGTAATCTCATGCTTCTTCTCAGCTAACCTTGCTAAACCAGACTTCATGATCCTCCTTTCATTTTTGTTTTTATCAAAGTATCCCATTTGAGGATTCAATTCTTATCTTAAGCAGCAGAAGAAGAACCTTCATTCTCCTTTTATGATCGAGTGAACACTGCATATGAGTAATTATTTGTGTATTCTTCATCATCAAGTGTGCATTCACAAAACCGATCCAAGAACATTCTTCTTCTCGTTCATCTTCAAATTTTGATTCAAAAATCTCTTCTTCTCCATCTTCATTGATCTCACATATTGCATTGACCAGAGGAGCCTCCAAGGAAAGCCTTTGGGGTGCTCCTACAATTGGTTCCTGTTCCAGTTTGGATGAGGTGTTCGTTGAGCAACTTACCTTTTTCAGCATTGTCAATTCATTTTCCAACTTCGGCAACATTTTATCATATCTCTCATCTTTAGAACCCTGGGACCTATCCTTCATTGAATGATTATTGATCTTACTTGACAAGATGAGTTCATCTTCCACCTGAAAATCAATTACTTGGTAATGGTCCAAATCTCTTGGTTGAACTCTCTGCAATATGAAGCTTACTTCAGGAAATTGAGAATTCACAAAGAACATCTTCAGATTATCTGCAATGGGAAGAGCAACAACAAGGAATCTTGTTGATCAACTTAAAATTAAATTTTCCACAAAGTTTCTCATGGATACTCTTGCGAATCTTTCTTCATCTGAGTAAGTTGAGAAAGAAGGCAATGAATATCTTTGTGGTCTTTAATCTTTCTTCAAACTTATTTTTCGAAACCATTCCAATTAACAAATTGAACATGAAGGAAAGTAGTAGAACCAATCTACCACGCAACATCTTGCAATGTTTCCACAAAAAACCACACTGAAACATCTTCATGTTGTACTCCAAGGATGCCACAGGCTATGATGAAGGTTGTGATATGATCGTCAAGACGTTATTTTCCATCTCCATAAAATTTTGGAAAATTATTTCTTGATCCTTGTGGAAGCTCATGGAGTGGTGGAGCCAAAGCCAACGGATCAGTGTTTTGTTCCCATGGTACATGTGCTTGTGTTGTCATTTCTTTCTCTATTCTCTTTCTCCTTCAAGAGGAGTGAGGACTCGTTGTTCAACAATTGGCTCTTCAGTATGACCTTCAAAGGATTTTCAGGAGCTTGTCTTCTTGTCTGGTAAAAGGGAAGTCTGAAATCAACTCTTTGTTGTTCCTCAAATGTGGGGTCAACAACACCACCCGCATGATCAGCCTGAGTGTACCTTCTTTCTGCCAACTTTTCTCAAGTGCTTAGGAAGGAAGGAAACTTGAAAAGTGCAGATTTCTCAAAAGGATTGCAAAGAGGTTTTTGAATGTTTGAATGGTATTTTTCAGTGTTTTTTCAAATTTTTGTTTTTTTAATATTTTGCAAAGATCTTTATGGGTGCACGAGGGCATATCTCTCCCCAGTAGAGTCACCAAAAATTGTTGGTGAAATAATTTGTCATATGGTAAATTATGTGTTTCCACCACTCTCATGGGGCTACGCCCCTCCTTCTTGTGTATGGGGAGGCTACCATTATTGAATGTAAACTAATCTAATCCTATCTAATTGTTGTGGGGTGGCCAAACAAGTCAGGGATCACACAGGAACACTTCACTAAACCTATGGTAAAGTACTTGTACACAGTACAAGGGAGGAATTTGCAGCAATGAGGGATAAAGGAGAGGAATTAAGAGAGGGTTATCGTTGTGAGTAGGCAAGTGCAGAGTTCACACCCAATAACCGGAGTAGTTCAACATTCAATTGGAGGAAAAAAACAATGAAGCACATAGTGAGACTAACAAAACCAAACACACATTTCTTTAGATTCATTCATCAAGGACACCAAGTTCCTTCTTAATCACCATACTTGCAAAGTTGCAGAAAAGAGACAGTAGAGGAAAACATGAGTAAATAAATGGAAGAATGTATCTTTTATTTCTTGTGTAGTGATGAATACAAAGCATCAATCAATCTACCACAATTCACAATTTTTGTACTAAAAACTAAAACTCAGGATCCTTTGGAATGGAGAAGTCATCCCAATTTATAGCCTTGTGAATTGACCTTTCATCTCCCCCACATGACTCTTCATGTTCTATTCTACTTGTGACCTTTCAATTTCCCCTAGAAGAGACAAATTAAGTATCTCTCTTATAATTTTGAGAGAATACTTTTACAAATTACAAATATTGTCACTTAAGTGAATAGGAAAAAATACAATGATTGTGTACAACGAAGAATTAGAAGAAAGGGGGAGAAGAGAAGGAGGGAAAAGTATTGACTGATACTATTGAATAAGTTCCCTCTGATGTAGAACTTGCTTATATGAAGCATGATGATCTCAATTTCATCCTCCTACCAGATGCACAGACACCTCGGGACTGCTGAATGATTGTTTAGAAACATTGTTTCAATACCTCCCGATGTGAGATTGGGATGAATCATAGACCTCACCATGATGATTCATTCTTGATCTCATAATGAGTGAGGATCTCTCTTGCTCCTTATACTTTCACAATTGTCAATCATGATGTATAAACCTCTTGATGCCTTGTATTATTTGTCTTAACCACATTTTGTTGCAAGATTGCAAACTTTTCCTTTACTTATCTGAGAGATGTGATATCTTTCCTAGACTCACTTTGTCTTCGCTAAGTCAATCAACTCAAGTCACCCAGCTCACCGAATCAGCCAACCGAGCAAGCTCAACTCACTCAGCTCATCTCACTGAACTCACTTCAACCATCTCACTAAGGGATGGTAATGGATCCAACTTGACCAATGATCTATGATGACCTATTTATATGAATCAATGGAGTCCTTGACACCCTTTGAATCTTTTCCAGCTGCTCAGTGATACAAACTTTCCTCCGTTATGTTTCACCATGCTCTCGAGCACAATTGTGATGAATAAGATGCTTCCAAGACCCTTATGGAGGTTTCATTTCTCTATTTGAGCTATGGAACCATCCTACAATCTTGTGAAGAGTTGAGAAAATAGAAAGATGAGTGAAGATGGAGCTAGTTGCAACTTCTACATCCAAAACGAAGACTTTCTATTTTTAACAGGTAGGACCGGGACCTGCTATTTTGGGACATATCACCTATTTTTCTCAAATATGACCTTCTAAACCTTATGAAACATTCCAATTATCCTCCATTGATGATGATTTCACATTTTTATCCACTTTCTATTTTTAGCAAGTTCTTTCCCCAAACCTGTTATTTTGGGAAAATTGACAATTTTACCCCACTTACCATTCAGCATTATTACTGAGCATCCGAGATGATTAGAGCTTGAAAATTGAGGGACTTGCTATTTTTAGCATGTGAAGGGGCATGTCATATGTTATTTTTACTAAGTGAAAAACTAGTTTACCTCGTTTTGTGACAGAACATTATTTTTAGATTCGGCTCTTTATCATGATCTCGTGCCCCAAATTTAAGAGTGTTTCACCTACCAAAATCAAACTTCATGGCACCAAAACTTGGAAATAAAAAAGAAAATTTCCATGGTTAGGGTTTCAATCATGAAGCTTCCATGATAGCCATTAATGGATTCACTGAGCTTATTTTTTATAGATATTCTCTAGAGAAGAAAACTTAGCTCAAATCCTTGGTACGATCAATTTCTTTGTTTGTTGACAGTGATAAATCTTTATTCTTGTGACCATGGATGCTATGAGAGAAATTTGACATGGTGTCTGAATAAAATGTTTAATGTAGGTTGTTACTAAGAAATCATGGATTTCATGAGAAAATATGAAGTAGGTAGAAGTTATTTCATGTTTTGGAACTTTCGAAAACACTGTGCAAAGAAGAAATGGGAAGAAGCAAGGTATGAACAATTAGTCATTTTTTAGTTTTCAACCAACTTGGGGGTGGGGCACATTTTGTTGTCCCAATTTTCCCTACTCTCCTGGGACAGTTGGGATAGTTGGGATAGATGGGGTAGCAAAATGCGCCCCCTTCCCTAGGCTTAACAAGTGGCATGAGATGAGCAACAAACATGGAGTGTAGTCAATTTTACTCCCACTATAAAAGGAAGGAATCCCATGTGCGCTGACCTATCACCCAGAAGAAGCTGAGCGCTCACCCGAGGCATGCGCGGGTCCCGAGTCTCTCTTTTATGTGAGTTTTAGTGGGAAGCATTTATCTATTATTAGTGTAAGAATATTCAGGAAAGAAGTTTATATATACAAGAATCATAGGGCTCAGAACGGCCTCCAGATCCTTGTAGTTTCTTCAGACCGGATATTTTAACAGACTGCATAACATATATTATAACAGAAAGAAAGATACAACCATTCATTCATAGCATGAAAGGAAAGAGAACTCCTATGAACGAAATATACATTAAAGCCATTGATATCCATGTCTATTTGCAATAGGTAACCTCACTGTATTCATTGTTTCATTACAAAGAGCCATAGAGGGTAGACCGTAGTCATGCACATCACTAGGCTTGTATAACTATGCCAAAAGAAAAAGAAATTACAATACTATGCCTAGTACATTCCTTTCTGCATCAAAGTTCCACTCGCAGCAATCCTGTAGAGCTTCACCCATGTTATCTCTCCCTCTGTGTATATCTCTTCCTCTATCTCTATATCCCCATCTGTATGTTATCTCGGTCTCCTCGTCTCTGTGTCTATTTTCCCGCTACATGCACTTGTATTTATCACCTTCCCTCGTTGCCAACTCGCCTTGTCGCGCCCTCAGATCCATCGCCAAGTGTCGAATGTGGTCCTCCAAGCGAGCATGTTCCTTCAGGCTTGAGCTCTCCACTCCATCTCATGATCATCTCATGAAGATCCCATCACTGACATGCTCTTTCCTAGGCCACCTGTTGCCAGGCTGGCATCTTATCCGTGCCCAACCGATCACGCTTTTCACGTGTTTTGCCTTTGTTGCATAAATTGGCTAAGTCCCAAACCTCCTTTCACATGCCGCGCGAACCATGTGCCTTCTTAACTCTTCCTCCTGCATGCTTTTGCCTTGCGCGCCCTTCTATAACTGGGGTCCCACGCGCCCACGCACCTTCATACTTAGTCAATTTTCCAGGGGCCCAACATGGAGGATGAGAGAGAAAGGTTTGAGCACCCGCGAGGTGAAAAATTTGATCACATGAAGAACCTGGGAAAGATCTATGGGTGGGGCACATTTTTTTGTCCCTACTGTCTCGGACAGTTGGGGTAGAAAAATGCGCCGAAGGGTTAAGTTGCAAAAACTTATCCAAATAACACTTAACGAGAAGATTCAGGGTCACATGAGGGTCCAAGGGATACAAATGGGGGGTATGGTGCATTTTTTTGTCCCTACTATTACCACTATCCCCACTTTCCTGGAAATTTGGGATATTTGGGACAGTCCGGACACCAAAATGTGCCAACCATCTAACTGTGATTTGATTAACTCCTGAAATCATGAAACCAACTTTCTTGGAGTTCTAGGAGGTATTTTGGGAATATTTTTATATAAATTTGACTCCCAAGACTATTTTTAGATCAATGGGATGGTTTTACAGACTTAATTCTGTCTCCTTCTCCAAAAACTGTTACCTTTTCATTCGATACTACAAGGTGAGTCTGCTGAGATTGATCTTCCCTGAGAAGCACTTGGGTCTTGGGAAGAATGTGAAAACTCCATCATGTAGAGGATCCTTTTAGCTTTTTGACAGTATCTTGTTTTACTCTTGACTCATCCTGGAGATCCTAGAATCTTCCATTGAAGTTCAAGTGCTTTTTTACACTGCAAGCTCCTCAAGCCTCCAAAACCCACTTTCACTGTTCTGATTCCAAAACCTCTGAAACTCTCCCAAACCTTCCCAAACCCACTCCATTGAATTTTAGGCTTTTCAATGACATCTCCATATGACTTTAAGCTTCTTGATTAGTCCCAAAGGATGCACACATGTCCCAGGAAGGTTAAGAATAGCCTTCCTAGGCGTATTGAAGAATTCACCTTTAGAAGCACTGCATTGAAATGATATGAGTCACCCTGTCTCAATATTTTGAACACTTGAGAAGGTATGTACAACACATATTCAGATTTTCAAGGATATGATAGACACCATAGAGAGGGCAGGCTGATTCGAAGAGGGTTTAGGAAGGTCTAGGAGCAAAAATTTGACACTTGGGTTCCGTTGTCATGCTTGAAAATTTGAAATTTTTATTTTACACATTTGCTTGACAACAACTACAAAGTTATATCTTTACTTTACTATCCCACAAAACCTTGGTTCTATTATTTTAAAAATATTTAAAATATCACAATTATTTCGAAATATTCTTATTCTCTTACAAATATATATTTTTTCTATAATTAAATCTACTTTATTATACTATATAGATTTAGACCTCATTACCTCTAAATATAATTAATGTTAAGACAATTCTTACTCCAAACCACATTGCCCCTACTCAAATTAAACCAAAGCTCCTAATTAATTATTAGGAAAAACTGTTTTAAACTTTTGAGAAAAATATTTATATTCCATAATCACATTTAAAACGGAAATATAAATCCAAGGAGCGACAGCATAGATAAGATCAGAAGATGGCGCTCCTTTTTCACCTTTCTCCTCCTGCTTGTAGTGGAACTAGAATTTCAGCTTTTCTTTCCAGGTATTTTAGCTTCGAAATTCCTCTGCAGCATTACCCCTTTTAAATTCAATGAATATTTTTATTTCCATGGCATGGTTTAATATTTATTAGTTGCATGGATTTTTCCCTCTACACCCACATTGAACAAAATATGTACTCAAGCTGCCCGTCACCGTGCTTCCTCTAACAACAATGTTCTCAGTCCCAATGTCTGAAGTATTATAACTTATAAGCAGGGATTAATGGGATTTTTTCCAAGTTCACAATTAACAGCAACATAGGCTGCACTCTTTTGAGTCCCATTATGTAAAGAGTTCCGTTTGGGTAAAACCCTTTTTCCAATCTTCCTCCACTCATTTTATTTGTACGTTGCATGTGGTAGATTGGCAAGGTTTGGTTTAGACTCCAGCTTGGTCATGGGGTTGATACCTAGGAGTACAAAATTTTAACAATATATAATGTAAATGAAAAGAAGTCCTTCATATGAGAGGGTGCTATGAGTTGAATCCTTATCCACCCATTTCCTTCATACTCCCCATATATTGGCAAGGTTCAGTTTATTATCAAGGTTTATCATGGAATTGATACATAGGAGTGTAAAATTTGAACAATATTTAATACAAATAGAAAGAAATTGTCTCGTGGGATTTGAAAGGGGGTCTCATATGTCACATTGGTGTCTGCCTTAGCTATGGCCTAAAAACAAACTCTATCTATAAACCATTACACTAAGATTTGCAATCATAACTTAGTACGTGAAATCTTATAACAATATTTAATACAAATAGAAAGAAATTGCCTCATGGGATTTGAAAGGGGGTCTCATATGCCACATTGGTGTCTGCCTTAGCTATGGCCTAAAAACAAACTCTTATCTATAAACCATTACACTAAGATTTGCAATCATAACTTAGTACATGAAATCTTAGATCAAAATTGTTGATGCAAGTTTCTTACACATGCTCCAACAAGAGATGAGAATTTATTCTCACTCGTTTTAGAATCCCTGTTGGAAATAGGGTTCGAGATATGCAGTACTCAGGACATATAACTCAAGGGGAACTATGCGGCCTCTATAACCTGCAGAGGGGTTAATCATCCAAATTGGATAACCAGTAAGAATCTCTTCTAACCTTGGAGTTTATCTGATCTGACTTGGGGCAAAATTGAATATTTACAATGGTTCTAATCTAGGTAGAAGACTATTCCAGATGGTTATTCACATTGATTATTTACAAGGTGAGTTTGTATCATCAAAAAAAGATAAAAAAGAGGGAAGGGTAGGGCAGAAAAGAGAATAAGACTTCTATCCTATCTTGAAATGATTCAAAGAAAACAAAGTCAACCTATTTGGAGGGAAACCAAGTCTTAGAGAACCTAGCTCTTGCTCAAATCCTCACAAACGTTGGGGAAAAGTCTAAAGGAGAGAATATTATTCTTGCATGCATGAGATAAAACTATGTAAACAACCTAGGTTCATCCTTCACAATTTATAACATTTGTCCATTTCAACCAAATCCACTAAATAATAATGATTTTAGCTCAAGGTCACACAATAACATCCAATTCATACAAAGCTGCACAAAGTGCTTAGGCACATGTAATGAAACATGCATGAAACGAGATAAAATGGTTTCTTAAACTACACAAACTAGCATATGCTCAATATGCATTCATTAACTGAAGACAAACTTACATTGTTTTACTCTTTAGTTAAAACCATAACACGACAGTTGTATGAAAATGGAGGAGAAGAGAAGATACATAGTTACACAAGTGAACACAATGAATACGGTGAAGCTCCATGCCCATCTTGGCTTTGTTCTAGCTAGATATTTGATTGGACATCCAACTCTGAGAGCCATTGCTCTACTGCCAGCAAGGTGTCCATAGCCCTGACAAAGTTACTTTTGGTTTCACTCAATGTCTTATTCCACTGCCAGCTAGGCGTCCATAGCCCTGGTGGAGATTACTTGAATCACCCTTAAGAGAAAATTGATTTTACTTTATAGCAAGTTCTCTTTTATTTGTGTTATTTTTTTTATAAAGGGTTGGGAACTGAATTGACCTTCTTTTATAAAATTTGTGCAAACATCTACAAATTGTCTCAATCCTTCTCTTAATTCTCAAAGAATTTTTTTAGATAGTCTAATTATTCCCCCCGAAAGACTGAGTATGCATGTTTGCAACAACTGGCCCAGAACCTCTTACATATGCCTCCAAGGCGACTCTTTGAAATATGAAGCTTTAATTATTTTAAACATTAACTATTGGAAGAAGCGTAGGGTCGTGTATGTCGTGGGCTCAAATCCTCCTCCCATTTCCTTTGTACTCCGGGTATAGGTGTAATGGAAAAGTTCGGTTTATGCTTGAGCTCTGCTTTGTGGGAGGATGTTGTGGGTTCAAATCTTCCTCCACTCATTTCATTTGTACTTTGCATGTAGTAGATTGGCAAGGTTTGGGTTAGACTCCAACTTGGTCATGGGGTTGATACCTAGGAGTACAAAATTTTAACAATATATAATGTAAATGGAAAGAAGTCCTTCATATGAGAGGGTGCTATGAGTTTGAATCATTATCCGCCCATTTCCTTCATACTCTGCATATATTGGCAAGGTTCGGTTTATTATCAAGGTTTATCATGGAATTGATACCCTGGAGTGTAAAATTTGAACAATATTTAATACAAATATAAAGAAATTGCCTCGTGGGATTTGAATGGGGGTCTCATATGCCACATTGGTGTTTACCTTAGCTATGGCCTAAAAAAAAAACTCTATCTATAAACCATTACACCAAGATTTGCAATCATAACTTAGTACATGAAATCTTAGATCAAAACTGTAGATGCAAGTTTCTTACATAGGCTCCAACAGGAGATGAGAATTTAATCTCACTCGTTTTAGAATTCCTGTTGGAAATAGGGTTCGAGGTATGCAATACTCAAGACATATAACTCGAGGAGAACTATGCGGCCTCTATAACCCGTGGAGGGGTTAATCATCCAAATTTAATAACCAATAAGAATCTCTTCTAACCTTGGAGTTTATCTGATCTGACTTGGGGCAAGATTGAATATTTATAATGGCTCTAATCTAGGTGGAAGACTATTCCAGATGGGTATTTACATTGATTATTTACAAGGTGAGTTTGTATCATCAAAAAAAAGATAAAAGAGAGGGAAGGGTAGGGCAGAAAAGAGAATAAAACTTCTATCCTAGCTTGAAATGATTCAAAGAAAACACAGTCAACCTATTTGGGGGGAAACCAAGTCTTAGAGAACCTAGCTCTTGCTCAAATCCTCACAAACGTTGGGGAAAAGTCTAAAGGAGAGAATATTATTCTTGGATGCATGAGATTAAACTATGAAAACAACCTAGGTTCATCCTTCACAATTTATAAAACTATAAGAATGACTGAAATAATGTTTGTCCATTTCAACCAAATGCACCAAATTTGGGGCACTACATGTATGTGTGTGTGTGTACACACACACACGTGTAATGTTCCTTACTAGGGCTCACTGGGAAATGATGCAATCACCACAAATCTGATCACACACAACTGTAAAGCACAAATATTAGAGCATAAAAATGATCTTGCAACAACCATAAACCAACCAGCAAATCCTCCCAAGTATGGCGAATCAGCCTATATAGATCTGAGGGCTTTAACCTTCATAAACCCTACCCCAAATATGAATTTCGCAATGTGAAAATAACAGTCATAAACCAGCAACTGAAGATTGATTATAGACTCCCCTTAATCACTACCAAGTAACTCCTTACACCGCAGAAGTCTCCTCCCAATGGAGCGGCAGGTTTGGGGAATTTGAGCCCTTGAAACTAGGGTTAATTCAACCTCAAAAATTGCATAAGCATGCCCAAAAATCTTAAATAAATATTAGCTACAACTTCACGTAGAAAACTGAATTTTCATGCCCTAGATCTGGAGATATGATTTTATGTCAAACCCTTGTTTGCAAAAAATTATGGCAACTTCAAAAATTCATAACTCACTCAATAATGCTCCAATCCACACAAATAAACTATGCACAGACTCACAAAAATAAGGAGAACAAGAATATGAATGCTAATCACGAGAAATCCACTCTAAAGTACCCAAAACTGCACTTTTACTAATTCGCCCAGCATAAAATATTAGAAACCCTCCAAAATGGATGCAAACCCCATACATGCAAGTCGCTTCAGCCCTAGAGGGCAGATCTAACCATGCACAACACCCACAAGTAATTCGCTCCACATGGAATAGGAAATATACACCATGAACACAAAGAATATGCAGAATAACTCCTCAAGGAATTTTGCGACAACTAGGGCACATACCAACAATGATAACACACTTTATTTGCAGAAATAAACTTCAAATTCGATCTTCAATCTAGCTCCAAATCGATTGGCAAAGAGAAGGCAACAATAGCAAGCTAGGGCATACATCCCTTGGGCATACATCCCATTTTCTTCAAGTATGAAGAATTCAATTTATCAAATGTCCCGCATACCTCTCTAAGGCCATGCATCCTCCTTTTATAAGCTAAGGGGTGCAACATAAGCAGTGGCTGACCTAATCCCTTTTTGGAGGGAAACATAAGAAAACATAATTAAAATATAAAATTACTAATCCTAAGTGTACTTAATGACTTTCTAATTTACTAATGACTACCACTTGTAGCGCATGGCATGCCAAGGGGTTACAATGCAAGAAAATAATGCAACAGATATCTTAAAGAAGTCCCCTAGCTTAATCCTTGAACCCATGGGGAATGGAATGGGTTGAAGGTCTTTGAATTTCTTTATGTTTGAAAAGGGGACATTACAAATGAATTCACATACATGCCTCAATTGTTCCATTGCTCTCAATCATTACATCAACCTTCCATCCACCGGCTTTGTATGATAATCTGATTTTGAGCTACTTGATTTAACTTTTCAGTCACCTTTATAATTTAATGAACTCCCTAAATTGGATGAGTCCAAATCTTCATTCCTACAGTTGTCTTCGAGTCTATCTGGAGCTTCCTCCCTTCTTGCTTGCTTGCAGCCTTATCATCAAAATACCTTTTCCTCATATTGAATAACCTTTGCTTTCCTCAACCAGATTTGACTCAGGAATGTTGTGAAAGACTGAGTAACTAGATGCACCACTATCATCATAGAGCTGACTTTGAACTTATGATATCCAGTTAGGACTTTTTATCTTATCATTTGTGAATTTCTTCCACTTGACTTTCGTTTTCCATTCTCAACTAAAATCAGGGGTGGCCATGAAGGACCACTTCTCTAATCTTTCCCAAACCAATTCTTGCATTAGGTTCACAATTTATCCACTGTCTAGACTCTAAATTTGCTTTGTTCAAATTTCAATCGTTCACGTAGATGATGATTTTTGTGGTCCTATCATCAGTAACCCTTTGAGTGACAAAGTTACTCACATCATTAACCGCATGGTTGCTAAAACATACATCTACCATCAATAGCTCACTGATCCTCAAACGTTTCCCACCACTCAGGTGTAAGGATCATAACATACTTGTGACACTTAGCCGAATTTCTTTTCCCATTTCAATAAGCATGGTGTTATCCATAGAAGGAGAAAATGAGAATTATGTGTAGGTAATCATGATTAAAACTCAAACTGACAACTTTTCTACGTTGTTCTAATCTGCCACATGGCATAATGGCTCAACCCAGAAATTACCAGGTCAAACCAACATTTAATTTGAAAAAACGGCGACTTTTTCAATTACTTGTGTTTAAAACACAATTTATTCATTACATCTGGGGTTTTCCATGGCCCAGTTTTCCAAATATATAAGTATTCTATTTTTTATGAATATCATATCAATTTTTTAGTTTGCGGAGGTTTCCGCGTGTAATTGAAATATTTACACTTTTGCTTCACCATGTCATTTCCATATAAATAGAATGCTACTGTGATGCTAACTCATGCTTCAAGCTGTAGATTTTGTGCAGCACTTCATTATCATCCCACAACAAGTTGGATTCCTTAAACAAAATCTTGCCGAAGTCTATACAATGTTGTGAAATGAACAGCTTCAAATTATATTTGTCGATTGATTGTAACATCTTCAAGTGTTATAGGAAAATGCCTTGATCAACGATTCTCATCTTCTTTGCCATTGGCCACCTAGATTGTCTCACATATATTGAAGCATCACATAAGGGCTTCATCATTGGTTCCTCGAAAAGTAGCAAATGTTTTCTTCTCCATTTTTGGTGTTTTCATTACTGGTACAATATGACTTTCTTTATACCAACCTCTTCCTTCCCACATGTCTGCGTATCAATTCTGCCCTCAGTTTTGGCATGTGAAATGCATGAGTGAAGGTTCTATGCATGAATTAAAACATTTAGCTATATTGGAATTGTTGATCACTTAGGGCACTTCACTAAAATGTATCTCTACTAATGGCCTTTTTGTGTACGACCCTCATATGATTTGTGCATGGCCTTTCTATGATAAGTGTCTTCCTGTAAATATCAATGTTTTCCCTATACCATGTCTTCAATCTAGCCCAACTGTGCCAAATGCTATGCGCTAGAGGTTCTCTTCTTCTTCTATCTTTACTACATGTCTTCTAGAATGTCAGGGTGCTTTTGGTTCGTCTACCTATTGAGGTCCTTTCATCAATCTTTTTTGACATCTAATTGATGCTTGTTATATGTATGTATAACCATGGTCATGAGAATTATGGAAAAATGTCTTCATTGGATCCAATACTCTAGTAGGGCTAATAAAGATGAGGAGACACAATTAATAACCATTAACACATTCTTACTGCCCTCATATCGTTTTCATCAAAAAACTTAATTACTCAAACATATCGCTTGACAAAATATACTCACAATGGGAGTTTTAACTATATAGTGAAAGTAATACACAATGTTGTGATCACCAGGTAGGATTCTTAGCCACACATGGGATTAGTCTCATGTGATCTCTCTACGAGGATATTTCGCTCACTCTGACCATACTTAAACAAATGAGGGGGTTTAGATAGACATGAAGGTGGCTTATATGTGCAGATTGAGGACAGTTGGGGAACAATCATTCACACCTTTTTACATCAATGGGTAATGCAACTTGTTACAATATTTAGTTGCACGTGATTTCAAAACTAGGTGTTTGGTGAACCCCGACAAAAACCTTTGGGAACACAGAGTAAACCTTTTGAGAAAACTTCTGGTGAACCCTATGTTGAACCTAAGACACAATAAATAACCTCTTAATTATAGATATAATGCACATGCATTTGTAATTATTTGTTTGGGACTCGTCGATACACCTAGAGTTTTAGCTATTCTGAACAAGTTGCTAAAGATATTAAAGTTTTTAAGGCGGTTATTGTTCTCTGAGTACTTTCTTCCAAAACATATTAAACTCAGGAACTTGCTCTTTGCTCAATTTGCTTTTGCAATGATATATTGTCCAAAGGAGGAAAAGTCAACATCTTTGGTAAAACCAGGTCTCTAATATGAATAGAGCCTCAAAATATGAGATGTCTGTTGATTCCTTGCAACTTTGGACTAGCCTACTAATTAATATCTATGGATTGCATCCCACCTTGCAAGCAACTGTGCTTACTGATGGAATATTAGGGTACCGCGATTTAATATGCGTTGAGTTTTTTTTGCAAAGAAATGCATCTGAAGATGGAGGTAGATATGGCTATGTATCGCGTCAGGGTTTAAATATTATTATTTTGTCATTTTGACAATACCATGGAGTAGCCATCACTAAGTTCATAATATTAGTGCTGTTTAGAATATACTTTTTCTTAGTGTACTAACAAAATCTTCAATAATAACCTGTGTCCCACATGTACTGTGGTAGATGTGAGTATCAACCTTTGATGCCAAAGCACAAGCAATTGACTTGCAAAGGACACACTTTCAACTTGCAAGGGAATTTGAAAACAATTTCAGAGAGCAAGCATGTGACAGAGTTAGGATCAAATAAAGATGAGATCCATCGAAGGGAGTTAGTGTTCCATGCGTTTTGGGTGCCAATGTCTGTTTTATTTTCTGCCGAGTCTGGAATTGCTCTTGGTATGTGCACAACTTTAATATTCCTTATGTTATTTCCAACATCCATAAAAGTCTAACATATGGTGGCGTGTGAGGTTTATACTTGATTGCAAAGCATTACATCTTAAGTGTTATTATTTAAAGAATCCCATTAGAAAGATGTTTGTGCTTGTAGCTAGGAATTGAGGAAGATTATCATCTAAATAACTGAAAAAAGCCCAAACTTTTGGTAAATATTTAACCCCAAAACCAACACCCTACCCTGCCACGATCCTAAAGGTCAAAATACATAGTAAGGTAGTGAATCATAAACGAGAAGTGACTTCAGCAAGCTATTTTTGATTGGAATCTTGTATGATCTTAAAGACCAAAATACATATGTTACTACTGCATTTAAGAGATAGCAAATGATGAATGAGGTGTGACATCAGCAATCCATATTTGATTTGTGTACTGAGTCGCGGTTTGACATTTCTTGTCTTCTTCAGAATATCTGATTTTCTTTTCTCCTTGCTTAGGCCCATTTGTTGTTCCATAGTTTCTCAATTTCGATTTTCTTGATGATAATATGTGTTTCATATAATATTGTCTCCTTGATGATAATATGTTTTCATATAATATAATATAATATTATTTTCTTACATCATAACCTTTATTTGTCCTACACCCAATAAGTTAACCCTTCGGGTCATAACCTCTAAAATGGACACATTACCTTCATCTATCACCTCTCTTTAATGTTTGTTTCATTTGCTTAGCTTTCAATAAATGTGGAAAATGTAAATAATTATTTCTGTCTAGTGCCATGGTGGAAATATCTTTAGCTTGATATCATGTTCTGCAATAAATCATCTCTATTTCTTTATTCTGAATTGTCCATGTTGTATTGGCGATGAACATATATATGATTTTTTTTCATTGAAAATTGTATTCTTTTTCATCTTTATTGTACGATGATTGTTGAAATTCAATACTGTTGGCTACAGATGCAGTAAATTTTAAAAATTTATTATTCAATGAAGCCAAACTGCTTTACAAATTACTCCGATTTTCATCTTATATTCTTCTTGTACTGAACAAATGCAATAGTTGATTGTTTCTCACTCACTAATGAAATTACTTCACCAACAAGATTGAAAATATAACTTGATGCTGACCTTGTGTTATTAGCTGCTCCTCAACTTGCATCTATGAATCAACTCAACCAGAAATTGTTATTTTATCCAATACAACACTATATATCAAAGCGCTTCCAACATATCTAAACACCCTTTTTTGCTACATTCCAATGTGTCATCTTAGGACAGATAAAAAATCTTGGCATTATATCAGCTGCAAAATTTGTATCTGATCTGGTTTTGTATTTTAAACAAAACCTCTCACAGGCATATGATGCATTATTTGATCAACAACTTTTGCTTTATCATTTTCTGCAAGTTTCAAGCTACCTCCGTAGGTGTCTTGTTGGGGTTGCAATTTTTTCATCTTGAAAAAATTCAGCTATTCTAACATTTTTAGTTTGTGATATGACATTCCTATTTTCTGCAGTCAAACTTCCATGCATAAACAGTGATCTAATAATCCTAACTCTGTCATACAAAAGCTTTGCAAGGATTACCTTTTTCTTCTTATCTCATGCCAGAACTGTTCATGTAATCATTAAGTTATCAACATAGACGACCATAACAATAGTTCTTCATTTATTTTGATATAGGAGATCATAATTTTGGTGGAGAGGTTTCAGGCAATAATGATTCAAGATAAAGAGCATGTGAGTTGGGTTGGCATTGAGTATACTCTGAATCCCCAAATTTGATGATTGTGAAGAAATTTTTGAACAAGATAGGTATTCTTGCAAAATTGTGGATGGCTAACAGCAGGGTTTCTGTTGTAAATATTAATTGAATGTTTTTTTTTGGAGTACATCAAATTTTGTGATAATTGTGTAAAACTCAATTGAATAGTGTCTTTCGAGTACATTAAATTTTGTGACATTTTTATTGCATCACATTAGGTTGTTAAAAATAGAGCACATCGAGTAACAAACCATATTAGGCTGTTGAAATTAGGGCAATTCATGTAAGGTTGTCATAATCAAGGCATATTGAGTCGTAAATTACATTAGATTATTATAATTAGGGCACATTGAGTCCGAAACCACATTAGGTTTTTGTAATTAGGTAAATTCACATTAGGTTATCATAATTAGGGCATATCGAATCATAAATTAAATCAGGCTAAACAAAATCCAAAACAACATTAGGCTGTTGTAATTATGTCAATCCACACTAGGTTCTCGTAATTAGGGAAAATTGAGTCCCAAACCACTTTATGTTCTTGTAATTAGATCACAGATATTTGGATCTGAATTACTTCTACAAAAGCACTGGATTTGAGATATGATCAAGGATTTTATACCATGCTTAGGAGGCTTGTTCTAGCATGCGCAATGCGTTTATCAACGTCCAAACCAATTTTTTCCCCTTGGATTAAAAATCCTTGTGGCAGGTCTGTATACAATTCTTTTAAATATCCATTGAAAAAGGAACTTTTTACATCCACTTGATATACCTGCCATCAAAACTACGCTACAACAAACAAAAACCTTCTTATGATAATTACTAATTAAGTTAGCCACAAGAGCAAAGGTTTCTTTATAAGCGATACATTTTTGCTATTTGCAACCTTTTATAACAAGTCTAGCTTTGTACATATAATCGATTTATTTGATTTGAATTTTATACCATAATCCACTTGCATCATGTTGAATTTTTACTTGGTTGTTCTACCAATTTCCAAGCCTTTTTTTTCCAAGTCCATGGCTTGTTTCTAAACTTATTTTCCATTGGCCACTTCAAAAGAAACATGATCATGTTTATCAACAACGTCACTCATCAAAGCAAGATTTTCCTACTATGATGGAGATCTTCTCGTTCTTCCTATAAAATGTAACTGATCCATTCTTACATCATTTATTTTGTTAGTAAATCTGCTTTAGTCTTTTTTTGTACATCTTCCACCTCTTCTCCTTTTCTGTACATCTTCCACTGCTTTTTTCTTCTTCATCGACTTGCTTCTCTTTTCCCTTTTTCTTTCTCCTCTCTTCGTGATGTAGGAGCATCTTGGTCCACAAGCAATCTTGCATCACTAAAAGCAATGTGGTTTGCGTGTGTGGTGGTGACTTGTAGTTTTCGATATTGTCACGCACCTGGAGGATGACCAAACAAGGCCATAAACAACCCCAAGAATCCAGTACCTTAGAAAAGGACTGAGCAAGAGGTTTTAGTCATCTACTAGGATCACAAGGATCTTTTATTGGGCAGATGGCGAAATTGCCGGTCTACCCAGGCAACGGCTATGAAACTGCTGGTATGCATTTACTGGCAGTTTCACAATTGTCCGTCTACACGAAGTTGTGCTTTCGCTTGAGGAATTTATACATGTAGAGTAATGTAATGTCCCATTTTTCCATGCTAGTCACTATGAAGGCCTTGGGCCCATTCCAACTTCCGTGGGCTTCAAGGGAGGTGAACATTGCCACAATTGTAAGTGATTGTATTTTCCTTATTTATTTGATTACTAATGATGGCTTGGAGTGATTCGATTAGGTGATAGGTGAATGATAAAGCAAAAAGGAACTTCTAACTTATCCTTCATTAAGGTCGGTCTTCTTGAGAGCTACGATGGAGATAAAGAAATACTCTTTCCTTTTTTAGGAGGACGGTCTTCTTAAGTGAAGGTTAAAAGTGCACTTCCCCCCTCATTAAGAGGTCAATCATGAAGATTGATCTTCTAATTCATCCTTGGCGCCAAAGAAGGGTACTTAAGAAAGTTTGAATGGAGGAGGGGGATCATTATCATTCATCATTTGACATTTACTTGGATTTGGAGCTAGTGTAGCTTCTCTTCTTGCCATTGAAGGACGAAACCCCTTCCTTGGTTACCTATTGAGGATGAAAACCTTCACTATGATCACACTTGCGGACGAAAACCTTATTGTGTGCATTGGTGGCTTCATTTGAGAGTCATAAGTGGACTTTATTGGCAGATTTCTGGAACAATAAGGTGTTTATCCATGTATAGGGCACTTCTACTCTAGCTAGGGAACTTTCAAGGGTGTTGGTACCCTTTCCTCCACTTGATCTACCCACTTGGGAAGTTCGGGATCACTTTTGGAGAGGTTTCCGTGGTGGGAAAATTGCTATGTTCCACCAAGTTTTCGGGATGGGGACAATAGGAGATGAGGGGATGTGTTTCTGAGACGGATTTTTTTGGAGGCCATTTTTTAGGGAACGACACGGGACGACTATTAAAAAATAAGGGAATTTTTTTAAAATATAGGAAATTTCAGATATTCATATGATAACATTGATAAGGCATTCATCATAGACATTATAAAACCTTAAAAGTTAAACTTAATACATAACATTAGAGATGAATTGAGCTTTCACGTAATATATATATATATATATGTATGTATGTATGTATATACATACATATATACACATACATACATACATATATATCAAAATGCCCAAGGGCTGCAAGTTTCGACTACAAAATGACAAAAACATAGAACATCTATTGTTGCCCCTAATCAAAATCTACTAAAATTGCATCAAAATCGGAGTGACTTTAAGCCACAGAAACTACGAGGGATTGCCTCATTGAATGGGACCCCAACCAATCCCTCCCGCCCTCTTCCTCAACTTGTGTGGCATCTTCCGAATCAACATCCCAATGTGCTGCTAGAGTCTAACAATACTTAGGTGTCTTTCAATCTTGCAAGGCAAAATGCATGGCCACTAACTTATTTTCTCGTAAAGAGGTAAGCCTATTCATCGTAATTGATTGGGTGAAATTGTATGTGGACCAATACCTCCTTGCAATAGAGGAACCGACAACCTGTGAAAGGAGGTGAGTAGCAAGAATCTTCAAGTTTGGTGCATCCTTGCCATCCCATGTCCACCATCCACTAGGGTTAGTTTGAGCTAACGTAGCTCTATCTGTTGTCGCCTCTAGTTTGCTAAATGTTGGCCCACGAAGATTGACAAAGGCTAGCCAATGTGCTTGAAATAAAGTAGACTCCTCAACAATATACATCTTTTGAAGGGCTTTCATGAGCCCTTCTTTAACCTTTTCATTATCACATGGAGGCACCCTCCCATGTTGTGCTACATACCGTTTGGGATTTAGAGCATAGGTTGCCATATGAATTGGGGTATTCATTGTGTTCCATCGCCACATCACAATGGGCCTGATATGCTCCTCATAAAATCCAAAATCAGGATCCCTACTTTGAATGGCTTTCTTTATCTGTGAAAACATGTTGTCAAATGTCTCATAAATCTCTCCAAGACTGGGGGAGTCTGTATTAGCATATCTTATGACCCACACAACAGGTGATATGATGGAGCAAACATATTTGCAAACAATTTACAAATTTTTATAGAAAAGATTAAGAATTTAAGACTCAAATGAAAGACTCAGAGTGAATGTTATTATAGAAAACGAAAGATTAAAATAACTAACAAGTTCGAAACATTAATAAATTAATAAAATATCAAAATCAACAAGTTCTCATCTCATTGTGGACCACCAATCATCATCAAGGATATTTTGTTTCACACTTTTTCCTTCAGTTGTGTTTGCCTTTGACAATCTTTCCCACTATGGATTAACCATCATTAATTACAGAGGCTGCTGCACCTCAAGCATCCTCTCTAACAAAATAAAGTAGCTGGCATATCTAGTATCCATAGGCTTGAGGAATTCCGTTCTCGAAAAAGTCTTGAATAGAGCAAGTGAGGTGTGATGGTTGTAAACGAACATCTATATGTCTCTAGCTTCCACCATCATTGTCTTCACCCAATCTATCTTCCCAATGTATTTCAATGCATTGTTTAACGCTTGAACATCTATGGCAGTCATGAGATAAATGTGCTTGTAACGGTGAAGCTTCTCCATGTCAGCTAACGTTTATACATAGGCTGAATCGGTCACCATCCTAACAACTATTTTTAGGGGTTTTACCTTTCTATTCCATCAGCTCGTGAACCATTTGAAATAGGTAAGTTTGGCAGCAAGTATGCCGCCGCATAGTAGGAAATACTTGCAAAAGGGGGAAATACTCGAAGTACCCCCAAAAACAAAACTCGGCAAAAACTCAACCAATAGTTCGGCCAGATTCGGGAATCCACTTGGCAACTTAAATAAACAGATACTCACAATTTCTGTAAAGAGGGAACAGAAATTTCTAACCTAGATCTAATAACACATAGTTTACTAAAACCTTGAATCAGAAGTAATTAACATAAACACTGTTGAGAAGTGTTTTCTATTAATCCACCTTTTATTACAAATACCCAATTTCACAGAAATCGCATCATCATGGTTCGAGCACAACCGTTTGAGAAATCAAGAATGCTCTAGTTACAAAAGCCTCTGCTAAACAAGTTTTGATGAACCAGTTGTGATGATTTAACCCGTAGGCTCTTCCTCTATTTATAATGCATAAAGGGAAATTACAAATAAAAAACTCTCAATGATTTCCCACATGCGGCAGCTATAAAAAGGGAACAGTTGGCAATCTTCATCCTGGAATTCCTCTTTGCATGACATGCATGATTTACAACTAAAGACTAAAAGGACCTTTTCAAACAACTTGAAGTAATGACTTTTAACCAATTACTTTAGTTTTACAATTTTTGTCTAAGAAATTAAGGAGAAGAAGAAAGAGGAGAAGAAAGAAGTCATTCTAGTTGCAATACTTCATACTTGCCCTTGATCTGTCAATTAATTCGCTGATAGACATGTGTCCCATGTTTGTATTGCTCACTTTAGCAAGCCTGGACACTATGCATGATTTTGCTGGATTATCTTTGTCATCACCCTTCATTCTGCCTGAACTAGCTTTTGTTTGAGATCTCCTTTTACCACTTTTGCCTGAAGCTTTTGCAGTTGTGAAATCTGGATCTCTGTGTGTAGAAGCTACAACTGCTTCCCCTGATTCTGAGGATATATTTAATGTATCCGACATTGGCCTCAACTTTCTTCTCACAAGTATGTGCACAAGTGAAATATTCCTGTAAACAATTCAGAAAAATATGTAACTCATCACCTTCTTATTTATATATATGGGCAGCCGTAAATTCTGGGGATTACTTCGGATGCAAACAAAAACAAGTGGGCTCAATTGGGAGATGCATGCATTTACATGGGTTGCATTTGGGCAAAGAACAGTTGTTGAAATTGGAAGACAAAGTGCTTGTAAATTGGCAGACAAGACACAAATACCCACGCAATTCCTTAAATGGTTTCCTTTGCTTTTAAAAATTGCATGGAAAATTAGAGAGGGCAGCAATGTGGAAAAAATGGAAGACAAGCATGCCAAAATCCACGACAACATTTAAGTGAAGTTTAGCTCATAATAAAAGGGCTGCGTGGATTTTGGAGAGGAAAGGCAACTTTTAGAAGGAAGATAGAGACTTTAATAACCACGGCTTAGCTTGCAATTTCCTTCTTTTAATATTTGTGTGGAAATTGAAGAGGAAGGGAAGCTTACAAAGGAGGACAAGGCATTACAAAACCACGATTTGCACTAAGTGACTTCTCTTTTAAAAATGTGTGGAAACTTGAGGAAGAAGGCAATGTGGATTTTGAAGATGGAAGGCATCTTGGAAATTCACGACAAACTTTAAGTGACTTTAAAGATTTGTGTGAATTTTTAAGATGGAAGACAACTTGGAAATTCACGAAAAACTTTAAGTGACTTTAAAGACTTTTGTGAATTTTGAAGATGGAAGGCAGCTTGGAAATTCACAACAAACTTTAAGTGACTTTAAAGGCTTGTGTGAATTTTGATGTGGAAAGGCAACTGAATATTCACCACAAACTTTAAGTATTTTCAACTCATTACAAGAGGCTGCGTTAAAACATAGAAGAATGACTGCTAAACATTCATGACAATCATTTAAGTCTCCTTTTTGCCCTTCTTTTAAAAATTGTGTGGATTTTGAGGATGGCTTCGTGGATTTGAAGGGGGCTGGATGCTTGCAAATTAGAAGACTCAGCTATAGAAATCCGTGCCAAACTTAGACCCTTTAATGCAATTTCTTGAGTGATTTTGCCATCTTGAATGATCTTTTAGACTGCTACATTTTCTTCCATATGGCCAAGGCTGCATTGCAAAAGTAAGACAAACTTTTCCAGATCCATGATTTGCGTGATATCCAACTTGGATTAAACCTTAGACAAGGCAAACATCCTGAGCTCTGCTCTTGTCGATCTGGTTACCTGTCAAGAACAAGCTATGGCAGACTCCAATAGGTTTGCAATTAAAAACATTGGATAGCTTTTCAAAACCCTAGGCCAGGGAAAAGATCTGGTAGGAAGAAAGAAAAGGCTATGGGAATTGCCGGATGGAAAACGAAGAAAGACCAAAACCAAAATACAAAATAAATAAATAAAAAAAAAAAATATCCGAAAGAAGCTGCAGGCAATTGCTCAAAAAATCTCCAATTAGCTAGTCTGTAAAACTCTTTCCCGGGTGAATGCTCTACTTTGAGGTGAAAGTAATACTGGTGTGGTAATAATGACGGGGTGAAGTGCTTTATATAACCCAAATTCTCCAATTTTAGCTCAATCTATTTTTAAAAGAACTTTATTTGTAAAAATAAATAAAACGCTTTCAGACTAAGTCTGGGAAAGGAGTTGAGTGAGCTTTTGCATGTGGGTATTTGACGAACATGGCTTTATAACTTCTTGGAGATACCTTTGAGCAATGCCAACAAGTGAAGGCAAAACAAAACACAAAAACATGATCTGTCACTTAAAAAGAATAAAAATTTTAAAAAGGGGTAGTCCCAGATTTTTGGGCGAAATCTTGGGGACACCACTATCTTTCCAATGTCTTTCAATGCGTTGTTCAACACATGAACACAACAAGGAGTCCAAAAAATGTGGTTGTAAGCTCCCTCAACCATAAGCCAGCTAACTTACATACGAGGGTTGAATCAATCACCACTTGTACAACATTAGAGGGCCCAATCTCCTCTATGACATCCTTCAAAATTTGAAATTGGAAGGTTGCATCCTTCCTCTTCCCTGTACAATCAATAGCTCTAAGAAAATAAGGGCCAACAGGACATGTGACAACAATATTGATGAGTGGTCGATGTTTAATATCGGTCCATCCATCCATGATGATAGAGCAACCCATTCATATCCAAGTTTGCCTCATCTCCTCCATCACCACACTCACCTTAGAATATTCTTTATCGAGGAGGTTGGTCCGTAGTTTATTTCTCCAGGAGGGACATACGAGGAACCAACAACAGTTACATCTTTGAGCATTTGTTTGAAGTAAGGGAAACGTGACACATGAAATAGTATTGCATTGGCAAAGAAGAATTTGGCAATAGAAGAGTCAGCTACTTCCCGTGATTTCACATTGAACATCTCCGCAATAGTAGTAGCCTTTCTCTTTCCCTTGGTAGAATCCTCTCGCCTTTGACTTTCAACATCCATGGATTGGGTAGGCAATTGTGTACCATGCATAGTCTCCAATGGCATCCCTTTTTTTCTTGCCTCACCCTCCATGTGCAACCTAGTCACTTTGGCATTCTTAGCTAATGTTATTTTTTCACAACTTTTTACCCCCTATCCAACTATGCCCAAAAGATGACAATAAACCCGTGTGTAGCTGCCCCCAAAATCTTTGTTGCAAATATGACACAACCACACTCTACTTCCCCCTAAGTTTTTTTTCTTTGTTGATGGCTGTTGTAAATTGTGAAAGAGACTTTAGGATTGAATGGGCCCTTTACATAAATTTTGAGGAGTTGAAAAGAGCTTTCAAATGGATTATTTGAACCCACAGTTACTACAATACTCTCACTCCCCCAAGAAACCCTTTTTCTAGTTCTACCTCTATGTTGCATTTGAATCTCTTCACCCTCACTACCCTCATTGCTGCTCATTGTTTTTTATTGAAAATGTAACACCCAACTGCAACTGCAAGTGAAAACAAAAAACAAAAATAAAATAAAATCTCCCTAAGTCTTTGAAGTTTGAAACTTTGAAAAAAACAAAAACACATGAAAAATAATTTGTGTAAATTTGTAAAATGAACAAAGGATGTGAAACATACCTCAAATGGTGTAGAATATTGCTCTCTTTCCTTCTTCTCACTGATGTTCTCTTTTCTTCTCTCTCCTGTTTTCTTTCTGTCTTCTCCTTCACAAGATGGGAAATAACAAAAATGAGCTTCTTTTTTTGTTTTAATTATAAGAGAGCTTTTAGGTTTTGGTTAGGAATGAATGTGGGGGTCCTTGTGGGCCTCCACATTCCTTTTTTTTATTAACTTTGTGTTTTAAAAAAAGTTTTAACTTTGCTGGGATGTAGGGGGATTTGTAGATCCCTTGGACGTACTGGGGACGTCTGGACGTCCCTTGCTGTCCCCCTCTCCAATTTTGGCATCTCGGGGATGTCACCGATTTTTGGAACAGATTGGGGATGGGTAGTGGATGTTTCCTACCTGTCCCCAAGTTTCTAAAATGTCCCCGGTACAGGGACGAGCCTAAAAAAGGTAGGGGACGCGTCCCCGTGGAACATAGGAAAATTGTGATTTATATTTGATAGTTGGTCTCTCTGAGATCATTTTGAGCATTTGTTTGTGTTGAAACTCCAAGCATTGATGGAGTTATGAATTTTTGAAGTTTCAGCTATGTTTGGACTTGAATTAAAATTAAAAAATATATATTTGCTCCATATTTCATCTTGCTATACTTATGACGTGTTTGGGATATTTTTATATTGATTTTTTAGCTCTAAGTAATTCTTTAAATTCTTGCCAAGATTTCACAATAGGACATTTCTTCTTTTTACAAGTGGCTAGATGGGTTTCCCACCAAACTAGAGCGTGTCCCTCCATTTTGAGACGTGCAAAGGCGATCCTTTGTGCCTTAGTGACATTATGGACGCTAAAGTAGACTTCTAATTGTTTTAACTATTTATCAAGCAATTCTACATCTACTTGTCCTTCAAAGCTTTTAATTTCAACTTTTGTTTCAACTTTAAAAGGAGCATGATCAAATTTTACCTTCTCTCTTACCATTGAAGTCTCTTCTTCACGCTCTTCCCCATATTCTTCCTCATCGCGGCTCCTCCCTATGCCAAAATTTTCGGCTAAGCCTCGAACCACTGAGTCCATGGAGTCTTGCTTAACAGAAGCTGTCTTCTGCAAATCTGCAAGTTTTCTTGTCTTCTAAACATCCTATCCATCATGGTCTCCAACATCTCGATTCTACGGACCAAGTTTTCTTCCTCCATTTGTCCCCAAATTCTTTGTTTCCACTTCCTTGTTGAAAATATCTGGATCGCAAGGTAAAGCCTCTTTGCCTATAGATGTTGTCACTATCATACAAATCCAAGAACGAATACCACAGTGTTGGACACTTGTTAGCTCTGATACCAAAATGATCTGTAAACTATCTACTTTGGAATTTGTTCACAAAACCACAATTATACTGTTGTTCTACTTTCAAATAGAAAATGACAGTTGAGCTAGTGATTGAATTGTTTATGCCTTAGAACTGAAATTTGCTAGAGAAATGAATTAACACACACACATATGCCAAGTTTTTTTATCCTGGAAACCTCTAGAGGAGGAAAACCAGTTGGGAAGGGAAACCAACTCTTTCTTCCCTTTTTACTTTATTGGCTAATTCAAATTATCAGAGATACAAACTTTACAATAAGTGAGAAAGGAAATTGACAATGTCTCACACTTCCTCCCAACTACTTGACTGTTTTGTTCTCAAACTCTTTCTTCTACAAACTCAGTTCCAACACTTTAGAACTCTTGCACTTAGTCCCATGGAGTCTCTTGCTTCTGATAATCAAAACTCTCCTTCCTACATGTATTTATAGTCTTTCTCATGTCCTCCCGTGCTCTGGAGGATGGGAAAGGTCATGGAGGAGACGAGACACGGACAACCTTTCCAATTTTGGGACTGTTCGTTTCGAATTTCATTTTCTGTTCGAAAGTGACAGGACCGTCGCCCAATGCAGACCGGCGGTCACAAGACCGCCGCCCTGGCTGGGTGGCAGTTACAAGACCGCCGCCTTGGTTGGGGGGCAGTTCTGTAACCACCGCTCTGCACAGAGTGGCGGTTCTGTTAACATATAGACAAAACCTCTGTTTCTTCATTTTCCTTCTTTGTTGCTGGCTGATCTGATGAAGTATAGTCATTTTGGATCCCTATGGATCATTCAAATTTCTCATTGTTGCTGTAATATCCCCTTTTCAAAAATAACAGGTCGAAGACCCTTAGCCTATTATTTGTTTCTCGACAGCTAAGGGGTAGAAAACTCATAATGAGAATTAGCCTAATAAATTAATTGTAGGGCATAGTGATGTTATTATAAGCACTTTAATTATTTATTAGTGATAAAGTAACAAAATAAATTGTTCACTTTATTTTTATTTTTCCTAAAGAGAAAATGCGATTCATATGGGGGAATAAAGCAAGGAAAATAAAAATGTTAAAATAAAGTAACTCTCCCCCAAGTGGAGCGAACTGATTGGGCCTTTGTTTGGGATCTTGTGCCATCTACAATTATAAAAGGAGGTCGCCACACTTGCAAGAATCATCTTTTTGACATATTTTGATATTGGATTTTGGTTTGGCTGATTGCTATTCCATTTCTACATTGAAGGGCGAAAATCCTTTGATGTATTTGCATTAGAGGACGGAAACCCTCCCTTGCCAAGGTTGAAGAACGAAAACTTTTTATCCTTTGTGTGAAGAATCTCTATTTAGGAGTTTCTATTGAGTTTTCAAGTACAAATTCAAAATTCCAGCAGTGTTTGAAGACCCTACATTGCAGATTTATGGCATCTCCAGCTAGGGTTTGAAGGGAAAGGTGTTGTGGCTGATTTCTATGTACATTTGCAGCTGTTTTCTAGAGGAGCGACCCACTTGTGGGTAAAATCTGATCACCCTAGGGCACGGTTGTTTTCGATCTGGTCTCTATCTGCCTAGCCATAATTTTAGAGATCATTTTTGGCTCGTTTGTAGTTGATCGGGGCTTGGGAGACCTCCTTTCCGGCCACTTTTGTAAGTTGTCCTTCTGCAGACATTAAATAAAAATTCTTGCTCTTCTTTTTGGATAAAAAAATATAGATTTTGGTATTCATGTATGCATGATTAATTCTGGTAAATTCGACAATTATTGGATGAAGTTTAGATTAGATTTGAAGGCTAAAAACCTCTAAATCAAGTTGCCATTTCTAGGGAAAATTCAGATCTGCATTTTTATCATTATTTTATTCAACCGGTTGGTTGTTATAAATCAAAATTTTCAGGGGTTCCTTTTGGGGTTATAAAATATCCCATTAGAGACATTACAATTGCTTGTGCCATTTTCAGTTTGTTCCTCTAAGGTTAAAGTGTTTGATCAGTGGTTGTATGATCCATAGATCATTTCAGTGGATAGAGTTTCTTTAAATCTTCTAGAATCATGACAGTACGATAGAAGATTTCGAGAGCTTTCCGTCGCTTATTTGAACGCGCAAAACGGATTCCGTTTGAGCAAGATACCGTCCGTAGAAGTTCCTAGTTGGAGGAGCAAAAATAGGGGCAACTGACCAATCGGACTGTGACATGTGGCAATGCAAAAATGATAAAAATGGTAAAAGGGTGTTTATAGTTTTTCGCCTCTGGTCGACATTCGAGTTCGGATAGGCGGACCCCGTGATTTGCTGGCTGGGGGCCCTCAACCAGGGTCGACACACTCTTTTTGTAGAGCCTTTGCCTATGTGACTTCATATTACCATAGTCACAATTATGCATATAAGTGCCACAAATTGCCACTGTATGGTGCATGTGGGATTATTCCCAATGTATTTTGTAAATTATATTTACCATGCATTTTAAACCATTTACCATGCATCGACTTGATGCCACCTCATCGAGCTAGCTTGACCACATTCCCCATCGACCGGGGCCAACTGTCCAACAACTCGCACCGACTGAGCTCGAGTACCAACTCTGGGCTATATTCCAACCGAGCCCATCAACTTGCCAGGCCAGCTCAACGGCACGCCAAATTCTCCAACTCCCCACCGACCGAGTAGCCAACTTAGCACCGACTTGCACACAACTCGCCAACAATCAAATTGACTCGCCAAACTGAGTCGACAGTTCACCGACCACCTCAACGTGGCATCCATACAAAACAATCCACAACCACCTAACTAATCCGACGAGCCAAATATAAACCATGCGAGCCACCTTTAGCACGAAGGATGTGGGGTTATTATCCCAAGTTGGAAAATAGGCAGTTGGTGGAGGTTAATGGGGGTCGAACCTGTAGCCTGTCGATTAGCAAAAAATAACCCAACCGTTAGGCCAAGTCGAGGAGCTAAAACTATAGATACACGAGTTGGCTCTTCTACAAGCGAATGGGGTAGACTGTGTAATCCTGATAACAAAGCAGTTTTGGTAAAGTGAGTTTAGAGCAACTTAGGAGCATTTTTAGCACTTGTGTAAATTGGACAGTTGTCTAGAATTCCAAGACACTCCTTGTGCATATATTATTTTCCTGTTTTGAAGTTTTCTTGATGTCGTTTTAAGGCGCGGAAGTTGCTGGGACACAGAGCTAAAGGGAAGAGCTTTTGCAAGTGCTTCGGGAAGGTGAAGGACGAACACTGAGCATCGTCAGAGTCCTTCGAAGGTCTGAAGACACAAAATTGCAGGTTTTGGATCTATTAATGTTTATTGTAAGTTTGATTGTACTTGTAATTAGAACATTTTTTAATAGATCGGTTCAAATGAACCTGGGGACAAAAAATTTCCGAACCACAAACAATTTGGTGTCGTGTTTTTCAGTTTTGCATTCAGATTTTCAGTTTTATTTGCAGATATAAATCAGTTTTAATTTAGAATATACAAATTTAAATTAGTTCATGACATATACGAGAAATCGGTAGAGTTAATTCTTAATGATTTTGATCGAACGGATGATAAAGTTGATTCGGGGATCCACTAAATTCAGTTCTGGATTAGTTTTAAATCAGTTAAAAATCAGATTTAGAGGTGGGTATCCAAAATGTTGTGCAAGCTGTCATAGATAATGCAACAACATATGTGGCAGTTGGGAGACTACTACAGAAGAGGCATCCATCACTCTTTTGGACTCCTTGTGTGGCTCATTGCCTTGACCTTATTTTGGAGGACATAGAAAAAAATTGATTGGGTGAGGCCGGTTATAGAAGATGCAAGAAACATAACCAAGTACATATATAATCACAGTTGTGTTTTCAGGTCGATGAGAGAACACACAAAGGGTAAAGAGCTTGTGCGAGCTGATGTCACAAGGTTTGGCGAAGTATTTCTAGTTGTTGTCATCATTGAAACAAATGTTTGTGAGTCAAGCATGGCTAGACTCACAATATTCAAAGAAATTTGATGGAGAGAGGACTGCAAAGATAGTTTTTGATGATATCTTTGCAAAGAGAGCTATAGAGATTATTAAGGTAATTTCAAAGTTCGATTTATATTTCAAGTCAATTCCTTTATTTTAATTTGTTAAATTAAAAATATATTGTTATTTACTTATTTACTTTATTTGTAAGTTTGTAAAGTTAAAATTTAATTTGTGTGTAGGTGTCAGAGCCGTTGGTGAGGGTTTTGCGCTTGGTTTATGGGGAGCAAAACCCTGTGGGGTACATTTATGAGGCCATGGATAGGGCCAAAGAGGCTATCCAAAACTATTATAGAGGAGATGTCGCTAGATTGTCCCTTTTGGGAGATAATTGATCGGAGGTGGAATAATCAACTCCAACCTATTCATGCAATGGGGTACTATCTTAACCCCAACATTTTCGTCTCTGATGGCTTCACAGATGTGAATGGGGAGGTTATGGAGGGCCTTTCAACATGCATTGAGAGGATGATACCACAGGTTGAGACGAGGGACCTCATTATTTTAGAGTTGCTAAATTACATGTATGTTAGGGGGAGGCTCTTTTTTTCGGCGTTAGCTATTCAAGGGAGAACCACACAGTCACCAAGTAATAAAAATTAGAGTGTTTACTAAGTTACTTATATGTTACAAGTTACAAATTAGATTTTATTACTTATAAAATTTTGATTATCTTGTTTGTAGATTCTCGGAGGGAGGATTGGGGAGGAAATACCCCGCATCTTCAAAAGTTAGGCTTCATAATTTTATCTCAACCTTGTTGCACTTATGGATGTGAACGCAACTAGAGTTTGTCTGAGGCCATTCACATGAAGAAGCGCAACAAGTTGACTCAAAAACGTCTCAACGACTTGGTTTTTGTGCAATACAATCTCTGATTTTGCACAAGAAAAGTGGAGGCTACATCGTAGGAGCTTATTGATTTGGATGAGATAGATCCATACAACGAGTGGATTGGGCAAGAAGAGGAAATCCCTGCATTCACAAAGGATGAGATTGCTTCTTTGAGAGGGAAGCTATGGAGGGAGAAGCACTAGCAGGATTAGATGACATCTTTGAAGGTGATGTCGAACATGTAGCAGAGGATCCACCGCCATCTACTACCAGGTTGGAGCTGCAGTCGTAGCCATCTAGGAGGAGCGGGGAGATGCAGCCGAGTGTGGGGACTAGTAGAGGCTATAGACCCTATCCCCAATATTTCTCTAGAATGAGGAAGAGGAAAATGTAAATTATTGTATATTGTAACTTGCATATATATGAAATTTATGATGATAATTTTCAATGACAATCATCATAAATTCATAGCACTTATCAGCCGGCTGTTGTATTCGCACGATGATGTGATTTTGTATTGTATTTGTATTCAAATCTAATAGAAAACACTTCTCCAACATTTTATAGACTCATTTGATACATCTTGTAGCTATATTTTGCATAAAATTTATGTTTTTAAAAGAAATTTGAGTTTTTTTATGTTGGCGAATATTCCTGAATATTCGCCAAGTCTTGTCGAGTCAATTTTTTTTGACTTTGCCGAATACGAGTATGCGAACTCTGGGTACAACAACTGTCCCATTGAAAACCCTTAATGAAATTCCGCAATCACAATGTTATGGGGGCTTGAAACATCCCATTATTGATTGAAAATTCTCCCAACAATTGAAAATTGTTCCATTTCATGATTGCCCCCATTTGTGTGGCAGCAACCAAAGTGTTGGCGTAATTGAAAATGTTGATAAAAACATTACAATTTTTTATGATAGCATGTCTTAAAACCCATAAAACACGACTCCTACTACTTACAAACATACCACCAATTTCCAGCTGGGTTTTAATGCTTGGGGCAGCAAGATAATATCCATCTTGTTCACTTCTAAATATAAAATTCATGAACTCAACATCCACTTTCATCAGAAGCCTTCTTCTAAAAGCATGTGCATGGATTAGGAGATGAAAATTTCTTTGAAGTGATTGCTGTTTTAAAACTGAAAGTGTAGTGGTTATCTTACCATGTGTTGCCCATAGGTTCTGCCTTTTTCTGGAAGTTCTCTCCATCCTTGTAGCAACTTGAGGAGCTCTACTTGTCATGCCTTGAAGCACAACCTCTTGACCATCAAGTTTGAATTTCAACTCCATAGTTTGATAGTTTGGGGTAAATTTACCCAAAGAATACAACCATTGAACCCCAAACACTAAATCTTTCTCCTCAATACCAACAATATAGAAATCTTCATTTACCTTGTGCCTTCCCAAAGCAATATTGAGGTGCCAAATTCTTTAAATGCGTAGGATGAATAACTTATCAACAATAAAAATATCGGAATTAGGAACTCTATCCTCCCTAGATTCCAAAATATCACCCGGATCCCATGCTTCTTTTGTCAAAATGGAAATTGTTAAGTTACCCTTAAAGACCTTACCCTTCTTGTATCTCAAAGGATCACCTGGATCAAAAAATCTCACGTTCACACAATTTGGAACTTGTATGAACAGAGCTATGTGCCATTTGCCACTCAAAGCGTTCTTCACTCTATCACCATTTTCACTATGCTGTTCATGATGACCACATATCTGAAATGAATTTGTCGGAAGCTACAAATTCACAACACTTTCATACCTTTGACTATCCACAACTTACACAACTTTCTTTGCCGAAAGAAGAAAGATTGAGGTATCTTCAAAACCTTCATTCTTGTGATACAAAGCTTCTGAGTTAGGATCAACATTCTCTTTACTCTTAGATTCTTCACATTCAACAAGTGAAGCCCTTTTTGGCTTGACTTCATTCATACTTCGTTGACAAATGTATGGAGCATCTTCATGGTTCTTGCTAGAGTCATGAACACCATAAACTTGCTCCTTATAGGTCTTTGTTCTAAAAAATCCACCCAGCTGAAAATCTACATTAGCAACTAGTAAAGCTCTTTTCTCATGTGCATGCCCTTCAGCATTGTCTTCTTGGGACTCCACCTCAAAACCCTTTTGTAGATCTGATTTTTCTTTTTCTGGTTCATGCCCCATGATTTCTTCCTTGACCTCTTGAGGTGTTGATGTATCTGCTACCTTTGCTAGTTCTTTTTCTTCATTCAAGAGAAACCTTTTTGGCTTTGTCTCCTTGGCATATTCTTGTGGTCTAGGGTTTAACCTTAGCATCTTCATCCATGAATCCGCTGTCCCCTTGTTGTAACCATCAAATGTGGAGAGTGTCACTTTCCCCAAGGCATGTTGAGGATCCTTTTGTGGTGCTTGGGATCTAGGCTCGGGTCTTGACCTACCCTTTCTTACTCCTATGAACTCCATAAGTGAAATGACATAACAAATCTCTTTTGGAAGAGCCGTCTACTCTTTATAGCTGGCCACAATGTTGTGACCCACGTAATGCCGTGTTTCAACCTCCAGAAAGACCTTTTTTTGATAAGAACCTAGGTCGCCAATTCATGTTCTCTCTCCTAAGTTCCCTTTCACTCATGTGTCCATTGTAGATTGGCCTCAAATGTTAGCTTTCTACCCTACAAGCTTGGGAAGATCGATGTTTTGATACCACTATAATGCCCCTTTTCCGGGCTGAAACTAAAAGCCAAAGAACTTGCACAAATCTAAATAGCAAATTGAAGCAAACTGAAATTAAATTCCAAACCCTAGCAACAAATGTAAATGTATTTATTTTATGATAGAAATGAGCCACAATCTTATCGGAAATGATTTAAAAACCCTTCAAAATAATATTCTTTAAATATGGAAATGATTGCAAGAGAAAAGCACTGGAAAATATATATTTTTTTACCAATTTAATATCTGCTGCAAATTAATCAACAGTGAACACCCTTACAAATATGGCTGGAAATGAAGGATCCCAGGTCCCAAATTGAAGTACAAATAAAGATTTCAACTGCTAAAAATAGGAGAAACACAATGATGACTGAAATTTGAAATTGTCGTGCCCTAGAAGACCCCAAACTTCACCTTAAGGCAAGTCACCACGCTTGGGAAGGGCTGGAAATGCCTTCCAAACTGAATACAAATTCCTTATGGGATCACCCTTTTGAAAGTTTGAGGGTTTTTCGTCCTCAAACCAACCCACTATTGAGAGGTTTCGTTCTCAATAGGTCTTCTAAGAGAGTTTTCGTCCTCAATGGATGAGAGAGCAAGCAAACATGCTCCCAACTCCAAGAGAATAAATTCCAAAAGCAAGCATATCCTCTTCCAAGCCAAACGACCCCTTTAAACAGCTAGAGGTGGCGCCAAAACCCAATTAGAATCCTCTAAAGAGGACCGACCTCCTTGGGGACATAATAGTTTCTTTTTCTTCTATTTTTCAATTGGCTTTTCTCCTTTCCTAGCCAAGCTAACTGTACTTAGAAAATTACTTAAAAAGAATGCGAAGCTCACAAAAAAATTTGAAGAACATCACATTAGCTTTCTTTGCTCATTCCTTTTTTTCCCACAGGAAGTGGAATGGGCTCAAGGTCTTCAAAGAGGACTAGCATTAAAAAGGGTACATTACACATATTCATCTCTAGTAACTGTGCTCTCTTATTTCTTGCTAATTCTGATGGATGCAATAGGCCAATAATATGCATTTTGAAGTGATTGTCATTATATAGGACATGGATAAAAGAAGAAGAGATGCTTACTTGTGTTTGTGTGAATCCAAATAATAAAGATGTTTCTAGAATTGACCAGATTTATATTTTTTTCTAAGCTTCTTTGATTCATCTGTATATAATATTTGATCTTTATAAGAGTGAATACATTTTTGCTGAACTTTTGACGTTTTGTAAATATAGAAAATTTCTCCATGCAGTTAGCATGCAATGAAATCCTACTCAGGCACTATGGTTTAATGATGGTTAGCAAATGATTTGATATAACTGTCTATACAATGAGTATTTTTAGTAAGAAACATATAATTAGCCACCTCATAATTCATGTTGAGAAAAGAATCAAACTGTTCATCATGCGAACGTTTTCCTTAATCAATGTTTTTAAAGGCTAAGGTTGTTCTTGAAAATTACATGATTATTTGAAGTGTTGTCATTAATCTGGAAAATAAGCCATTATCTTGCAAGAAGGCATGCTTGCCAATTTATTCAAGCATGCAGAAAGTTTGTATATCCACCTTGGATGATTTTGTTTTCCCTCGTACAAGTTTCTATTATTGATCCGACCTGTTTCCTGAAAATGTTTGCAGATACAAATAAAGTAGTTGATGAGACAGATTATGCTTCACAAATTGATGAAATAAATGCGTACATGTTCTCTTATCCTTTGAAATTACCGAATCGACAATACAAATTGAAGTGGTATGACGACTGCTGTTGAATTTTCATTTATATGATATCTTATCCTCTTGGATTTGCAACCCTAGTGTGGATGTTGGGCTGTAATTCTCACATATTTTCTTCTAAGCTTCTATAGTTCATCTAGATATAGTATTTGATCTTTATAAGAGTGAATACATTTTGGTTGAACTTTGACGTTTTGTAAATATAGAAATTTTCTCTGTGCTGTTAGCATGCAATGAAATCCTACTCATGCACCATGGGATAATGGTGGTTAATCAAAATAATCCATCACTGAAATGAAATGCCCCTCTTTGGTTCCATGTCTGGAAGTTATTCCAGAAATGGGTATGTACATGTACAAATGTAATGCCCCCCTTTCAAAATTAATCTGGAGGAAACCCTTAGCCTATTTCATTTCATATATGTTAAAAGGGACTCGCAAGGGAAATAAATCACCTGTTTAATTTAAGTCGTCAAAAAGGTAACTTCATGTTATATTCATTTAAAAAGGCAACTTATGTTTTATTGTTGGAAAAGTGACTTTGTGATATAGTAAAACATAATATAAAAATAGAAGTGGGTTGACCCATTTGGGGACCTTTCCTCGTAATGTGTGCCATGAAAAGCATAAAAGGGGTCGATGAGGTCATTTGGGGGCACTTTTTGCATACAATCTATTTTGTCATTGAGTTTTTGAGCAGCTGCTCCAATTTGAGGACGAAAACCCTCCAATCTTCAGGGGTAACTCCATCCAAGAGTTGCATTTGTGCATCTAGACAAAGATTTCTAGTTTTAGATCAGAGTCATCAACTAAGGCACATTGCAGGTCAGATTTTCAGAGTTTGCAGCTAGGGCATCATCTTAGGTTGGAACAATTTATTTGTGAAGGGTTTTTACCCCCACTTGGATTCTTCCTAAGGGATGACGTCACCCTCTTGGGGGATGACGTCACTATTGGTGACTGTTGCAGCGTCTGGTATGATCAGGAATAGTTTGTGGGCCTTACAAATAGTCAAATTCTGCCCAAAACACCATCTTCAGTCAGCTGGACCAGCATTTTGGCATTATTTTCTTATATATGGTCAACTGTACTTTTATTGATTTCCAGCCCGAAAATAAAATATTGAAAAATCTGTTTTTAACGTATATTTGATCTTTGCCCTCAAATGTATATATTCAAAGGTTTTATCAGTGTTTTCCAACAATTGGGTATTTTTATTTTGAAGGCTTGCTGTAATAAATTGAAGGAAATCAGATTGCTGTTTTTTATCAAGGTTTATTGAAAAATCCAGATTTCTTTTATTTTTTCCCTAAGGGGATATTACAATAAAAAAGTTTAAAAAATCCATAAACCTTGAGAATATAAGGTAAAGTACACACCATCAAATTATACATTGACACAGCTTTCCAAGGATCTACTACAAGCTCATGTTTAATGAGAGATGTACTGTAAACCCAGGGAAGTGCTTAGTGGCCCTTGTAATAGAAATGTAGACTTCCATGAAAACTGGGTAAAAATTGGAATTGGAGATAAAGTCACGGATGAAAGTTACACTATTGAAGAGTAGTTTTTAAGAGTTTTTCTGTGAGATATGATATATACCCATATTTAATGAAATTATATATGATATATACCCATATTTAGTAAAATTAAAAATAAATTACAATGTTTAAAAAAAGGATGACTAAGAATAGGCACCAAGGTTGACTAAAGAGTGTAGATGAACAATCATTAAACAAATTTAACTATGAATCAATTTCATCATTTTCCAAATACATTTTCCTTGACATCTATTACCGCACCTACAACAATGAGAGCAATAGCAGCAGATTTATCTTTAATTAAAAAGCACCTAGACATTTAAAGCTTTGAGGTTGATCCAAAATAGATCATGAAAATCTTAATATTTCAGTTGATTGAGACGATCAACTGTTTTTTTAGCTCATGAGACTAAAGAAGGGCTTAAAACATGTTTTTAACCTCATTAAGATAGAATTGGGCAAGGCAGATATGGAAAGCTAGTTTCATAACAGCGGAAACAAGTGCATTGGGGTTCAAAGATGATGGAGATATCCCGAGGCCACACTGATTAAAGAAAAGGTCCTAACAGTTTCAATCGTAGACGAAACAATCGTCATGGAATAGTGTCATCCAAATGAGTTTGGTTGAGGATGAAATAGTACCATATTGGACAAAAAAGCAGAACCGAGCCTCCAAATGAAGTTGAATCGGTTCTTCATTCCATAGCATAAATATTTCCCCTAGGGGTCAAGAAAAGGCATGCAAGTACATTGAACCATAGCGAGGAGTGATCTAAGGGATTTCTGGTAATGTCCCTTTCTAGGACTGAATCTGAAAATAAGGGTTTGGCTTCAAACCCAAATGCAAGAATTCAGATTTTTGGAACAACAGTGACCCAACCCTAGCAGCGAATTGAAATCACACCTTTAGGGCATCAAAAACCAGCTAGAAATTAGTAAACAAACTCTTTGGGGTAGCGAACTGTAACAATACTTAGGGGCATCAATTCTCATGAAATATCAAGCCAAAAATGATAGAGAATGATTTCAAATATTTTACTATTGTAACTGCCCTTTATATTAATTAAAATAAAAGAGAGTTACATAGTAAGGGGCGACAGGAGAACTCACGGTCCCACAAAACGCCACAAGGGCACCAACAAGGTAGAAAACACCACAAGGGCTACATCAAAACGCCCACAGGGAAACCAGAGAGCACAAAAGAAAAGACACAACCACCGCAATCAAGCACACGCCGCAACACCAAGAGGAGGGGGAGGATCATCCCGAGGAGGGATGAACGCTCCACTAGTAGGCTCTGCTGTAGGAGGATCCACCTGTCAACCGTCGTGATCAGGAAACTGCATCTATAATGGCACCATGATTCCCCATATAGGGGGAGGAGATCCAGCGATGGAGATACCCACCATGGAGAGCTGGCAGCGTCCTTCCCCCTTGGCGGTGGGCTCCAGCCGGGTCCAGAGGAGGACGGGGTTGAAGGGCAGCCCTAAGGAGAGGCAACACAGTGGTTATGCGAGCGGATCCTCCGACGTGGTCCTGCAGGTGGTGGTCGTCGGGGTGGTGGCAGCTGAGGATCCGGTGGCACCTGACTCATAGTGCAGGGTGTACTCCCCCAATGATCAAGAAGCTCCTGTAGATGAGCAAACTCTAGGGCAAACTTGGCAGCTTGAGCTTGAATCTGAATGCGCACAGTAGACAAAATAATCACTTTGTCATTAGTGGAAAAGCAAGTAACAGATTGATCATGTTTGAAAATTAAAGCATTGTGAACTTTCCAAATATGAAACAAAATATAGACATGAAACAAATGCCTAAGTGTATCAATGTATCAAGGCTAAGGACTGAAATCTCTAAATAAGGCCAGGTGCCAAGGGACGAATTTAGGGTGATAAGGCTGAAATAAAGAATGGATCCACTTCCAGATCATCTGAGCACGGGGGCAAGACCAAAAGAGGTGTTTAACAGGGCGAGAGCAAAGAGGACATTTAGGATTAGGGATGCCGATATGACTAAGCCTTTCGCCCACATGCAGACCTTGGTAAACAAGACACCAGAGAAAACGGTCAACTTTAGGCTCAAGGAGAAAGTTCCAGGTATGGGAAAGTCGGCGAAGCCAAGTGGAATGCGCAGAATGCAACCCCCACCAAGCATTAAGCTTATTAATGGCGGGCGAGAATGGACTCAAAAAATGGTAAATGATTCTAGTGTTGTATCAAAGGAAGGCAATTTCTTGATTCCACCGCCAATCACGCCACCAAGTTGCAGGAGGTTGAAGCCCCAATTTATGGAGCATAACATCCAGTAGGAGCTCTTAAATTCTGCAAATAGATGGAAGATCTGAATTGGCAAGATTGAACTTCGTCATGATCTCGGGCCAAGAAATTCAGTCTTTGCGGTGCACTAAATTTTGAATGGTATGAATGCCTTTGTGATAAATCTAGATTGCTTTGATGCCTAGAGTTTTAGCAAGTGGAAGAGTACCATAAGTGATGATAGGAGTCCAAATATTCTGTGAATTAAAAGAGAGCCCTTAGCGAAAACCATCGCCAATCCAGTGCATCAAAAGCTTAACCAACTCGAAGGCTTTCCATAAACTTTGGCAACAAAGATACATGTAATTTTGACAGGATCCGAAGTGATAATAAGAGTATACAACCCAATATTATTCCAACATTTCTTGCAATAAGGGGCTCTAGATTCAATGCAATGGCGCAACAGGATTTTCCAAGCCTGATTACCCGATAAACACCGGATCACCCATTTAACGCATAAGGCAACACTTTGTCGGGAGACATCAATGATCCCCATGCCACCTTGATCACGAGGAAGGCAACAGACTTCCCACACAACCCTATGAAAACCAGTTGAACCAGAACTTTTACACCATAAAAAGTCCCAGAGCAGCTTGGCAAGCTGGGCGAACGAATTGCGAGAAAGGGCACCAACTGTAATGTCCCTTTCCTTGGGCATTAATTAAAAATAATTATGGAGGACCTTTAATCCACTCCCCTTGGATTAAAGGAATTAATTGGGGAAAATCGACTATCCCATGAGCTTTTAAAATAATATTTAATTTAATTGGGGCAAGTCGACTACTCCATGTGCTTTAAAATTTATATTTAATTCCCCTCTTGTGTTTTATTTAAATATTAATTGGAGGGAATTAATATTTTATTGGAGTTTGACCTTTTACAGGTAAAGAAGGCTATTATTAAATGATATCTCTCCCATCTAGAGATTGATGCCAAAATTGGAGGGAAAGCTTGGAGATTTGAGTTGCAAAATCTATAAAAGGAGAAGTGGCGTCCCCTTGGAAAGTTGATGATTTTATTGAATTTTCTTCATGCTTGAAGAGGGATGCATGCCCAAATATGATCACAAAAAAGGTGTTCTTAAACACCACCATTATTGTGGAGAGTGTGAGACCTTCTAAAGCTTGCATTGAGTGAATATTATATCATATATTCATCCTATGTGTGGTGCATTTATCAGAGAAGGATATTTGCATGTTATTGATGAGTTTGGAAGGATTTAAGTGTGCTTTATGATCTGCTGCTACTGCTGAATTTATTTATGCCAAGTCGACTTGCATAGGAGGTTATTTTGGTATGATTTGGTGGTTTTCAAGTTAGATCTACAATCTGATTTGTTTTAGTATATTTTTCCAAGTGTGGGGCTCATGATTTGAAGGTTATTGTGCTCATATCTAATGCTGCAATTTATCCAAGGTTAATCGACTGGGTTTGTGGTATTTTGCATCATATTTTAAGGTATTTTTGATAGATCTGCAAGTTGCTGCAAATTAATAATTATTTCAGTTATATGGGCTGATGTTTTGAGGGTTTTGGAGTGTTATTAAGGACTGGAAATAATTTGTGCAAATAATCCTAACCCTAACGACTTGTATTCAGACTTTGGGGTCTGTTGTGAGGTGGTTACGGTGATCTAAACATTCAGATTTATAGCTCTTTGGAAAGGCCTTAATTTATAGAATAATCTGTATTTTATTTGGTGGAAAAATATTGAGTTTGGAGGAAGATATAAATTTTTGAAGTTTTTAGCTATTCTGGTGCTTCTAAATTAATTCACTGCTGCAATTAATTTCAGATCTGGAAAAGATTAATTTCCTAGCTAGTTCTCCCATCTAACCCACTACTTTGGCTCACTCCAACACCATTTGGGTTGTATTGAAGCTAACATTGGGTTATTTGAGGTCAAAGTAGGAGGGTTTAATCCTTCTAGCATTACTTTGGTTAAGTGATTTTCAGATTTGAATAATATCCCAAAAGGGGATATTACAGTGGTATCAGAGCTTCTTTCCTCTATTCTTGTGGGATCATTTGTGGATGCAGGGCAACAAAGAGTTTTTGTATTACAAAAGGAGGAATAAGGTGACAATGGATGATGGGGCTTTCACTTCAGATCAAGTGAAGTTTCTACAAGAGTTAATGCAAGAGTGTGGCAAAGAACTTAAAAAATCCATGAGTGAGCAAATGTCCAAGCTCATTATGGATACCTTGGGGAAGGGAAAATCTCCCAACTCCAATGGAGAAGAGAGCTCACACAATGGAGAGGGGGGCTCTACACAAGCAACTCCCAAGTTTTTCAAAGGTGTCTTCTTGCCCAAGGAGACCAATGGAAGAGAAGAAGAAGAACCCACATTGGTTGAATTGATTGATGCTCAAAGACTTGAGTATGGCTCTTTGAGTCAAGCTACAAGGGATATGTTGGGATTTGATGAGTTTTGTGCTTTGAAGATGGGCAACAAGGCCAAAAAATCCCACAAGCAACCCCCTAAGGATCTACAACAAAGATTGGGGAAGGTTTCACTTCCAAGCTTTGATGGATCTAGCAAAGATCTCGGTTAGAGCTTGGTTGCAAAAGATGGAGACTTCTCCCTCAACCCCATGCATGAGGAAGAGGCCCTTAAGTTTGTTATTCTTCACTTGGAAGGTATGGCACATGAATGGTGGTTCCATGGTATGCACACACAAGGGCATGATTTGATTCACACAATGGAAGAGTTTAGCAAAAGAATCATGGAGAGGTTTGACCGGAAAGATCTAGAAATACACTTCCACGAGCTTGCACAACTCAAACAAATTTATGGTGTTGAAGAGTATGTGGGGGATTTCCAAAAGATTGCAGTCATGGTGACGGATGTGAGTGAGAAAAGATTGGTTGTCCTCTTCACAGAAGGCTTAGTTGAGCCCTTGAAAGGTTTGGTAAGAGCATTTAATCCCCTTTCTTTACAAGAAGCTATTACTAAAGCCTTAGATTTGGAATGTGCAGCTTATAGAGGTGATTTTGGAACAAAGGGGCAGCATACTAATGCCTCTAATTCGCTGTCCAAAAGTGGAAATCAAGGGCAGCCAAGGTCTGATTTTCAGAAGCCCATACAAGCACAAGGGGGACAATCCCTTTGGTCATCAAAAGAGGCCCCAAAAAGGCCAAATCAGCCCTATGTGCCACCACATAGGAATCAGCCCCAAAACAACATGCAAAAGGATGAAAGAGATGAGTTGAGAAGGAAAGGTTTGTGTTTTGATTGTAAGACCCCTTGGGTAAGAGGTCATAATTGTAAAGGTAAAGGCCAAATTCATTTTATTGAAGTTATTGATTCAGATTTTGAATTTTCTGATTTGGATGATGCTAACAATGGGACTAATGAGGTTGTGGGTGAGCATGTGTAAGAGAAGGAAGAGGAAGAAATGCAAAGCACACTTGCCACTCTTTCCAGCATACCCAAATATCATGCTTTTCGAGTAAAAGGCACCACCCAAGGGCAAAGGGTCATTACTTTGGTGGATAGTGGGGCCACACACAATTTTATTGATGGAAGCTTGGTAAGAAAGATGGGGTTGGAAATTACAAATTGTAAATCTTTCAAAGTTACTATTGCGAATGGATCATCCATTCCATGTTCCACCAAGATTTCTCAACTTCCCCTCACTCTTGGGAAGCAGAAGGTAATTGATGATTTTTATGTTGTTGACATTGGTGATATTGATCTTGTTTTGGGTGTTCAATGGTTGCATTCCTTAGGTGATTTCACTCAAAATTACAAGACTATGGAGTTGAAATACACAAAATATGGCAAAGAAATTATCCTAAAGGGCTTGGCAAATGGTGCTCCACAAGAGGTATCAATGAAGAGGATGGAAAGGGCTTTTAGAAGAGGGCAGATTGCATGGGCAGCCAACTGTTTTATCACAAAAAAATCAGAAAATTCAGAGAAACAGTTTATTCAAGGTGAGTTACAAGGTATTTTGGACAAGCACTCTCATGTGTTTAGTAATTTGCGTCATGGGTTACCTCCTAATAGGGGTTTTGAACACATTATTGAGTTAGAAGAAGGTACTAAACGCATTATGATCACCCCCTACCGCCACCCTAGAGTTTATAAGGAAGAAATAGAAAAGGCCATTAAGGAGTTACTTGATATGGGGCACATAAGGCCTAGTTCTAGTCCATTTGCATCTTCTGTGGTTTTGGTTAAGAAAAAAAATGGGACTATGAGAATGTGTATTGATTACTGCATGTTGAATAAGAAGACCATCAAAAATAGATATCCAATATTTATGATTGATGAGTTAATTGATGAGTTGCATGTTGCCACATAATTTTCAAAGATAGATCTTAAATCTGTGTATCATCAAATCAAGGTAAGGGAAGAAGATGTGAATAAGACAACCTTTAGATGTCATTTTGGGCATTTTGAGTTTTTGGTTATGCCCTTTGGATTAACTAATGCTCCTGCTACTTTCCAACCATGCATGAATCATGTGTTTAGCAAGTATTTAAGAAGTTTGTGCTAGTGTTCTTTGATATAATTTCCCAAAACATTTTGAAGACCCTTAGCCTATCTTTCCATGTGGGCTTTGGGATACTTGCAAGGGGGAAATTATGCGCAAGGGGAAATTATGCTAAGTAATTAAATGATATTGCTCGGAGAGTGATTTTAATCATTTGTCATTATAAAACAATATTCATTTAATTATTTAATTATGGATGCTAAGTGGTTTATCCACCACCTTGTAGTATTGTTCACAAAAGCATATTTATTGAGCAATTAATGTAATTTATTATTTAATTTAATTCCCAAAAATATAAAATAAAAAGAGAATTATTTAAGTAATAATAGAGTGGATCTTAATGTCAAAAGACTCTTAGAAAGGGGACGCTTCACACATAGGGAGAATACTTTATAATTTCAAATTGTGTTTTCCCTCCAAAAAGGGGATTCAAATTTTGTACTCCTCTATAAAAGGAGGTCATGGGATCATTGTAAAAACTTATGTTGCAGATTTTTCTATGGCATTCCATGGTTGAATGCTTGGAGTAGATGTATGCCCACCATTGATGTTCTTGCTCTCATGTAAAATGAATATCTATTTGCAATCCATTTGTAATTGGTTTTTGAAAGATCAATTTGAGGGATTTATGTGATGCTATTGCAATGTCGACAATCATGCATGGTGTGTGATTTCTACTTGCCCTAGCGAATTCTTATTAAATGCTTTTGTGACTGTTTTGAAGAGTCTTGGGTGTTCTATGATGATTCTGCCCCAGCTGATAGCAACATCGATTTGATATTACAAATTTGATTTTGTCATTGAGTATTGTTGCTTTGAAAGGTCTAGGGTTAGCAGATTCACTTTGGCATATAATTTGAAGGCTGTAGCTACTTGTTTTGATGCAATATTTTAATTGAATATCCCACTCTAAACCTCAGCAAGGGTATGACTGATTTTAGCGGCTGGTTTTGGGACTGATCTTCATGCAAAAATAAATACATTGGCCACAATTTTTCCTCACCTTTGTTGGCTGTTATCTTCTAGTGTTGGAAAATCGACTCCATGAGCTTTTAATGCTCATATTAGTTGTGGCCTAATATCCCCCCTCATCTATTTGGCGGCAACTTCCACATATTTAATACTCAGCCCTAATGAAGTGTTCAAGTAAAGTTGTGAGTCCGAAAGTGACTTGGATAAATGCTTGATTTAGTAGTTGATTCAACCTCTCTTCTGGCAGCGATTTACATGACTGGTTCCGTTTCTGATCTATGGACGACTTGATTGAGACTCATATTTGTATAAAAGTATATACTGATTTGCATGCGATTGTCTATCTTGTCTTGATGGTTGATATATTCCTGTCTTGATAACCTATATTTTACATGCTCTTAAGGTGTTTTAGAAGTCTCTTTGTTGCAGCTACAAAGGTGATACACTTCTGAGGAATCGGTGCGAAAATAATCGAGTTTTGATCTTCTGATGCATCTTTATAGCAGCAGATCGTAGGCCAAGGAAGGGCTGTTTGTGATTCCCATGATTAAATTGATTGACTCCATAGTCCATCGGGTATGGATATGAAATAATTAGAAGCAGATCATATAACTATGTTTTGAGTGACTTGTACTAAGGGAATTAAATTATGGGTTTGTATGCTCTAGCCCCGATCATGTCTGGCTGAGATTTGTATGAAGGTCATTTGTTGAGTGCATTTCAAGTGTTCAAAGTGCAGCTGAGTCGATGAACTTTGAGGTTTTGATGCTCATTCGTTGTCAAAAGCTGAGAGTTAATTACTTGAGCTATTTGATAAAGGCCAGTAAACCCCTCTTCTTGGAAAAAGTCAAATATTGAGCCATCTAATTGAATAGGTCACAAGTATGGAGGCGGGCTGAGTTTAATCAATTGCAGTGTTGTTCTAAGCCCGTTTTGAAAAAAGATAAAACTATTTTTTGGTTGACCATTTCCTCATATATTCACGTAAAGGGGATATTACATTTGATGATATTCTTGTGTATAACAAAAGCGGATGGGCGGAAGAGCATTTGATGCATTTGGATCTCTAGTTTTGGTTACAAAATGGGGCAGGCATTTTCTCTTTGCCAAAAGATCTCCCATGTGAATTTGGTCTTAAGGAGATTTCAAAGGTAAGATGGACATGTTCAAATTGTGCAAGTTACAAAACGAGTGTAACAACTGCATTATGAAAAGTCTGGGTTTTTCCCGCCATTGGCATTTCTTCCGAATCAAGTTCTCTCACACAATGATTGAGAGGATTTTGTGGTCCATTTGTAGCTATTATAGAAGAAGTTGTGAAGGGTTTCTTGGACGATTTTAATGGCTCCTATGACAGCCATTTGACTAAGAAAGGGGTTTTCAAATGGTCTTGTAAACTCAGCCCAGTGCATTGTACTTTGAAAAAATGAAAGAGGTGATAGCCATGTTCTTCTACTTTACTTGCAGTTCCAGATTTCTTCTATGCCCACATTATGGTTGAATGTGATGCTTCCGGGGAAGTTATAGGGGCTTTCCTAATGACAAAATAAACACCCTATGTAGCCTCTTTGATGAGTAGAAAATTGAAAGATCATGAGAAAGGGTATAACGTGTATGATAAGGAAATGTTGGCAATCATGCATGCTTGTGAGCAAGTTTAGGCAATACTTGGTTCTGTGGCATAATTGCATGTGTTAAATTTCTAATCATAGTGCAGTTCAAGATTTTTTCTTAATCAAAGGGAGTTGAATGACAGGCAACAGAAATGGGTAAGGTCTCAAACCTTTGATTTCTGACATTGAATATGTCCCACCTTCAAGAACAATATGGCAGCGGATGCACTTTGTAGAAGGCCATATGCATTTGAAGAAAGGGTCAATGGAGTCAGCCATGTGTTTAATTGCTTGAGGACAAACAATTTTGGGAAGGCCAGGACTGTAATGTCCACCTTCCTTGGGCATTAATTAACGGCAATGCACCGGTTATGTAGAGGGACCTTTAGATTCCACTAGAGCCTTGGATTAAAGGAATTAATTGGGGGAAAATTGACTATCCCATATGCTTTTAAAACAAATATTTAATTTAATTAGGGCAACTCAACTACTCCATGTGCTTTAAAATTTATATTTAATTCCCCTCTTGTGTTTTATTTAAATATTAATTGGAGGGAATTAATATTCTTGTTGACTAGATTTTATGCACTGCTAAAAACCTAGGACGTCATGAGATAAATCTCCCTCATTTAACATTGAGGCTCCTGTGTAAGATGTTTATCAATTTAGTGGGTATGAATCCTAATAACTATTTGTGGGGATTTACTTTAATTACAAAGCTCATGAACCATAGCTTAGCAATTCTGCAGCAAGTAAGCATCTGTTATGAAGTATTTGCAAAAGGGGGAAATATGGAATTTGGGAAAGAAGGAAGGAAGATTTGTGATTCAACCAATAGTTCTCAGAGTTGGTCTCATACACATAGATTAAATAAACAAGTAGATCTCACAATATTCAGAAGTAAAGGAAAATAAAAACTTCTAATCTAAATCTTAGATAACACAAAGTTTATCTAAAGATCCACATAGAAGTAAGAAGCAAATGCACTGTGGACACAAAGTTCTCTTGAAATCTGCTTTTATTCAATTCCTCAGCTTGACAAAAATGACATCAATGGCTGCAACACAAAGTCTGGAACTCAAGAGTGTTGATTAACAAATTGTGATCCTTTAACCCGTAGGCTCTTCCTCTATTTATAGTTTATAGAGGGCAATTACAAATAGGAAGCTTTCAATGAATTGCCACATGTGGAAGCTATGAAAAGGGGAAGCAAGTGACAGTATTCTTCTTGGAATCCCTCTTTGCATGACATTCATGATTTATAACTGAAAATAAAACCTTCTATTTTGCATGTCTGCCACTTATTCCTAAGTAATTGATTTCTTCCAGTAACTTGAAGTAATGACTTTTAAACCAATCACTTAAGTTTTACAATTTAATTGATTACTCAATTTTTTTGTTGGAGAAAATAAGAGAAAGAAGAAGAAAGAAGAGAAGAAATTAGAAGAAAGTTGCTGCAACACTCCCAGTCTTGTTCTTCTTCCATACTCTGCATGCTGATCCAACCTGTATTGCACTTCTGCTTCATTCATGTTAGCAATGAATGATCTGAATGATATCTCTGCCTTGAATATGAGATGCCTTTTTCTCCCATATGTTGTTGAATCATTTTATTTGATTCTCACCAAACTGGATTTGGAAGCAGTTGACTGAGATTTACTTACGGGTGCTACCTTTAACCTGTCTTCCCTCTAATCCTTGAAGCTTTTGTAGTTCTTCTCCAGTACGTGCACCAGTGCAATGTTTACCGTAAACAATTTAGACAAAAGTCATCACCCTTCATCGTGCCTGAATCAACCTTTGTCTAAGATCTTCTTTCTTTATTTTTGCCAGAAGACCTTGCAAATATGAGAGCTGGATCTATTTGTGCAGAACCTGCAATTTCTCCTTCTGATTCTGAAGATATATTCAATGTATCTGACATTGACTTTACCTTCTTTTCACCAATATGAGCACGAAAGAAGTATTCCTGTAAATAATTCAGACAAACATGGAACCCATGGCATGAATGCTTAATTCCTTCACCAAGATCTGATTATAAAGCCTACTGCCCTCTATTTTTAGACTTTGCTTGCAAGCCAAACAAGTTAAAAATATTATTTTATTCACCTGTGCACTCACATCAACATGCAGATAGCTAGAATAATAAAAAGGAAGCCTTTACAACCCTAGGCGCCAAAACTGGATGCTTCTCGACAATTAATTAAAAAAAGTCAGCTTTTAGGCATTTAGCTATGTTAGAATGGGTCGCACTTCTTGGCTAGAAGTCATGTTAAAAATAAGAAGGCAAAGCAATGGGAATTTTTACCCTTCCAGGAAGCTCCACAAATCCCATCTTTCACTTAAGTGATTTGTCTTTAATGATGGGAAAAAACCCTTCCAGGCAGGCATAAAATTTCCACCTGCCTATCACTACCAAAATTCCCATTGGCAACTAAAAGCCTTCCTTCCAAAAACTGCGACTTGCATAAAAAAAGTTTCTTTCTTAAAAATGTGACTTGCATGGGTGAATAAAACTTCCTTGATGGGAATTTTTTCCCTTCCTGGCAGCTCTAAAATTCCCATTGGTACTTTAAGTGATTTATCTTTCATAATGGGAAAAAACAACCTTCCAGGCAGACATAAAATTCCCACCTACTTGCCACCACTAAAATTCCCATTGGCAGCTTAAGTGACTTGACTTTAATGATGGGAAAAAACAACCTTCTATGCAGGCATAACATTCCCACCTGCCTTCCACCACCAAAATTCCCATTGGCAGCTTAAGTGACTTGACTTGCATCATAGAAAATTTTCACCTTCCAGGCAACGCCAAAATTCCCATTGCCACTTAAAAACCATCCTTCCAAAAAATGCGAATCGCATGGAAGAAAGCTTCTTTCCAAAAAATGCGACTTGCATGGAAGAAAACTTCTTTCAAAAAGTGCAACTTGCATGACTTCTGCTTTTAAAGTCGCGCGAAAACTCATCAGCAACATTTTATTTCCATTTTTGTATAGAATAAAATTTTCCACTTTTGGAAAGGGTATGGGAAGATGTAACAACAAAAAAACTTGCAATTGCCATAACTTTCACTCCATGGCTCCGTTTTAGGTGCCGTTTTCTCTAAAAGTGCATATTTTCTTGAGCTCTACGTATTGATGGCAATATTTTTCTTATGTTCATAAAATCCATTTTTGCACCTTTTTGGACCGAGCGACTTCTTGCAATCTCCTGAAAGAATCCTAAGCTTTGATCGCCTTTAGATAGATTAGTAATTTAAAATACTGGATAGCTTTTCAAAACCCTAGCCTTGGGGAAAGATCTGGCAGGAAGAATGAATAGGCTACAGGAATTGTCGGAGAAAATAAACCAAAACACAGACAAAAAAATAAAACAACAAAAGGAGTTGCAGGCAATTGCTTGAATTTTTTTTCCAATTAGCTGATTAGCAAAAATTCTTCCCTCCGAGTGAATGTTTTGTGGTAATAATGATGGGTTTATATAGCCTAAATCCTCCAATTTTAGCTCAATTTATTTTAAAAATAACTTTATAATAAATAAATAAAACGCTTGCAGACAAGGTCTGGCGAAGGGATTGAGCGAGCTTTGGCATGTGGGTATTTGTCGAATTTGGCTTTTATGACTCACTGGGAATATTTTAGAGCAATGAAAACAACTGCAGACAAAATAAACATGAAACGACGCGTTACTTTGAAAAGAACGATTTTTTTTAAAAGGGGTAGTCCCAGATTTCAGGGTGAAATCTCAGGGACACCAATTCTATTGGAGTTTGACCTTGTATAGGTAAAGAAGGCTATTATTAAGTGATATCCCTCCGATTTAGAGATTGACGCCAAAATTGGAGGGAAAACTTGGAAATTTGAGTTGCAAAATCTATAAAAGTAGAAGTGGCGTCCCCTTGGAAGGTTGTTGATGATTTTATTGAAATTTCTTCATGCTTGAAGAGGGATGCATGCCCATATGTGATCACAAAAAGGTGTTTCTAAACACCACCATTATTGTGGAGAGTGTGAGACCTTCTAAAGCTTGCATTGAGTGAATATTATATCATATATTCATCCTGTGTGGCACATTTACTAGAGAAAGATATTTGCATGTTATTGATGAATTTGGAAGGATTTAAGTGTGCTTTATGATCTACTGCTACTACTGAATTTATTTATACCAAGTCGACTTGCATAAGAGGTTTTGGTATGATTTGGTGGCTTTCAAGTTAGATCTACAATATGATCTGTTTTAGTATATTTTTCCAAGTGTGGTGCTCATGATTTGAAGGTTATTGTGCTCATATCTAATTCTGCAATTTATCCAAGGTTAATCGATTGAGTTTGTGGTATTTTGCATCATATTTTAAGGTATTTTTGATAGATTTGGAAGCTGCTGTAAATTAATAATTATTTCAGTTGTATGGGCTAATGTTTTGAAGGTTTTGGAATGTTATTAAGGACCGGAAATAATTTTTGCAAATAATCCTAACGATAATGACTTGTATTCAGACTTTGGGGTTTGTTTTGAGTTGGTTACGGTGATCTAACCATTTAGATTTATAGCTCTTTGGAAAGGTCTTAATTTATAGAATAACTTGTATTTTATTTGGTGGAAATATATTGAGTTTGGAGGAAGTTATAAAATTTTGAAGTTTTCAGCTGTTCTGGTGCTTCTAAATTAATTCACTACTGCAATTAATTTCATATTTGGAAAAGATTAATTTTCTAACTAGTTCTCCCATCTAACCCACCACTTTGGCTCACTCCAACCCCATTTGGGTTGTATTGAAGCCAACATTGGGTTATTTGAGGTCAAATTATGAGGATTTAATCCTTCTAGCATTAATTTTGTTAAGTGATTTTCAGATTTGAATACACCAACACACATTGTAATAGACATGAGTAGCAACAAGGATCTTAGCGCAAACTTGGAATTTACTTGCCAAAGAAAGGGGTTTGGACGACCTCTTGGTAACTTTCTGCTCCACCCTGTTGATAACATATTGCCACAACATCACAGAGTCACTATCATAGGCAAAGGGAATGCCCAAAAAATTGAATTGCTCACCACGGCTTATCCATTTCCAGGGGTAGAACTTCAACTAGTCCGGAAGAGGCAAACAACTCTACTGATAGACCAAGGTTTTAGCCAATTGAATACTGGAGCCAGAAGCCAAACAAAAGGTGTCAAGACACTCAAAGACTTTCGCCACATATTGCTCAGATTCAACAATAGTCAGGAAGGAATCATCAACGAAGTGACCATTGATAAGTTGAGTCGCATGATCCAGAAGGACAATCCCCCGAATATGACCTTGGGAAGCTTGATGAGCAATTAAATAACCCAACGCATCAACATCAAGCACAAACAGTGCCGGCGCAAGAGGGCACCCCTGTCTGGTAGAGCGGAAAAGGCCAATAGCAGTGGACTGGTGACCATTAATGGTGAGTTGGGCAGAAGCATTAGAAAACAACGTGCTAACAACCGATTGAAAGGATTCACCAAAGCCAAGGGCTTTGAGCACGGCAAGGATAAAAGGCCACTTGATGCGATCATAAGCTTTTTCGAAGTTAATTTTGAGGAAGAGAGGCCTCTGTGAAGAAACCCGAGCCCATTCCATGCCTTCCTAGACCGCAAGCAAATTATCCAAGATGTAACGTCCTTTAACAAAACCAATCTGCTCAGACTGAATGATTTTTGGCAGAAGATCCGCAATGCAAAGAGCCAATGCCTTGGCAAGAATTTTGTAAGAAACATTCAACAGGGTGATCGGCTGCCAATTATTTATATGTTCAGGGTTACCAACCTTGGGAATGAACTTGATGTTGCCTTGATTCCAAATATTTTAACCAATCATGTAGAAATTATTCCAGCCAATATACTTCATAAATTAAGGAGAAACAAGTGGTAACACACAACTGGAATTAATTAAATAACCAACAGAAGTACAACTCACAAAAATAGCTGAAAAATACCCCTATGGTGGCCCACTAAGATACAGGAGGATATGACAATTTTTTTACAATTAGACTCTTTTCTATGAATAGTTATAAATAGTATTTAATGTTTAGTGCTCAGGCATGGACTAATAGTTCTAATGCCTGGCATATTAGAATATGCAATCTCTTCTTTCTCTAATAAAAAGTCCCTCTATTGAAAAAAAAGCTGAAAATGAGGTTTCCAAAGCCCAATAAAATACCAATGAAGTGATGGATCAGCCATATAAATTAGGAGAAATTTGAATATCAACTCAAAACACCAAGATGTGCTCTAGAAGGCGCTTAAATCCCTCTCCACCCAAGTTGCCACCCCAGGAGAGGGTGCCAAATTGATGTAAAAGGCTGTGATATCTCTTCTTCTTCAATGCCCTAGTTGCCAACCAACAAGTTAGTCTTCTTGAAGCCCTTGGAACCACCAAATTGGAGAGTTTTTCGTTCTCCAATCTTGAACAATGAAGGGTTTTGTCTTCCTTGCTTGCCACACTAAAGGATTTTCACCCTCTGGTGGAATGGAATAGAGCAATCAACACCAAAACCAAGTAGATAAAATTATAATAGGAAGCATGCCCAAAATGAGCCTCAATGACCCTTTTTATATCCATAAGGTGGCGCCAAAACCCTATGGAAAGAATTCCCCATGAATGACCTCAATATGAAGCTTGCTTTATCTTTTAATTTGCCTTTGAGTTCCTCCAACCCAGCTGACTTGCTTCATAAGGGAAAATACTAAAGAAAAATGTAAATGTTAATAAAAGAAAGACTAAAACATCAACCAAAGACCTCCCCTGTTCACCCACTTCTTGTCCACAGGAAGTGGAATGAGCAAGAAACCTTCGAATGAATAATAAAAAAAAGGGGACATTACAATCCTCCCTTCCTGAAATTGCTTACCCTCAAGTAATTGCAAGCTTAGCTGAACTGAAACTTCTGTTTCCTTCATATTTTTATTTTGTATGGCAACATCCTTAAGAGAGACAGGAGGGGGCATATCACAAGTACAAGCTTCCTATCTAGGAACCAAAAATGTGCACAAGTATTTCAAATGTTCTTCTCTCCAAGGTTTGAAAATTTCCATACAACCTTCAATTTCACTTCTCTTGCTTGACAAGTGAAGCAATTTGGCCCAACAAGTGTAGCTCTCAATCCTATTAACAACGACGTCTCTTGGTAGCTCAGATAATAACTTGATTATCAAATGTAAATAACTCACCACACATACCTTCTGAAGATGATCTTCATAAATGAAGTTGTAAACTATTCCTTTTAAGAAAATACACAAATCATCTTGTGTGCAAGCTGGAAGCAAATTATGACAGTCATGAATCACTTGATTTTTCATCCAAATCGGAGCTATGTTGGCTGAAGTAGTCATTCTCTTCATCTAAAACCTTTTACCACTATTTTCCAATTAATTTAATGACCTTAAAATGATCAATACTGCAGCTGTTCAAGTCTGAAAACAACTTATAATCCGATTTTACCAAAATCAGCAACATAAAAATGGAACAACTGCTGCAAAACTGAAACCTCCTGGCAAAATTAGGAAATGTGAGCATTCAGTGATTGAAAACACTTCTATAAAGGCTGAATTTTTTCTCCCAACAGCCACCAACCGAAAAATGCTCCATCCCTTGAGTAAAAATACTTGCCTACCCACTTGTATGTATGCAAATGAGATCATGTGGTGGCTGATTTGAATAATGACAGTAGCACCAAGTCTGAAATTTTGAGCTATAGATCTCCAAGGTACATTCCTTCTGTCACCACTAACCACCCACATACTTTGTTGGTGATCTCTTGCATGAATTATCAACCATGAAGTAGCTCCACCATGCTTATGATGTGCTACTCTGACATTATACTTGGCTAGAAGTGGACAAAATTGGGCATATTTTGTGAGTCTATTAACCGCAACATATAAACAACTCTTACCTTAATTGGAAAACTGACTTAATACAAACCTGCCATAGACTAAACGGTCTTGGCATATAACTTATATTCAAAATATAAGTGTGGCGGATTCCATATTGGGTCGGCACAGTGTTTTAAATTTAAAATATAAGAGTGACCCAAAATAAGGCCACCCGCCTTGATATAAATCAAAGTGATCTCTTTGAGATCACATATAAGAAAAATATATGAAAAAAATGCATGTGAGCAAACAAAAGATACAAGATGCGAATGGAGTGAAGATTGATCTCTACCCATGAGTGAATGTATTTGACAGTTTATAATTCCTCCTTGAAGGTGTAACTATTGTGCATTCAAGGAAATAGTGGGAGTGCTGGGTGAAATACAAATTCTCAATAAAAGATAAGTGACTATTCAGTGGGTTTTTTACCAAAAGGTTTTTCCACATAACTCTTATGTCTTGTGTTCATTTACCTTCATGTTCATGCATTTAATCTAATATCTATTTCATTATGTGATGTAATAACTTGTTCAATCATAAACTATAATCCTTGGCGGTTTAATATGGTGGATATTTAAATTTGTGTTATTACCTATCTCCGCGTTTCCTAACATGGTATCAAAGTTGGTGTTTATGCTTGTGTAGGATAGATCTGGTTGTTTGTGATTTGCAGGTGCAAAGAATCTTGTAGATCTGAAGTACTTGAAAAATTTCAAGATCCGCGACACCCTAACATGTGTTGCGCGGTTGTTTTTAGTTGTACAAGGTGCACAAACCTTAATTCATGTGAATTAAGATGAATGTGGAGTGTTTGGATGCTTTAAATTATTGTGGATGATCAAAACCTAGGTTGCTATTGACTCTGCATGGTTAGATATGTTTTTTAATCATCTGCGGCCTTCCTCTATGTTTTCCTGTTTTTCGCGGGCTTTTTCTTAGCTTCGCGGTTTTTGTTAAGTGTTGTGCGAATTATTTGTGTGTTTCGCAGTTTCACATGTTCTGCGGCCTTCCTTAGTATTTTGCAACATTTCTAATGTTTTTGCAGCTTATTCATTTGTTCTGAAACCTTCCTCAATATTTCGCAGCATTTCTAAGTGTTTTGTAGCCTAAATGCTTGTTCTACGGCTTATTTTAGTCCTTTGAGGCTTATTTTAGTTTTCTGCGGCAAATTTTAGTCTTGAGTGGAGCATTTGAGTATTTTGCGGCATCTCTGCATTGTTGCGCGACTTTTCAAGTCTTTCGCAGTTGTTTAAAGGGTTGTGTGGCCTTTCCCTTGTTTCATGACACTTTCCTTTGCTCTACAGCTCACTGCCTTATTGCGTGAACTTTCCTTTGTTCCCATCATTCCTTTGTTATGCACACTTCCTTTGTTTTGCGGGATTTTCTTTGTCTCGTGTCATATTTTTCGTACTTTGCGTCTTGTCCTTAGTTGCTCCCTATCCCTTTTAAGGTTTTTCTTTTTCTTTAAATCCTCATATAACCCTTTCTCTTAGAAATTGTGGCTTTTTGTGAAACGTCTTCCGCCATTGCTTTTTCGTGATTCTTTTGATCACGACTTCACAGGTTTCATAGGGTTCGTGGCACGGGTTTACCAGCCTTTCGAGGGTTTTTTGGTCATAGTTTCCACTGGATTTGTGGCTCGGGTTTTGCGTGAATTTGGTCACGATTTTTGCAATTCCTGGTCATGTTTTTCACTGGTCTACCTGGTCACGTTTTTTTCTGAATCTTTTGGCTTCATTTTTTGTGGCCTCACGGTTTAGCTGGGTTCGTGGCTCATGTTTCTCACAGGTTTTGTGACCCACAACCTCCACAGGGTCTGGTTTGTGGTTCGATCTTCATAGGTGCTTAGGGTTCACGTTTTTGGCTGTGTGGGCTCATTCATAGTTGCTGCATTCTTCTATGCACAGAACCACACCATTTGGGGGACCTGGAGACTCTCCTCTCGTCATTTCACCTCTCCAAGCAGTCTTTCCTTCCACGATGACTCCTTCCACCCTTGTTGCGCTAGTCTCCAGTCTTGGATCGAATGAACGCGGTCAACAGGAAAGCAACCTCCCAAACTTGATCGTTGAGCTACTCAATAGGTTAAAGTCTCTGGAATCTTCCAACCGGACTCTTCGTACTGAGGTCTTTGAATTGACTTCTCGGGTTGAAAAGGATGAATCGGACAACCTCTCTCTGCGCAGGAAAATTTTATAGATATCACGATTCAGGCCATTCCAATAGGCACCAATGATCAATTGCACGCAGAAATTTCAGATTTAAAGCATAAACAGGAAGAGATTCAAACCCAACACGAAAACCTCAGGAAACAATCTGAGTCTTGGGCACAAATTGTGAAAGGCAAGGACCAAAACACTCCTATTACAGTTGTCGAGGAAGTGGTACAGGAAAAATTGGTGGAAGAAAGAAACAGGCGAGCCAGATAGCTCAACCTTAAGGTAAGAGGGCTGCCCACACCTCCTCCCTCTTCTGATCCTTTGGCCCTTGCATTTGATTTCATCACAAACAAGTTGGGGCTGCCGGAGGTATTGATAGAGCATGGCTTGGCCTTGACTCTACACTCTTCCTCCGTTTCAAATCAGCTGAAGATAGACTCCTAGCTCTCAGAGCTAAACTGAGACTATTTTGACTTCCAGATAAGATCTTCCTTGATGAAGATCTCACTAGAGCCCAGGTGGCAGAGCTCAAACAGTCTTGGGAATTAGTCATGGCAGCCAGGAAGGAAGGGAAATGGACGGTGATTCGAAACCTTAGACCTGTGATTCAGGACACTTTCCCTCCTGGTTGGGCCTCTGGGTCTAAATGACGGTCTTGCTAGGAAAGGTTTCGCTGCAGGGGCATTTCTATTTCATGTTGGAATGGAAACGGGTCTTGTTGGTCTTCACCTGGTCTCCTACAGGATGCCTTGGGACACTCGAATCTCCTTTTCGTCACAGAAACACACGAGAGCCCTGTTCGTCCTCTTCCGGACCTTAGGGGTTACTACTGGCTCTCTGTTTGCAGACAGAATACTAAGAGTTCTGGTGGTGTTAGGGGTTCTGGCGGAGTTAGTTGTTTGGTTAGGGACACTCTTCGGGGTAGAATTTTTGTGGTAGCTGAGGACGAGTTTGCCAGCTTTCTGTGGATCAAGGTTAGGCGGATCCCTCACCTTATCCGGGACATCTTCATTGTAGTTTGTTATTTTCCTCTTGTTTCCTCTCCCTTTGCCATTGAGAATGGTCCGATTGAGGACCCCTACTCTGATCTTTCTGCTGGCATCTCTCAGTTCTTTGAAGTTGGTGAGGTCATCCTCTTGGGTGATTTCAATGCTCGAACCTGGTGTCCCCAGATTTCACCCTGAAATTTGAGACCACCCCTTGTAAAAAATTTCGTACTTTTAAAATAATGGGTCGTTTTGTGTGTTAATTGCCAAAAAATGTCTGTTTTGTGTCAAGATATTCCCAGAGAATCATATAAGCCAATTTCGCCAAATACCCAGGTGCCCAAACTCGTTATATTCTGTCACTGGGGTATGTCTGCAGGAAATTTTTATTTAATTATTTTAAGCTCTGTTTGAGGTAAATTGTGCTCCGGTTTAACCCTGTTGAGGTTTTACATGTCAATATTCCCATATATTAGTAGGGTTTCCACCAGGAATGAATCCTGGGCTTTATCTGTGACTTCTGGCAACGTTTTGCGTTTTTGGTATTTTTCTCGTTTTGTTTTCTGTGAAATTTCTCTAGGTCAATTCCTTTGCCGAATCAGTTTGTTTTCTTGCCTGAAGTGTTTGGAGATCATCTACAGACGTCATGCCAAAAGGAATTTGCCACAGGAGGTTTGGTTCTCTCTAAAAAGACGAAGTCATGCACAAAAAGGCCTCTTCTGGGCAGGTCGCATTTTTGAGAAAGGAAGGTTTTAAGCTACAATGGAATTTTTGGTAGCAGCAGGTAGGTGGGAATTTTGTACCTGCTTAGCAGGGTACTTTTTCCCATGGAAGCAAAGTCACTTAAGTCATAATGAGAAAATTAGGGGCAACAGGCAGGCGGGAATTTCTTACCTACCTTGCAGAGTGAAAATTCCCGTTGTAAAATAAAAGAAAATCACTTAAGGCATTAATGGGAATTTCTTACTTGCCTTGTAGGGTAAAAAATCCTATTATGAAAGTCAAACAGCTTAAGTGGATCATGGGATTTTTGGAGCTGCGGTGCAGGGTGAATAATCCCATTGGAAATTGACTTTTAAAAATAGAAAGCACCCATGTCAAAAAGTGCTACCCCTTTTGGAATAGAAGGATAAGCTTTAATTGCATTTATTAATTTATTCTATTTCCAAAATGGGCGCCCAAGCATGAGGAAAAGTCAACACTAGAGAAGGGGATAAAGGAAATTGGAAATAGAATTCTAAAATTAAATAAATTTAATTTATTTAATGCAACCCTATAACATGCAAAAAAGTGCGACCCATCTAGAGGAGAAATAATACTTTTTGAAGTATTAATTAATGGATTTAATTCCTAATTTTGGCGCATGAGGTCAAAGCATGGTGTGAAGTCAAGGAGAACTGAAGGAAGGAGGCTAAAAATAAATCAATTTAATATATTTAATGCAGCCCCAAAACATGCAAATTTTGGCGCCCAAGTTTAAGAGAAAAACATGATTTTTAATTAATTAATTGTCAGGAATAAGGACAATTATTAAGTATAGAATGATGAAGGTTATATAAGCATGGGCTGCCATAATGATGAATTAATTAATTCTTCTAGCAAAGGAGTGCAGCCCAGACAGTTTTGGCGCCCAAAGGAGGAGGATTTTTGCCCAGAAAAGGTGTTTTTAACTGTTGGAAAGCTTCAAAGTTTGGCGCCTAGGGTTGGAAGAGCTTGATTAAGTCTAATTAATTGTTTGCATATTTTTACAGGTGCCCAGGTTAAGTGACAAATATTTATGCTTGCTTTGTATGCAAGTAAAGCCTCAAATTATAGGGTAGCGGGCTTTATATACAGATTTTTATGATAAAAATCAAGTGTTCATGCTCCGGATTCCGTCTTTGTCTGAATTAATTGCAGGTATTCATTACAAGTGCTTATTTAATTGAAAGAGAGCTTAAATCAATGTTACACATTGAATATATCCTCCGAATCTGAAGAGGTTCCCAGATTTGCACCAATTGTAAAGAATTCCGGTTGAATAAAAAGAAAAAGAATTGCTCAGAAAAAGATTGCTCCAGCCATGACAAAGCTGGATGAATGAGAGAGCTCAGCAGAATCATGCATTATTTCTAGATTTGTTGATATCAAAGACACAGATCTAGGCCTAGAGCCAGATCTCATAATTGCAAAAGCTTTCGGCAAAAATTCATCCTCTTGTTTCTAACGCAACCTGTGTAGAAGTCAGTGCGTGGAAAATTCCTTCCAGGATCTTGTGTATGTGCTCCCAATCTTCCAGTTGAAGCCTTCATTGAATTTGCATTCACCCGGAGTGCTTTCCAGAATTTTTAATTGCTCATATGCAATTAAAAATAAAAAAGATGAGTTATTTACGGCAAACATTGCACTGATGCATGTACTGGGGAAGAACTGCAAAAGCTTCAAGGATAAGAGGGAAGACAAGGCAAAGGCAACACCCGTAAGCAAAATTCTAGATCTAGCCGCTTCCAGATCCAGTATGGTGAGAATCAAGGGCAAAAGAATCAATTGCATGCAGAATATGAAAAAAGAACAAGACTGCAGCTTTCCTCTTCCTTCTTCTTTCTTTTATTTCCTCCGACAAAGTAATTGAGCGATCAATTAAATTATAAAACTTAATCTATTGGTTTTGTCTATGTGTATACAATCAACTCTGTAATCTATTGATTGGGTTGCACACCCCGCCTCTTTCTTTCCTGTGTTTTTTATTATTTCCTTCTTCATTAGATATTTCCTTTCTTTAACAGCTGCTTATTTGCTGCAAAACTATACAACTATGGTTCATGAGCTGCATGGTTAAAGTAAAACCCCAAAATAGATACTAGCATATTTAATTGACAAATCTTACACGGGAGCCTCACCAGTAAATGAGGGAGATTTATCTCATGATTGCCTAGGTTTTCAGCTATGCAGAAAATCTAGCCAACAGAACCAAAAATTTTCTAGTCCCCTTACATGACAGGACTATTGATACTCTTGGTACCTCAGAGGTGGACTCGAGTTCTGTTGCTCTTCACAGGAAGTCTGATGATGTGACAGGGCCCTTGACGACTTATGGCCGACACCTTTTACATATGGGGGAATCTCATGACCTGCTAATCCTCAATGGCATATCTTGTTTCTTGGACTCTCAGTTTTTCACCTGCAGACCTCACTGTGGTGGCGCGCCACCCCCCAGACCCCTAGCCCTTCTCATTGCTCCCCCTCGTACCACTCTGAGACTTGATGAGGGTGACCTCGTAACCTTCGCCTTCCACCTTCGTCAACTTCTCCCCCCTCTATCCCTCTTCACTATGTTCCCCATTGATATGATGTACAACCTTCTTACCACCGCTATCCACGATGCATCCTTGCTCTCCTACCCGCATTCCACCTCCAGACCCCTTGGTACGAGGACATGCCCCATGAACCAATGGTATAATGATGACTGCAAATCCCTTCATCGTCAGCTCCGCATGGCTTTTAACCATGACCTTTCCCACTTCCCCTCCCTCAAAATTGCCTATCGTAATCTCCTCCGCCACAAGAAACGTACCCTCATTGCCTGTAGAAGGAGGGATCTCCGCACTTCACTTCTGTATTCCCCGAAACGCTTTTGGCGTACCATCATTCCCCGACGCTCCCCCTTACCCCTGGATCTTGACCTGCTCACTTTGTTCACCCACACCTCCACCCTGAATGATATCCCTGGTCAGCCCCAGACCTAGATTGTGCTCCCTCCCTCCACCTGTCGCATTTTCATCTATACTAATGTTAAGAAGGCTCTTTCGGTGATGAATTGTAGCCTAGAGGTTTAGGAATTTGCTACAGTACTTCATTACCAAGTGGCCTAGAGGTTTTTCCCATCCTATGAGATGGCCTATGCTTTGCATGGGTTTTTTATTGAACTCAGTCCAACCATATAAAAGAAAATAGTACGTACTAGTGAGTAAATTTCTAAAATATACAGTGATATTTCCTCCCTCATTAGTAGTTTATTTCCATTCCCTTTGTTTAATCTTATCTGGGAGGTGGGACACATGTAAATTAGTATTTAATTTTGTTATAGTGTCAAGTAAAAGGCACAATTGCTTTAATCCTTCATGGATATAACTTTTTTCTGCATTTCCTTATGATGTTAGATCACTCATTCTCATGTTTTCCCACAATAAAATGAATTACTTTTTTCTCAGGGTTGAATCCAGAAAGCCAGAACGGTATTCATCAGCTGCGCCACTATCTGGTAATGTGACTGATTCAGCTGACTACCTTTCCATTGAGTAGAGAGGTGGAACATTGTCTTTCTCCTGTATGTGAATTTTGAAACGTGCATTCTCCAAAATGTATGTGCAAATTGCACATATAAATTAAGGCCATTCTTATGTTTTTCTTTTCAGCTGATGCACGACAGCGGATTGTGTCAGAACGTCTCGATATAAAAGATAACCTTGTTTTTTCTGTTTCGGTAATCTACAGCAAAAATCCTACAATTTTCATTTAGTCTTTTGTGAGATATTTAGAGCTTTGAGGGACTGTATACACTCAATTTTTTTTGCATTCTGACATAAGTTAATTTTGGTGCTCATGAGCGAGGACTGCTTTCAAGGTTGATGCAATTGTTACTGGAATGCCCCCACTGCCCACTTTTGCATTAAATTAGAGAGAGAAAGAAAGAGAAAATCTCTTACATAACTGCAAACTCTATGGAAGAATAAGTACATGTTGATGGGACTACGGGTCTTAGGACTACTTCGATATCATTTCCTTTTGGAGAAGCAAATTTAGTCAACTTTTCGAATATTGAAGAACTTATTTTTGCTGCATATACAGATTGGTCCTCCAAACCTTCGCTTTCTCGCATCCAAGGATAAGAATACGTGGGATGCAAAAAATGTTGCGGAATCTGTTCTTTCTGACAAGTCTACTGCGGTATCTTCCGATACTTTGTGTAATGACATGCTTATATATTAAATCTTGTGATCGTAGAAATGCATAATTACAACTAATAATAGGTTTATATACCTGTACAAATATACACATATGCATATATACACACAGGCACATATATACAAATATTTATATATATATTCAACATTTCTAACTGGACAATTTGAAAATTGAATGCTTCTTGAATAGATGTGGATTCTTGTAGTTTATCTATTGTTTTCCCTTCCCTGTATTCTTTTTTACTTCTAAAGAGCAGGCAGTTTTGTGCAGCGCCTGACAACAGGGCAACGCGTGCAAGAGTCATCTATTATTGATGCACATGGTGATAAAGTATGATTTCTTTACCATTTTCTTGTGTGATTTGCATTTAGTATGCTTTGTTCTTATTGTAATCCAATTGCTGTAAAAAACTGGGATCTAATTTCCAATGTGTATTCCATTTCAGAAATTTTTGTGTTATATACAGTGCTAAATGTCCTTATTTATATCATGGTTTAATATTGTTCCTGTTGCATGGCAGGTTGCTGGCGAACCATACTGGTACTACGAGTATATTGTGCAGAAGTCACCAACTGTAGCTGTAAGTACCTGCGAATTTTAAAAGTGAGCAGATTCTTTTCGGCCAGTTCAAAAAGTTGGCTCTAGGATTGTCGAGCATAAAACAAGAAAGTATAGGGTCAGGGTCAGGATGGTTGCAAACCTACTTTATCATTTTTTTGGGTGACATCTGTAATTTTAAGTTTTAACAACCATTAAAATCACGCCAATAAAGAAGGCTATCTAATTATAATGTATTTGTGGTGCATGTAAGCCCAAGGTAAAATTCAAACAAAGGAGACACCATAGTATGCAGTCCAAACTTGGATCCATCTTTTTGACTAAGAATATTGTCATGCATATGTCTGGTTATCTCCTACAGTGTTTCTCTTGCAGGATAACCGTCTTGTGGAAAAAGAAAACATACAAATAACGAAATCCTAAATGTGGAACTCGTTGCTACTCCCTTACACTAAATCAGTAACCCCAAATCGTTTTTCATTTCATTGAGGCCATACTAAAGAAAAAACAGCAAACATACAAATGACACACAAAAATGAACACAAACAATCCCAACAATGAACAGACAGACGAAAACCTGAGATAATACATTCCCCACACTCCATTTCCAGATAGAGGACGGCGAACATTCAACACATATTTTCATATTTTGAGGTCTGAGATGTGAGACTTGAGAGTGACCTCATTCTTCAGATTTATATCCTGTTCTTACAGATCTGAAAAATTAAAAACAGGGCCTGCTTGCTTCTTCTCTTGTGTTAAACAGTAATGCCCCATGATTTTCAGGTAGGATTTTCCTTCGTTTCTGAAGGATACTTTCTGCTCTATTTTGTTTGTTTTTCGGGAAAATCATAATTTTATTTTGTAGAGAGTTTAAATAATTTATGGAATGGCCTTCAGCTTAGATGGCACGACCGAGGGACATCTCTTCCGTCAAACTCACCCAAGCCTTGCACCCAGTTGTCTGTTGGGGTATCCCACACCCAATGAGCTGGATGTGGTAGTTTTCAGCACTTTATCATGTTTCCTGGGGGTTTGGACCTGGGGCTTTTTTGGAAGCCTCGATATTTTACTAGGTGATCTCATCCACTTTGACTTATAGATAAATTTTTACTTTTACATATTTCTAATTATTACTTTTTAATTGTTGAATCTTTAGAATCTTTAGTTATGAACTTCATATGTTTTAGTAATGTCCCCTTTTTCCAAATTAATCCAAAATAAAGGATTCCTTGCCTTTCCTCTTTCCGAAGGCAAGCAATGGCGAACAAGGGAAGATCGTGAATCAAATTTCAGTTTTCTTCATTTATATTTATGTTTTATTTTTGTATTTCCCATTCTTAGTAGGTCGGCTGGACTGGAGAGTTTTTAATAAGCTGAAAATAAAGAAATAAGATATTAATGAGGTCGGCTGGGTTTTAGTGCATTGAAGAAGCATAATAAAAGATTATAATGATGTATATGGGTCGGCCATGTTATTTTTAAGCTTTGGCGTCAAATGTGAGGTATAAAAGGAAGTAAAGGCTTCATTTGCACATCATCTATTTTGGCAAATTGATTCTACTTGGACTTGTGAGCTGATTGCTCTTTGTTCTTCCACTCTTGGGTGAAAATCCAAGTGTGTGGCATCTTCCTAGAAGGACGAAAACCCTTCTAGTGGTTGGTAGGGGGATGGAACCCTCCGTCCTTGTGTGGGCTTGAAGGATTGTTGCAGATTTGTGGAGAAGGAATCAGAATCAGATTTGTATTTGCATTGAGTGGCCTCTCCTAGGTGGAGCGACCTACTTTGGTGTGAAGATTGGTGCCTTGAAGGGCATATATTTGATATTTCACTTCATTTTCAGATTTGCCTCTATTAATAAAGTCCGAATCTACTTTGTTGTGAATTTTTGGGGTTTCAAAACCCTCTTTTCATAATTATGTTGTAGTTGTACTTCTGCTGGTTATTATTAATATTCAGTTGAGCATATGCATATTTTTTCGGTTGAAAACAGTTCTAGAATCTCTCTAAAAGGTTTATAAAAATTGTGGATGCATTGTTAGATGATATTTTGGGTGAAATTTTGAGTTTCATACTGCTGTTCCTAAAATCAGTTAAATGTCCAAATTTGGGTTTTATTTCAGTTTGCTGATTTGAAAATAGATTTGATATCGAATGGGTTGTGGTCCAACGGTGCATATGATGGTGTAAAAGGTGTTGCCTAGCCATCCTCTAGGGTTCCACACCCAGGAGATACCAAGTAATAAGGGATGAGGCCGGGATCGTGCCCCGGGCGACTTTGGCGGAATGGAAACCCCTCAGTCCTTAGCAGCTAAGCCTAAGAATTATGTGCAGCTAATCCCTGCAATTTTGGATTCAAACAAAAAAATATCAGATTTGATTGCTTTGGGGATTGAGCTAATTTCCTTGATTGTTGGTTTCATCCCTTCAAAGGGATATTATAGAAACAAGGCAAACCCCATTGAAGACCTATATGATATGGAGGGTCGAAATTGAGTTGATGAAGCTATTGTACACTTTTATGCAAATGGCATGCCATTTAATGTTGCCTGCTCACCTTAACATAAAGAGATGACTCATGCTATGAAGTATGGACAATGGACTAGTGGGATATAAATCACATGGGTATGAGAAACTACGTAGAGTCTTATTGAGGAGGAGAAAATACTAATAGACCATCAAATGGCACAAATCAAAATATTGATGGATGATTGGATTGTACCAGAAACTATTTTCCTATAAACATTATGGTAACTTCAAAAGGGTGCGTTCTTAAAGGAAATCCATTGTTCAAAGAAAGAAAAAATGCCGTGTACTCTAAGAACTAACTATGTGATGCCATCAAGGAGATGGGGTAATCACATCTTGTCTAGGTTGTTGCAAACACTGCCCCAGTTTGTAAAGAATTTGGTTTGCTGGTGCCAAAAAAATACATGCATGTAGTCTAGATGCTATGTTGTGTGAATGCATTGAATAATGTTGTCAAAGATATTTGAAAGTTTGAATAATGTTGTCTAATGCTCTTTTCTTATGCTTTGATAGGAAGTTGACCATCAACTGTTTTCAAACAAATGCCTAAAATGTAGAGTCAGTTTCAAAACTGAAATTTCATGTTAACAAATATATTGAATTAATAAATTCACCTTAGTGAAGGAATCCTGTTGCCCTTGTGCCTTTTGTTGCTCCTCCTACCTTTGCATGCCTGCAAGGAACTCCTCAAAATCCATCAATCCAAGATTGCCTGAGGGAGATGCAAGAACGAAGAAGAAACTTTCGCACATGTTGCATATGTGATGTGTGCATAAATGATCCTGAGGTTATCTGAAAGCGATACTACTGGGAGTAAAGTAGTGCTCATGCCAACCCCACCTCCAAATACAATGACCATCTACCAGCCCTACTCTATTAGACCGTGCGTGAGAGATCTAATATCAAGAAAAGACTGTTGTGCAACCTCATAGGTGAAAATAGGGCCGGGATCGGAGAAATAGGATCAATAACATGTAGAGGTACAAATGGGCACTTGACAACTCTAAATGCCCCTGGTTTATGCTGTGGCATACCTCCCCCAACCCCTTGAAACTTCCTCACGTCAAAATAATTCACCTTTTTTGTGCAACAGAAACTCTGCGTATAGTTTCCACAGAAAGTATAGAGGAATATTGAGGTTGTCATTGGGTGGTTTATCAAAAACTATCCACCATCGATACCACAAGTTTGCACAAATCTGCGGATGTGTGCACCACTTAATGGAGAATTTTGTCTTCTTGGGGTGTACAGGTTGTCTTGTGATGGAATGGAAATATTGCCATAATATATCTCTGATGACATTCAATTTTCTAACTTGGTCAATAGGATAAAATGTTAGTTGTTTCTATCTTTTGTCAGCCAGCGATGATTCATGCACATCAATCTGGTTAACAAGGGTATCAACATTTTTCTCAATTTCCTCTAAGTTTGGGTTAGGGTCATGACATTGGGGGAACATGTTTTGTAGCCCTAAGCCCTACAATCATTTGGTTGATTTTCTGCTCATGGAATCTCATCATCAGTCGAAGGAAGGTTTGGTTGAAAGGGTTTTTCTCAATAGGGTTGGAGTTTGGGATTGGGTTTACTTCCATGTTCTCCTATACATTGATTTAAAATTATCATACACTATAAAATCAAAAAAGTTTGCAAAAACCACAAAATTGAAAACAATTTCCAACTACCACAAAATTTTAAGTAAAAAATTAAAACAAACTGTTAAAAAGAATACCTACAGAAAGCAAGATTGAGATTGCAGCTGGTACGAGGTGTGGAAGGAAGCTTGAGAGAATTTTGATTCAAGAAATGAATATTAGTGTGCAGAGGTAAAATGGATGTCGGTTTATTCAAGAGTGGAAATGAGTTTTTTTGATATGTTTCGGTTTTTTGTTTATAACAGCCAAATGGATATCAGTTTAGGCTTGAATATCTGAACCTAAGTCAATGTTTTGGATATTCGTCCCTTTTCTAGATGGATATCCATTTCATTTGCCCCTCAATTTCTTGCTCTCACTCATGAGAAAAGTGCCTGATAAGTTCCCAAACTAAATTAATACAGAGAAAACTGCAAATTTCATGAACATGATGCACAATTATCAAAAGTGGAGATTACCTTTGCATCACAGTTGGAAAAATCATTTAAGTCAATTTTATTTGACCTAGATTGAAATCTGGATAAATGCAAATGGCCTCATTGAATATCGAGGGTCAAATTGAAAAATGCAACTGTGCAATCATGAAATAAGCCAAATGACGTGATGATGTCATGATGACATACACATGTGGAGCCAAAGAATGTGATGACATCATACATGTGGCTAGTAGTAAGATGACATGGCAAGATGGAGTGGTGTTGATGTGGCATTGACAAGGTAGGTGGCATGGTGCTGACATTTCACATGACACTATTTTTAGGCTGGAAATATATCTTAAAATTTGTCCCAAGTGCAACAGGTCCGCAACTTGCAAAATATGGGGAACCTAGGAAACTGAAACATCAATAACTTGAGCCTCAGATGTCGGATTTAGATGAAACAGAATTCTAAACCAACTATCCACACATTCTAAATGTGACGGTGGCATCAGAATTTTCCTGTCATGTCTCTAAACCAAAAGTGCAAAAAACGAGCCTCTTCAACCAAATCCCTAAATGGGTGGGAATTGAACTAAAGCCTAAAGGTTCAGAATTGAATCTGATACCAATGATATGGAACGTCTCACTCACGAACCAAACATGTAAGTACAAAGGTCTTCAACACAGGGTCACACAAAATTTCTACCAAAAATATTACAAACTCGATTAAATTAAATTCAAGGATTGTGTAATTTATATAAGCCTAATTATGCTAAACTTACAAGATCCAAGAGAACCATGATTGTTGGATGCAATCAATCTAAAAATGGAATAGTAAACATCTTGCTAACTGTTAGCCTCAAATCATCTCATGCATTGTCCTATGCTAACTTAGTCATAACTACTTAACTAGGAGTAAGAAAATCTCACTTATTACATGGGATAAAAGCTAAACTACATGATATAAACTATCCTCATCCTCTTCAATGGCTTTAGCTTTGAAGACTGTGTGTGTTGAGACCAATTTGAAGGTGTCTTTTTGCAACATAAATAGTAGAGGATGTTGACTCTTGACTTGGGCTTCCGGAAGCCAATCTTAAGGGGTGATGTTGGTTAATGCCACCTTCAAGCTTAATTGAAGGGAGGATGTTGGTCCAAGTATTGTACTTTATGTGAACTCAACATACTAGATCCCTTGAGATAATGGTTCTGCATAAACCTTGGGGAGATTGCTTTAAGACCCATTGTGTTGTGGTATACTTGGGACCTGTGTTGATAAGGGCCTATGTTGAAGTACCGTTGGAATCATACCTACATTGACATACCTTTGGGATATGGACCTTTGTTGACTTGCCATTGGGATATGAGGCACAAGCTGGACCTATCCTTATAATGTGTAATGTCCCCAAATGGACAATTTTCACCCTCAAATAGAACAACGATAAATCCTATCAAATCAGCTTTAAAACAACGAAGTATAACACAGAAATTATAAAAATGTTGTAGATGTGAATTATTTCTAGAAAGTGCGACTTTCTTATTAGATGGAATATACTCACAGGTGAAGGAAAATCATACAAATCTTACCCAAAACAGATCATCTGATTTTATTATTTCAAATACACAAGAAAAATACCAGATTGGAACCCAATTGAAGGCTGAAATATTTATTAAAATTTTGCAGTTGTACCATTCACAGACATAACTCAAAACATCGATTCCTTGGCCCAAAAATTACACCAAGTGGCTGATTTGATTTGTAAAAATCTGAAGTTGGAACAACAATACAGATCTGATCCAAATCAACTCTAAAACACTCCAAACAACTCTCTATATGGGTTGCTCCACCATGAATAGGCTGGAAATGAAGCCGAATCACAGCAACACTTCTCCTCCAAACCCTTGCCCAGATCTGCAAAATACAACCTTCATACACAACTGTAAGTAAACCTCTGAATCAATGAAGGCTCCTGAATAGAACCTTCTCACACAATAGAAAAAGAGTTTTCGTTCTTCTTCTAGTCCTCAATAGGGTTTTTGTCCTCTAGAGCTAACTTCAAAGGGTTTTTGTCCTTTGGAGTTATGCAAAGTTTACAAATCTCACACCAAATTCAGAATTTTCATAAAATAAAATAGATGCCTTTACAAGCAAGTCAACTTGCTTTTATAACAAGTCTTGGCTTTGTAGCCACCCAAAACCACCAATCATCTATCTTTTCCTACATTTAATTTTTTTTGGCATTTACCCCTCTCCTACATGGTTTGCATTTTCCCCTAGGGGAAATTAAAAACATAAAGTCACTTTTTTTTTTTTTTTGTAATTTAGTCATTTATAAATTAATATGAGTGCTTTTGATAAAATTTCTTTTTATGCACTTTATAATTAATTTACTAAGACTAAGTTTCCCTTTTATTCACCCCTTAGCCGTCGGGAAACAAATTTGGGCGAAGGGTCTTCGACTTGTTATTTTAGAGAAAGGGAGCTTTCAGTCCTCCCTTCCCTTAATTGCTTTCTCTCAAGCAATTTCAAGCTCATTTACTTGAGTGTCATATGCATGAGGCAAAACATACTATAGTGCTCCAAAAGTCTTGATCCCGAACCAGTTAAATGTGAGAGCTCTTGCCACAATACATGGCTCTCATGAAGATCATACCCACAAATTTGTATCAAGGTTATCACATATTTTATATTGCAGATTTGATCCTCAAACTCATCATTCTTCTCATGAGGAAAATAAACCTTAACATGCAGCAATAAATATGATGTTATCTCATTCATTCCATATCTTTCAATGCCATTAAGAATTTCATTTCCTTTTGACTTCATGATATCTCGATTTTGCTGTACCAATTCCTTAACATTCTTGACATCAATGGACTAAATACCCTCATGTTATAACTGATGCAATAAACAAGATGACATACCTCTTTCCACACAATCCTCATTCCATGCAATTTTCCCTCCTTGGAAAGAACTTTCCATGCTCTTGGCTGCCACAACTTGAGGAATACCATTCCTCATACCTTGCAAAACAAATTCCTTGTCTTGCACTTTGAACTTCAACTCCATAGTTTGATAATTTTGGATGAACTCACCCAAATATTACAGCCATTGTACTCCAACTACCATATCCAATTCACCAATACCAACAACATAAAAATCATCTCTTACCTCATGATCCCCTATGGTGAACTCAAGTTGTGGAATCTTCTTTGTGCATGAGATTGGATGTCCATCTGCTACGATCAGGTTGAATCCTTAGAAATCTTCCACCTGCAATTCCATCTTTGCAACCAAGTCTTCATCAATGAAGTTGTGTGTAGCTCCAGTATCTATCAATATGGTGACTTTTTCCCATGAAGATCTCCTCCAACTCATAATGCATAGAAACTAGGTGGTACAGATAATGTAGCAAGTGTGGCACCTGTGATAACCACTTCCCCTTCTTTTGTTTGGTCTTCAATCTTCTTTGGATCAACATTATCTCCATCATCTTCATCATGTGAAACTATCTCAATGTATTGGATTGATCTCTTACCTTGGCAATGGTGGTTGGGTGTCCATGGGTCCCGACAATTGAAGCATAAGTTTTTCCTCCTTATTCCTTGCCTCTATTTCTTGGTTGTTTCTTTCCCATTCCTTTACCTTACTTTTCTGCTCACCAATTGTTGTCATTTGCTTATTATTTTGAGATGTTATTGGCTATTCAAATGAGTTCCTTTGCTGCCCCAAAGGTGTTGTTCGTTGCTGTCCAAACTGCAGATTTTTTTACCTTTTGGGACTGAATTTTCCAAGTCTAATGACTTCTTAATGGCACCTTGTAGAGAAGGACTAAAGGCTTTGACTAGGCCTTTTCGTGGCTCCCCTAGACCTTCAATAAACAACAACACGCGCTTTCCTTAACTGACATCTGACACCATCACTACAATCATTTGCAAATCAGAAATATACCTATCTAGAGATTTGTTATCTTGTGTTTTTGCAAGGTCAAAATTCACTTGAAAATAGGACAACTATACCCTAGTGTCAAAAATCTTTCATTGTAAACCTTCCCCGACACCCCTCCAGGTTAGCCCATCCCCTATACCAGGCTTATCCCCATCCGTGTAATGTTTGTGTCTGTGGTCTAACCCTCGCCCATGTGTGGAAAAGAAGAAAACAAGTTCAAAGGAGTCTTTCAAGACAACACATTTCAAGGTGGATCTTTCAACAGGCTTGGGTGTGTTTATTTTTAGCCTTTCTCAAGTGGGTGCACATTCCTCGGAGCTGAGTTCAAGTCCTAAATTCATCGAGCAACTGTATTATGAGCTAAGATCATTGTGCAAGTGATTTAGGAAAGATTCGGAGATTCTGGAGCAAGTTCAACAAAAGTGGGTTTTGGAGGTCAAAGGAGCTTGCACTGCGAAAAGGCACCTGACCTTCGGGAGATGATTCCGGAAGCTTCGAAATAAGTTGGAGGTCAAACAAAATATTAATGGAAAGATGATTCAATTCCCTACATGGTGGTAATATCATATTTTTCACAACGCCCATGCATTTCTTTACACAACTCATTCTTTGTAGGCACAACTGGTGGTCTATTGGCTAGATTTTCTGCACAGCTGAAAACCTAGGCAGTCATGAGATAAATCTCCCTCATTTACTGGTGAGGCTCCAATGTAAGATTTTGTCAATTATATATTTCTAATATCTATCTGTTGGTTTTACTTTAACCGCGTAGCTCATGCACTGTAGCTAGGTAGTTTTGCAGTTGTAATAAAATGAATATATGAAAATGAGGGAAATAATCGAATGTGAGTAGAAAAGAAAGAAGATGTGCAACTTAACCAATAGTTAACGGAGTTGGTCACATGCACATAGACGAAACAAATAGATCTAGAAATGTAGAATTCAAAGAAAAGCAAAGTTTCAGATCCAGATGCAAGATAACACAAAGTTTATGGAAAGATTCAAAAAGAAATATGAAACAAATGCACCATTGACACAAATTTCTCTGGAAATCTTCCTCCTCTCTATTCCTTAGCTTTCAGAAAGATATCAAGGGTTTCAGCTCAAAGTTTGGAACACAAGAATGCTAATTACAAATTTTGGTCTTTTAAAATGTAGGTTCTTTCTCTATTCATAATGTATAGAGGGAAATTACAAATAAGAAGATTTTTTAATGAATTTCCACATGTTTAAGCTATGAAAAAGGGAAGAAACTAGAAATATTCTTCTTGGAATTCCTCTTTGCATGACATGCATAATTTATAATTGAAAATAGAACCTTCTATTTTGCATGTCTTCCACCTATTTCCAAGTAATTGACTTTTTCAAGTGATGGATTTTAAACCAATCACTTAAGATTCCTCAATTAATTTGTCGGATAAAATAAGAGAAAGAAGAAGAAATTGGAAAAGAAATTAGAAGAAAGCTGCTACACTCCTAGTCTTGTTCTTTTTCCATAGTTTGCATGCAATTAAATCTTTTGCCTTTGATTCTCTCAAACCTAGATCTAGAAGCAGATGAATGTGATTTTTATTATGGGAGTTTCCTCTGACATGTCTTCCCTCTTATCCTTGAAGATTTTGTATTTCTTCTCTAGTACGTGCACCAGTCCAATGTTTGCCATAAACAATTTAGATAAAACTCATCATCTTTTATTTTTAATTGTATATGAGCAATTTTAAATTTTGGAAAGCACTATGGATGAATGAAAATACAAGTAAATTCAATAAAGGATTCAATGGGAATATTGGGAGCACATGCACATGATTTGTCAACACTAAAATTTTCCTCCATAATTTCTATTTCATTAATCTATGTATTAGGAATAGGATGTTGTTAAGTATAATTAGTAGTAGCGTCTGATAGAAGATAACGGCATCGTCAGTATGGTGTCGCCAATAATGTGGAGTATGATAACAGTCAAAGTACAATATGAATGTTGTAAAAAGTAAATATTTGTCGTAAGTGGTCCGGTAATGTTAAAATGTCAAAGTTTGGGTAATTAGAGAAGTAGGGTCTACATGATTAGGAATTAGAAATATTATATTGGTAATAAGAACAAGGAGTGAGGTCATAAATATTTTGTGTATTTTATTTGTAAAAAGTCTAAAAATGTGGAACCCGCGTGAAATGATAGGGTTTATCTTATCTTAAAAGATAAACTTACATGTACAAATAAGAGTTAAGGTATGGAATATGATTCGTTAGAGTGGATTTCTTATCCTATCTTAGAGATAAGATGGATAAGCCTGGAAGTTCTATAAATAGAGAGGCCACCCCCCTCATTTAGCATAGAAGGAAGTAGTGAGAAATATTGTAGGAAGTGTGCGAAGGAAGCCATCAGTTTAAAGGTGTGTTGAAGAAGCCATTAAGAGGTGTAATCGTAAAGTTTCTCCCATAGTCTTGGTGAAAGGCAAGTGAAGTCAATAACACTTGAAGTACCTCATGGGTGAGATTGTAACAATTTCATGTTAATATTATAATTTGGGCGCCCAACTTTGATATTTCAGATTTGTCATCATTCTGTCTTATCATAGTCGATGGTATTCTTGTGTTATGTTGTTGTTTTGTTTCCAGATTACATCCACCAAACTAAAGGTTGTGCATTAGTAAATAATCATAGCACGAGGAGTTCTCGGTGAAGAATTATCATAGTGCCGGATTGGTGATGACAGATCCTAGAAGGAATTTTCCATGCACTGACTTCCACATGGGCTTCGCTAGAAACAAGAGGATGAATTCTTGTCAGAAACCTTTGCAATTATGAAATCTGAATTTGTCAATTAAATCAGTGATAGGTTCAGGGAAAATGTTTGTATCATTGACTTCATCAAAGATGGAAGCTATGCATGATTCAACCGATCCTTCTCTTTCACCATGCATCAACATGGTTGGAACAATTTTTGTCTGAGCTATTTTTCTTTTAATTGCGACTGTCGGAATCCCTTGTAATTGGATCAATTTGTGCAGATCTAGAAATTTCTTTTGATTCAAAAGAGATATTCAATATATATGACATTGATTTTAACTTCGTTTCACTAATAGGAGCACCTGTGATGAATACCTGAAATTAAGTCAGACAAAGATGGAGTCCATGGCATGAATACTTGATTTTTATCACCGAACTCTGCATATAAAGCCTGCTGCCCTAAAATTTGAGACTTTTCTTGCATGCAAAGCAACCAAAAATATAATTTAATTCTCCTCTGCACTTATACCAAAATGTAGACAATCAGAATAACAAAAATCAGGCTATTCCAACCCAATGCGCCAAAATTGGAAGTTTCCCAGCAATGGAAAACACTCTTTAATATAAAAGCCTCCTTCCCTTGACACCAAAACTTGTCTGGGATGAAAAATTCATCAAAAAGATATTAATTTCTTCTCAATTATGGCGTCCCATGCTTTTATAGTCATCTGCAAATTATTTTTAATAATTGTCATTTCCTATTTCTAACAATTCAATTAATTAAAAGTCATGCTTCTTCATCCAATTTGGGGCGCCCAATTCTGCATGATTTTGATTACTTTTTAATGAATTTATTTCATTTATTTTTAGCATGCATCCTTGACTTCTCTTTAGCTCATCCAATTGCATTCAATTTCTTCCTATTTATGGTGCCAAAATCAGCTATAAATACCATTAATCACATGCATTAATGCCAAGGTGGGTCACACTTTTTGGCAGGGGTATTTTTTAAAAATAGAAAGTCAAAGTGATGGGAATTTCTACCCTGCATTGCAGCTCAAAAAATTTATTCCCATCTTTCACTTAAGTGATTTGAATTTCATAATGAAAATTTTCACTTTGTGTTGAAGGTAAGAAATTCCCACTGGTGCTTTAAGCGATTTTATTTTACAACGAGAATCTTCATCTTGCATTGTAGGTAAGAAATTCTCCCCTACTTGCCACCTCTGAAATTTCCATTGCAGCTTTAGTGACTTTAACTTGATGGTAAAAAGTAACCTGTTATGTAGGAAAAAATTCCTGCCTTCTTACCACTACAAAAAAATCCCATTGATAGCTTAAAATTTTCCTTACAAAAAGTGCGACTTGCATGAAAGATAGCTCTTTTCCAAAAGTACGACTTGCCTTGTGACTTCAGCATTTAAAATTGTGTGAAAATTTGTCACTGAAGGCATCGTGAAAATTGGACATGGAAGGCATCCTTGAAAATTTTGATTGACAAAAAGACAACATTTCTTTCCTTTTTTGGATTTTTGGTGAAGAAAAAAAAAGTAAACAATAAAATTTGTAATTTTTGGAAAGGGCCCAAGAAGATGTAGCAACAAAATCTTGCATGTGCCATAACTTTCATTCCGTGGCTCTGTTTCAGGTGTCATTTCCTCTAAAAGTGCATATTTTCTTGAGCTCTATGCTTGGATGGTGATATTTTTATTATTTTCATAAAATCCATTTTTGCACCTTTTTGGACCAAGAGACTTCTTGCAATCTTTTGAAAGAATCTTGAGCTCTGATCGCCTTCAAAAAGATTAGTAATTAAAAAAACTATATATATTTTCAAAACCCTAGGCCTGGGTAAAGATTTGGTAGGAAGAATAAATAGGCTACATGAATTTCCAGAGAAAACAAACCAAAAAAAAGACAAAACAAAATAAAAGAAAACAAAAGAAGCTGCAGGCAATTGCTCAAAAATTTCTGTAATTAGCCGATCTACAAAAATTCTTCCCCACAGGTGAATGTTCTATGGTAATAATGATGGGGTGAAGTGCTTTATATAACCTAGATCCTCCAATTTTAGCTCAATCTATTTTTAAAAGAGCTTTATTTATTTAATAAATAAATAAATAAAATTCTCTCAGACAAAACTTGGCGAAGGGATAGAGTGAGTTTTAGCATGTGGGTACTTGGGGAATTTGGCTTTTATGACTCTCTGGGGATACCTTAGAGCAATGCAAACAACTGCAAGCCAAACAAACACAAAAGGCCCGTTACTTGAAAAGAACGGTTTTTTTTAAAGGGGTAGTCCCAGATTTCAGGGTGAAATCTTGGGGACACCACGGTCTCAATAAAAAATACCATTTTTGAGGATGTTGCAAGCTAAATCAGACCTTGAGACCCATCCCATCCTTCTCAAAATGTTGTTTCCAGTCATAATCATATAAAGAAGTGCCTAAAAATTTATTCGGGAGCTTTGACAATGTCATTTTCAATTTGCTCTCCAAGGTACAAGCTCCGTACTTAGCAAATTTTTCAGTGATATGTGTCACCATGAGGCTGAGGCGCACTTTTGGTGTCCCTTTCCAAGGGTGCAAGGGGGAAGAAAAATGCGCCCCCCACCTTAAGCCTCATGGACCCCAAACATGACCCTGAGGAGCTCCGGTAAGCACCTTCCACCAAATTTCTAGCCCCCACTCCAACTCTTGCATGTTTGACAAGTGTCCCACCACGCTGAGGTGCACTTTTGGTGTCCCTCTGTCCCTTTCCAAGGGGACAAGGGGGGCAGAAAAATGCGCCCCCTACCTTAGGCCTCATGGACTCATCATATGATCCTGGAGACCTCTGTTAATTTTTGGCTAATTTTTGAGCCCCCTCTCCTCGCTCTACATGCATGCCAAGTGTCACCACCAGGCTAATGCGCAATTTTGGTGTTCCCCTGTCTCGTTACAAGGGGACAAGGGGGCAGAAAAATGCACCCCCCCACCATGCTCCCGCCAGGTCCCTTATATGACCAGAAATTGACTCTCGGGTGCTCAAACTAAGCCCTTTTCTTCAAATTTCTTGCCTGTTAATGTGTATCATGTGTCACCATAGGGCTAAGGCGCACTTTTGGTGCCCCCCTGTCTCGTTCCAAAGGGGACAAGGGGGGTAGAAAAATGCGCACCCCTTCCTCTCTCCCTCTTATGCCAATAAAACCCAAGACTTAGCCATTTTTTTCACTCCCCCCACATTGCTCCGTTTGTACTCGGAACTATGGCGAATTTTTTCCAGAATTTCTCCACCCTCATTTTTTACTTGCATTCATTCCCACATGTTTCCATGATCGTGGCGAGATAAGTTTCATAAAATCACAAATTTTAAAGGGTCCGGACACTTTTTTCACCAGATTGACTTTGTAGCCCGTGAAGTGAAAATCTTCATAACTTGAAAACTAATGCATGGATTGACGCGGCTTTTTTTGCATTCTTCCACATTTCTAGGCACCTTGAAGACCCAAGTGAAAGCAATTGCATGCACGACCTGTATTTTTTACGGCGAGAAAACCCCGATTTCATGCCCCCAAATTTTAAAATTTTGTCCCGCTATTCCAAAGATCGGGTTGAGCTAAAAATTGAATGTGAGATAAAGAGGAAAAACCCATATCAAAAAAGTTGATTTCGTCAAAATCTGAGGTCGGGAAAACCACTTTCCAAAAATAGTAAGTCTTTACATGAGTACTTACTATAAATAGCAAAGTCTCACAGAGGACAAATTTGTCAAGGGCAGTGTGTACGAGGAACATTCAGAGGAACGAGAAAGGTGATCGAAGGTGGTCCAAGTTGAAAAAGTGAAAAACTTCAATTTACTAAAAATAGTAAACTCCTATTCCGAATACAGAGAAGTGTTAGTGTCAACCATGAAGTACAAATTTTTAGGCCTCGAACCAGTCTCAACTCTCTCTTCTGAGTACTCAGCTATGGGGGACAATAATGTCACCCACATGGACCTCGAAGATCTCAAAGAGTGAATGTTTGGAGGACTGAGAGAGCCAGTGGAGGACAAAGTTTTCACAAACAAACTTTATGCGACATGTGGACATCCAGTCTCAGTGCAGAGTGTGGATTTGGTTTTGACATGTTCTCACCACTATGAACCCGAGACCAGAGTCATCCAAGTAGATGATGGCTTAGCCCTGGCAGTACTTGCTCACAAAACCATCTCCCATTCAATGCAGATTCCAATTTGGAGCAATATGGCCATCATTTCAAAAGAGGTTGCAGCGAAAGAGTGGACCAAAACAAATTCATACCTTTAGGGCCTCGCTCTTGGTTCGTGGTTAAAACAAGTGAGAAAACCTTCACGGGTGCCCAAATTTTTCTTGTGAGGTGAATTCCACGAAGGCTATCTCAGTCGGGTGATGAGAGAAGAAACCTTGAAGGAATTTCAAGATTGGATGGCTCTTTTCATATTCATGATCTTGGAAGACAAGCAGAGAATTGATTGGGGACAGATCATCAGTGACAATGTGCACCACTAGTTGCTTTAGGTACCGGTCTCAAAGAAGTTCACAATGAATTCATATCTGGTGGACGCTCTCGTGAGCTCGAGACCTTTCAAAGGGTTGGCACTTGCTCAGAACATCTTTCCCAAGGCCCTAACATTTGAGAGATAGCCTCTTTTGGTTTTAAAGGAGAGCAATCGACACTTCATGAGGGCAAATGATTCCTTCACCATGTTCGTCATCAAGACACTAGAGGGGAACCCTCACTCAAGATTGTCGCCACAAGCGGCTTCTTTGATCAAGTACGGGTCATAGTTCACGCAATTTACCACTTTCTCACACATCCGAGTTTCTGGTTATGATCTTGCTCCGCTCAGAATACCTCGGTCTCTCAACGACAAGATCGTGTTGTTTGAGCTTTGCAGACAACTGGTACATTTCACATTAATCTCAAGAACCGGAAAAGGAAGAATGTCTCCTTTCTCATCTCACTTGGAATCTTCACCTGGAAGAGTGTCAATGATGCATCAAACTTGGAAGCCGCCTTCACACCCTTGAGCTTGTATTCATATACACCGAGGGTAAACTTTGACATTCGAGGTGATCTCCCAGAGTCATATCATGTACTGCGGATCGAAGATTATTGGGTGAATTGCATAGATGAGTTTGATGTCATGGAAAGAGACCATATACGGATGAAAGACGAACAAATGAGGAGATTCAAGTTCGACTGGTATGAAGAGGGAATTCAAGATGATGGCACAGAGTTGTATGATCCGGAATATAAAGTAGTGAAGGTTTCACCTTTGTCATAGGTAACATGGAACGTTCGCGAGTCAGGAGACATAAGTGAGCGGACCGAAGTTGTAATAAGAAGATCAAAAGAATGGTTCAAGAAGAAGGCTGCCTCCATTACATCGGGAAGTTTCCCCACCCTTAAGAGACATGCATCGCATCACTCTCCATCGAAGGTCGTGGAAAAGACTTCGGGCTCAGTCCATTCTGGAGAGAGTTTGAAGGGCAAAGCAGTGGAGACAAAGGCCCCCTACTATAGGAGATTGCATAAGGTCAGATCAACAAAGGATCCTGTAGCAGCAGAACTTGAAGAGAATGAGCTAGTTCATCTCCCAACTTCTCAGCAGCCCCAGAGTTGCCCACCTTCCGCCGCCACTCCTGCTCCTCATGTGTAAGATGTACCATCTCATCTCGAGGAGGAAACAGTAGTCACGTCAGTTGCCGAGCCTAAGACAGATGAAATGTTTCCCTGGATGAAGGAAATGATCCCAAAAGAAGCTCGTACAGTCCAACAGGTGACAGTCCTTGATTTTTCAGCGATATCAACATTGGCCATGGGGAAGAAGAAAAAGTTTTCTCAAGCGGCTTTGGGCTTTTTTAGTGGTGCCACAGATAATCAGTATGTGGAAGTAGTCAGATCGAAGGTGATCACGCCTATTGAAGAGATGACACTGGCTGACTATGAAATGAGCGCCATTCCCCTAGGCCCAACCACACACGAAGGAGATGCACACATGTTCTAGGAGTCTTCCACTCGCCTCCTCGCCATGAATCAGGAGTATAAGGTGAAAATTGATCAATTGGAAGACCAAGTACAAACACTCTCCTCGTATGTGCAAGACTTCATGGACCCAAATGCTTCATCGTCGCTCCCAATTAAAGAAGTTACCCCAATCAGTAGCTTCGACCCGGAGTCCATTAAGAAGACGTAAGCCTTCACCATACATGGACGAGCAAATGACAGATAAACGAGCATGATCATAGAAAAAGGAAAAGTATTGATTCCAGAGTTGATCTCATTGTAGAAGTACATGTGCGCCGCTGCAGACAAGGTCCGAATGACAAGGGAAGGATTGGAAAAAGAAAAAGAACATTGGGACCAAGTTCATCCATTGGTGATGGAGATGGGAGATGCTCACTCCCAGGTGTTGGTGATCAGAAAAGTATTCAATTCTGCATTCGAGGACTTGTCATGTGTGTGGGTGAGAACCCTTGCCTCTCGATACGAAATGTTGAATTGGGCCATTGATGAGTTGGACTCAAATGAGGAACGCGCCTTCTACATGCAAGACAATGTCAACATCAAAGCACAAAAACTTGGGGTTCCTACCGTTGATGAGAGCACTACCGCAGATGAGTTGTTGAGGCCATTTGAGGAGAATATTCAGAAAAAGGCCGGGGACCCCTTTGCTTTCAACGAAAATACATTGGAATCTCTATCTGAGATCAGAGCCACAATTTCGAGCATTGCAAAGAAACATCTGTCGTGGTTCGCGAAGAACAAAACCATCAATGATATCTCAGGTGGCTGGCTCGAGTCCCTGAGCTGTGTCCGCATTCCTCAAGCGGAGAAGGTAGCACCTGCGGCAACTCGGTACAGTAAAGAGTTCAAAGGAGTGGAAATCTTTCCAGTAGAGCTCGGCAAGGATCAATCAGGCGGCGAGGCAGAATCGCCAGAAGCGACATCTTCATTGGCATAGTTTTCTCTCTTTCTCTCTCTTCTCTACCTGTTTCCCCCTCCTTCATGTTCTATTCCTTCGTTGGGGGGTTGCACTTTTTCATTTTGTCCTATTCCTATTTTGTCTTATTCATTTAAATGTGACTTTAGTTTGTAATGTAATAAGTTACCCTTAATTAATAAAAGGGGACTTAACTCTATTCCTCGGAATATGAAAAGTCACATGTTGTAAGGGGACAAATGAAAAGTCATGTGGGGGGTAGGTGAAGAGTCATCCTCAAGTCTATAAATTGTGATGGCATGCTCATTCTTAAGGGTTGTCAAATTTGTATGCTCAAGGAGAGATTACTACATGAAGTGAAGTAAAAGAGAGCAAAATTTCCTCTACTCTCCCCCTCTATGTTCTTCTATTTCTCACTATGTACAATTTTACCAAAACATCAATGAAGAAAGGAGTTTCTTGCCTTTTTTGATAAGAGAATTACTGAAACTTTGCGTTCCTAATCCTACCTTGTTTTGATGCGAGTAACAAAGTTGTTTTCTTTCTATATATATGTGTGTTGAAGTACTTTGATTGATGTTTGCAAGAATTTGATTTTCTACCTGAGATATTAATCCCCCCTTCCTTTTTCCCACTCCCTTCCCAACCTCCTCGGCAAATTCCTTCCTTGCAAGTATGTAATATCCCTTTTGGGGATAAAACTGAAAATTAAGGTAATTAGCTCAAAACCAAATATCTTCGAATCTGATTTTAGAAACCAGCCAACTAAAAGTAATATGATTTTTGCAATATTCTAGGGCAGCGAACTGTTTGGGGAATTCAACTTCACTTTTGAGCCTTTAAAACCCTTCAATTAATCCTACTTGAATTTCTAAAATTATGTTATAACCTCAACAATCATGTAATGCAAGAAATATGATTTTTAATGCCCTAGATATGAGCATATGAATTTCATAAAACCCTTGTCTGTAGTGTATCTTTGAAAATTCATAACTCAACATAGAAAGCACCAAAAATCATTAAACTTGAGATATCGGCCTTATAAAATATAGAGAATAAGATGATAATTCCAGATTTGCCAAAATGTCACCGCACATACCCACTCCAATATAGGTTGCCCCTCTTGAAATTAAATATATTTTGCACCAACAATTGATAAAATGGAAGATTTTACCTTTATAAATCATAGGGAGCTCGATCATGCAAAGAAATCACATAAAAAACAACAATATCCTTGAAAACATACCTCCAAGCAAGTCGCTTAGGGCAAAAATCTGTTATAACTAGCAATGAGATCAACACAAATGAGATAATGTGGGTTTTTATCCACACTACCCTCGTAAGGTTTTTTTCGTCCTTGGGAGGCACTCAATTCAAGGGTTTTTGTCCTTGAATGAGGTGGAGAAAGGGCTCCAACAAGCAACATTCACCAAAAAGATAGATTCCCCAAAAACATGCTTACAAATGACTAAGCGACCTCCTTATATAGACATAAGGGGTGCTTATTACAATGCAATCCAGAAAGACCGACCCCTTAAGGAAGGATCTTCTAAAAGTTCATGAAGTGTTGGGCCTATATGCCACAAATACTTATTTTATTTCCTAATTACATAGCCATCCATTGGAGTGCTAATCGCCCAATAGGAATACATAAATATATAAATGAAATAACTATCAAAATAATGATGTAACTACGAAGCTCAGATCTTCCCCCTTGCTTTCTCCTTAAATCCACGGGGAGAAAATGGGTTAAGGTCTTCCATTGGAGTTAGCTCGAAAAGGGGACATGACAAAGTAATTGCAAGATTTTGCAGCAGGTTCAGTGGAGTGTTTCTGTTGGGTCCCCAACCTTTATGCAACCACAGATTTCAATTTCATGCACGCATAATAAATGGAGTTGCACCATTCAAATAGAGGGACCTAGAGTCTCAGAGTGTTAGCGGATACCCACCAATTTGTCCACCTGATAAATTTTCTCGCCAACAAGATCCTTCTTGCTTGAGTTGGACTAGCTCTTTGAAACGCATATCCGGGTCTATCCTATCAAACCTCTCTGACAAACATTGACTGAATTATTCAAGGGTGGTGATAGAATCATGTCCTTGTGTGATGATTCCATGGTATCACCATTCATGAGAAACTCCCTCTAATGCAAAGTTGCAAATTTGAGGGCCTCTTCTTCATACATTGTAATAACCTTTTTGAGGGTTTCAACCAAACACACCAAATGTAGATTCTGAAATTTAAATTGCAGTAGACTGAAAGAGTAAAATCAGCGACTTGAACTATCACCAAAAATGCCAAAAATCACCACAAAACCACAAACCAACTCGCCAATATTTTATGGAATATTAGAAGCTAAAATCACAAAAAAATGCTTAAGAATACACTGCTGGAAATTAAATAAGAACTGAAAATTGCAGCCACAAGAAAAATATGAAATATGGTTTAGAAACCCTCTAAATCCATCAAACTTCAGATTCCGGCCTTTAAAAATATTACAAATAAGATTATGAAACTAAATTTCTCAAATTCTTCACCAATAGTTCCAAGCCCTACCCAAGGTAGGTCGCTTCATCTTTAATAAATCAAACACTAGCTGAAAATTACAAATATATCTTCAAATCATCTCTTCACTTCAAGACCAATCAATGATGAAGGGTTTTTGTCTTTCACCCAAGCCATATGAAGGGTTTTCGTTCTTCAATGAAGCCTCATAAGAGGGTTTTCGTCCTCAAGTGGATGAAGAAAGAGCAACAAACTCACAATGCCCAAGTAGAATAAAATGCGCCAAGTCTACCTACAAATGATGCCTCTAATCTCCTTTTATATCTTCCTTTTTGGTGCTAATGTTCAATTAGAAAAGGTCGATCTGTATAATGCAAGAAAACACTAAAGGAAATATAAAAATATTAGATAAAATATATTATAATGATGCTCAAGGGTTTTCTCCTTCATTTTTGCTTCTTTGCCATGGAGAAGGAATGACAAGAAGACCAAATATTAGCTCTTAAGTGAGAAAAAGGGACATTACAGTCATCCCTCCCCAAAATTGCTTGTCCTCAAGCAATTGCAAGTGCCCGGATCCCAAACAAGTTTCAGCTGCCCCCTTTTTTGTATAATCTCCATCAAAGCGTTGGTAATCCACCATTTCCTTCCTATTGTCCCAAGCACCAATAGAATCTCGCTCTTTTCCTTCAAAATTCAATATGAGAGGAGCTAGAATCCCACTTCCAATTGTACAAAATAGTGCAAGAGTGTCATTGTGTAGAAAATACAATCTCCGACTATAGAAATGTCTTTGTAAGGGCCAAGGCTTCAAGAAAAACAAACTGAAAATGAATAAATCAGCAGAGCCCTTTGGTGGAACCATCTTCAATTTGACCCTTGGGTCTAGGTATTTGCCATCCCATCTTTCTCCCATGTTTAGAGAATTGATTCCTTGGGAGAAATAACACCATAGTGATTGAATGAGGGCTGCAAAATGACTACTATGACCATGAAGTGTTCGGTACCTCTTCAACCATGTGCTTAGAAGCCCCTTCTTTGGTACCTTATAGGTAAACAAATGGCTGGAAAATTTGTGATCAACGGGCTGCATGCTTACCGCTGTCCATAATCCCCACAATTTGTCCAACTCATGATTGAAAATGTGCATCCTATCATCCAATGATGTGACAACAAGTGGACATTCATCACTATTGATTTGAAAACAACATTCTTGCATTCCTTTCTTGCCCCAAAAATAAATGCTTGGAATACCAAAATAAGTATTTCGGGCTGCATGCTTACCGCTGTCCATAATCCCCACAATTTGTCCAACTCATGATTGAAAATGTGCATCCTATCATCCAATGAAGTGACAACAAGTGGACATTCATCACTATTGATTAGAAGAGTTTTGAAAATCTGAAATTTACCATCTCTAATGGCTACCCTGAACATGCTTATTCCACCCTCAATGCAAAGTGGAACATTTTCCCAAACTTCTCCATCAAACACACCATTAGGAAACTTGCTTTTTACATACTCAGCTGAAATTAGTGACTTCCAATCTGCTGTAATTTTGGATAAAGAACAGAAATATGATTCACATGAAATGTCATCTCCCGCCAAATAATTAATTTGGAGTGTTTCCGGAAGCATACCTTGTAAGGTCATCTTTTTGTCTTGGTCTATGAAACTTATCTCTGTGCTTTGACATTTGAAAGTGATCTTTCCCAATAGATGCAACCATTGTACCCCAAATATGCTATTCATATCATCTATGTTAATGGAATGGAAATCAACACATACCTCATAATTTTCCAATGTATTATGGAGTTGGAATTACTCCTTTGAGCATGGCATAGAGCAACCATCCATTATCTCCACCGTGTATTCAATCAATTCCAAGCACTCACTAATGGAATCATGAGTGATTCCACCATTAATCAAACCCATGACTCCTTGTTCTTGGAGGGTAGAATCCTTCATAACCTTGTTTGCATACATAACGATTTCAAAATTATCTTTCATCAAAATTTCGTCTAACCATGTGCATGGGGTAAAAATAGCAAAGGCTTCCTTTCTACCATGCAAGAAGTCAACCAAAACAATGTATCCTTGCAAGGAAATATCTAAATCACATGTGTCAACCCACAAACTCTTCACATCATCAAAACTTAGCATGTGATCTTTAACAACTTTCCCATGATGACATAAGTACGGAAGCGATATAAAAGAAGAAAAAATGTGATTTCCATCATACCTTGGGTTGTCCACCACATATTGACCTTCCCATGCCGGATGAGGAGTGACCGAAGCACCCTTTATTCTCCCAAATTTGTGACTCAGAATTTTTGAGTTGGAATCAACCTGCTTTTTCACCTCAAATTCAACAAATGAAGCTCTTTCCGCTTTTTCTTCAACACTATTTTGCTGATACTTGCATGGAACACCTTCATGGTGCTTGCCGGAGTCATGTACACCAGTAAATGGCCCTTTGTTGACTGCTTTCTAAAAATTCCAGCAAACTCTTCATTACCATAATTATGCAAATAAAATTCTTCCTTCCTTGATCCCAAATTTGGAATGCTTTGAAGATGGATGTGGGCTTCTTGGAAAATATTATTTTTCCCTTTAGTACTCTTCATCCTCTCATCTTTGTAAGAATAATGCTTATGATGATCAAACCCTTGCAAACACATATTGTGAGGGTGATGCAATAAATTAAATTGCTTACCATTTGCTGCTGATTTGTAAATTCCAACAGGTTGAAAACCCTCATAAGCATCAGGTGTGACTTCCTTTTGAAGGGCATTCCTCTCAATCGGAACATCCTAATTCTTAGCCTCAAGAACCTCTTGTAGATCTGATTTTATTTCATCTACTTGCCTCCACATGCAATCATTAGAAACCACAAAAACATCATTTATTTTCAAAGAATCTTTACCTTCATACTGGATATCAGTCTTCTCTTGTTCTTGTTCTTCTTCTTGCTTTGCCCTTGCGATTTGCAAGCTCTTTTCCTCTTCCTCTCTTTGTGGCATGGCATGTCTAGGCTCAGGCCTAGATCTTCTTCTATTCAACCCTATGAACTCAGCAAGAGAAATAGCCCCATGGATCTCCCTTAGTAAGGCCGCGTATTCTTCATAACTCATTGCAATATTCCTTCCACCCATAGGTCTTTCTTCTTCTTTCGGAACAGCCTCCTCTTTAGGAAGGAATGTGGGCTTCAAACTCGATCCTCGGGCTGATCCCATTCGAGCTTCCTTTAACACTTTGAACCCTAGATTCAATCATCCTTTGGAGAGATAGGGCAAGAAAATCCATGGTGTTGACGAGTCTCTCTTGGCCGGCAATTCATTTATCCATTGAAACCCTGGGCCTTTTGAGAATCCGAGCTCTGATACCACTGTAACAACTCTTTCGAGGGTTTCAACCAAACACACCAAAAGCAGATCTGAAATTTAAATTGTAGCAGACTGAAAGAGTAAAATTAGCGACTTGAACTATCACCAAAAATGCCAAAAATCACCACAAAACACCACAAACCAACTCGCCAATATTATATATATATATATATATATATATATATATATATATATATATATATATATATTTTATGGAATATTAGAAGCCAAAATCACAAAGAAATGTTGAAGAATACACTACTGGAAATTAAATATGAATTGGAAATTGTAGCCACAAGAAAAATATGAAATATGGGTCTAGAAACCCTCTAAATTCATCAAACTTTAGATTCCGGCCTTTAAAAATATTACAAATTAGATTATGAAACAAAATTTCTCAAATTCTTCACCAATAGTTCCAAACTCTACCCAAGGCAGGTCGCTGCACCCTTAATAAATCAAATACTAGTTGGAAATTACAAATATATTTTCAAATCAGCTCTTCACTTCAAGACCAATCAACGATGAAGGGTTTTTGTCTTTCACCCAAGCCACATGAAGGGTTTTCGTCCTTCAATGAAGCCTCATAAGAGGGTTTTAGTCTTCAAGTGGATGAAGGAGCAACAAACTCACAATGCCCAAGTAGAATAAAATGCGCCAAGTCTACCTACAAATGATGTCTCTAATCTCCTTTTATATCTTCCTTTTTGGTGCCAATGCTTAATTAGAAAAGACCGACTTGTATAATGCAAGAAAAAACTAAAGAAAATATAAAAATATTAGATAAAATATATTATAAAGATGCTCAAGGGTCTTCTCCTTCATTTTTGCTTCTTTGCCATGTAGAAAGAATGTCAAGAAAACCAAATATCAGCTCTTAAGTGGGAAAAAGGGACATTACATACATTGGATTCAATGAGGGATATGTATCCTATTTCTGTAACCAAGCTCTAGCAGAACACTTATCTGAACCATCATATGAAGAAAGAGTTACTTTACCCAATCTTTATTGTATGTCTCTCCTTGGTTGATCTTGTTGAATTCTTCGATTCCTTCCTTTTCCTTTGCTATTCTTCACTTGGCAGTAGTCTCTAAATGATAACATCTCATTCACTTTGTAGCTAAGGGTTGCATACTCTTCACCTCATACCTCCATGTCATCAACATCATTTGGGGCTTCCTCCTCAATTGGTTGTTCCTCGCTGTGGAGAAACTTAGCTCTCAAAGTCTGATGTGGAGGCTTGGAGTAGGTCCTAGCTGGTCTCGTAGAGCTTCTTTCACCATTGTTGGTTGCTCCATGGTTGGTAGACATATTGTTCCCTTCTTGGAGTTTTGCCAAGTCTCTGATAGAACCAGTCAATGCTTCTCGCAATTCCCTTTGAGATTCTCTCATAGACTGCTGCAACTCTCTATGACTTCTTGTGATCACTTCGTACATGTAGTTAAGCTCATCATTAGGAGGAGCTATCTGATCATGCTCTTCCATTGTCACCTTCTTTGGAGTATTCCTTCTCTGATACACTATAGGAATTTTCTTTGGTTGCATTCAAATCTGATTTTTTCTTCGTTCTTTCACAGGCTGGGAGAATACACTGCTCTGATACCACTGTAATGTCCCCAAATGGACAATTTTCAAGCTCAAACAGAACTGGTGTCCCTAGATTTCACCCTGAAATCTGAGACTACCCCATGTTAAAAAATTTCGTTCTTTTAAAATAATGGGTCGTTTTGTGTGTTAATTGCCAGAAAGTGTCTGTATTGTGTCAAGATATTCTCAGAGAGTCATATTAGCCAATTTCGCCAAATACCCAAATGCCCGAAATCGTTATATTCTGTCACTGGGGTTTTCTTGTGGAATTTTTTTATTTAATTATTTTGAGCCCCGTTTGAGGAAAATTGTGCTCCGGTTTAACCCTGTTGTGGTCTTACATGTCAATATTCCCATATACTAGTAGGGTTTTAACCAGGAATGAATCCTGGCCTTTATCTGTGACTTCTGACAACGTTTTGCGTTTTTGGTGTTTTCCCGTTTTGTTTTCTGTGAAATTTCTCTAGGTCAATTCCTTTGCCGGTTTAGTCTGATTTCTTGCCTGGAGTATCTGGAGATCATCTATGAACGTTATGTCAGAAGGAATTTTCCAGTAGAGGTCTGGTTCTCTCTAAAAAGACGAAGTCGTGCACAGAAAATGTCTCTTCTGGGTAGGTCACATTTTTGGGAAAGGAAGGTTTTAAGCTACAATGGGATTTTTGGTAGCAGCAGGCAGGTGGGAATTTTGTACCTGCCTTGCAGGGTCCTTTTTCCCATGGGGGCAAAGCCACTTAAGTCATGATGGGATTATTAGAGGCAGCAGGCAGATGGAAATTTCTTACTTGCCTTGCAGGGTGAAAATTCCTATTGTGAAATAAAAGAAAATCACTTAAGGCATTGATGAGAATTTTTTATCTGCCTTGCAAGGTAGAAAATCCCATTATGAAAGTCAAACAACTTAAGTGGATCATGGGATTTTTGGAGCTGTGGTGTAGGGTGAATAATCCCATTAGAAATTGACTTTTAAAAATAGAATTCACCCTTGCCAAAAAGTGCGACTCACCTTGGGTGAATAATAATGCATTTAATAATATTTATTAATATTTATTCACCCAATTTTGGTGCCCAAGCATGAGGAAAAGTCAACACATGATGAAAGGATAAAGAAGATTGGAAATAAAATTCTAAAATTAAATAAATTTAATTTATTTAATGCAGCCCCCTCTCATGCAAAAAAGTGCGACCCATATTGAGGAGAAATAATACTTTTTAAAGTATTAATTAATGGAATTAATTCCTATTTTTGGTGCATAAGGTCAAAGCACACTGTGAAATCAATGTGGACTGGAAGTAGAAAGCTAAAATTAAATAAATTTAATTTATTTAATGGCAGCCATGAGCATGCACAAAATAGGCGCCCGAATTGAAGAGAAAAACATGTTAATTAATTAATTGTCAGGAATAGGGGAGACAATTATTAATTATAGAATGGTGAAGGTTATATAAGAATGCGCTGCCATAATGATGAATTAATTAATTCTTCAACAAGGAAGTGCAGCCCAGGCAATTTTGGCACCTAATTAAGGAGGAATTTTGCACAGAAGGTGTTTTTATTGCTGGAAGGCTTCAAAGTTTGGCGCCTAGGTTTGAAGAAACTTGAATTAAGTCTGATTAATTGTCTGCATACTGGTACAGGTGCTCAGATGAAGTTGACAAAATTCATGCTTGCTTTGCATGCAAACAAAACATCAAATTTTGGGGCAGCAGGCTTGATATATGCAGATTTTTATAATTAAAATCAAGTGTTCATGTTCCAGTTGCCATCTTTGTCTGAATTAATTGCAGGAATTCATTATAGGTGCTTTTATAATTGAAAGGGAGCTTAAATCAATGTCCAATACATTGAATATATCTTCCGAATGTGAAGAAATCTCTAGATCTACACTGGTTGTAAAGAATTCCGGCTGAATAAAAAGAAAAAAAATTGCTCAGACAAAGATCACTCCAACCATGGCAAAGCGGGATGAATGAGGAAGATTAGCAGAATCATGCATAGATCCAAATCCAGATTCAGATCCAAATCCAGATCCAGATCTCATAATTGCAAAGGCTTCCGGCAAAAATTCATCCTCTTGTTTCTGACGCAGCTCGTGTAGAAGTCGGTGCATGGAGAATTCCTTCCAGGATCTCGTGCATGTGCTTCCAATCTTCCAGTTGAAGCCTTCATTGAAGTTGCATTCACCCGGAGTGCTTTCCAGAATTTTTAATTGCTCATATGCAATTAAAAATAAAAATGATGAGTTATTTACAGCAAACATTGCACTGATGCATGTATTGGAGAAGAACTGCAAAAGCTTCAAGGATAAGAGGGAAGACATGTCAAAGGCAATATCCGCAACAAATCACAGTCACTTGCTTCCAAATCTAGCCGCTTCCAGATCCAGCCGTTTCCAGATCCAGTATGGTGAGAATCAAGGGCAAAAGAATCAATTGCATGCAGAGTATGAAAAAAGAACAAGACTGCAACTTTCGTCTTCTTTCTTTCTCTTATTTCCTCCGACAAAGTAATTGAGCGATCAATTAAATTATAAAACTTAAGTGATTGGTTTAAAAGCCATTAGTTGAAGAAGTCAACTACTTGGAAATAGGTGGCAGACATGCAAAATAGAAGGTTCTATCTTCAATTGCAAATCATGCATGTCATGCAAAGAGGAATTCCAGAAGGGAGATTGCCAGTTGTTTCCTTTTCGACTTCCACATGTGCCAGTTCAATTAAAAACTTCCTATTTGTAATTTCCCCTCTACATGCTATAAGTAGAGGAAGAACTTACAGGTTAAAGGAGCAGAATTTGTAAGTAGCATTCTTGTGTTTCAGACTTTATGCTGAAACCCCTGATAGTTATTTGAAGCAAAGGAATAGAAAGGAGCAGATTTCTGGAGAACTTGTGTCATGGTGCATTTTGTTTCTAACTTTTTGTCTTAGATCTACTTATAAACTGTGTTATTCTAGATCTAGATCTGAAAGTTGCCTTTGCTTATAATTCTGTGTGTTAATATCTATTGGTTCTGTCTATGTGCATGCAATCAACTCTGTAATCTATTGATTGGGTTGCACATCTTCCCTCTTTCTTTCCTGTGTTTATATTATTTCCTTCTTCATCAGTTTTTCTTTTCTTTAAACAGTTGCTTATTTGCTGCAAAACTATACAGCTATGGTTCATGAGCTGCATGGTTAAAGTAATACCCCCAAATAGATACTAGCATATTTAATTGATAAATCTTACACGGGAGCCTCATCGGTAAATGAGGGAGATTTATCTCATGACTACCTAAGTTTTCAGCTATGTAGAAAATCTAGCCAACAAGAACAATGATAAATCCTACCAAATTATCTTTAAAACAACAAAGTGTAGCACATAAAAATGATAAAAATGTTGCAGATATGAATTATTTCTAGAAAGTGTGACTTGCTTATGAGATCGAATATACTCGTAGGTGAAGGAAAATCATACAAATCTTACCAAAAAAAGATCAGCTGATTTTATTATTGCAAATACGCAAGAAAAATACCATATTAGAACCCAATTGAAGACTGAAATATTTACTAAAATTTTGCAGTTGTACCCTTCACAGACATAGCTGAAAACATCAATTCCTTGGCCCAAAAATTATACCAAGTGGCTGATTTGATCTCTAAAAATCTGAAGTTGGAACAACAATACAAATCTGATCCAAATCAGCCCTAAAACACTCCAAACAACTCTCTATATGGGTCGCTCCACCATGGACAAGCTGAAAATGAAGGGGAATCACAACAACACTTATTCTCCTCTAAACCCTTGCTCAAATATGCAAAATACAGCCTTCATACACTGCTGGAAACTGAAGTAAACCTTTGAAAATCAATGAAGGCTCTTGAATAGAACCTCCTCACATAATAGAAGAAGAGTTTTCATTCTTCTAGTCCTCAAGAGGGTTTTCGTCTTCTAGAAATAGCTCCAAAGGGTTTTTGTCCTTTGGAGTTGTTATACAAAGCTTACAAAGCTCACACCAAATTCAGAGAGATGCCTTTACAAGCAAGTCAACTTGCTTTTATAACAAGTCTTGGCTTTGTAGCCACCCACAACCACCAATCATCTATCTTTTCCTACATTTAATTATTTTTTGGCATTTACCCCTCTTTTACATGGGTCGCATTTTCCCCTAGGGGGAAACTAAAAACATTAAGTCACTTTCCCTTTTATTTTTTAATTTAGTCATTAATAAAGTAATATAAGTGCTTTTGATAAAATTTCTTGTTAAGCACATTATAATTAATTTACTCAGACTAAGTTTCCCCTTTATTCACCCCTTAGCTGTTGGGAAACAAATTTGGGCTAAGGGTCTTCAACTTGTTATTTTAGAGAAAGGGACATTTCATAATGTCAGCGTTGAAAAATGCTATCTATATATTCTTGGGTATAGATCTCATTTGTCATTCACTTTGTAATGTACATTTTCCTCGTATTTTTAGAAGCTGACTTTGGCACCTTCATAATTTGTTGTTCTTATTGTGTCTTTTATTGCTTGATTGTAGATTGTATAGTTTAATTGATCCCACACAATGTTGTAATATCTCCTTTAATCACATTCAAGCTCTAAGGGATACTATGTTGAGGTTCTTCCATGAAGATACTATGTTAAGGTATTGAGACAAATATACAATGTTTTTGCCCAAGCATGTATTTTTGTCAAAGTCAACAATTTCATGTAACATACTTTGAAGGATAGAAATTGGATCCTTTTGAACTCAGCCAAGAACAAACAATCTTGTTATGGTAAAAGATAAAATGCTTCCTCTTTTCATCTCAGAGGGTTTCTTTTTGTACGCACAAGCTGGTCAAATACTAGTGAAGAACAAAGAAAAGATACTAGTGACATTGAAAAGTAAGGCAGCTGAAAACATTGAATACCAAGTGGGCCAAGCAGGCCAGGTTTATGTGATGCACTAGATTATGAAAGTGAAATTCTTAAGTGTTTTTCCTATTCAATTTGTTTTTGCTTATGTCTACATATCTGCAGTATCAATAAAGTGGAAGTTTTTTTTTTGCATGAAAATCGGATTCATTTTGGGTTGCTTCTCTTTGACCTTGATGTGTGGTTGATAGTTGTTGAAATGACCCTCAGACAGACCATCAGTGCCCTTAGTGGAAGAGCTCTATTGGTTATTCAACCTAGTTGTACAGTAGTGCGTATTCTAGAGAATATTATGCATGCACAAGTTTGTATGAATAAATGCCAAGTTCTTATTCTATTATGTGAGTTGTTTCTGGTTTATTGCACAAATTTATTGATGGTCCTATTCTACACAACCAACATGAGGCCAAAGCACCAAATAATTAAACCATGTTTGTCAAGTCCACTTACATACACAAATAAACATTAAACATAAGATGTAATTGACCGTCACAAATCATATAAATTTTGATATTTTTCGATCTTCTTCCTACCTGCTCTGCTTGTCTTTCTAATGTTCACTTCTTAACTTTTTATCACTTATAAAATCATATGAAAATCGAGGAGCTTTGAGGGAATATTTATATAAATCAAATCTAGCCAATTATGGTCTTTGATTTTATTTTTATTTATTGTTGACATGGCGTGTGATTAAATTTTATTCAATCTATTTGAGTTTTCATACCCTTTAGGCCTGTAGGATCTCTTATCTGTCTAGAGTTGTTTTACCTTATCCTTTGGCTTCAACCATGACACCCATGACTTTGGGGACTGTCTTGTCCAATTATATTTTGTAGCGAATCAAATCATAGTTCGTGTACTCATATTCAGCAAATACTCAGAAGATCCAAAAAAATTTGACTCGGCAAATATTCAGCAATACTCGGGGAATATTCGGCAATAGTCGACAACTTCGAAAATATGCAAATTTCTATAAAAAAAAACATTAACTTTAAGCAAAATATTAAAAAAAATTCTCGCCAAAAACTCGTATTTATGAATATTCGCTAAAAACATGTTGAGTATTCGCCAAAGACTCCGCTGTGCAGGTTTTGGCTAGTTTTTTGTGCGAATGCTCAAGCAGGGGGGAAAATGGTGAGTACTCACCGAGTATGCATACTATGAATCAAATATCATCACGAGTTCAATCTTAAAGCTCTCCACATGGGATTTTTGTTGATCTTATCCTTTTTCATCGCGAATCTTTATTGTAAATGTTATTTTGCAACAACATGCTACTGAAATTATCATAAGTCGTGTTTATCATTCCTTTCTCTAAAATGGTACGGTGTTTCCCTTTTCAAATTGTTACCAGAGTTCCATGGTATATTCTACATATTTTCTTACAATGGATGCACGCATTGTGTTTGAACAGTATTGTATTGTCTATGCAATAAAAAGCCTCATGAATTGTACTATTGCCTTGTCAATTTATATTCTGAAGTGCAGAGGGAATAATGGCATGAAAATTTTAAAATTGTTAATGCATAGAACAGAGATTTGAGGATTCTCTACTCTTCATAAATGGTCCATTTAGATTCTCCAAAATAAAAAACCCTTGCTTTTCAATGTGTGTGAGCTTGGATGGCTAGTAAATTATTTAAAGAGTTTATTCATTATAGTTGTCTAATTGTCTAGCTTTTTTTCCTTTATTTTCTAGTTCACATGATTGCCTTACTCATCTTTCTCTGTATGATGTAGGCGAATTTGTTGATTATATTTTTGTGATGTAGGACCAAAGATCAGATGTTTTTCGTCACTCTTTGGCAGTTACAGCTGAAAGAGATGGTAAGATTTTACAGAAACATCTATTTTTTGATTTTTCGTGGTCTTTCCTCTATTTTATACAATTTCACTTTCATATATTAGTCACTTGACGTAACTGATGATCTGCCTTGTACACTTGGTAAAATTAACTAGTGAAGATTTAACTGCAAGTTGTTTTTCTAATGAACATTTTCTCTTGAAAGTTTAGGGAACAATTCATTTTATGTAGATAAAGATATCACTTCTTGAACTCGTGACAATTTGATGGCGAATTGTGCTGATTAGACAGATACTGCTGTTATGACAAACTTTTACTAAAGACTATTTAACAGTTTTTTGATTTTTATCGGATGAGGTGTTTGTTAGGAAATTCTTGTGTTAGTAATCACATGTGTGAGAAAATATAAATTAATGTGTGTTAGTTCGTACGTAGGTTATTTATGTAGATTAGTAATAAATTAGTAAGTGGGTTTACAACAACTCACGTAAATAGCTTGAGTATAAAACAAGCTGTTAGAACAATTTGTGTATTGTTTGTGAGTAGTTAATAAATCTATGTTAGGCTTCCTAGTTTATAGGAGCAACATTAGCCTATAAATATGTAATCTCCCGTTTGAATGGAGATCAATAGAGAATTATTATTATTCAGAGTTTTCTTGTGTGATGAACTTATTATATATAGCTGAGTAAACTCTGAACCAAAACTACATTTGGTATCCGATCTGGTTTGTGAAATCCATGAAGCTTTGAGGTTGGTCAAGGGGCAGATCGGTTCTGCAATTGCTCCAGTTAATGTTTCTTTTAATATGTGAGTGTTTTGGATTAGTTAGGAGTTTGTACTTTTGCTTTGCTGCGAGAAGATCTTTGGCAAAATCTAATGAGGTTGATCACAGTCTGAGCATTGTTATCTATATAATCCCCATGGATTTAATAAGACTTTGTATGATTGCATAAGCAGATGCAGTACCCATGTACAGACCTACAATCTATAGATCTGTCAGGCATATCCTTGTCTTTGCCCAATCACCAGCTGTCAGTACTTGCACTCATCAACGCCTTATCTATTTTCGAATTTGGATCTGTGTTGCGCTTTTGGAAGCTACCTGGTTTGTGAACTGTTATCGGTGATTCCTTATTCAACACTTCTATGCTTTCAATCAGCATCTGCTCATGTCCTCAATGTGCAATCGTTCTTTCTGATCACCTATGTGCATTGTATGAAGGCCGCTAAGACCACCGCATGCGTCATCTTTCAGTTCTTTGTTGTCACCCTCCGTAATTCGTTTTTGTGGCGTCTAAGATATATGCATTAAAAAAAAAATATATTGTTCGTGGGAAGAGAGAACAAATACACGTGACAGAGGAGACAATCTTTCCAAGAGGTGACGTGTCAAATAATATTAAAAGTCATGAGTTACTTATGTCATATTTAAGTCCCGGAAGGTAAATCAAAAGTTTGGATCAAAGTCAATATCATCAAAAATTCAAATGTAGTCTTTTGTGTGCTGTATTAGAAGTCATTAAAAGTATTAAAAAAAGCATGAAAACACAATATTATTTGGTGGTAAAGTTTGTATGTTTCTTTTCACCTTAATTTGTTTTAGAGTCTAAAAGTTTGAAATTGTAATAATAGCTAAATAGTAAGTAATTAGTCATTTTTCTTTGTCTAGTGGTTAATTACATGTTATTTTCACATTTTGTATAGGTTTTTGCATCAGCCCAAAAACAAGTTTGTCAAAGTTTAAAAACTTATCTTGTATATTGTTTTTTCTTTTTTAGTCTTGTGTCAATTGTGAGTCATTGTCAAAGAAACAAAACAAATATAAAAAATTGCCTTACGGATGCATTTTTGATGTAACCTGATGTCCAATAAAACAAAGTGTTTCACATTGCGAGAGAGAGATAAGTTTATGCATGCTAAAGAACCTAAGCTAATATAATAAAGGATTTAAGACCGAGTAAACCCTAGCTTAATTATTTAATCAAATACATCAAGATAAAACATGAAAAGAAGCTAAAAACTTGCACAAAATGTTAAAAACAAAGAATGCAAAATCTCCTTTCGAAATTGGATGCACTTTCAATTTGTAGATATTTCCTTATATTCCGAACGCAAGTCACACACGAGCAAGGATGCTACTGAAGGGAAGAAATCTCATCAAAATGGCCTAAATGCCATGTTTTTAATCTTCTCTTACCAACTTTAGTAAGTGAGCGGGTTTTGTCATGTTCCCTTTTCAAATGAAGTATGATAAATTAATAATATAACTGAAGTGTTGAAAAAGTAACTTTATGAAAGACACTTAAATGTTTTATTATAATAAAAAGTAACTTTTTGATAAGGTTTTATTATTATAAAAAGCTACTTTCGAAAAAACAAGTCCTAACGAAGGAATAAAAATGGAAAGTTGCTTTTGGAGGCTTTTCCTTGGGAAAAGCGAAAGTAAAGTTATGCAAGAGTGTTGAGGGGTCATTTGGACACATCTTTTTACTCTCATCTATCTGGACATTGAAGGTTTTGAGCTGTTGCTAGAACTTCTGCATTTGAGGACAAAAACCCTTCTTTGCAATCCACATATGAGGATGAAAACCCTCCGGTGTATTCAAATTTGTGGACGAAAACCCACTAATCTTATGAGGTAGTTCCAATCAAGAGCTACATTTGGGCTTATAATCAACAAATTCGCAAGATCAAATCAAAATTATCAGCCAGGGCACAATTTGGATATGATTTCAGAGATTGGTAGCAAGGGCATCATCTGTAGATCAGATTTTCAGAGTTTCTTGTGTTGGAATAGCCACCAATTAGGTGATATTCGGTTGGGATAGTTTTTTGACAGTTTTCGCACAATTTTAGGGCTGGGCAAAATTGTAGGGAGGTGGAACAAATCCCTTAGAAAGCTAGTTCAGTTGTGAAAAGAGTAATTTTTGGTGCTAGGCCTTGCACAAGACCTAAATCTGCCCTAGGGCATCATTTCCAGCCTTCCAATTTTCAAATTTTGTATCAAATGGCCAGCTGTTTTTATCTTCCATTTTCAGGTACAAAATAAATAAAAATAAATTCAAATCTTTGGTAAAAAACTTATTTTCCAGCATATACATGTGCCTTGAGGGTTCCTAAAGGCTTTGGGCCTTCTGGGTATTGTTGCTTTGTGGTTATTAGATGAATAAAAAAAGATTTAATATTGTTGTATTTGTTTTGGTAAGGGTTTTAAATAAAAATCAGTTTGTTGCATATTTGGTACAAGGGTTTGTTGGAAAACCCAAACTGTCTTTGTTTGTCTAGGAAAGGGACATTCTAGTAGTATTAGAGCACAGATCTTCCCAACTTGAAGGGTAAGAGACAACACAATTGGTTTTGCAACTTGTGTATTTGACAAAAACAATTGAGTTAATGAGTAAAGATTATTTGGGAACAAAGCTTTGTAGAGTAGGGAAGAAACTTGAACAACCACCTCATTCGAAAAAAGTTCTAATCAGTTTTCTGGAGGAAGTGGAAAACTATTTGTCCGTGATGAGACAAGCAAAATATAAATCTATGTTTTGGGAAATGAATCTATCAATGACTCATTTGGTTAAGCTCAAGTTGTTGAGGCACTCAGATCCAGTTGTGAGACTTGTAGTTATAACTTGTATTAATGAAATTACTAGGATAACAACCTCGAAACAACCATACAATGACAACAACATGAGGGAAATATTTTAGTTGATGGCGGAAAGTTTTAAGGGTCTAGATGACATCAAAATTCCTTTTGCTAGGAGGGTCACTATTCTAGAAACTATGGCAAAAACCAGATCTTGTGTTCTACTGTTAGATCTTGAATGTGATGATCTTATTCTTCAAATGTTTGAATATTTCTTTGCTACTATACATATGAATCATGCAAAAAATATTGTTGCATCAATGCAAATAATTATGTCATTGACTTTGCATGAGAGTGATGATATTTTCTAGCCACTTTTAACAATTTTATTGTCCAATGTGAGAAAGGAGGAATGGGAAGTTTTGTTAGTAATGAGTGCACTGGCTAAAAGTGTGATTGATCAATGTGAAGAAACGTTGAAACCACACTCAACAACATAAATGATAGCTGAATTGTGCAAGAACTCTCATAAAGATTACATGTAATGCCCCCTTTTTTGGGACATTTCTAAACATGTACTGAAGAGCTTTAGGTCATTCTTTCCCCATGGACTAAAGGATTAATTTTGGGGAAAATATTATAAAAGTGGATTTCCCCTCTAATTTGTTAACTCCTTTTCTGAGCTCATTCAGAAATAATTAAATTTACCTTTAGTGATTTTAGTGTTTAAGTTAAAATGGTGAATTAAATATTAAAAAAGGAGATATGTTCTACATGATGAAGACCCCCTTTTTAATTGTAACTTACCCTTAAAGTGAGTTTCCATTCTAAGGGAGCATTGAGCAAAGAAAGGGCCCATTTGGAGCGCCACTCTTGGAGGGAGGAATATAAAGTCACATCACCTCTTCCATTGCGAGGGTATGTTGATTATGATTATTGTTATTTCATCATGCTTGAAGAAAAGGGATGCATGCCCATTGATGTTCTACTAAAGATGTTTTACAACACCATCTTGTTATTGGCAAATTGAAAACACAAGCTAGTTGTTAAAGGATCCATTCATGCATGATTGTTGGTTTGTTTTTCTCTGGTGCCCTAGCGACTTGATGTGAATGTGAAATCTGAATATTGTGCATTGATCTTATCCTTCTTTGGTGCCGAATTGCTTGGTGGTAATTTTGGTAATTTGTTTATGCCCTATTGAGTTGGATCTCACTTGTCTTGGTATTGATTTGATACTTTAAGTTGCTGTAATATTTTCTGTGACCTAGGCGACTGGGTAAGGGTGTATTTTCAGCATATTGGGTGCATAAAACTTGCATAAAAGATTCAGATCTGATTCTATATATTTTTATGAGCTTGTGCACAAGGTTTGGTGACCAGTGGGGTGTTGCATGCATAACCAACCCTAATTGTTCTGAGCGAAATAGTAGGAAGACCATTTTTGCACTTTTGGTGAAAGCTAGGTTAATTCTGATTTTACATTCATAAACTTCATATTTTATAACCCCAATATCCAAAGTTTGAAATATTTTGCATGGTTGGTTGAGTGGGAATTAATTTTAGAAGATTACAGCAGTCTGGGGTTTGATTATTTAATTACATTCAGCTGTGTATAATCAGATTGGTGCTAATTTAGTGCTCTTTGGCTATTTTCCAAATTATTCCACTTGCCTCCGCTAGTTTTAACCCCACTTTGGGTTTAGGAATAGTAGACATTGGAATACTTCAGGATAATTTGCATAAGGGTTTCATTGAATTTAGGTGAATATTGAATTGCCCTAATTTTGGGACATTACAGGACAACAAAGAAGGGAGACAAACCACAGTTGTTTAGGCAAAGGACATGGAGAAGTGTTGTCAGATGAAGAACCAAAAAAAGAGTTAGATACAACAGAAACTCCAAAGGTCAAGGAAGAAATTGTGTTAGTGGAGCATGAGAAAGAAGATAATTCAGAGTTGCAAGAAACTGAAAGGAAGCAAACCATGGAGGAACATGCACCATCCTTTGAATTTCCAAAAGGTGAGCTCCTTGTTGGGAGTCTAAGGTATGGAAATGATGATCATGATTCAGATTTGTTGCTTCATCCTATGTCATTGCAAAATTCTTGTTCTCATGAAAAGCATGCTAAAATGGGTGATAGTGTAATGGATACAATGTGCAATATGGGACACGTGGACTCTTTGATTCAAGATTGCTTTTGTATATGGGATCCATGTGATCTTTTGAAGGGTACAAAATGGAAAGAGGATATTTTCTCTCAATTCCAAGTTGCTTGGACAGCAACTTGCTTTGTGGTGGAGAGCGTGCAAACTATTTCATCTTTTCGTAAGCAACATAGTCTTTATTTTGATATTCAAAGGCTTCCAAAACAACGTAGTTTGGTGCTCAATAATATGTCCCTGGAATTGCTATTAGATAGAGGTTTCCAAGTTGCCATAGAGTTGAACATTGGCTGTAAGCATGCCATTATTACTCCCCATCTCTCAAAGATTGATTGAAGATCTAGCAACCATCAGATTTCTGTAAGACAATTTTTAGATGTCTTATTGGAGACACTGAGTTCTTGGTCATGCCATTTAATTTGACTTATAAACCTGCTACTGTCCAATCTATGGTAAATCAGGTATTCAAGATTGAATTGAGGCAATTTGTTTTGATATCTGTTGAGAATATTTTTATATGTAGCCAAATAGGGAAGGATCATCTAAGGCACCTAAAATTGATCATGGGAATTCTAAAGCAACTAGCTTTGGTTGTAAAAGAATTTAACTGTGAGTTTGTGGTCACAAAGATTCCATCTTTGGGCCATATCATTAATGTTCAAGGCATGCAGGTGGATGATAAGAGGATTCAAGTTTGTCTAGTTTGGGCATCCGCTATCACACTAACTTTGTTGAGGAGACTCTTTAGCTTATGCAGCTATGATAGAAAGGTTGTTAAGGGATGTTCACATATAGAAGCACCCTTAACCAAAATGACAAAGAATAGAGCTCATGCATGGAGGGGTAGAACTCAAGAAGCTTTTGATAAGCTTAAGAAGGTTTTTAGTTCATGTCTTGTATTTTCCATTTCAGATTTCTCACAACTATTTGTGGTAGAAGGTGGTGTTTTAGGAGGAGGTAATTTAATGCAAAATGGGGACTCCATTAAGATTAAGGGCATAAAGTTGAAAGATTCAAAAGATAGTTTCTCTATATATGACAAGGAAGTTCTTGCCATCATGCATGTTTAGGAAAATTTCAAAAAACACCTAGTTTGTGGTGGATGTGTCGTTGAGATAGACTAACATGGATTGAAGTTCTTCTTGGGACAACTTGACTTGTATGATCAACAACAGAAAGGGGTAAGGAAAGTCTCAGATTATGATTTTGATATAGAGGGGGAAAAGAATGTAGTTGATGTTTTTTCCAGAATGCCCATTCTTTGTTTTGTCATTTATGATGATTGGGAGGTCTTTATCATGGTAGAATGTGTCAAGAAATTTTTTGCTGCTAACATCTTCAAAGGAAATGTGAAGGATGGCAAGTATATGCTAGTAGTTGAACCCATTTTGTATAAGGATAAAATCTTTCCATTGCTTGAATCAAAGATGAAATAGAAAATGTGGAAGATCTTACATGATACACCCATGGTGGGACACTCTAGAGCCTACAGTATTGACAGATTTATAAGAGAGAGATTCCCGTGGAGGAGCTTTGAGGAGGATCTCCAATGCGTCAGGGAGTACATCACCCACCAACAGAATGAGGTAAAGCATGTCCATTTGGGAAACTTGTTTCAGCCCTTGCTTATTCCCAATCAAGATTGGAAAACTGTGTACATGGACTTCAATATTCCCAAGGTACATGATAAAGTTTGCATTTATGTTGTGGATAGGCTAAGTGAGTATGCATACTTATTTGCTATTTATGTGGAATTCAAAGTACATTGAGTGGCAGAGTTAATTTTTAGAGAGGAGTTTAAGCTGGATGGTTTACGTGAAAATATTATTAGTAATAAGGATGGCAGATTTCTCAACATTTTTTGGAAGGAGTTGTTTTGCTTATCTAGCACCAAGCTCACTTTTGGAATTAGTTATTACACACAAAAAGGTGGACAAGTCATGTAGAGATAGTGAATTTGAGGATTGAAGGACACTTTAAGGAGCATTTTGATATGAGCCAACACATAGATCATATTGCCCAAAGGTTCTTACACTTTTTTTTTTGGATTAGGGTAAAGTGAGGGTTTTGAAAGGACCCTCATCCTTTTACAAAAAATTCCATCCGTCTAGATCGAGCAGTGGAAATTACATAGAAAATACCCATAGGTAATCCAAAAAATTAAATAGCAAGATATAACAAAACCATAACATATCATAGAAGCTTTTTCAGCGTAGTAACTGCATTCTTTGCTGCAGTAGAAGCACTCTTCTTTGCCAACGTGTCAGCCTGGGCCAACATCTCAGCGCAATCTTTGTCAATGATAGCTTTGGTGCTATCTGTGAAATATTTCCAATTTTTAAGCACGCCAAAAGCACGCTGAAGCTTTTCCAGAATGGAAGTTACCACCTCGACCTGACCCAATTTTGGGGGAAAAGGAGAAGCTCAACCAGAGAGGCAACAAATTAGAACAACAGATAAATAAGACCTTGGTGCAGAAGAGGACCCTCTCCTTCTCTTGTTAAATTAATTGAGAGCTCGAGGGATTGGAACACGAAATCCGAGAGATTTATCTTCTTACCATGATGCATGTGGGAAAGAAGAAAGAAGTGAGGCCCGTACACCAGCTTGTGCCCGTCAATTGTGAAATATCGCATGATCACCTCCGCAACTCTATCCCACGGGGGATACAGAGAAGCCCGCTCATAACCCGAAAGATATTTATGAGGTTCCTCACCAGGACCGAGAAAATCGACCATTTCCGCATTAAGGGATCTCTTAAAATAAACCGATCCCGCCAAAGGTAAGCCAGTCGCCGCTGTTATTAAGTTTGTAGAGATGGTGAACTTCGTGTTACCCACCTGCACCTTTCCCCTCTTCCACGAAGCCAAAACGCAACAGGAGACTTGGGTCGAGTGACCCGAAAGCCGTTCCATGAAGGTGGTGATGCCACCTTCCTTAAGGATATCCCAAACCTCTTCATCTTCCCGAAATTCAGCTCATGAAACAGGTTCAATGCATTTAATTTGGCCCCCCCATGATGTTGATCAAAATAGAAAATGCCGAAAAAGCACGCTGGGTCCCAAATTTATAATTTTAAAATGAGTTTTCCGAGTGGACCTTCACACGAATCCTCCACATAGGGTTATGATTACTAGAAATAAAAGCAAATATGGTCCCAAAATCCGCTTTTAATCCAACATCGCTATCACACGTGCCACCTTCTTTCAAATGTCCTTTCCTATTAATGATGATGATAAGGCAACCGCCGCCAAGATTTTACGGGGCTTTCAACCTACTCCAACTGACTCTCGATGTAGTGTTATCAAAACCCCTGAGAGACAAGCAAAACCAACAAGAGATTAATGCTTGAGAGAATAATCGTTATGTAAACTTCTGAGGAGGTCACTAGGGAAATCCGCACTTCATATTTTTTGTTCCTCCAGTTGGACACCCATATTGGCACGGAGGTTGGCAACCTTGTTGCCTTCTCTGTAAGCATGCTGATACCTGATTTCCTGGAATCTGGATTGAAGAATTCAGATATCTTCAATGATGTTTCTGATAGTCCATCGACCAAATTCTTCAGAGTTTAAGATCTTAATAAGATTTAGGGAGTCACTTTCCGCCAAGAGGCGCTCACGACCGATTTGAAGAGACAGTTCCAACCCCCTAAGGATAGCCATGGCTTCAGCACGGTGATAGGTGCCCACGCCAAAGCTGACAGCAGTAGTAGCAAGAGGAAAACCATCCATGTCACGAAGAATGACACCCCCCCCCCCCCCCCCCCCCCCCCCCCCCCGCCCCCCCAAATTACTCGGATTTCCTTTGGCCGCGCCATCTGTGTTGAGTTTCAACCAGCCAGGAGAGGAGGAGACCAAACCATAGCCGCTCGTGCAGACACTGAGGGGTTCACCTCCACTTGGAAAGCAAGATGCTGACACCAATTCTTAGAACCATAGAAGTTCACCTTTTGCTTATACTTTTTCCAGATAGAGTTGTTGAGGTTTTCTTGGAAGAAGATAGCAATACTTTTGACCACCTGTGTCGGGTTTATAGCTTGCTCTTTAAAAATACGTCTGTTTCGCTCCTTCTAAATACCCCATAGGACGTGAGGGAGAAGAAGTTTCCAAGCGAGGGAGAGAATCCGATGAGAGAAGGGGGAAAACCATTGGTTGAAGGCTTCAGACAGAGAAGAGGGGAAGATCCACGAAACACCAAAATGACTCAAGAGCAGACCCCAGATAAAGTGGGTGAAAGGACAGTGGAGAAGAAGGTGAGAAGAGGATTCCAAAGCTGCAAGACAGAGGACATAGCGAGAAGGAAGAGAGAACCCACTTCTTTTTTTCACCAGAGAGGATAGAGGTTCTTACACATTTTAATATGGGATCCCATAGATATTTCCAAACATCAACAGGGTCAAAACTATGGTAAGTGCCAAATTATTATTGTTGAATATAAGGAACTTGTAAATACTAATAGGGTTCAGTGGTTGCAGCTCATGGGTCATTCTTTGGAGCTGAAATTTGCACTTAATAGAATGTTTTCAGCTAGAGGACAGCAAGAAAAGTTGGAATTTTCCAATGATTTTCAGGATTCAATTAAGGTGGGAAACCTTGAACTTGAGAAACCAAGAGAAGGGCAAAATTTCGAGTACTAAGCATTTGAAGGTCAAGTTAAGGTACAAACATATATTAATCAAATTTTTAAATTTTGGCTGAAATTTTAGAATAAAATTATAGGAAATGATAAAGTTTTCAAAGAAAAACTGGATGATCCTAATATTGCTGCACAAAGAGGTTTGGCAAAAGTCATTTCTGGTCTAGAATTTTCAGTTTTCAATTATACTATAGTGGCACATCAAAAGCATTTCTTGATATTGAATTGGGATCTTGGAATTTGTAGAGTAGTTAAGTCAAATGGAATTGAAGAGTTGGATTATTCACTGTTTGAGGACAAACAATTTTTGGGATGGGTGGATTGTCATGTCCCCTTTTCAAATAGAGTATGATAAATTAATAATATAACTTAAGAGTCGAAAAAAGTAATCTTATAAAAGACACTTATGTTTTATTATTATAAAAAGTAACTTTTTGATAAAGTTTTATTATTATAAAGAAGTTACTTTCGAAAAGCAAGTCATAACGAAGGAATAAAAATGGAAAGTTGCTTTTGGAGGCTTTTCCTTGGGAAAAGCAAAAGTAAAGTGATGAAAGAGTGTTGAGGGGTCATTTGGACACATATTTTTACTCTCATCTATTTGGATATTGAAGATTTGAGATGCTGCTACAACTTCTGCATTTGAGGACGAAGACCCTCCTTTGCAATCCACATTTGAGGATGAAAAACATCCTGTGTATTCAGATTTGTGGACAAAAACCCACTAATCTTATGAGGTAGTTCAAACCAGGAGCTACATTTGGGCTTATAATCAACAAATTTGCAAGATCAGATCAAAATTATCAGCCAAGGCACACTTTGGATCAGATTTTAGAGATTGGCAGCAAGGGCATCATTTGCAAATCAGATTTTTAGAGTTTCTTGTGTTGGAACAACCACGAATGAGGTGATATTAGCTTGGGATAGTTTTTGGATAGTTTTTGCACAATTTTAGGGTTGGGCGACATTGTAGGGAGGTGGAACAAATCCCTTAGGAGACTAGTTCAGTTGTGAAAAAAGTTATTTTGGTGCTAGGGCTTGCACAAGACCTAAATCTGCCCTAGGGCATCATTGCCAACCTTCCAATCTTCAAATTTTGTATCAAACGTTCAACTGTTTTTTATCTTCCATTTTTCAGTTACAAAATAAATAAAAATAAATTCAAATCTTTGTTAAAAAACTTATTTTTCTTGCATATACATGTGCCTTGAGGGTTCCTAAAGGCTTTGTGCCTTTTGGGTATTGTTGCTTTGTGGTTATTAGATGAATAAAGGAAGATTTCATATTGTTGTATTTGTTTTAGTAAGGGTTTCAAATAAAAATCAGTTTGTTGCATATTTGGTATAAGGGTTTTTTGGAAAACCCAAATTGTCTTTAATTGTCTAGGAAAGGGACATTCTAGGTTTTCTCAATTTGGCAAGCTTTCCTATAATAGAAATGCTCACTTGAGTATGAGTATGAGGTGTACAAGATTGAAAAGGTGTCAATTTGTAGGAAGGTACTAGGTTGCTTATATAGCTTTCCAATTTGGGAGAAACATCCTAGTGAATTTGGGATAAAGGAGATGTAGAATTAGGAGTGGATAAACATGTTTAGAAAAGATTAATTAGAGATTAATGATCCATGGGAGTTTGCGAAGATTTAATTAATCAGTTGGGATTAATTAATAGGTCATGTTTAGCTTGTAGAAGCCATTTGGGGATGATTTGGAGGGAATTTAATAAAATTAGAGGGGGTTTGAGAGTGGTATTTAATTAATAAGAGGGTTGATTAATTAAATACAAGATTGTGAAAAGGGTAATTAATTAATAATGGGTAATTAATTAATTGAAAGAGGATTTTAACTAACGGATTGACATTAACTGACATCTAGGATGAGGGAAAATTAGCTAATTAGTGGAAGGTCGCTACTTATAGTGTGATGACGGGAAGAGGACAATTAGTGAAATTTTTGTATTAAAATTTGCGCGGTCGAAATTAGGTGTCTATAATAAGAATAAGCACAATATGGAAACCAATGCACTTCATGTCTTCATCAACTGTGTAAGCAACAACATTTAACAGAGGATGGAGGCAATGGAGGCAGGAGGTCAATCAGTGACCTCTGGTTAGCCACTAGCAATGAGGCCGCACATCTACAATAGTGGCAAATCTACAACACCAAAATGGCTAAAGTTGGGATTGGTTCCCAGGTTACAATGGTAACCGTTTCATACTGTTTGTGATTAGTGTGTCGACGATCACCAACAATGGCTACAAACACCATGAGGACATGGTCCTCAAATTTCCATTTTTCTATTTTTCAGTTGTCTAATGTGTGTGAAAATAAAACATTGTAATCATTCCCTGCTAAGATTGCAAAAAGGAGAATGTGTATCATAAATGTTGTAAACAATTGTATAGGAGGGAAGCTAACTGCAAAGACCCTATGATTGCCGTACTTCGTTGGAAGATGATAGGCTAGTGATAAGTTCACTGGAAGTGAAAATGGAGTAAGTTCTCATATGTAGGTGATCATGTGCAGCACGATCCAGACAATAGTATGCAAGACCTAAAAGTATGGATTGGCATACAATTCTGCTTCCAGTTCAAATCGTGCACGGTTGTTTCCCATGTTCGTACTAAGGGGGGGAATGTTAGAAATTTTTTGTGTTAGTACTCACATGTGAGAAAACATAAATTAATGTGTGTTATTACTTAGGTTATTTATGTGGGTTAGTAATCAATTAGTGAGTTACAACAACTCAAGTAAATTGCACGAGTATAAAACGAGTTGTTAGAACAACTTGTGTATTGTTTGTGAGTAGTTAATAAAGCTATGTTAGGCTTCCCAGTTTATAGGAGCAACATTAGCCTATAAATATGTAATCTCCCATTTGAATGGAGATCAATAGAGAATTATTATTATTCAGTTTTTTGTTGTGCGATGAACTTATTACATACAACCGAGTAAACTCTGAACCAAAACTACAATGTTGTGCATGTAAGTCCATTAATCGTTGAACCTTACGTGTTTGGTAGATTGGTTATTGGACATATCAATGTCTTGCATTCTTTCTCCTAGAATTTTGGCCTATTTTTAAAGAGCTTTTATCTTTATCATTATGATAGTTAATAGATTGATTGGTGATTGACTATTCTATAAATAATCACAATTGACCAAACAAATCTTTTCCTGTAATGTCCCTTTTTCTAGATTAAAATAATTAATAATATCCTAAGTTGGGCCAGTCATATCGAAATCTTGGGAAACTTAATAAATTATTATTATTAAAATAAAAGGTATTTTAAAAAACTTGAAGTAAAAAGAAGACCCTTAGCCTATTTCATTGTTTTCCGTCGGCTAAAGGGTTGAATATGAGAGAGACTAAAATTAATAATTTAATTTTAGTGCATAGTAATTTTAATTATCAGCACTTTAATTATATTATTTAAAAAAAAAGGGACTATGGAAAAAAGTGAAATAACGAAAAGGAAAAACATTAAAATACTAATTTATTTTAAATGCTAAAGTGGAGTGACTCAAAGTGGAATTACCAAGGAGGGAAAAGGCATTTAATTTATTTTCAATTAATTCCAAAGTGGGGCGACCCATTTGGGGGAGTCTTTTGGGGTTTTGTGCCATCATTTTCCTATAAGAGGAGGTTGCTTGGCTCTTTTGGGGATCATCTATCTCATATCAAAATTTACATGTGGTTTTTGGGTTACTGCTCAACCTTTTCCACTTGAGGACGAAAACCCTCTAGTGTGGCTGCAAGTGAGGACGAAAACCCTCCTTGTTTTCAGATTGAAGGACGAAAAACCTTCAATCCCTTGAGGATTCTCCATCCAGGGGTTTCTATTGGGCTTCAACAAATTGTCATTTGATTTTCAGCGAGGGTTTTAGTTGTGAAGGGTTCCTAGGGCTATTTAGAGATTTTCAGACCCCTCGCTAGGGTGGCGATACCTACTTGAGAAGAGTTTGCAGATTTTGAAGGTACGACAACTCATTTTCCATCTGCGTTTTCGTTCTTTGGTTAATAGGAGTCTGCTTGCTCTTTCTAGCGTTCTATTTGGGCTTCAGAATCTTCATTTCCAGCCAGTTTTGTAAGTTGTACTTCTGCTGTCATAATTCAATTCCAGTTGTTCAAAAAAATTCCAAAAATATATGTTTTGGTCTTCTTTTGTATTACATTGGTTCCAACAATTTTATAAATTGTTTTTGAAGGACTTCTAAATTAATTTTCAGCTATTTGAATGTGTTTGTTGCCATAAAAACAAATAAAATCAGTTGCTGATAGGGCTTGTAGAATTTTTAGATTGGTGTCATAAAATAAAAAGAAGAAAAAAGGGGTTTTCCAGGAAATCCCAATGTCTCGATTTTTGCCCAAAAGGGGGCATTACAGTGGTATCAGAGTTGTGATCTTCTTGGCTTGTGAATCACGAGGACAACTAATCAACCAATGTTTTTTCAAGTGAAGTTCTTACAAAGGGAAGAAAAGTTAGATCCCATTCCAACGACGGTGATATGATTAGAGTAGTTAAAAAAGGTTGTAGAAAGAAGAGAAGTTGGAGTCAAAATATCAAGAAGCTGCTAAGGAAGACATTTTGGTGGTGGAGCATGAGGAAAAAGAGCAATCAGAGCTGCTAGAGATTGAGAAGGAACAACCTATAGAGGAATCTACCATACAAAAGGAAAGTGGAAAAGATGTTCCGACACCAATAGAAAAGAATTCTTCCCTTGCGATGAGGAAAGAGAAGAAATCAAAAAACAAGAACAAGAGGAGCCCAACATACAACTTGAAGGTAAAAATTCTTTGACAATAGATGATGCCTCGTTGGCTTCTAATGATTACATGTGGCAGCAAAATAGCAGGAAAATCGAAACAACAAGAATTTTACTGTGTGAATGCAAAGAGGTTAAGATGGAGGAATATACACCATCCTTAGAACTTCCAAAGGATGCAATAATGACTGATTTTCAGAACAATATTGTGGAGGGACATGTGTTTGAAGAAAATATTTGGGAGTCACGTGGGTAGAAGGGTTGGAGGTATCTTCACAACTCCCAATTCAGCAAAGGAGGGTGAGCTCCTAGTTGGAAACCTGAGGTATGATAATGTTGATCATGTAACAGATCTGTTAATCCCTCTTATGTCATTGCAATATTTTTGTCATCTTGGACAACATGATAAAAAGGGTGAGAAGGTGAAGGGGACTTGTAGTAAAGAACGCATAGATCCTGTTTCTCAAAAACAAAATTGTTGGAGCATAACAGTATGTGATCCTGGTGCTATTGATCCAAAACTCAAGGGGTTTTGGAATTAAAGGACAAAATAACAATTGTGCCATATAAAAAAAGAAAATCTATCTCTGAGAAGAGATGTATAATGCTTAAAAGTCTCTTTGAAAAGAGATGTATATATTGCTCAAAGACTGAGATTACAATAGCTACCTCCGTGAGGAGATGTCTGACCTTCCCTTGCGGGTTACATATACTTGTAAACTATTTTTAGAAATACGAAGAGGCACCTAAAAGAATGTGGAAGGTCACCAGTCTCGAGGGGGACGAGGTGTTTCATCTTCCAAGAATTACATATGTGATAATTTCCCGAATTTACTATTTTTAGACAACATTACAAAAATTGCATTTTGAGGCCTTTAGACGCGGATTTTGTGGGTAAAACTTTTCCGAAAAGAGTCCCACACCCTTTCGTCATATTCTACGCATTCCAAGCTTTTTGTTGCATTATGAGCGAAGTCAATTGGAGCTACGGTGTAGAAGTTACGGTTCTTGGAAGTTGCTCTGCTATAATTGCCACCTGGGTCGTCGTTTGGATCAGCTGTTAGGAGACCCATCAAGGGTAGATTTTTTGATATCAAACTTAGTATCGGTGATAATGTCATCATCACATGTTCCTGGATAAAAAAGAGATCAAACTTCATCTTGGAGGAACATAAGAAACATTTTGTGAACACTAGCCGATACATGAAAATTCAGTGGTTGCAACTCATTGGACAAATGCATGGTACAAAGCATAGTTCACATACTCGTATTCGGAAAACTCAAAAAATTTGACTTCGGCAAGACTTGGCGAATATTTAGGAATATTTGAAAACTTAAAAATTACTCAAATTTCTATAAAAAAAACATAAATTTCATGTAAAATATAGCTACAAAATGTATCAAATGAGTCTATAAAATGTTGGAGAAGTGTTTTCTATTAGATTTGAATACAAATACAAAACAAAATCACATCATCGTGCAAATACAACAGCCAGTTGATAAGTGCTATGAATTTATGATGATTGTCATTGAAAATTATCATCATAAATTTCATATCTATGCAAGTTACAATATACAATAATTTACATTTTCTTGTTCCCCGTTTAGAGAAATATTGGGGAGAGGGTCTATTGCCTCTACTAGTCCCTACACTCGGTCGCGTCTCCTCGCTCCTCCTAGAAGGCTATGATTGTGGCTCCAACTTGGTAGTAGATGGTAGTGACTCCTTTGCTACGTGTTCGACGTCACCTTCAAAGATGTCATCTAATTCTGCTACTGCTTCTCCCCTCATAGCTTTCCTCTCAAAAGAAGCAATCTCATCTTTTGCTAATGCAGGGGTTTCCTCTTCTTGCCCAGTCCACTCGTATGCTTCTATTTCATCCAAATCAATAAGTTCCTGCGATGTGGCCTCCACTTTTCTTGTGCGAAGCCGAAGATTGTATCGCAAAAAAACCAAGTCGTTGAGGTGTTTTTGAGTCAACTTGTTGCGCTTCTTGTGAATGGCCTCAAACAAACTCTAGTTGCGTTCACATCCAGAAGCACTACAAGGTTGAGATAAAATTATGAGGGCTAGCTTTTGAAGATTCAGGGTATTTCCTCCACAATCCTCCCTCCAAGAACTTACAAACAAGATAATCAAAAGTTTGTAAGTAATAAAATTAAAATTGTAACTTGTAACATATAAATAACTTAGTAAACATTCTAATTTTTATTACTTGGTGACTGTAGTGGATTCTCCCTCGGATAGCTTAACACGCTCGAAGAAAAGAGCCTCCCCCTAAAAAGATGCATGCTTGTAATTTTGCAGCTCTAAAATAATGAGGTCCCTCGTCTCAACCTTTGGTATCCCGCTGTTATTCCTCTTAATGCATGTTGAAAGGCCCTCCATAACCTCTCCATTCACATCTATGAAGCCATCAGAGAAGAAAAAATTGTGGTTGAAGTAGTACCCCACTGCATAAATAGGTTGGTGGAGTTGATTGTTCCATCTTCGATCAATTATCTCGTAAAAGGGACCAAATCTAACGATATCCCCCTATAATAGTTTTGGATAACCTCTTTGGACCTATTTATGGCCTCATAAATGTACCCCATAGGGTTTTGCTCCCCATCAACCAAGCGCAAAACCCTCACCAACGACTCTGACACCTACACACAAATTAAAATTTAAGGTTACAAATTTACAAATAAAGTAAATAAGTAAATAACAAACATATTTATAATTTAACAAATTAAAATAAAGTAATCTACTTAAAATATAAATAGAAGTTTGAAATTACCTTGATAATCTCTATAGCTCTCTTTGCAAAGACATCATCAAAAACTATCTTTGTAGTCCTCTCTCCACCGACTTTCTTTGAATATTGTGAGTCTAGCCATACTTGACTCACAAACATTTGTTTCAATCATCATAACAAATTAGAAATACTTTGTAACGTTAAGGAGTTAGTTGCAAAACTTGTGACATCAACTTGCACAAGCTCTTTCCCATTTGTGTGTTTTCTCATCAAGCTGAGAACTCAAAGGTGATTATATATATACTTGGTTATGTTTCTTGCATCTTCAATAACCGACCTCACCCAATCAATTTTTTTATGTCCTCCAAAAGCAGGTCAAGGCAATGAGCTGCACAATGAGTCCAAAAGAGTGATGGATGCCTCTTTTGTAGTAGTCTCCCAACTGCCACATATGTTGCTGCATTATTTGTGACAACTTGCACAACATTCTGGATACCCACCTCTAATACGACCTTCTCCAACAGAAGATTCAAATTCTCTGTATTTTTAACTGTGTTAGAGACATCAATTGACTTCAAAACACCATCTCGCCATTTGAAGTTGTTACAAAATTAATGAGGGTGCAGTTCTTTCCATCCATCAACCCATTTGAAAGAATGGTGCATCCGTATTTCTGTCATTGTTTCTTTTGATCTTCTAGGATTGTCGTTGCATCTACAACTGCACCCTTGAGCAATTTCCCACTCAAGTCTTTTGGAGAGGGTGCCTTGTACCCTTTCCCTGCAACTGTCAATGTTGTCACGAAGTACTCCCAGTATGGGATCTTTGCCACATTGAAGGGAAGGTTGTTGTAGTACCAAAAATTCGCACATGCTTTATCTGCTTCTTCATGCCCATCCTTGTTCCATCATGTACCTTGCAGCGAATGTTGTGCTCCATGTATGTTCCTTGGTATGAAAAAAGTATGTATCCCTTTGCTTGAAATCGATGAAGCAAATTTGCCTCTTCCGGTTCATATGCATGGACCGCGAGTAGAGCCCACAATCGTTGCCGCATCGTCCTCTGAATCCTCTGCCATTCCAGGTCTAACAGCTTCTGCTATGGCTGCATGCATCATTTCCCTCTCCAGTTTCTTCTCCTCCAACTCTGCTCTCATCTCTCGTTTTGCCTCTTCTGTAACATTGGGGCATACCACAATATCCCGACAAACAATACATGCAAGATGATACTTAGACGATTGATGCCTTCAGAAAATGTTTTTCCGCATAAATTACAAACCACGGTTCCCTGAACTGTTCCACATACACCATACTTCCAAGCAATGGTACAAACGTTAGCGGGAACAATTCCTGCTAGTGATGTTGACCCAGATGCCCAACCTGATGCCATTGGTAAGCTCTAATCTACAATACAATGTAAACTTAATTAAAATTTAAAAAATAAAAAAGTGTCTTTATAACCCTATTTAACTGTAATTTCAAATTTCAAATTGTAAATCCTACGAACAAGAATACACTCTAAGAAAGAAATTAAAATAACATTTACAAAATTACAATAGTACATTCTGACAATTTCATTCATTAATGATGATGTCACGAATCCACGATAACAAACATGAATAAATTATTACTCTTAAACGAATTTGTGAAAAGAATTAAAAAACATACCTTTGGTTCCAAGCGACTATTAAAAATTTAAAGTCATTCACGATTAAATTGAATGCATTTAATATTACAAAACATATTCGAATACAATATGAATATATAAAATGATAAACAATATAAATGAATTTAGTGAATACAGAATTAAAAAAACTTACCTCCGGCTCAAAATGACTATTAAAAATTAAAATGCCATTCGCAATTAAATCTTCCCATGCATTTAAAATTATAAGCTATGAATATATAATTATCACTCTAAAGCAATATAGAACGAATTTGCAAAAACTTAAAAAGAATTTTAAAAAAACTTACTTCCAAATGCAATTTTTCAAATTTGCTCTTCAAATTCGCTATAAAATCCGTTTAACTCATGCAATGCAAGGTCAATGACCGTGTGATTGAAAATGAAGTGCGTTGGTGCCTTAAAAAGAGAAAAACAATTTATTTGTAGTGTTTTTTCCATGTTTCGCGTTTGTTCCATGTATGGCGAGTTTTAGGCATGGACTTTGCTGAATATTCATCCGAAATTTGGCTAGTTATAGTTCTTGTGAATATTCGTTTGGCTTTGATTTTGGCGAGTACTCGCCAACTCGGCTAGTACTCGCCAAGTTTGCTAACTATGGTCCAAAGACATGTCACCTCACATCAAAAAATGTTCTTAATCTAGTATGAGCAAGATGCTTGGAACAACTCCAAATTCAGGTCAACAAAGTTAAAATAAGGTAGTTTGATGGAGATTTGATGTCCAAGCTATGAGTGCATATGTTTTAGTGTTTGGAGATGACTACCCTATAGTCAAGATCCATGGTATGCTAGATAGGACAACAACATGTTTCTCTCATAGATTCTTGAATTCAAGTCCAAGATTGTTTTGCATATGGGATCTGAATGATCTTTTGAGGATCAAGGTCAATGTCACTATTGAGTTCTCCATCTTTGCACTTGGCATGAAATAAGAATTATGAAGAGTCATATTAAGTTTGTTGAAGCGAATGTGATTCTAACAACACCATGTTGGATGAGTCACTACAAAAGGGCTTCATCATTCCTTCCCCCTTGGATACACAACTCTTAGCAATGCTTGGGGAGGTATAAGGGTGCCTTGACATAAGGTAAGTCCCACACTTTCATGTTTAGAACAACAATCATGTCATAGATATTTTCAGTTCCTAACTGATAAGCTTATTCTTGGGAAAAGTCCTTCCATAAAAGTAGATGTTGAGTCCATGAATTGTAATGTCTCTTTCTAGGGCTTAAACCAAGAGTAAGGGTTTAGCCTAAACCCTAATGAACCAAATCTGAAAATACGCCATCAACCAACAAGCTGTCAATCTGTTCAAATGGACTTTTTTGGCATATGTTCAACTTTGGTTAAAATAATCAATAATCAGCCCTCTTGGGCATTGCTTTGAACTCTCTAGGGACTTCACATCAATATTTAATGACAAGTGCACATAACAATTGAAAATGCTTCTAAATAATTAATTCAACCAAAACAATATGCGCTATCAGTGCAAATTACATCGAACGAATGGAGAAAATAAGTGATTATTAGCTACAATTAAGGCAAGTTTAATGACAACAGCAGTATTCAACCAAATCCAAACTGGGCCATGGAAATGATAGACATAAACTTATCCAAAAGTATAATCACCAAAATGTAGATTCTAGCCTTATAAAATATGAAGAACTCAACTTAGATTGTCCAAATGTGACCTAGATAATATCAAACCTTTCATCCAAACAAGTCGCCTAGGGTTAGAAGGGAAGAAATAAATATAAAATCTTATTTAAATCTCACTTGTGACTTCCCGGTGAAGCCACCAAAGCACACAAGAGGGTTTCCCTCCCCAAGTGTGATCCTATTGAAGGGTTTCGCCCCCAATAAGCGTCCAAAGAAAGGTTTTCATCCTTCAATGTTAGCAAGAAACAGAAGCTAAGTTAATCCAAATCCAAGTAAATGTTTGGATAGATGAATGATGATGACCCTCCTCCATTCGAACCTCCTTAAGTACCCCTTCTTGGTGCCAAGGATGATTTGATTTTCATAACCTAAGAAATCAGATCTGACAATACACACTCTTAATAGTATTTTCAGATTTGAATCATAAGAAATCCTTCACACTATTAACCTCATCCTTCACACTATTAATCTTGTGAAGTACCTTCTTATAGCTGTCCTGAAAATCAATCTCATATGACAATGGCTCAGTCTTTGGAATGCTTGGAAGATGGATACAAGCTTCTTAGAAAAGATCCTCTTTCCATTTGATACCTTTCATCTTATTCTCATTGTGAGAATAATTCTCATGATGATCAAAACATTGTAAGGACATATCTTCCAGGCCTGAGGGTGATACAATAAATCCTTGTTATGGAGATAGGCAGAATTGCTTACCATTAGTTGCTGGATATGAAAATTACAACAAACTAAAAATAATCATTTTAGCGACCTGGTGAGGTACTTTTCTCATATGCATGCCTTCCAACAAAGTCTTCTTGGAACTCCACCTCATAAACTTCATGTTTTGAAGGGAAAATTGCTGCTGTTTTTTCTTTTCTGCCACCTACGTATATTGCTTCTTCTCTAATTTTCTGTAGGTGTTGTTTTGCTCGATAAACTATCAACTTCGCTTCTTTTTCCCTTCTCTGCCATTCCTCACACAGGTTTAACTCCTTATTACAACTTCTGTGCTTGGTAGTGCTGTGGTAAATTTCCCTTCATCATTGGGATCCATTCTTATCATTGATAATGGATCATTAAATTCTGCCTCATATGCCTCTTGACTTGATGCATTTTTTTGTAGCAAGGACTCATTCACTGGTGGATTGATGAGAGTGTAATGAATGGGAAATCTTCCTCACTTGAGCATTCAACAAGTGATGTTTTTTCCTCCTTAAATTTCTCTCTATTTTGTTGGTGCATGCAATCATTAGAAGTCAGTAAAATATCTGTTGGCTAGATTTTCTGCATAGCATCAAACCTAGGCAGTCATGAGATAAATCTCCCTCATTTAACCGGTGAGGCTCCCGTGTTAGATTTGTCAATAAAAATGTGTTATTATCTATCAGGGGTTTTACTTTAACCACTTAGTTCATGAACCATAACTAAGAAGTTCTGCAGCAAGTAAGCAGCTGTTCAAGAAAGGAAAATTTTATAGAAGAAGGAAGTAAAGGAAATACAGAGAAGAAATGGGGAAGATGTGCATCCCAATTAGTAGATAGCAGAGCTAATTGCATGCACATAGAAGAAACTTAATAGATATGAACACACAGAATTATAAAACAAAGGCAGCTCTAGATCTAGATCTATAATAACACAAAGTTTACTAAGAGATCTAAGATTAAAAGCAAGAAACAAAGTACACCGTGACACAAAGTTCTCCGGAAACCTGCTCCTTTGTATTCCTTTGCTCCAAGTTGCTCTCAGGGGTTCAGCACAAAGTCTAGAACACAAGATTGCTGCTTACAAATTCTGATCGATCATTAACCCGGAGGTTCTTCTCCTACTTATAGAATGTAGGAGGGAAAGTACAAATGGAAAACTCAAACTGAACTAAAGCATGAACAACAAGTAAAGATGACATTTGGCAATCATCCTCAACTAACTTCTTCTTAAGTGACACTTGTATCACTTAACTAATAGAATGGTTCCACATGACTTCAAGTAATGGTTGTAAAACCAATAACTTAGAAGTTTTACAATTTCATCCGGGAACATAGAAAATAGAAGAAGAAAGAATAGAAGAAGTCATGCCAGCTGTAATGTCTACATCTTCTTGTTCTGATATCTGATATACTTGTCGAACATATAATTCAGCATCCTTCCATCTGTTTTAGCCACTGCTTCTTTCTCTGTCCTGAATTGCAGCAACCCTTCATTCAACACTTTGATGCACGCTTCCACATCTTCCAAACTCGGCCCAAACCTTGCAATGTCTGCCTGCAGCGCCACCAGTCTACTGATAGAATTCATCGTGAAAGGCTTGGTAGCTTTATCAATTCTCTTTTGTACCATCAGAAGAGAACCTTCCAGGGAATTAGGCACCTCGTTAGAAACAATCCGCACGTAAGAAGTAACGCCTCCGACCACATCCTCTTCCGTGAAAGAAATGATACTGTCGGGTAAGGATGACGTCCTACTTTCAAGTGCCTGCATCCTTTTCAGCAAAACTCTGCAGATTTCCAAACGGAAAGATACTGCAAATTCTAACTGCTTCCCCTTCTCGACTGATCCGTCCGGTACAATTTGTTCCGCAATCAATACATCTCCCGGCAGCTTGTTGATCTCGGCCAAAATACTCAGGTTACTCTCTGCAACTGTATTCATGCCTTCTATGTTTGCCATCAGTTGCTTTAGTTGATTTGCTGCATCGTTCATAACCTTTAGGCGGGCTGGCACTTCCCCAAGTTGTACAGAAGCTTGACGAATAATCAAATCCTTCCATTCGTCAATGGCCTTTACTTGATTGCTTGCATCTTCCATTTCCTGCATAAGATGATCACTCACCTGCTCTGAAATGGGCTGAATGGAAGGTTTAGCAACCTTGGCTATGATCTCACATAATTGAGATACTTGCTTCTGCAACTCTTCTTTCTCCGCCTTCTCACTGTCAAGCCTAAGGAATAAAGCATCTATCAATGTCTGCGTGTCCTGCTTCAATCCTTCAGTGGTGGCTTGACCGAGTGGTACTTTGGTCACTGTCACATCTTCTGCCGTGAGCTCCTCTTCTATCTTTCCTTCTGCCGGAATTGATATCTCAGCAAACTTCTCTCCCGAATCCTCGATGATCAACCTAGAAGTTGCTTTAGCAACTTTAGGCCTTCTGTCTCTTCTGCTCAGATCCTGGAGTAGCTGCAAGTCGTGCTCCTCTAAGTTCATCTCCATTCTCGCTTCTGGAACAAACTGCAAAGCTAACCATTCCGAGAAATTACTTCTCGGAGAGTGAGAAGTCGCTGAGTGCACTACCATCTCCCGCTCTGCATCCTCTCCGTCAGAAAGTGCCACAGTGTTATGGCTGCCATCTTCTGAATCATCCAAGGACAAAGCCCTTTCAAATTCCGCCATCTGCAGCTTCAACGTATCCTCTGGAACAGGCGCTGAACGAAGTGGCTGAGGGGAGAAGATGAATGTCGCTGGATTCAGTGGAGGCATGGAAGCATCCTGCTGCTGCGGTGCAATAGTTGGTGAAGCATTGGGTACTGGAGAAACTGGAGTTAAAGTCATGGTCGTAGAAGTGATCCTCTCCTTGGATTGAGATCTTCTATGCACTTTCAACTTCTCGACTTTCCTGCTGCTTTCTCCTCCGTGCTTTCGCTTGAGGGAATCTCCTGTGCCGAAGTTGCCCGTGACTTGATTCATCAATGCTTCATCAAGGCAATATCCCTTCGTCAGCAACCAGTTTGAAGTATTCACCAACACAGCTCTCGACCTTTCTTCAATTGTGTTGCAGCCTCCTATGTTATTCTGCAGTATGGCTTTATCTCCTCCCATTTGATGGTAAGTGTCAAGTACCACATTCCCATCATCTTTAAGATCCGCAGGTATCCGCGCTAGTCCAAAGTCGAACACTTGCTTTGCTGATAGCCTGCTGAAATCTTTCTTTCTAACCTCGTACTCACTTTTGCACTTCATCCAGAAATCTTCTAATGAAGGCACATGTGCGTACTGCTGGGAGATTGTCTTCCTGGCTACTCCAAATGGATCGAAGTTCAGCCGTGCAGGGAAGAACTCTTGCTCATACTCGGATAACATTTGCGCTTCCATCCCTCGAGCTCTGTGAATGCTAATGCAGCTGTAATATCCCACAGTGATTGGGAAGAAGCCCGTAGACTTGTGCCGCTTTGACTGAAGGTCGTGTAACTCCACAAGTTGCCTGCTCAGCTCCATGGCGATCAATCTATCATTCGGATACCTGGGCATCTTTATTGGTTCTCCAGAAAAGCCCGTAACCCTGAGGTATGTGAAATCTGCAAATTGAATGAATAGACTGCCAATCTTGGACACAGCTTCCCACGCTTCCTTGCTTACCCTGTTGGCCTTCAAGTCTTTGTCTAGCTTGCAGATGAAATCGTAGAAGAAGTCATCGTTGATCACTTTGAAGTCTTTCTCGCCTGTAGGTGCAGTAAGCTGCGGGTAGCACTCGAAAATGGGATCCTTGGAAAGAACACCACATCTATCCAGCTTGGAAAAGACGCCTTGTGAAGCTGCAGCATACACCAAGTATGAAGTCATCTTGAAGCTGAAAGTACGCTTCACGTTCCGGAGTTGCTCACCGATGTTGTTGCTAATAATTTCCGACCAATTGATTATAGAATCAACCTTGTTGATTTCAATGGTCCTGATGAAAGCATACATCCATGTACGGAAAGTGTAGGCATTCGCTTCGCCATTCATCCTGCATAGTAATTTGACGACATCATCTGCCTCCTGCACCAAATTGGACCGTGGAAGAGTTCTCGGGAACTTTGAAGGAGATCTAGGCTTCTTCATGTATCGGCTATTCATGATGCTCATGCAATCAGCTCTATGCTTCTCCCATCTACTGTCAGCATCCTGAATGCTAATAGAAGTCACCACCTTTCGCACTGGAATCTTCAAACAATAATTGATGAACTCTGCGTCCAAACGAATTATTGTCTTTCCCGAAGCATCACGCACTGATCTGGATGAAGGATGATAAGATCTAGCACACTCCATCACGAACTCTGGCAATTGGGCTGTACATGGAAAAGCTGCAGCTCGGATAATTCCACTGCTTTTGACCGCACGCATGAGTGAAGTCTTTCCCGCTCTGGATCTATCAATCAAATCGGCAAGAGGTTCCGGGCCTAGATCTGTGTCTCCTATGTCTGCAAGTTTGGAAGCAATGCATGACTCCATCGTGCTTTCTTTTTCATCTCTTTTCGCCATAGCTTTGTCTATCTTCGTCTGAATAATTCTTTTTCTTCTTACTTGGCCGGATTTCTTCAATACTGGTGCAGATCTGGACAATTCTTCAGATTCGGAGGATATTTGCAATGTGTTGGACATTGATAAAAACTCCTTTTCTTTTGTAAAGCACCTGTAATGAATTCCTGCAATTTATTCAGACAAAAATGGCCACCGGAGCATGAATAGTGAATTTAAATTGTAAAAATCTGCACTTTTCAAGCCTGCTGCCCCAAAAAATGGTGTTTAATTTGCACATAAAGAGAGCATGAATCCTTTCAATCAACACCTGAGCTCCTGTAACACCTGTGGAAACAATTATGCAGACAAAGATCAACCTCCTCTAAAGCATGCGCCAAATCTGGAAGCTTTTAGCCTTGTTGTCACTTTGTCTGAGCAAAATCCTTCCTCTAATGGGGGCGCACTTTTCCACTTGGCTGCAATTCTTTACCTGTGATTTGAATAATTCACCCATATGGCTGCCCATGCTTATATAACCTTCACAATTCTATAATTAATAATTGCCCTAACAATTAAAGGCAATTAATTAATTAAAAATCATGTTTTTCTCTTTTAAAAATAGCATGTTTAAGGACAGCCATCCAATAAATTAAATTAATCCAATTTAATCCTTCACACATCACTTCACTTAAGCTTCACAGTGTGCTTTGACCATAGCCACTGAAAATAGAAATTAATTTAATGTTTTAATGCCTTAAAAAACATTAAATAATACCCAAATGGGGCGCACTTTTTGAGAGGAAGAGGGCAGCCATTAAATAAATTAAATTTAATGCTTTTAAATCCTTTCTTTTATTTCAACTTTGACTTGTTGACTTCCTCCAAGCTTGGGCGCACTTTTTGAGAGAATAGATTAATTAAAATAATCAATTTAAGGCTGCCATTCTCTCACCAAAGGGGGCGCACTTTTTTGCACATGTATTTCTATTTTTAAGAATTTTTTCACAATGGGATTCTTTACCCTGCAAGGCAGGCACCAAAATCCCGTGATCCACTTAAGTGATTTGACTTTGACAATGGGATTATTTATCCTGCAAGGCAGGCACTAAAATCCCATGATTTCACTTAAGTCACTTTCCTTTTATTTTATCATGGGAATTTTTACCCTGCAAGGCAGGCAATAAATTCCCGCCTGCCTGCAGCCTCTAACTTTCCCACTGCAGCTTAAGTGACTTTTATAACACGGGAAAAAGTACCCTGCTAGGCAGGTATAAAATTCCCACCTTGCCTGCGGCTTATATTTTTCCCATCGCAGCTTAAATCCTTTGTTTTCCAAAAATGCGCCCATCCCTGCAGGGGCTTTTCTGTGCACGACTTCGCTTTTTCCCAGTGATCCAGACCTCCGATGGCGACTTCCTCCGGGCATAATGTGCGTATATGTTTTCTAGTTGCTCCAGGCCAAAAATCGGGCTTACCCGGCAAAGGAATTGCTCCAGAGAAATTTCACAGAAAACGAAACGGGACACCACAAAAACACGAAAAATTGCCAAAAGTTACAAATAAAGCCCAAAACTTAAAACAAGTTAAAACCCTTCTGGCACATAGGAATAATAACATATTCGCTCATAATAGAGTTAAAACAGAGCGCAAATAGCCTCATACGGGGCTCAAAATAATTAAATACAAATTTTCTGCAGACAAATCCCGACGACAGAATAAAACAATTTTGGGCATCTGGGTATTTGGCGAAAAAGGCTAATATGGCTCTTTGGGATTATCTTGACGCAATATAAGAACTTTCAGGCAATAAAAACACAAAACGACCCATTATTTTAAAAGTACGAAATTTTTTCGAATAGGGTAGTCGCAGATTTCAGGGTGAAATCTGAGTAACACCAATATCATTTTCTTCCCTTGATTTCATACCTTCCATGGGCTGCACCCTCTCAGTTTCTTGCAACTGTGATTGCTCTTCTTTCTCCTTCATCCTTCATTTTAGATTTTCTAATTGTATCACCACAGTTTGAATGGGATCTATATTTTCTTGCATTTGCAAGAACTTTGCTCGAAAAGACATTGGTTTACTAGGTAGTGTTGGAGATTCTTTGAGGATTAGTGTTCAACGTTGCTTCAAAATAACTTCACTAGTGTTTTTCCTTGTTTGGAGATAGTTGCTCTTAGGTCTGCTTTGTGTTTGTTGGGCTTTTGCACTACTTGAGGGTCCTAGCCTTGTTTTTCCTTTGGAAAATTAGATGCAAGAATGTTTTTTCTCAAGAGGACAGCTTTGTCTGCCTTTTGATCTATGTGGAGAGATGAGGCCCGTCATCAACTTCTTGCTAAAGGAAGGATGTTGATCAAGGAAGCTTATTCCTTGGACTGTTGGTTGTATTCTGATTTGATTTCTATTCCTGTGGCCATTAGGATGAGGTTATGTGTAATGTCTCCAAATGAACACTATAACATGTCCAAACGATTTGCCACAAATTTGATCTTAGAATGCACAATAAAAAATAGAAAGGGGCAGATCTGAAAATTATCCTAGAAATAGTGACTTACCTAGAGGATGAAACTGATCCAAAATTGAAGCTAAATCACTATATTTTTATCCAAAACAGATCAGCTGATTTTATTATGCCAAAACACAAGAAAAATACTAAATTGGAATCCAATTGAAGGCTGAAATATTTATTAAAAATCTGCAGTTTTCTCCTTCAGAAACACAACTGAAAATACCAATTCTTTGACTGATTGGCTATCTAAAAATCAGAAGATGGAACAACAACCAAATCGCTGATTGGCTATCTAAAAATCAGATGGAACAACCCAAATCTGAAGTTTAACAGCTCCAAAACACCCCAAACCAATTCTCTATATGGGTCGCTTCACCTAGAACAAGATGGAAATAAAGTGGAATCACAATAATCAATATTCTCCTTCAAACCCTTGTTTAGATCTACAAAATACAGCCTTCAAACATTGCTAGAAAACACAAATAGAAGAAGAGTTTTCGTTCTCTTAATCCTCAAGAGGGTTTTCGTCCTCAAGAGATAACTTCAAAGGGTTTGTGTCCTTAGAAGTTGCCATGCAAAGCTCACAAACTCACACCAAAAATATGAATTTTTATAACATAGAAGAGATGCTTTTCTAAGAAAGTCAACTTGCTTTTATAATCAATCTTGGCTTAGTAGCCACCCATAGCCACCAAATCATCTTCCTTTTCCCGCATTTAATTTTTTTTGGCTTTGTTCACTTTTTTACATGGGTCACATTTCCTCTACAAGGAAAATAAAAATTATAAAGTGACTTCCATTTTATTTTTTTAATTAGTCTTTAATAAATTAATATAAGTGCTTTTGATAAAATTTCTTTTTATGCACTTTATAATAATTCATTAAGTCTAAAATTTTCCTTTTAATCATCCCTTAGCCGTTGGGAAACAAAATTGGTCTAAGGATCTTCTATTGTTTATTTTAGAAAGAGGGACATTTCAGTCTTCCCTTCCCCAAATTGCTTGCCCTCAAGCAATTTCAAACTTGGTTGTGCCAAAATTGTTGCACTTTCTTATGTAGCATGCTCAAGTGGTAGACCCTTCCGTTGTATCATATATTCCTTGATAATCCTGTTCCTCATCTTCCTTTCACGAACATCCATAATAGTTTCTGGTTCTAGCACCAATTTGCCTTCATCATCAAGAGGAGGCGCAACTCCATGGAAGGAATGATATGTTGTCTTATTGCCTTTTTGAGGCATGAAACATGGAAGACTATGAATTTTACTTTGTGCCCAAAGTTCTAGTTCATATGCAACATTTCCCACCTTCCTTATGATCTTGTAGGGACCATAGAACCTTGGTTTTAGCTTTTCGGATCCCTTCCCTTTGAGGGAAAATTGTCTATAGGGTTGCAACCTCAAAAAAAACCATATCTCCTACCTCAAATGACCTCTCAATCCTTCGCTAGTCTGTATACAATTTCTACTGATTTTGGGCATGTAAGATGTTGTCTTTGAGTGCTTTCATGATGTTTTGACTCTGCTGTACCAAATCTCTAGCCCCTGGCACTCTACTATCTGAAATGAAATTCACAAAAGAAAATGCATCATAACCATACAAAGCTTTGAAGGGTGACATACCAATAGACATGTGGTAGGAAGTATTGTAGCAAAACTATCCCAAATATAACCATTTGATCTATGTTGTTTGTTGACCTATAACAAAACTCCTTAAGTACCCTTCTATCCATTTGTTGACAATTTCAGTTTGTCCATCTGTTTGTGGATGATAACAGGTACCAGGAGTCAACTCTATGCCTGAAAGATGGAAGAGTTCTTGCCAAAAAGAATTCAGAAATCTGCGGTCCTTACCTTGAACCGTGGGAGACCGGTGATGAAATCCATAGAAATACTCTCCCACTTTTGATTTGGAGTTAGTAGAGGTTGTAGAAGACCTGCTGGAAATTCATGTTCAGCTTTGCTTTGTTGGCATGTGAGACATTCCCTTATGTGTTGAAGGACTTCTCCTTTGAGCCCTTTCCAAACAAATTTCTCACGAATTTGTTTGTATTTTCTAAAATAACCCAGATGATCAACTAATGGAGAATCATGCATAACTTATAAAATATTATGTTTTACCTTGGATTCTGGTACCAAAAGACTATTTTTGTAGAGTATGATGCCATCAATCACCCTGTACCTTTCATTTTCAATTTCTCCTAGGAAGCACTAACAAACTGATTTTTTGATACTCTGCTGTTATAACAACCCTCCAATCTGCTGTAATTTATGTCATAGAACAACAATATGGCTTTCTTGGTAATGCGTCAGCCACTATATTATTTTTTCCTTTCATAGATTCAATCTCAAAATCAAAAGACTGAATTTTACTCACCCATTTTTGTTTTCTTTCATTCAAATTAGTTTGGTTGAGGAAATACCTTAAGCTATTATGATCAGTCTTCACCACAAATTTTCCACAAGTTAAATATTGATGGAATTTCACCAAAGCATGCATGATTGCCAACATTTCCTTATCATAAATAGAATCTCTCTTTTCAATATCTTTGAGTTTCCTACTCTCAAATGCAATGGGATTCTTGTTTTGCATCAAAAAAACCCCAATACCATCTCCGGATATCACACTCATCAACAAAAGGAATTGAAAAATATGGAACAACAAGTACAGAACATGTGCTCATTACCTTTTTCAAGTTGTCAAATGCATCTTGGGCTGTCTTGGACCAGCTGAAAGCTCCTTTCTTGGTTAAACCAGTCGAGGGGACAAGAAGTTGGGAAAGACCTTTGACAAATCTTCTATAATAACTGCATAATCCCAAAAATCCTCTTAATTGTGTCATAGGAGTGGGTAGAGGCCAATCCAAGGTGGATGAGATTTGTTTTTGATCTACATGGGACACCTTGGGCATTGATAATATGCCTCAAATATAAAATTTCAGTCACACCAAATTTACACTTAGATTCCTTGGCGTAAAATGACTGCTGCTCCAAAATTCCTAACACCATATCCAAGTGTTGGAGATGCTCTTCCCATGTTTTGCTATAGACCAATCTGTCATCAAAGAAAATCAATACAAATTTCCTCAAATGCTCCCTAAAAACATGATTCATACATGATTGAAATGTAGCAAGGGCATTTGTTAATAAAAAAAGTATCACAAGAAACTCAAAATGGCCAAAATGACATCTAAAAACAGTTTTGTACACATCTTCTTTTCTTATCCGGATCTCAAATCTATCTTGGAGAAGTAGATAGCTCCATGTAGCTCACCAACGAGTTCATCAATCTTAGGTATGGGATAACTATATTTTGATGGTCCTCTTGTTCAGTAAGCGGTAATCAATACACATTCTCATAGTTTCATCCTTCTTTTTCACAAGAACAACTGATGATGCAAAAGGACTAGAACTAGGCCTTATATGATCCATCTCCAAGAGCTCTTTGATGGCCTTCCCAATTTCTTCTTTGTAGATTTTAGGATGACGGTAGAGAGTAGTAATGACTGCCTTCGTACCCAGTTCCAACTCAATAGTGTGCTCATACCCTCTATTTTGAGGTAACCCATGAGGAAGATTGTCAAAAACCTTTGATGTTTGTTCTGTATGGCGTAAATATCTTCATTATATTGCTGTTGTCCTAAAATCTGATATGCAAATGTTACTAAACACTCAGCTGCCCAAGCAATCTGCCCTCTTTGAAATGCCCTTTCCATCCTTTTTGTAGTTACAACCATAGGAGCTCCATTTTCCATTTCATTTAGCACTTTTTCTTGGTTTGCTGATTTGAATTTCAGCTCCATTGTTTGATAATTTTGAGTGAATTCTCCACGAGAATGTAACCATTGCACACCCAAAACAAAATCAGTTTCACCAATACCCACCACATAAAAATCATCCATCACTTTATTTTACCAAGAGTGATTTCAATTGTGATATCTTCTTGATACAAGGAATGGTGAAACCATCCGCTACTGTAACATTAAACCCTTTGAAATCTTCTAATGGCAGCCCCAATTTCTTAACCAAATCAACATCTATAAAATTATGAGCTGCACCACTATCAATTAAAACAGTTACTCTCATACCTTTTAGTTCTCCTCTAACACAAAAAGGGTGGTAACTTGGAGCTCAGGATGGTGTGGCAAGAACACTATCCAAGTGGTCAACTTCTTCCTTCTTCTCTTGATCTTGATCTTCATCTCCTTGAGTCTCTTCCTTCTTTGCTTCTTGAATCTGTTCCTCACAACATTATTCTTGTTGAGTTTGGGGCTCGCCCTTTTCATTTGAAGACCATCTTCAGCCTTGTGTTGTTGTTGCACCGGATCCGGGGGTTTTCTAGCTCTTCTGTTGACAGGGACAGGTACATTTATCCTGCCTATTGATCCTCTGAAGCTATTGCATCCTCTGATCACAATAGACGATCTCGTTGTTGGTATGCCTGTGTTTCACGCCTTTTTGAGTCCATTGGCATTCAGATGGACTGTCTCCCACCCTTCAGCTATTTTCTGGATGCCCCTGCCCACCTCCTACCCAATCAACAAGACCATAGGATAATCAGATATGATATCTACAGACAATTCATCCAACACACCTGGACCAACCCCCCGGGGGGGTTGCGTCCGAAGATGTCACTCTATGCGGCACACTTTCTTGAGATCCATGATGGGGTCATTTTCAGACCCATGTACATTTCCCGACATTGGTTATAGGTCCTTCATATCTCTCTGGACCAGTTTAGAGCGGGCTCACATTGAATTCGTGTTGAGACTGATCATCACTTAGACTGCTCGAAGCGGACTTTTCTGCTCTACTCTCTCCAAGAGGTTGAAACCGAAGAACACTTTATTTTCAGGTGTCCTGTTTACTATGAGATTCGTGGGCGATTCCATTTCCTATTCTGCGAGCTTCCTTCCTTCACAACTTTCTTCAGATACTATGATCAGAGATGTCTTGCTCTCTACCTTCATGAGGCCCTTTGGCTTCGGGATAGGCTCCTCCATCCTCCCCCTAGACGGATGGATACTAGACTGATCACTACTTTTTTCCCGGTGAGGGGTGCCAAGCGGAACTTGGACACGTGTTTGGACCCCCAGTCCAGATCAGTCAGGTCTCGAGACTCCGTTTCTTCCACCCTAGGCTCCCTATCTTAGGCACGTCCCAGGGCCCCTCCGCATAGACATCGACCCACTAGGCTTACTAAGAGGCACCACCTTCCTCCCAGACACCGGCTCCCCAGGTATTCTATAGTCTCAACTTTTGGTCATCGACGCACTGCGAGTTACTCCCATCTGGCCTTGAGTGTTAGGTGATGTTGTTGGGGGTGTCGCTCCTTCTTTCGCTCCCCCCTCCCCACACCGTCATCTTTTTCTTCTTTGTTTCTAGTTTCTCGACCTCTGTTGTTTCCTTCTCTTCCTCTCCTTGTCTTATTGTATTTTGGGCGACCCGTTTGGGTCCTCTTGCTGGGTTTGTTTGCTTTGTACTTTGCCGTCCCATTGACCTACTTTTGTGGTCATGTGTTGGACATTAATAATATTATCTTTTCTTATCTTATCTCTTCTTCTTCGTCCCCATCAGAAATTACCTCTATGTAATGTACTTGGCCCTTGCCTATGCAACGATGGCCGGGAGTCCATGGATCTTTGCATGTAAAACAAAGATTTTTCCTTCTCAATTCATTCCTTGTATTATCAACATCTTTCTTCCTTGGAAACTCTCTTTGGGGATTCATACCCCGCTGAAATGCCCTTCTTGCTTACTTAATAGGAGCTGTTCTTGGCTTCCTTTGAAATGTGGGTCTAGGCTGCCCCAAAGAATTTCCTTTGACTGTCCAAAGGGCAGATTTTTACCCTTAACTGCTGTAGATTCCAGATTTAGTGATCTTTTGATTGTATCTTGAAGAGAGGCTCAAAAGTCTTCACCAAGCCCCTAAGAGGTTTGGTCAAGCCTTCTATGAACAAGACAACTAATCTTCTTTCACTTGCATCTAAAACCATGACTGCTAATTTCGAAAAATCAGAAACATACCTTCCTACTAATGCTTCTTGTTTGAGTTGTTCCAACTCTCTAAAATGCACTTCTGGATCTTTCCTATCAAACCTTTTTGTTAGCCTTTGACTAAACTTCTCAAGAGTGGTAATAGAACCATGTCCTTGTGTCACCAGACCATGATACCACCATTTGTGAGCTACACCTTCTAAATGCAAGGTAATAAATTTGAGGGCCTCTTCCTCATACATAGGATTTAGTGACAAATAAGTATCCAATTTTTGCAACCAGTCCCTAGCAGAACATTTATCCTTACCATGATATGTAGGAAGAGTAATCTTACCCAATCTATGTTGGATATCTTTTCTTGGCTCTCGTTGATGACTCACCTTATTCTTCCTTGGTCCTTCACTTCTCCTCATCTGGCAAAAGTCCTTGAATGATAGCAACTCCCATGTGTTGTGATTCAAAGATGCATATTCTTCTCCATATAGATCCATTTCTTCAGCAAACTCGTGTGCTAGTGGCTGTTCTATCTCCACTTGGGGTTTTACTTTGTAGAAATTTGGCACTGAAGAATCTAGTTGGGGTCTTGTTTGAGACCCTTTCTTCATAGGATTAAAGTTATGCACTTTATAATAATTCATTAAGATTAAAGTTCCCCTTTTAATCATCCCTGAACCATCGGGAAACAAAATTGGGCTAAGGGTCTTTGATTGGTTATTTTAGAAAGAGGGACATTTCGTTATATGATTGTTATTGGATATACCCATCTTTTCTCTGTATAGTTCTCTATGAATATTTTTTTTGTATTAATATGGCATATCTTTCAAAAAAAAAAGAAAAAGTATATTGTATAGAAACTTTGTAGTAGTATGTAACATTTTTGGTACTATTATGTTTTTTGGGATTTAAAAGGACGTGATATGTATATTGAACATAGTGGTCTAAGTTGCTGAAGCTGTTAATCTATAAATATATCCATGTATATGGTGCTTTATCACCCTTGTCTTGTGGTTACCACTTTGAGAAAGCTTGGTCCATTTATTAAAAATATATATGTCCAAGTCTGAAGACATGTTCAAGTTACTATATGACACGAATGCAAAATTCTCTGGTAGGCAAGTCATATTATTGTCAAACTGATCGTGTACCTAATATAGTGTTATCATTTTGTAGGAACGTGAACATTTTATTAAAGGGTGAAGTTTTGAATTTTGGCTTTAGATTGAATTTTTGTTTGTAACTGAAATTTGTGGTATTTGGGCTGCAGGATACTTATATTCATTAAATGCTTCTGCGCTTAGTTCAAGCTGGAATACGGTGAGTTTGAATTCAAATTTTATTCCTAATTATTCTTATAAAATATTGATTGTTTACATCGGCAAAGAGGAACTGTGATGAAGTGATAGCATTCAGATTTTAGCCTCCGGAGCATCATAAACCCATGAAGCATGACTGAGCGCACATTGTAGAATACTTCCTTTCTTTTGTCATGTGATATAAATATCCTTTGCTCCCCTTTAAACATTAATTTTTGTGTGGGTCTAGTAATTTGAAGGCTGAGAATATTGTGTGCTTCAGGATATAGACAAGTAAACTCAAGTTACCCTTGTCAAGTTCAACAAAATTCAACCTTTCTCAAGGAGTGCATGGAACCATAACTTGCCTATGAAGATCATTTTTCTTGAAGAAAATTTCAAATTCTCTACTAAGACATTCTTAGATTTTTAATACCGTGACCACTTTGTTTTTCAATAAAATGTTTTAAACTATTTGAAATCGTCAACAATTTATTTTTCCTTTTCAAGAAATAGATCAATAATTTTTCACAACACCGATTAATCAAACTCAACACACATGTTGATTGGGCCTTTCAGCTCACCAACGTAAAGAGCAAAACACCCTCCTGTATTAAGCCTTGTTCATTGGGAACTGTTACGGGTTATTGGAAGCTTCTCAAAGGTCCCAAAGATATGTTTAAAACTGATTTTAAAATTCATATTCTAACAAATAAAATCCTTTGTTATGAAATTTTTTTTGAAAGAAAGGATTTAAAATAAATGGAAAAAGTTGAGGAAGTTACTCCCTACACCATTGTTCTCAGAAACTGCTGCAAATAAAGATATATTCAATTAAAACTATAATTCCCCACTACGAATCAATAACCATTTAGCATGAAAACAACAAAGGCCCAAATTCATGATAAATTATGCAAAACATTTAGCTAATCCATTATGCAAGTTCAAACAACAAAAGCCAAATAACCGTTGGAATGCCATAGCCAGAGATGAATTTTTTGATTGTAAAAACCCAAACAATAGTAGCCCAGATGGAATTTCAACTGTAGAAATCTAAGTTGCCAGGAAAAGGAAACGGAAACAGGTCTGAAATGTGGATTTTCAAGAAACCCTAGTATATGAAACAAGCGGAAATGTCCGTATAGTATATTATAGAAAATATAAATACATATAAATTATGCATAATACTTTTTTTTTGTCCATAAAAGATAAAACACTTGAAAATAATAGTATTAATGAAAGTTCAAAACATTCGACAAGATTAAGGTTTCACTTGTTGATGAATCATGGGTTATAGCCCAAGTTCAAATTTCAAAGACAAAATTTAAATGCAAATGATTATAATCTAGAATATTCTCAAAAGCAGCAGCTCCATGAATGCCACTCCCACTAGCTCCACTCTACCGCCCCTTTTGTAGAACTCCCTTGATTGTCATCATCGACACCAAGTAATGGAAGTTGGGCGAGAGTAGCTGCAAAAACATCAAAGCCAGTAGTCTTTGGATGAATATTCCGGAGTTTGTTAGGCTCTCTAGTATAGTCCTCAGTTTTCTAAGACAGAAAGAGCGAATTGGAATGCACAAATAACAAATCCTCTTCCTCTTCCTTCTTTGATGCCAACATGTTTCGTTTAGGTAAGTGGGTTAAGACATATGTACCCCTATTTTGCTTTGTTGAGTAATTACTAACCACATGTTATGTAAAAGGCTGTTGGAAATTTCAAATTACCAATAATGTATGAATATATATCAAAATTATTAAATTTTAATCGATAAACATGAAATTTTTGATATAATTGTATACTATGAGAATTTTGATGGCAAAGTACTTTGCATCATGGCCATGTATACCACCACTTGGCTGGAGTCATGTTGTACTTCTCAAAAAGAGTCTCAATTTCTCCTATGCTACCTTCTAAAGCTACAAACATTCTCATGTCATTGCCAACCACACTAGCTACAAATGGATATGTAAAAAGTCTTCTGAATGATGTTTTAGTTCTATTTGCAACTTCTATGTCATCATATGGTGGTTGCCTACAAGTATCTGAAGTATTTAATTGGTATAGTATTTATTATTTAGAGCATATGCAAGGAGATGAAATGGGTTGAACATTTTATTCCGCCTCTCTATGACGACTCTTAATTTCATTGGAAAGGTTTTCTTCAAGATCTTGTTTTTTTCCCATATGATCTCTCTCATATGTTCAAGCATGAAGCCAATTTTGTCATTAATTTCTCCCATGCAAGCATCATCTATATCTGCATATTTTATCATAATAGATTAAGATTTGTAAAACTTAGCAACTACTCAACCTTGTCTACCAATCATAATCAAGTATTAAAGATTTTATCTTTTAGGCTCTATCTATGTTTGCTTGCCTCCACATACCCCATAAGTTGTCTCAAATATTACCTATGGATCCTATTACCACCATATGTCGTCTCAAAATGAGTGTGCAAGGAAAATCTCGTCTCACCAACCCGTAATTTTTTTTTTTATATAAAGTAATAAATTTAAATTTGTATAAATTACGTTTTAAATTTAAAAATTAAGACTTATAATTTTTTTTTAATGAAACACAAATTTAAATTATAGAAAGTTAGAACTTAGAAACTAAGGATTTGTTCCCTTTGCTTAAATCCAACCTCAAAAATCTCTTAAAGATGGCCAAGGACATTTGATTATTTTTGACAAACATTTGAATTCCATTTACTTTTGTATAAAGTTGCTCTTTCTACAAGCTTTTCTAATCTTTTGCATCATGAAATTGAGGAATTTTTCTATATCTTGCCTCTATAATCAATCTTCCTACTCTACAACTTTGGGGCCCATTGATTCAATAACCTCTATCAAGGTATTGGCAACAAAATGAGTATCTTTCATTTGACTCTCATGATCAACATCTGTTAGGAACATTTATGCACGGGCATCCACGACACTAAATGTCCTTACATCATTTTGGAATAGTTTGGGTTTTAGCTAAGTGTTGGATAGATTTTCTGCATAGTTGAAAACCTAGGTAGTCATGAGATAAATCTCCCTCATTTACCGGTGAGGCTCCCGTGTAAGATTTGTTAATAAAATATGCTAGTATCTATATGGGTGTTTTACTTTAACCATGCAGCTCAAGAACCATAGCTGTATAGTTTTGCAGCAAGCAATTGTTTAAAGAAAGGAAATATTTAAAGAAGAAGGAAGTAATAAATCACAGGGAAGAAATAGAGAAGATGTGCAACCCAATCAATAGATAACATAGTTGATTGTATGCACATAGACGGAACCAATAGATATTAACACACAGAATTATAAGCAAAGACAACTTCAGATCTAGATCTAAAATAACCCAAAGTTTATAAATAGATTTGAGATAAAAAACTAGAAGCAAAATGTACTGTGACACAGTTCTCCGGAAATCTGCTCCTTTGTATTCCTTTGCTTCAAATAGCTATCAGGGGTTTCAGCACAAAGTCTAGAACACAAGAATGCTGCTTACAAATTCTGATCCTTTAACCCATAGGTTCTTCCTCTACTTATAGCATGTAGAGGGGAAATTACAAATAGGAAGCTTTTAGTTGAACTGACACATGTGGAAGTCGGAAAGGAAACAACTGGCAATCTCCCTCCTGGAATTCCTCTTTACATGACATGCATGATTTGTAATTGAAGATAAAACCTTCTATTTTGAATGTCTGCCACCTATTTCCAACTAGTTGACTTCTTCAAGTAATGGCTTTTAAACCAATCACTTAAGTTTTATAATTTAATTGATCGCTCAATTACTTTGTCGGAGGAAATAAGAGAAAGAAGAAGAAAGAGGAAAGCCGCAGTCTTGTCCTTTTTCATATTCTGCATGCAGCTGATTCTTTTGCCTTTGATTCTCACCAAAATGGATCTGGATGCAGCTGGATCTAGAAGCGGCTGGATTTAGAAGCAAGTGACTATGATTTGCTTACGGGTATTGCCTTTGACATGTCTTCCCTCTTATCATTAAAGCTTTTGTAGTTCTTTTCCAGTACATGCATCAGTGCAATGTTTGCCGTAAATAACTCATCATTTTTAATTTTTAATTGCATATGAGCGATTAACAATTCTAGGAAAGCACTCTGGGTGAATGCAAATTCAATGAAGGCTTCAACTGGAAGATTGGGAGAACATGCACAAGGTCCTGGAAGGAATTCTCCATGCACTGACTTCTTCACGGGCTAGCATTCGAAACAAGAGGATGAAGCCTTTGCAATTATGGATCTGGATCTGGATCTAGCGCACTCCATGACAAATTCTAACAACTGGGCTGTGAATGGAAATGCTGCAGCTCGAATGATTCCACTGCTTTTGACTGCACTCATGAGGGAAGTCTTTCCAGCTCTGGATCTGTTAATCAATTCGGAAAGAGGTTCTGGACCTAGATTTGTATCTCCAATGTCAGCAAACTTAGAAGTGATGCATGACTCTGTTGTGCTTTCTTTTTCATCCCGCTTTGCCATAGCCGAATCTGTGTTTGTCTGAGCAATTCTTTTTCTTTTTATTTAGCCATAAATTCTTTACAACCAGTGCAGATCTGCAGATATTTCTTCAGATTTGGAGGATATGTTCAATGTATTGGACATTGATTTAAGCTCCCTTTCTTTTATAAAAGCACCTGTAATGAATTCCTGCAGTTAATGTCAGACAAAGATGGCAACCAAAACATGAACACTTGATTTTAATTATAAAAAGTCTGCATATATCAAGCCTACTGCCCCAAAATTTGATGTTTTGTTTGCATGCAAAGCAAGCATGAATTTTACCAACTTCACCTGAGCACCTGTACCACTATGCAGACAATTAATCAGACACAATTTAAGCTCCTTCAAACCTAGGCACCAAACTTTGAAGCTTCCTAGCAGTGAAAAATACACCTTCTGATGCTAAAAATCTTCCTTCAAATGGGGCGCCAAAATTGTATGGGCTGCACTTCCTTTGCTAAAAAGAATTAATTACACCTTCATTCTTATGGCAGCCCATGCTTATATAGCCCTCATCATTCTATAATTAATTATTGCCCCTCATATTCCTGGCAATTAATTAATTAATTAACAAGCTCTTCACTTCAAATGGGGCGCCTATTTTGTGCATGTTCATGGCTGCCATTAAATAAATTACATTTATTTAATTTTAGCTCTCTACTTCTAGTTCACTTAAGCTTCATAGTGTGCTTTGACCTCATCCACTAAAAATAGGAATTAATTATATCAATTAATACTTTTAAAAGTATTATTCTTCTTCCAAATGGGGCGCACTTTTTGACATGAAGGGGGCTGTATTAAATAAATAATATTTATGTAATGTCCCCTCCAAAGTCTAATTGAAGGCTTTCAATAAAATAGAATAAACACAGCTAAAAAATACACTTAACTACTGAGCATGACTTTTCTGCATGATCTGAATTTATGAAAAAATGCGTGATTTGCAAGGAGGGAATAGAAATTATTTAAAGGACATACCATAAAATGACTAAAACTGATTTGCACTTTTTGGCAAGATATAAATTCTAATAGATATTAGGCAGTGCCAACACTCATAACTGAGAGTTATTCACTGCAGATTGTTTACAATGGTAAACAATGCCAGATCTGACCTGTACCTTGCAAGGCAGGTAAGAAACATACCACTGAAAACCCTTGGAAATGATATTGGAAGATATTGTAATAATTCACAATGAAAATTTTTACCCTTGTAACAGCAGCAAATGAAAATACAAGTTTTCCAGCTACCTCCAATAGATGAAAATATGACCCCAAACTGGTATCGCTTCCATGCCTGTAGAAAGTACTCTGATAGATGCAGGTTTAAAATTCCTGACTTGTCTGCTGTTTCCATGAGAAATCCCATGAGTTTTTGTTCTTAAAACCATAGTTACCTGAGACGGGGGGACGGCATGACGGGGTTTTGGTCCTGGCAGAAAAATGCTGTAGCATAGCTTGGGGACAGCGGGGGGACAGCCAATTTGCAAATATATAAATATTTAAAGCATGAATGCCCTCCCATAGTTGACTTGCTCACATTATATAAGAGAAGCTGACCTAATAAAGGCTACCATATGATATTTACCAATGAAAATTGGTTATACTTTCTATGCACAAAGCACCTAAAGACTTTCCCACCCAAGTCACACTTTCCCATAGAGGGAATACAAAATTCATATTATAATTGTTTATCCTTTCTAAGGAGTCCCATGATATCCTAAAACAAGTCGCCAAAACTCCTAGGGGTTATGAAAATCGTAATGACCACTATTGCCATCATTTTATTAGAGCTCAAGATAAATATACACTTAAGTGCTAGAGAAAACGATTTTATTTTAATATTGAGCCACTTAATAATAATTTATAAACGACTTAAGTCTAGTCTTATTGATGCTACATCTTAGCCGGACGGTAGACGAATATGGCCAAGGGTCTTTCAATCCTTGTTATTTTTTCTCCAAAGAGGGAACATTTGCCATATTTATTTAATTTTAGAAATCTCATTCTGGATTTCCCTTTATCCTCATTTCTCCGTCCCCGTTGACGTTTTCCAACGTGCTTGGGCGTCCCCAGAATGTTTCCTGAGAAAGAATTAATTAATGTAATGCATGGGGGAAACGCTTCCCCCACGTCCCCGCGTCCCAAAGATGTCCGGGTCGTCCCAGACTTTTTGAAACATGAAGGGGACGCATTTCCGCGTAACTATGCTTAAAAGCAAATTTTCAATGGGATTATTCAAAAATGCACCGCAGCTCCAAAGAATCCCATTTGATCCACTTAAGCTGTTTGACTTTTCATAATGAGAACCATTTACCCTGCAAGGCAGGTAAGAAAATCCTTCTGGCATCACGTGCCTTAGAGTGATTTTTTTTTTTTAGTTACTCCAGGCAATGGGAATTTTCGACCAAACTGGCAAAGGAATAGACCTAGAGAAATTTCACAGAAAACTGAAACGGGAAAACTGCAAAACTCATGAATTTTTGCCAGAAGTGACAAATAAGTGGCCAGGATTGCATTCCATGGGAAAAAGTACCCTGCTAGGCAGATGGGAAAATTCTCACCTGCTATGCTGCTACAACAGGGTTAAACTGGAGCACAATTGTAGCTTAAAACAGGGCTTCAGAATAATTCCATACAAATGTGACCTGCAGGCAAACCCCAACGACAAAATATAACAATTTTTGGTGCATGACTTCGTCTTTGGCAAGATTGATTAACCCGACTCTCCTGTGGATTATCTTGACACAATACAAACACTTTCTGGCTAAGTTGCCGCATTCGAGATTCGATCTCCAGATACTCTAGGCAAGAAATCAGACTAAACTCGTGCAAAGGAATTGACTGGTAGAGAAATTTAGCAGAAAACAAAATCGTGATTAAATTCGACCATAAGAATGCAATAATGTTGCCAGAAGTCACAATATAAGTTCACAGGATTCATTCTTGGTAAGAAACCCTACTGGTATATGGGAACCCTATTGACATGTAAAGATCACAACAGGGCTAAACCGGACTTCACAATTTACGTCAAACGGGGCTCAACGCTAATTCAAATACAAATTTCAACGTATTGCAGACAAAATGACGTCCGGGATCCAACGACAGAATTATAATCGCGATTTTGGGCATCTTTTTTTGGTATTTGTTGAAATCCGGCGAATTTCGAATATGGCTCCTTGGGAATATCGCCGAATGCGGCAACTACAGAAACTTTCTGGAAATAAAAACATGAAATGACCCATTATTTTAAATTTATGAACGATTTTTTTTTAACATGGGGTAGTCTCAGATTTCAGGGTGAAATCTGGGGACACCAGTCGGCTCCATTTGTGGACATCTTTGCCTATTTCAAAATGAAAGGAGTGAAGATGAGATCCAAGCATCTCTGGTTTCGTGTCTTGTCCATTGGGCTCAGGGTCAGGAAAACAAAAAAAATACAAAACAAAAAGAAAAGTAAAAACAACAAAGTTTTATTTATATACATACAGGTTTTATCCTGCTCTTTTAATGTTCTAGAAAAAGATTCAGATGCTGCCTATTGAAAGGTAGTGGTAACTCAATTCCATCCCGGTAGGCAAGGAAGAAAGTGTCCATTCTGGCATCTCTTTTGATCATGAAGGGCCCTTTCTAGAGTGAATAAGATTTGTCGTGCATGCCCTTATGTTCATGTCTCTTGTCCCACCAGAGTACCCAGTCTCCGATTTTGAACTTCCTTTCTCTGGCCTTCTTGTCAAATACTCGGGGAAAATCCTTATCAACTTCATCTGGTGGTGGCTCATCCTTTCTTCTCTCTGTGGTGGATAAGTCTGCATCAACTTCCTCCTTTCCCAGATTTACCGGCCACATTTCTGAGGAAGAACTATCACCATATTCTTTGTTCTTCTTCAGGTATTGATCATGCTTGTTGAAAGTCTCCACTAAGGAAACTAAACCCTTGGGGATTTTGTTACCTTTTGGCTGGACTACTCCATTACTGTCATCATAACCTGGATCAACTTTTCCTATGACTGTTTGTCGTGGTGGTGATTTACTCCCTTCAACATACAACTTGTCAAAGTTGCTTTGTTCCAGAAATGCAGATGTTTGTTTGTCCTCATTGAAAGTTTGCCACTGTTCAACATTATCAGGGACTTTAGGGCGGTAGACCATCTCCACATTATAGTTTCCTTGTCTTAATATGGACGGTGGTCTATCCGGATTCAGTAGTGCAGCTATGACTGCCAAAGAATCTGCCTTGGAGTTCTAATTGGTTGGAATGAAGTTGATAGAGAAGGTTGCAAAATCGAATGTGGCAGAAAATACTCTATCTCTGTAATGCTCCAGCTTATCTCTTTTGACTTGATTTTTCCCTTGAACCTACTTTACTAGAAGTTCAGCATCTCCTTGGGCTTTGAGGAGATTTACTCCCATCTTTTTAGCTTGCTCCATTCCTAGAAGCAATGCTTCATACTCCGCCGTATGAGATGGGATTAAATGGTCGCAAAGATGAAGGGAAAATTCTTGCAAGGAGATTATCAAATGGAGCTGTTCAAGAGGCTTCAAAACTACAGGCATAAAGAGCTCTAGGTCAAGGAGTACACCAAGGAGTTCTACAAAATAACCATTAGGTCGGATTATAGTGAGGTGGATTGGGAAAAGGTCGCATGCTACTTGAATAGGTTGAAGTTTTCCATCCAAGAAGAGCTAAGCATGGTGTGAACTAAGTGACCGCATTCGGATTCGTGTTCGAATTCGCTGAAGATAAAATTCGTAAAAAAATCGTCCCTAAAAAATCAACGATTAAATGCGTGATTAAATTCGACTACAATTTTTTTTTTTAATTTTTAAAAATATAAAATAAAGATATTACTAAATACAAATATAATAAAAACTAATATATATATATATATATATATATATATATATATATCAAATATAAATATATAATAAAAAATTAGAAGTATTATATATATAAAATATAAATATAATAAAAACATTAAAATAAAACTAAACTAAAATATAAATAAACTAAAATTGTAATATATTAAAAGCTATAATAAAACCTAATGTTAAATACATTCACGAATCTAAAGTTAAAGATAAAGTTAAAACCTAAAGGCTAAAGTTATATATTCTCACGAATCACGAATTAATATATGGAAGGTTAAATATATTTACGAGCTTGGAAATGCTCTTTCGCTGGACAATGCTCCATACAAAAAATACAGTCTCGATAGGAACGGGAAAATACACGTTAAATATATTTGCGACTTGGAAGGAAGCTCGAAATGGAACGAAATGGAAGGAAAACATAGATTCGCGACTGTAAACTGTAATAAGAAGATTCGTGCCTGCAAACTAACCCTAGATGATGGCACGATTTCATGATACAGGATTTTTTTTTGATAGACGGCAAATAAAATCGCGAATTTCAACGAATTTAATGTGACAGCTTGAGATTCGACGAATTTCGTATTTTTTCCTTAAAATTCGGCGAATGCGGTCACTTAGGGTGTGAATAGAGATGGTTGAGGAAGCCTATTGGTATGCAGTGAAGGCGGAGGAGATATTTTCGTGCAAACAAAGTAGCACATGGGGAAAGGAAAGCATGTGTGAGGAACAGGATATGCGGGAAGAAACTTGCAGAGATAGGGTGAAGAAAGCATAGGAAGCGAAGTGCACATAAGAGGGAGGGAAGGATCACAAAGAGTTTAACAAGAAAATCTGCTCTCTAGTACGGGATGGATAAGGAAGATTTGGTCGACGCATAGGAAGAGGATTCTCAGGAACTTGGTTCAGATGCAGATGAGTAGGTCATCGGGTTTATGAATGTCCTTTGGCTGTAGGTTAGAAGCTAGTGTGCATGTCACGCACGAAGATGAAGAGTTGATCAGGTCAAAGGAACACTTTGAGGAACCGGAGTTAGGGAGGAACTCATGATGAAGTGTGTATTGTTGAAGCCATTGAAAGAGGATAAAAAGTCAACGTAGACAAAGAGCTTATTTTGAACAGTGTGTAAGTCGGGAGACAAGTGTTGCAAGATGATAGCGTGTAATATCCCTTTTGGGATATTATTCAAATCTGCAAATTAAACTTATCCAATCAATGCTAGGACTAAACCCTCCTAGTTCGACCTCAAGTAACCCAATGTTAGCTTTGATACTACCCAAATGAGGTTGGAGTGAGCCAAGGTGGTGGGTTAGATGGGAGAACCAGTCAGGAAATTAACTACTTCAAAATCTAAAATTAATTGCAGCAGTGAATTATATAAAAATTCACCAGAACAACTAAAACTTAGAAAATTCATAACTTATTCAATATTCCATATTTTGCCCTCAAATCAATTGCAGAATTTTCTATAAATCAAGAGCTTCCCAAAGAGCTATCAATCTGAATTTTTGAACCACTGTAACCCCTCCAAAACAGTCCCCAAAATCATAAACCCAGTCGTTAGGGTTAAGATAAATTTAGTAAATTATTTCCAGCACTTTATAACCCTCCAATGTACCCCAAATAATTGTTCAAACTCAAAAAAACAAGCCAACACAGATCAGATTATGATTATAGCTGATTCACCCTTGAAACATGTTAGAATAATGTCCAAATCAAGTCGCCATAGCTGGAATAAATATACCAAAATAGACCAGATTGATTAATTACTTCAAACATCATCAAAACATGCCAAATAATCACTTATGCAAGTCGCTAGGGCTGGAATTTATTGCAGCATTAACAACAGATCATTAAACTCTCCAAAACTCAACAAGAACATGCAAATATCCTTCTCAATTAATGGCACCACACATAGGATGAATATATAAGATGATATCCACACAATGCAAGTTTAGAAGGTCTCACACACTCCACAACAATGGTGGTGTTGAAGAACACCTTTGTTTGTGATCACAAATGGGTATACATCCCTTCTCCAAGCATGAAGAATTTTTAATAAAATCACCGACATGCCAAAAAGGGGATGCCACTTCTTCTTTTATAGCTTGAGCATTTGAAATATCCAAGATTCCCTCCTTCCTTTGGCGCATTTCTCTAGATAGAAGAGATATCATTTTAAAAAATAGCCTCTTTACTTGAAAAAGGTCAAACTTCAATAAAAATATTAATTCCCTCCAATTAATATTAAATAAAACACAAGAAAGGAATTAAATATAAATTCTAAGCACATGGAGTAATTCGACCTGTCCCAATTAAATTAAATATTAATTTAAAAAGCACATGGGATGGGTCGATTTTCCCCCAATTAATTCTTTTAATCCAAGGGGAGTGGATTAAAGGTCTTCCATAATTATTTTCAATTGAGGCCCAAAGAAGGGGACATTAGAGTCCTCCCTTTCCAAAATTGCTTGTCCTCAAGCAATTGCAAATTTGGATGCTTCAAAATTGAATCATTCTCCCATGTGGCATCCTCATATGATAAGTCCTTCCATTTTACCAAATATTCTTTGATACTACGTTTTCTCAAGTTCCATTCACGTGTATCAATAATAGACTCCGGAATTAAAATCAATTTACCTTTTTCATCTAAACGAGGCAATTCTAAAGAAGGAACAACATGCTGCCCAAGAACCTTTTAAATACAGAAACATGAAATACATTATGGATTTTTCTACTTTCCGGATGTTCTAACTCATAAGCCATCTTACCCACCTTCCATATAATCTTGTAAGGCCCATAGAAGCGTGGTTTCAACTTTTCCTTACCACTTTGCTTGAGGGTAGATTGCCTATATGGTTGCAATCAAAGAAATACCCAATCATCTACCTCAAAAGATCTCTCACTTTTATGCTGATCTGCATACAACTTTTGCCTACTTTGGGCTTGTTGCAAGTTCTCCTTAAGTGCTTTCATGATATCAACACTTTGTTGCACTAAATCTTGTGTACTAGGCACTCTACTATCTGTCAACACCACATCCATGAAAGACAACTTTCCTCAGACAACTTAAATTTTTTATGAAAGACTATTTATTAAAATTCTGTAGACAACTTTCCTCAAACACAGTTGAAAATACCACTTCTTCAGCTCCAAAAATTATGTAAAATAGCTGATATGATTTCTAAAAATCAGAATTAAGACCAGCAACTAAATCAGCTCCAAAAACAGATCCAAAATACCATAAACAGTTCCTCAGATGGTTGTTCCACATAGAAATGGCTAGAAATGGAGAAGAAACACAACAAATTTCCTCTCGCAAACCCTTGGTCAAAATCTGCAACTTCAGTCCTCAATACTGCTGGAAAATACAATAAAACACAGATAATTCTTTGCTCCTCAATGGAAACACTTGGATGGAGAATCCTCACAACTAGAACAAGAGTTTTTGTTCCTCTTCTAGATCCCTTAGAGGGTTTTCGTCCTTAGAAAATATTTTGTAAAGCTCTAATTTTACTTTAAAACGACATTTCCTCTTCTAGTTCTAGAATAATAAATATAAAGCGGCATTTCCCTTTTTCTTATTTTACTTAATCACTTTATATTTTTTATTTTCTATTTTTAAATTGACTTTATCATTAATAAATTAATATAAAGTGCTTATAATATTATTTAATATTTTACTTTTATAATTAATTCATTATGATAAGTTTCCTTTTTTATCACCCTTTAGCCATCGGGAAACAAAATTGGGCTAAATGTCTTCGACTGAATTATCTTAGGAAGTAGGACATTTCAGTCCTCCCTTCCCCAATTTCTTGCCCTCAAGCAATTCCAAACTTATTTGTCCAAGTGTCATGCATAAGAGACAAAACATGCTGAAGTGATCCAAAATCCTGGCTCCTATACCTGTCAAGTGAGATAGATCTTGCCACCATATACCTCTCTCAAGATGATCATATACACAAAGTTGCATCAAAGGTATCACATACTTTATATTGTAGATTTCATCCTCTAATTCATCATTTTTCTCAAGAGGGAAACAAATCTGAATATGCAGCAATAGATATGACATTATCTCACTCATTCCATACCTTGTGGTGTCATCACGATCTACAATGGGCTGAATTCCTTCACGATATGATTGCTGCGATAAACAAGACGACATGCTTCTTTCTTTTCCATCCTCATCCTATGCAATCTGCCCTACTTCGAACAATCCTTCCTAATCCAGGGATCCATCAGTACCAAGAAGGAAAAGTGAAGAAAAATGAGGAAAAAGAGGTTCTGTCAGCATTTTAGCAGAACCGTCGCTCTGCACAGAGCGGCGGTTGCAGAACCGCCGCCCAACCTAAGCGGCGGTCCTGTCACATTTGGCGGAAAAATAAAATGGAGCCTGAATGGTTCGAATTTGAACCAATTGTCTTTGTCTCTTCCTTTCCTATGTCCCTTCACATCCTCCAGTGCATAGGAGGACATGGGAAGGCTATAAATGTATGAAGGAGCAAGGGATTTGGACATTCGAAGATCCAGAGAGATCAAGAAACAAAGTTAATTATATGAGAGCAAGTGAGCAAAGATTCTTCAATTCTGGAGTGGAATTGTAGGAGCAATGTGTAAGAAAATAGAGCAAGCAAGTAATTGGAAAGAAGGTTTACATTGTCGCTTCTTTTCATACTTATTGTAATCTGTAAAATTTGATTATTGGCCAATACAAGTGGGAAGAAAGAGCAGTTTCCCTTCCCGACTGGTTTTCCCTCAAATTGGGGGTTTCCAGGATAAAATTCTTGTGTTATGTGTTTGAGTTTTGTTGGAACTCTCTTTAATTCAATTCTAAGCACTAGATAATTAGTTGCTAAAGCTCGAAACTGTCATTTTCCAAAGTAGAAAGTAGAACAAATTATTGTGATTTTGTGAATTTCCTAAGTAGAAGTTTACATATCATTTTGGTATCAGAGCTGATTATATATCCATGACTGTGGTATTTGAATCTTTTCTGTGATTTGTATGACAATGACAAGGTCCAAAGGCGAAGAAGTTTTACCTTGCGAACCAGATATTTCTACGAAGAATTGGAAACAAAGAATTCGAGCTCAACTGGAGGAAGAGAACTTGGTCCATAGAGTCGAGATGCTAGAGACCATGATGGATAGGTTGCATAGAAAACAACAAGAGCTTTCAGATCTGTAAAAGACAGCTTCAGTTAAGCAAGATTCCATGGACTCAGTCGTTTGAGCACTAGCCGAAAAATTCAGTATCGGAGGGAGCCACGCTGAGGAAGATTTGGAAGGGCATGAAAATGAGGCTACAACTGTAAGTGAGAAAGCAATATCTGCTCATACTCCTTTTAAATTCGAAATGAAAGTTGAAATGAAGAATTTTGAAGGACAAGAAGATGCAAAATTACTGGATAAATGGCTAAAACAGTTGGAAGTTTATTTTAGTGTGCATAATGTCACTGAGGCACAAAATGGAAGGTCATGTTCTGGTTTGGTGGGAAACCCATCTAGCCACTTGCGAAAAGAAGAAACGTCCTATTGTCATTACTTGGAAGGGTTTTAAAGAGTTGCTTAGAGCTAATTTCTATCCTATCAACCATAAGACTGACCAGATGATTAAGTAGCAGTACTTTAGGTAGGGCAACGGTCAAAGTGTGCAGAACTATACTACGGAGTTTCGAAGGCAAGTCATGTTGCTTAATATGGACTTGGAGGATGAGGACATTCTGACCAAATATTTGGGAGGAATTCACACTCACCTTCGAAGGAAGGTAATCTCCACGAAGCCCAAGGATCTCAACGAAGCTTGCGTGCAAGCATACTATATTGATGATGAGAAGAAGCAAGGAGAAGCAGAGCCAAAGGAAGACCAGTCAACAAATCAACAACAAAAGGAGTAGGGATCAACAAGTTACAAAGGTAAATGGAAAGGTAAACAGGCTGTCATAGCTTTGCATACTTGTAAAGATCCTAATAATTTCTGTAAAAATTGTGATATAAATGGACATACTAACGCTACATGTTGGAAGTTGCATCCGGAATTGCACCCAAAGCACTGAACCAAGGATTCCAAGAAATCCATGGCTACTATGAAATACAGAAGAAGAGGTGGAGATTGAGGATGATTCAGATGTAGACGAGAGAGTGGGATGCACGGCCACTAACATGTACGAGGGAGAAGAAGAAGAAAAGATGAGTAAGCTATTTCAAATCAGAATCCAAATAAAGAAGACTAAGGTAAAACACTTTAGTAGATTCTGGTTCTCAGTCAAATTTGATTTCTGATACAGTTGCAAAAGAGTTTGGTCTAGAAACTTACGAGCATCCACGTCCATACCCATTGGGATGGGTAAATAAGGGTGTAGAAATCCAAGTAACAAGAAAGTGTAAGTTCAAATTTGGGATAAATTCCCAATACATAGATGTATTAGAGGCTGATATAATTCCACTTGACGCATTTCACATTGTTTTCAAAAGTTCTTACTTGTATACCAGGGATGTTGTATTCACAAGGAGGGAGAACTGGTACAGATGGGTCAAGGACGGAGTCAGTTTCAACATCTGGGCACACCAGAGCAAGTAAAAGAAGGATATGGTAAGTGCCAACCAAGCACAAAGGCTTATTCAGGAAAATCTTCAGTTTTGTTTACTTTCATTGGAAGAAAAGCAAAATGGAGTAGAGAGCACAGATGTTTCTAACCAAAGGATGGAAAATTTGGATAACACCTGTCATTTTTATAGAAGAAGCCACCACAGGAACTCCTCATTGAAGGAGCAATACAAACTTTCACTATGCAGTCACCGTATCTACTTACTAATTCACTGGACCTGACAGTAGGGCAGCAGGAAGAGAAGAAGATACAAGGAACAATGGTGACTATAGCAACAACGCACATGAAGAGGATCCGACAAATCCATCTCCAGAGACAAAGCCTGCCACACTTCATGCGGATGCCCTTGTTAGTAAGTTGCAAGAGCTCGCACATACTAGGGTCATCTATGTGTGATAAAGAAAACATACAGAAGTTACCTTCTAAAGAGGATTGTACTCGAGGCAACTCGGAGGAGGATGTAGCACTGGAGCAGCAAACCAGAGATCCATAGGAGTCTTGGCAGGTTGGACAAGAAGAGAAAACGCTAAGGGAAACCCGGTGGTACTCGAAGGAGCAAGAGAAGGAGTTGATTCCTCTACCACTCCCCTACTAATCTTTTATGGGACCAAAAGCCTCCTAAGTAAGGGAGGTATGATCCATAGGGATAAAAAACACGCCATTCCATCAGATCCATCAGCACCAAGAAGGAAAAGTGAAGAAAAATGAGTAAAAGGAGGTTCTGTCAGCATTTTAACAGAACCTCCACTCTGTGCAGAGCGGCAGTTGCAGAACCGTCGCCCAACTTGGGCGATGGTCGTGTAACCGTTGCCCAGACAGGGTGGCGGTCCTGTCACTTTTCGCGGAAAAATAAAATGGAGCTTGAACGGTTCGAATTTGAACCAATTGTCTTTGTCTCTTCCTTTCCTGCATCCCTTCACATCCTCCAGTGCACAGGAGGACATGGGAAGGCTATAAATGCATGAAGGAGCAAGGGATTTGGAAATTCAAAGATCCAGAGAGATCAAGAAGCAAAGTTTATTATATGAGAGCAAGTGAGCAGAGATTCTTTAGTGTTAGAGTGGAATTGTAGGAGCAAGGTGTAAGAAAATAGAGCAAGCAAGTAATTGGAGAGAAGGTTTACATTGTTGCTTCTTTTCATACTTATTGTAATCTGTAAAATTTGATTATTGGCCAATACAAGTGAGAAGAAAGAGCAGTTGCCCTCCTTGACTGATTTTCCCTCAAATTGGGGGTTTCCAAGATAAAATTCTTGTGTTGTGTGTTTGAGTTTTGTTGGCACTCTCTTTAATTCAATTCTAAGCACTAGATAATCAGTCACTAAAGCTCGAAACTGTCATTTTCCAAAGTAGAAAGTAGAACAACAAATTATTGTGATTTTGTGAATTTCCTAAGTAGAAGTTTACATATCACTTCCATGCTCTTGGCTGCCATTGTTTGAGGAACACCATTGCTCATGCCTTGCAAAACAACTTCCTTGTCTTGCACTCTAAACTTCAACTGCATAGTCTGAAAATTTTGGATGAACTCACCCAAAGATTGCACCCATTGTACACCAAGTACTAAATCCACTCCATCAATGCTAACAACATAAAAATCATCTCTTACCTCATGATCTCCTATGGTGAATTGGAGTTGTCGAACCTTTTTTGTATATGTGACTGAATGTCCGTCTGCCACAATCACATTGAATCCTTGGAAATCTTCTTCTTGTAATCCCATCTTGGCAACCAAATCTTCATCAATGAAATTATGTGTTGCTCCACTATCAATCAATATGGTGATATTTTTCCCATGAAGATCTCCTCTAACTTGGAAAGCATAGAAACTAGGTAGTATAACTAATGAAGTAAGTGTGACACCTGTGATAACCACTTCCCCTTCTTTTACCTAGTCCTCATACTTCTTTGGATCAGCTTTATCTTCATCCTCATCATTTGAAATTACTTCATTGTAGTGGATAGATCCCTTACCTTTGCTACAATGGTTGGGTGTCCACGAGTCCTTACAATCAAAACATAATTTTTTGCTCCTTAACTCATTCCTTGCTTCAATTGTAGACCCGTTTTTGTCCCATTCTTTTGCCTTACCTTGCTGCCCACTAATTGCTGCCCCTTGCTTATCATTTGGAGCGGTTGTTGGCTGCTCAAATGAACTCGTTTGCTGCCCCAAAGGTGTTGTTTGCTACTAGCCAAACTGCAGATTTTGACTCTTACCCGCTGTAAATTCCAAATCTAGTGAACTTTTGATGGCATCTTGAAGATATGGAGGCTTAAAAGCCTTCACCAATCCTCTAAGAGGTTCGGTCAAGCCCTCCATGAACAAAAAAACTAACCTCCTTTCACTAATATTTGAAACAATGACTGCAAGTTTATGAAAATCAGCAACATACCTTTCTACTGATGCATCTTGTTTGAGTTGTGCCAACTCGTTAAAATGCATTTACGGATCTTTCCTGTCAAATCTTTCTGTTAGCTTTTGACTAAACTCCTCAAGAGTGGTAATAGAATCATGTCCTTGTGTCACCAGACCATGATACCACCATTCATGAGCCACACCTTCTAAATGCAAGGTAACAAATTTGAGGGCCTCTTCTTCATACATAGGATTTAGTGAAAAATAAAAATCCAATTTTTGCAACCAGGTCCTAGCAAAACATTTATCCGTACCATCATATGTAGGAAGAGTAATCTTACCCAATCTATGTTGGATATCTTTCCTTGGCCCTTGTGGATGACTCACCTTCTTCCTTGGTCCTTCTCTTCTACTTAGTTGGCAAACGTCTTTGAATGAAAGAAGCTCCTTTGTGTTGGGATTCAATGACGCATACTCTTCTCCATATAGGCCCATTTCTTCAGCAAACATGTGTTTGTGGTTGTTCTCTCTTCTCTTGTGGGTCAGTTCTCTGAAGGAAATTAGCTCGAAAGAACTTAGGAGTCTTGCTTGAGACTTTTTATATATGATGAGTAGAAGAGCTTCCTTCACCTTGGTTTCATTGAGAGTTCTGCCTGTTAGTACTTAGCCCATGTAGGGATCTACCGAAATCAGTAATGGCCCCTATAAAGGAATCTCTTAGATCTCCGTGGGCTTCTATCAAATGGTTATGCAGCTCTCTATTACCCCTAGAGAATACCTCATTCATATAACTCAACTCATATGATGGTGGAGGTCTGTCTCTATCATCCATATCTCCCTTTCCTGGAGTTCTTGAGTAATGGTATCTAAAATAGATTGGAAATGCTCGGGCACATGCTGAAAACAACACTAAGGCAGAAATTGAGAGGAGGGGAGGCAAGACAAACTTGTGTTTCTTGTAATGATGGTAAAAATCAACGAACTTTGCATTTAAATAACAATAGTGTGAAACTAAAACAACATGTGCCCAAATCCATTACACACTATAGTTACTAGATCATGCATTGTCAAAAGGAAAGATTCGAGAAATCATACCCCGAAATTAAACTATCATTTTATTTGCATTCTCTCCTTCTAACCAGGGGAAGATTCTCCCACAATGCTTTCCCTTCCCTATTTCTAAATACCCTTAATCGTTGGGAATATGAAACACTTCAATCACTGGTGATAACTAAAACAAGTAGTATCTCCTTTTCACTATTCTAGACCTTGTTTCAGTATTCTTGAAATATATTGCCTTATTGATTTTAAAGATGGGCCTTGATATAATGATTATACCCCAAACCCTAAAAACTTAGTAAGAAGGGGTCCATTTAATCCTTCTTCACACTCTTTCAACTTATTTACCCGTGAACACTTACACTTTAAACAATTAATGAACAAGTACATTTTGTTTGTTTAAATAAAACCGATTCAATCAAAACATGTAGAAGTGGCCCCAAGGCAAAAGGCTTGGGTGAGTTGTAGGGGCAACAATATGTTGCAGTTAATGAAGAGGAAACTTCTATAGGACACATTGTTAGTATGTAGCATCTGAAGTGGATAATGAGCCCTTTAAAGTTCCACCTTTATTCAAACCATCCCCGTGATGCTTTCCATACACAACCTTCACATACACCTTTAGCAACAAAAATAGAAGGCAAATCTCTAGCCACACTATTCTTAACAATGAATTTGCAATATAAGTGCTTATTCCACAACCTATATTCATCATCATTGTCACCAATAAACACATGCATAGTTGAACTACGTGAATAATGGTGACCATATGATAGTTATTCAAGTCTCTAATCACATACTTAACAAAAAACTAAACTTTCTAACTTTACTTGGTAATTTGGACAACATAAAGAAGACTAGTTTTCAATCCTAGAATATAATTGACATCATGAAAGATTCCATCTTGAACACATTCCTGTTCATTTTGTTTGAGCATCAAAGCATTATCAGTTACTACGAGAACCTTATCCTCAGCTTGCGAATTCATGGAAAGAAAAGCATGCTTAGCATGTGACATATAATGTGTAAGGTGTGTGTCAATCACATGTTCATTCTTAATTGAATTCAAATCTAAAAGTGAAAAAAGGTTCACATTTTGTACCTTCTCTTTTTAAGCTTTCGTTCTTTTGAGGTCAATTTTCCCATATCACACTTCCACATAGCAAACTCTTAGCACTATTTCATTCCTTGCCACACTACTGATATCAGTCCATATCATAAAAATCGATCTTTCTAGTATGTCCCATGCATGGAATTTCTGTAACAACTCATTTAGCTGCATTTCTCATCAGTTGGAAGTTCTTTGAGTGGTAAAGAGGAAGTTCGTATCTATGTTTTGCAATTCTCAATGAAAATATGTTGTATCTTGCTTTTAAAGATGAACAACTTGCATTACGATGGTCCTTACTGTTTTGGCTGTGTTTTTGACCAATTATGACCTAAGCGAAATGGTTCCTCATTGCTTTGTATGATCACTTTTGGACACTACAGAGTGTTTGTTCTAACATACATTGAACGTGACCCCTGTACCTTGTTTTCAGTGCGTTTAGGATATTTTTTGCCAATTTTTGGTACAAAAACTGAGTTTAATAGAGCAAAACTAATAATCTTAATGGCCAAATTTTGTGTTTGATGCCATAATTGATTTTGACATTGATGACATTGGTTTAAGCACTTATAAAAGAATGGGTAGACGTGAAGCCAAAGACAAATTTGAATGGTTTTATTATCATTTGTAGATATTCCAAGCACGAGTAACTCTATGGCTTTTATCCTGAAATAGAAATGCAAAATATGACTAAAGCTTATGATTTAGACATGGCTTACATTGGATGGTGGTATAACTTACGTTGTTGTATATTTTGCAGACAGAACCTGTGCTTCGTGAAAGTATTTCTTCATTCTCTTTGATTCCTCCTACAGAAAACTATGTTCCTCCTTATAAAGATCCTTGGAGATTTTGGTGACTTGTATGATAAAGACAAAATGGTATATTTTATGTATTGCAGTCGTCTTGTAAAGAACTTCTATTTGAACACCATGCAGCCCATCAATTTGCTGAAGTATTTGATTGCATAACTAGAGATTCGGCTCATAAAACTAAGGAAACGTATTACCGAGTTTTGAAGAGGGTAAATTTGTACAATGTAATGAAAGTATCACAATGGAGAGAATTTTTTTTATTGCATCTCAAAGGGTTGTTCCCTATTACTATTGTTCACAATCCAACTACTTGTGATAGAAGCAACATTCAATGTTAATACATTTGAATTCGATTGGAATGAATTATCTTTGTAAAAATGTCAAATTATATTTATAGGTTGTGGGTCGTTACATTCTAATATAATAGTTTTAGTAAATGCAATTATATATGAATATGAAATCCTATCCTCAACCATTCCTAGGAGGTAAGCATCTATAGGTGGGAATCTTCAATTCCGATCTCTCCTATTGAAAATACCTTTGGGGTATTTAATGGATTTAGTGGTTTTTCTAGTATGGAGAGGACATTCTTGGATGAACATAACATTGCTAGAAAGAATTTAGGAGAAAGTTTGCATGTTAGAGCTACCTCTTAGAAGATTTGTGCCCTTGAAGATGTGAATGCCTTCGATTGTCATAAGGGAAAGCTAGAATAGTGTGCCCAAAGTGATATAAGGCATATAGTGGGGGGTTTTAGTCCCACAGGAGGAATTTGGTGTATTGAAATACTTCAGTGTGCCATTATGAAACATTGGGGACAAAGGTTACCATAATAAACCTAACAATTGCAATAGAAACATAATGACTCGATACAAAACTCAATGCATATCAAGTGGCTAAAAAACATTACATCGATGTAAAACATCCCTACAATATCATAGCTTAAAATACAACTATTCAAAATATGTCTCACATATCCCTCCCTTGAGAAAATGGGTGAGGAGAGATCTTCTTTTATAGAAATAAAATACCCTTATAAATGAAGAGGGTTAGCCTACCTTATTGAATGAAGGTGATTGGCCAAAACCCATGTGGTAAAAGAGGACCCTTTATATGTGCACATTAGTCTTCACATGAATAAAATATCTCAAGTGGATCAAGTTGTGCTTCTACAAGATGCACAAATATTGACATATTTCATAATATCGAGAAAATAAACTCTAATGTCCCCTTTTTCAAGCTAGTTACTATGAAGAGACCTCAAGGGAGAGAGCAAGGGAGGTGAAACATCGTCATGATTGTAAGTTGTTTTGTATTATTCATATTCTTTGATACAACTTTCAATTATGGCATGATTTGGTTCACATGCGGTGAAGGGATGACTTGGCAAACGAAGTAAAGAGAACTTCTAGTGTCTTCGTGAGGTCAGTCTTGAGAGTCTAAATGGAGAAGGAAACATACTCTTTTCTTTTATTAAGGTTGGTCTTCTTGGAGTCTACATTGAAGATAAAGGTGGGAGAACAATCCCAAGGAGGTCAGTCCTCCTTTTGTTCTAATTGCTAATTGACACCACAAAAGAGGATATAAAGGTGGATCGAATGGCTTGAGGAGGTTATGCCAATTTGGATATCGATTTCTCTTGGAGGTGGAGCAAGTGACTTCTGTCTAATATCCTTTGAGGACGAAAACCTTCAATAGGATCACACTTGGGGACAAAATTCACAAATTTGTAATTTGATTCAACCAAAGAGGCAATTTGGGAAAAATTGAGCCACTTAAACCTAGTTTTGACCATATGATATGATTTAAGGATTAATTGGCCCTAATTACATCACACATTGAACCATTTTGACTATATGATGAAACTGAGTCTAATTGAGCCATACATGACATCATATAGACACAAGTAGATTTAGTTAGCTCAAATTGGTATGAAATTCATCTCTAATTGAGTTAATCAGGGAATTGTTTACATCAATGATGAAATTAGCACCAATTGAGCCATAAACAATATTATACAGTCAAAATTAGGTTAATGTGGTTTAAATTGGCCCAAATTACATATTTTTGTGTTGGGGATGTTTCAATTTTGTTGGCGTTGCGCAAGGCTTATTGCGCAATAGTTCATTTGTGTAATGACTATCACACAATGGTTGGATTATGCAAATAGTGAGCAACTTTGGTGCATGATGTAAAACTTGTTAAGAACAACACAATCTAATTTTAAGCGTGCGAATAAACATATGGGTGCTTGAACATCATGGAATATGCTTTAGAGGTGTGGAACATAATAATGATTGTGCATGGGGCCAATGCATAATAAGAGTTGCTTTATGGTGCACACAATAGTTGCACAACTTTGGATAACATGTTTAGATAGCAATAACAATGGACAACAACTAATATGCGTTTTCAAGCATTTGTTAGGGATTGAAGTTGTCAAGTGATGTGCTAATGATGATTAGGTGACTGTTAGAGGGAATCTTAGGATTTTCTGTCAGTTTAAACATCGAGTTGATATAAAGCATGCATGTGTTTTAGAGCACATTAATTAGTAGGAGCTAATAATTGGAAGTGGTTGGGATAATTATTTTTGGGGTTTTGTATATGTGTGTGTATTGAGTCTAGGACGAAAAAGAGGCGAGATGCGTGCAAGAGACATCATCTGAGTATGGGAGTTAGTGTACTAAGAACATTGAGTGTTGAATACTATACAATATTGTAAGGGTATGTACATGGAAATGGGTGACCAAAAAAGTGGCCAAAAAAATGCTTTTGGGGCATTTTGCACATAACGCGCTTGCGTTATGACTTAGTCACATTATAATGCCCCCACCTTAGAAAGCGAGTGTGTTATAATGTGCTTGTGTTATGCCGTGGTTATTCTAAGCCATAATGTGAGCGTGTTATGAATGTCAAAAAATAAAATAAAAAGGCTCGACCAAGACCGATCCTTTTACATTTTCTCTTGACAAAAAAACATGACTAAACAAAAAACCTTGAGCAGGTTTTGATGAGCTCAAATCCTTCCAAAGAGCAAATCAACAACGACAGAGAGTTCAAAGGGTTTTAAACCAAATTTAGGGTAGTTTTAGTGATTAAACTTGTTTTTGCTTGCATTATTCCTAATTCATTTTTTATTTTAGTGGATCTAAAATTTTCATGTGAAAACCCTCCACCTAGAGAGCAAGATGAAGAAAACCCGCCTCAAACACCTTCTACACTTAGACATCCTCCTAATACTTGAGAAAACATTTTATGAGAGATTCAAAATAACAAAGCTCAAATTCAAGGGTTTTTAGAAACCCTAAGATCCCCCAATGCCACAAGTACCCACTGCCAAGTTCTTGGATTGTCATTGGATTCATTAATATCTCATATTAAAACCATGACAAGTCAACTAAACATGTGGGAGGAGCATAAAACTAATTTTCACAATCATTATGCAAACAAATTGTCTCATGATACAATGAAGAAAAAAATCACCAAAGATAAAGTTGTGTGCTTTGTTTACTAACCCCAAAATCAATGCACCCTTGCAATTGAGCTACAGAAGATTGTAGACACCAAAATTTGGTATCACTACCCTTGTCGCCCTGCATTCGCTTCTTTTCACCATGGTCACCTATCTAGAACCCTTTTATTTTAATTCATATTTTTATTAATATTCCCATCTTTTCCATCTATTATCCTATCCATTTTAATTTATTGCTAATTCTCATTAATTATCCCCTAATCCTCATCTCATTACCTAATCAATCCCAAATCCTAATTTCTCTTCTGTAGGTTATTTATCATCCATAAACTCCCTAGTTGCTCATCCCTAGGCTCTCCTTAGCCTTTATTTACTCCATTCATCCCTCACCTACCCATTTCACTTCCCTATGCAACTCTAACCCATCTAGACCCTTTAAAACCCTAATCTTGCGCTCAAAGGGTGTGATGCCTTGAGCTAGGCATCCTCCCACCACCCAAATGGACGGTTGCCTGCAGTTGGCGGCGACCCACCTAGGTTGTCGTCGACCCTATAAAGCCCCATTTACCCATCCTCTTAAAAGGATGCAAACTCATGTTTTTCGTGTGCCTTACAAACTTATCTACATGCTTGAACTTCTCTGCAACTATTTCAGTCTTCTTGCTTGCATCATTTATGGAGACTTTAGGGAGATCATCTACACCTTGTGTTGGTTTACTTATTTGTTGCATTATCACTATTGCTATTGTTAGCTATTAACATTTTGTAGGTCCCACTGCCTTCAGAGATCCAGATCCAACCTCTTCTTTTATCCATTTTGTGTGCAAGTTGTCAATTCAGCCCATCCACTTTCGACCTTACCTAGGTTCAGCCCAAGTTTTCATCGCCCTGTCAAGTTGCCATTGACCATGTCCTTGTTATATCATTTATCCTGCCATCTAGAACCATTACAATATGCCTTTCTGTTTCTAATCCTATTCAGCTCCCAAATCCATCGTTCTGCCACCTTGTAAGTCCAGATCCACTCTGTCAATCTTCGGTCACTGCCAACTCAGCCTAGTCGCCATTGACCCAAGCCCTAGTTCTATCCTATCCATCTAAATCCTTGTTTTCTTGTATCTTTTATGTTTCCCTTGTTTCAAATCTTTTCTACAGGTTCCTATCAACTTCTATAGGCCTTCAACATCCTCAGATTTGCACACAAAGTTGTTTAGATCTGCATTTTTGGTTACTGTTCTGATCCATCTACCCCAGTTGCATTCGAATGGCCCTCTCTAGGCTAGGTCGCCGTTGACCCAGCCAGGTAAAATTTCATTTCTTGTTAATCTAGATCATATTTGCACTTTCCTTTTAGTTCAACAATTTTAGATTCTGTTTAGGTTTAGATTCTACATGTTATTCAGTCCTTTACCAGTCATTTCATCATCTTTTATCAAATACGGGGGTTGACATCTGCATAAGAAAGTTAACGCTTCTTGGAACCGACTTCGTTGGGAAGCCCCCCTCATCTACCATCTAATCCATTTTCCTTCTAGTTATCTTTGTTGTGCAGATCCGTCAAGTTTGCAACAGGTCATCTACTTTGCGTCTATTCAGTTGTCATCATCTTATTCCAAGGTACCTTAAACCATTGCATCTTTGAGTTGTTTGATGTTCTTTAGTTTATATTTCACTAATTTGAAGAGGAAAGAGAAAATTCCGTCAACATTCTAGCATGCCCGGCGGGACCACCCTTTTAGGTGAGTCTCTTGCATTTAGTTCATTTTCCACATTTCTTCTATTTCCCATTAACATTGCAAGTGGAGGCTTTTTTTTTGCGTGTTCTTGTTGGGATTTCGGATTGCTTGGATTTTGCTCTTCATTTTCTTCATCTTAAAGATCGAATAAAAAGGAAAAGTGAAAACCAAGTATTCCTCTTTTTGTCTTAGTTTCTCCTTCTTACATCGCATTTTTTCTTCCTTGTGTGTTTGTGTTATCCAAATGTGCCCCCTGCTCATTTTGTGGCTAACTCCCTTTCATTCTTTCCTTCTATTGTGCCTCAGTCATAAATTTTTACTTTTCAGGCACTCAAAACCTTCTGGAAATGACACCGCTGGATAGATCTCTTTCTCAGCTTTCCAGAAAGGTAAAGTTTTCCTCCTAACTCCACGTATTTTTCAAGTTATGGCTCGGTGGAGTTTTTGTGTCATCGTCGAAATTTTCCCCTAGAAGGCCCATAGCCAATCAGAACTCGCCACGTGCCCAGGCCAAAAATATCAAAGCGACCCAATTTGGCCCTGTTTTGCCCTAAATCTTCAAATGGCCATAACTTTCGATCCAGAGCTCGGATTTTTGCGTTCTTTATATCAATGGAAAGCTGGTGAAATTCTCTACAAGATTCCGTGGTCAATTTTGAATTTTGGTTCAGTTTGGAGAGAGAAAATAAAAAAACGCTTCTGGTATGCGCCCATGGACAAAACTGACGTTTCAACAACCAATTTTAATGCAAAATGGGTCACTTTTCTCTCCAGCATGGTCAAAAATGTCAAGAGCATGGGTTTGTAAGGACCTCCATGCTGTTTTAATGTAGTTTCATTCAATGAGGGATGGCTCCCATGCGTTGTGCATGTTTTCTCTCTCTTGGGCTCGACCCATGGACTGTAAAAGCCAGTTTTGGCTCATTTTTTGAGTGGAACACTTTTTTTGAACATTAGACTTCTTCTTTTACCTAAAAACAAGTGAATTTTGGAAGTATCGGGCCTTTTTCAAGGATTGTAACAAGTTTATACCTCTTTGATGGTGTAATGCAAGGGATTTTTACATGGAAATGACAATGCAAACTCTGTGAATGCTTTCAATTCTCTGTTTGTATTGTTTTTACTTCATTTTCAGATCTCTTATTGCATCTTATCAACTTGTGTATGTTTTTCATGTTGCATTTCATGGATTTGTGCCTATTTGTATGAGCAAAAAATGTTCACCACTCCTTTGGTGCATCACCATCATTAGGTTAGTTTCATTTTCTGCATTTCTTATCCTTGTCTACTTGCAAATTAGGGTAAAATTAGGATCTGAACCTCTGCAGTTGTGCAAATACTAGATCTAATCAGAGGAGTTTGAGGAACCAACCTCTAATCTGGAGATTCCTCGCTGACATCTTCTCTCATTTTCACAAGTCCCACACTTGGAGAGAGGTTTCCATGTTGTGCAATCACACTGGATGCCCTAAACATCAACTTAGAGCCTGATTTGCATCCAGGGGTGCTGCTGATTTGTAACAACAGTTTGTTCTCATCGAACCTCCACATTTGGTTTTGGGCTTAAAACAAACCTCTTGCATTCTTGCTTACAAATCTAGTGTAAGTAGGGGTTTAATTTGTTGCATTTCACATTTCTTCACACACATCCAAACACACTCATCGAATTTACACATAAAAAAAATCCCATACCAGGCGGAGCTAATTGGGATTTGATCACCAAATAGGAAAGTCACCGCGGTGTTCTGACCGCGTTATAAATCCTGTACAAACTTGGGCCTCACGTACCTTCAAGTATATCGAGGACTCCACAACCATAACTACCCAAAACTAGCCTTAGATGGCCATCTCTTAGGTACCCTCATTATCCACCTTTTCTTTTTCTCACATTTCCTAATTAATCATGTTAATAAAAACTTTGTTGCTTGATTTGTTTGTTAACAAATTTCATAAACAAATCTTTTCCCATTTCATGCCTATTAGTACCCCTTATCAAGAGGAGACAATGCAACAATATAATATATACAACGATATTCCTTCCTCCAACGATCTTGAGACCTTGCCTTAGGTCTCCCAAACCTTGTGTTTCCATGGCCTCTCAACCTTGTGAAGATCATGTCATCCAAATCGATCCCCTTTTAAAACCAATTCTCCTATCTCTCATCAGTCTATTTCCCCTCGACTGGTCACACCGCCATCTCCTGCTCCTTTAGAAACTCTTGGGCCTCCTTCTAGCCCCATTTATGACTTCCTATTTTGTAGATCTCCCACGATCTCTCAATCCTATCAATCCACTCAATTGGTGGATCCTATTCCACCCCCATCACCTCATATCAACACTATCCATACTTCATCCAATATTATCACTAGAATGCCTATCCAACCATCCCAATCTACTAACATTCCTACTTCTCATGTGCCTCAACAATCAAATATTTCCATCCAATCCCAACCATCCTATCATGTTCCTACTTTCCAACATCACACATTCCCCCAACCAACTCAATCTCCACCCCTTAATTATATCCCTTCTTATCAAACATTCCCTTCAACTTTAACATACCCCCAAGCTTCTTTACATCCTTATCCATCCACTTCTCATGTTGTGCAGCCACAACCATCTACCTCTTACGTGGTGCCTTCACATGAAAATTTTAGACCATCTTCTAATTATACCCCCTTAGGGGAATCTTACAATTCAATCTTTGATAAGTTGATGGTGGTTCACCTTATCACACTTCCTCCCATCTAACCTATTGACGAATCACACCCCAAACCCTCTTGGTATCATGAGGGTCACTATTGTATCATCGAGTGATGGGTCATGACATCGAAAAGTGTCGTTCTTTTAAAGATCACATTCAACAACTTATAAATTAGGGGGATCTCCAAATAGAAAATTGTCTCATCTCTTAGCCAACCCCTTGACATCTTCAAACACCCCTTTCCTAATCCACCATCGACAAATCAATTTCCACCTTCCACATCTTACAAATTTAACCCTTATGCAATCAATACTATACATCAAACACCTCCATCCTTACCTATCTCATCTACCTCATCATCTACCCCTACCTTAGACATTGTGCCTACGAATTCTTCAATATCTACCCCCACATCTACATCAACCATATCCACGACTACCACACCTATCACATTAACTTCTACCACTTGTTCTACATCTACATCTATTCCTACCTTTACCACATCCACATCAACTTTGACTATACCTACCACTTCATCCACATCTATCATGCCCCAACCTATCATATCTAACCCCTTATCCACATCTACATCAAACACACCTATCACTACATCACTTACATCCCTAAATGTCCCAATTATACTCACCTCCCTATCAATCCCAACTACATATATATCTACCACATTAACAAATTCACTTACATCTACCTTGACATATTCATCACATATACCTACATCTTTTCCCATGGCCACATCATCTATTTTTTCCCAATATTCTACACTTAATCCTTCAACATCTACATTTCCACATCTATACCCACTACCACACCAATCACATCTTCTCACTTTGCAAACATATCAATGATACCCCTTGAAACATTTATGAAACAAACACCCCCACCTAAGACAAACACAAAGGGTATTTCATGCTCCTCTACAAAACTCAACTATTTCACATTAACCAATCCAAAACCTACACAATCCACATCTCACATAGACCTCATTAATCACATCATTCAAACACCTCTTTCTCCATCAATATCCACCCCTACAACACAATCTTTAGATCCTCCAGTTGATATTATTGTCATCCCTGCCAAGGGTAAACCTTCTCGATCAAAACCTAAGACTCTTGGTAAGCATCCCCAAAGGTCTCTTATACATCCTCGTAAGAAGTTAGATCTTACCTCTCCTTAGTAATCCAATGTCACAAAATCCATCCTAGGAGCACCCCCATCTATTTTAGGGCCAGGTCCTTCATCTAATACATCTCTTAACGATCAATCCAAATCCAAACAATCTAATCCTCCTCCCAAATTTGATTCATCTTCTAAGACATCTAATTTACCCATCCAATCTACATCCACTCGTTCACCTAAATCCAAGTCAAAAAAGCCTATCAAAACCCACAAGAGCTATTCCTTCCTAACACTTCTATCGGGTCTACATAGATACTCCTTAGACATTTAATTTGAATATCTATGATCATCATGCTTCCTCTTATTAAATCCTTTGATCCTCGTAGTAAGAAACCATCATGGTTTGATCCCAATTTCATTTGTGTCTATCATCGTACCCTGGGTCATGACACTGAGCATTGTAAGGCCCTCCGAACCATCATCTATGATCATATTGAGGACAATGAATCTCTCATCCAAGGGGATCTTCCTTTTCCATCCACCACAACCAATTCAATTCCTATTTCTACATCTCCATTCATTGAATTTTCTAAGTCTCCTCCTTCATCCACATCATCCCTTATCATCTCTCCTCCATATATCATTCCTCCTAAAGAGAGTCCTCCCTCATTCATCGATACTATTTTTCTTTACCAATCACCCCTATGATCCCCAACCATCTATCCAATCCAAATCCAAAATTATCATCACATTCCTTCTAATGATCCCATCTAATCTCCTTTAACATCCACTAGCTCATCTACATCTAAGTTGCCTAATGTAATATAGTCTCTTTCACTAGGGGAGCATCTTCCGCTCGTTATTGATCCTCTCGCATATTTTTCCTCATCCACACATCTTATCCACATCAATTCATCCCCCTATCCATCCAAAAAACTCCCTTGATGTTGGGGGACTTCACTTTAGGATCGGTTTGCCATCATATTAATTCCTTTCCTCTTCATCTTTGAAATTGTCTTATATATCTCATCCAATCTTATCCAACCCATCTTATCCAATCTTATCTAGTTTATTGTCTCATCTTAACCAGCCAATCTATTTATCATCTCATTCTCATCCTAAGTTGACCTTTGTGGCCATATTTGTGCCCCTCTTGTGGGCACCATATTCTTATCCTAATTCCACCTTTGTGGCCATATTTGCACCTTTCTTGGGGGCACCATTTTCTCGTCCTAAGTCCACCTTTGTGGCCATATTTGCGCCCCTCTTGGGAGCACCATATCCTCATCCTAAGCCCACTCTTGTGGCCATTTTCTCATCTCATAATACACATATCTCTCGCTTCCTCATTTTCAAGGTGTTGCATATATTTTATCATATCCATCTCATCCAATACTATCTAATCTATCTTGTCCAAATATTCTTATCTATCCCCCTCATCCAAAGTCCACCTTTGTGGCCATATTTTTGCTTCCCTTGGGGGACCATTTTTTACTCATCCAAAGTCCACCTTTGTGGCCATGATTGTGCCCTTCTTGGGGCACCATATTTTCATCCTAAACCCAATTTTGTGGCCATCTATTTATCTCATTAGGGACGCATATTTTGTTTGCTTCCTCAAGGGTATCACATAGCTTTTATCTTTGCTCATCTATCTCATCGTATCACATCTTTTGCAAGTTGTCAGTCTATCCTATCACGACTTTAATGTTGGCGACCTTGTCCTTAAATTAGAACGTCACTACTCTAGAAAGGAGCCAAGGTGAATTTTTTCCCCCAACTGGATTGGACCTTACATTATCACACATAAGTACAGGTCATGAGCCTATCATTTGACCTCCCTTGATGGTAAAACGAAAGTGGAACCACTTAACACATTGCACTTGGGCCATTCTACTATTAGCAGAACTACTAGTGAGCACTTATTCATATCCTTAGATCATTCCTCCATCTTTAGTCTCTTCCATCTATCATTGTAATGGGTTGGAATTATGTGGTCTACCATCACTTTCCTATACATGACCTTAAGGGAAAACATCTTTCTGAACATTGATGAGCAGATATGATTGCTCAAATATGGGAACCACAACTTTTTCCATAGCATTTTCCTTATGGATAGGTTCTCCCTCTTTGGTGAGAACTCCACGATCATTACATTCATCACCCTCTTATTTACCTCTTGGAACCATGCCCAGGGTCCTAAAGGTGTCTCTTGTACATCCATTATCCCCTCCTAAGTGGTCTACCTAGCTATTCCTAGCTCTTCCCCATGTAAAATTCAAAATTCATGGATGCTCCTATCAAAGTCAAAGTTATAAAAAATAGACTGCTCCCTTGAAGGACAACTGTTCATGTTAAAAAAATCAAATCAAATAAATAGACCGATCCCTCGAAAGATGACTATCATAGGAATGGCTATCATGTATATCATTCTTGTAAATCAAAATCATAAATGTATAAAATAGACCATACCCTAGAAGGATGTGTACTCTCTTATATCATGGCATTGAAGGTTACCTGCATTGATAAGTCTTCTATTATATTAGCATCCTAAGAAATCTTCCCGCATTGATCAACTTTCTTGTAGAAAACTTCTTGCATTGATCAGTTTGCTCTCTTTCCCCTACCTAGAGCTAGGACATAGTGCTAGGGAAATCCATTTATGGAGAACCCTTTTCCCATGTAAGAGTTGCATCTAAAACCCCTTTTTCGTGTCGACATTAGGTTTATAATCTCATTTTTATCCATACTTCCCTTATGATTTTTTTGTATAACTATCTATTGTTGGTTATATGTTAACACTTGTTTTGGTTGAATGTGCATTGTGTTACCCTGATCCCTTTCTTGTTTACCTCCAATGCAGTTGGAGGAATTATTTCCTCGCACATTCCTTGCTACGGCGTAGTGTTGCTCATATGTTGTCAATCATCAAGTTGTGTTCTATCTTAATTTTCCACATCTATCATTATTTATTTTCCCTTTGCTTTATCATCATAACATTTATCATGTTTAAATAATTTATATCATATCTATCAAAATATCCCATTTGATTAGGTATCCTATCATCATTATACCATCTTTCCTTTGCTTCCCATTTTATCACCATACATTCTTCTATATTTGCCATCATCACTTCTTTTTCTCTTTGGCCATTGTCGTGTCCCTTATGCTGGGGTATCCATATTATCATCCATATCTCATCTTTCAAGTCCACTTTTGTGGCCATATTTGTGTTCCCTCTCGGGGCATCATATCTCACTTTTTTATATTTCACCTTTTTGGCCATTTTGTGCTCCTTTTTGGGGCACCATTATTTCCATTTTCGTTCTCTGTAGATGCATACCTCACCATCGGTTCCTCATGTACAAAGGATTTCACATTATTTTCACATTTGGTTGCGCATAATTTTGATGTGTGCCTATCACCCATTGGTTCCCATGGTTTGCATCCATTTGAGTGGTTTCCCATTGGATTCCCTCCATTTCACAGTGATTTTCACCAACTCACAAGTCCGTAGGACATTGCCGTCATCTCCCTGAAGACCATGACCTTTGTTTCCTACCGATAGGACTCCTAAGATCACCACCATTTTTAAACCTTTTTTGAATGCCTCTTTCTTGGGCCATCTTACCTTGCGTTCTCTTTTTCCCATCCTTATTTTCCCACACGTCCTTCTCCATTTATCTTTTTCAAACTTGCAATCGATTCCCCTTTTGTGTCATTGATATCTCGTTTGAGGGGGAGCTCATCATCAATCCTCTATCATTTTTCATCTTACCTCTTGTCTCTCATCATTTTTGTCTCACAGCTTGATTGCAACAAAAACCACTCAACAAAAAGGGGACAAATGTAGACACCAAAATTTGGTATCGCTACCCTTGTCACCCGTGTTCTCTTCTTTTCACCATGGTCACCTATCTAGACCCCTTTTATTCTAATTCATATTTGTATTAATATTCCCATATTTTCCATCTATTATCCTATCCATTTTAATTTATTGCTAATTCTCATTAATTATCCCCTAATCCTCATCTCATTATCTAATTAATCCTAATCAATCCTAATTTCTCTTCTCTAGGTTGTTTATCATCCATAAACTACCTAGTTTCTCATCCCTAGGCTCTCCTTAGCCTTTATTTACTCCATTTCATCTCTCACCTACCCATTTCACTTCCCTATGAAACACTAACCCGTCTAGAACGTTCAAAACCCCAATCTCATGCTCAAAGGGTGTGATGCCTCGAGCTAGGCATCCTCCCACCGCAAAAATGGATGGTTCCCCGTAGTTGACGGTAACCCGCCTAGGTCGTCATCGACCCTATAAAGCCCCATTCACCCATCCTTCCAAAAGGATGCAAAAACATTTTTTCGTGTGCCTTGCGAACTTATCTTCATGCTTGAACTTCTCTATAGCTGTTTCAGTCTTCTTGGGGTCCCTTTAAGCTTGCTTGCATCATTTGTGAAGACTTTAGGGAGATCATCTACACCTTGTGCAATAATTTGAGATTAGCACATGAAAATAGGAACAATCTAGAGACAAATAAAATATCAAAAATAATTGATAGATTAAAACTTGAGCAATTACATGATGAGAGAGCTTACAATATATAGGAGAATAAACTCCTCAAAACAAGGATTCAACTCCAATATTTAATCCCATAATATTCTCACATATCTCTCCTATAATCACTCCCAAACCCAACAATCTCTCACACAACTCCCAAATAGCTATGTGAGTTGTTTATTCAACAAACTCACAACTAATACATATTATCCTATATTATTAATAATGAATTGATTAATAACTCATATTAATAATATTACAAACTTTTATTTTTCTCACACATATGATATTAATATAACAATATTAATATCATACTAACACACTAACTTACTAATGTAATATATGAATATTACATTTAACTATTACAAACAATAATGTGAGCACTAATTTCCTAACATTATCAGCTCCTAACATTTTGTAGGTCCAACTGCCATCAGAGATCTAGATCCAACCTCCTATTTTATCCATTTTATGTGCAAGTTGTCAATCAAGCCCATCCACTTTCGGCCTTACCTAGGTCAACCCAAGTCAATGTCACCCTGTCAGGTCGCTGTGGACCCTGTCCCTGTTATATCGTTTATCTTGTCATCCAGAACAATTACAGTCTACCTTTATGTTTTTAATCCTATTCAGGTCCTAGATCCATCGTTTTTCCACCCTGTCAGTCCATATCCACTTTGCTAGTCTTTGGTCGCTGCTAACTCAGGCCAGTCACCGTCGGCTCGAGCCCTAGTTCCATCCTATCCATCTAAATCATTTTTTTCTTGCATCCTTTTTGTTTCCCCTGTTTCAGATCTTTGATGTGTTAGGAAATAAGGGATAAAATATGCTGAACAATCCCACACAGAATCACAATAGTAGAAAGATATTACATATTTGAAATAAAAGTGCAGAAAATAAAAGAACACAACACAACAATAGTATTTAACGTGGTTCACCCAATTTGGGCCACGTCCACCAAGAATCACTTGCTTATATTTTATTGCAAGCCATCTCTCTCTCAATACAATACCCATATATGTTTGTAGCTATGCTTAACAAACTCTCTTGAATTTAAACTTAAAATCACACACATCTGAAATGATATGTCTTTCCTATGAAAAGTACATCAATAGGAAATTGGTTAAGCAATTTTACAATACTGTGGGTACCAAAAACCATGGGTCAAAACCGCCCCATAAACATATGGGTCAAAAATTCCGCCCATATGAGAAGAACACGTTTCTCAAAATATCAGGCACATTTTTTTAGGCCAAAGAAATTTCTCGAGGGTTGCGCCCTCGTATCCTGACAAGAAAACTGTGGAGAGTGTACAATACTTTTTGGTGTATAGTCTTCAACACTTCCATAGATGAAAACATGATCCAAAACATAACATTTAATAGGTTCCTATCAGATTCTACAGGCCTTCAACATCCTTAGATTTACACATAGAGTTGTCGAGATGTGCATTTTTGGTTACTTTTTTGATCCATCTTCCCCAGTCGTCGTCGATTGGCCCTCTGCAACTTCAGTAATTGTCAACCCAAATAGGTAAAATTTCATTTCATGTTAATATAGATCGGATTTTCACTTTCCTTTCAGTTTTGCAATTTCAGATTTTGTTTAGGTTTATATTTTACATGTTCTTCAGTCCTTTACCAATCATTTCATCCTCTTTCATCAAATACGGGGGTTGATATCCGCATACGAAGTTAACGCGTCTTGGAACCGACTTCATCGGGCAACCCCTCTCATCTACCATCTAATCCATTTTACTTCTAGTTATCTTTGTTGTGCAGATCCATCAAGTTTGTAGCAGGTCATCTACTTTGTGCCCATTCAGTTGTCATCATCTTATTCCAAGGTACCTTAAACCTTGCATCTTTGAGTTGTTTGATTTTATTTAATATCTATTTCCTTAATCGAAATAGGAAAGAGAAAATTTGGTCAACAAAGATTCCTAATCCATTGGTGCAACCATGAGCAAATTAAAAACAATTTTTAGGATAGATAGTAGATGGTGTTTGACAAACTGCCTTGCAACAATTTTGAGGTACCCCAATATTTCTTGAGGAAAATATATTGTGAGTTCATCCTCAATGAAATACCAAATTATTTTTATAATGAAGAATTTTAGGGTAGAGGAAAAGGTTCTACACATGATAGACTGGGCTTACAACGTTTACAAAACCTAGCAGTGAGACCCCTTACTCGCCCATATACTCAACATGTGACAGTCCCTTCGGTTATGAAAGAGACTACAAAGGTTCATACAGTCCAGTCTATTATTTCCTTGACACACTTCTTGGTTCAACATTGTGGACATTTATCCTAGAATGATGAGAGTGGGTCTTCGAGGCATCAAAAATCATATCACATAATTTTTCATGATTGTGGGTATGTAGGCACCTATGAGGTTGATGAAGTTTCTACACAACCTAGTCAGGATGTTCCATAGGATGATTAGGGTGCTCGATTAGATAAGACACATCATGGTTCTCTATTGGAAAACATCATCATCACATATGTCTTACTAGATCCGACTTTTGGTATTGACCAATAAGTAATTTTACATAAAGCTAAATGTAATTTAGTATATATATTTCTCATTGAATTTTAAAATTAATAATATTAATTCATTATGAATGAAAATTAATGAATAATGTGTATTTGTTATAAAATTTCAGGGTCAAACAACACATCCAGTATCACATGCCACTTTCACACATTTGTTTGTGAGTGCAACAACCATTCAGGTATAAGATTGTAGTAAATTAGTAAATATTTTACGTGTTAATTTGTTTTTCATATAGCGATATTGATCTTAAAATAACAATTTGATGTTAAATAGACAGTTGTTGTACCTTCCCCATCCATGAATGATAGTACCAGGGGCATGTCAGGGAATTCACTGATGTGATGTTAGTATTTTTAATCATCATTCATGTAAATAATGAACTATGATTAATGTATGAAATAATGTCATGTAACTTGTATGTGGATGAGTTTCATTATTTTCGTTAGAGAACCATATTCTTGTTTTCAGTTGATGACATCAGTAGAGTCTCCTCTTGACATTCGATGATTAATATATATTGGAGTTGTTGTGGGAATAACATTTGTTGTGGCTCTTACATAGGTATGAGCTAGCAATGTAAATATCTATGAGTTTCTTGTATTAAATAACATCATTTAGTGTAAATAAATGATATTAACATGCACTCTAATTTGCTTCTTCATTGTTTCCACAAAAGGAGGTGAGAACTCTAATTTGTACACCTACCCTTGAGGTTTATGCCCTTTAGATCGATGTTGAGAGGGAAAAGATGATTCAAAGAGATTATGAGCTTGCGGTAAGTGTTTATTTATAACTAAGGTCATTTTACATGTCATATTTTGTATATTAATGTGTACATTTATATTTATATTAATAGGTGTTGTCAGTTGCCCAAAAATATGTGTATTGTTTCCTTACTCTTCAAAATTTTTGGTAAATTGGCTCTTACAGGATCTTTGCTTTCCTTTGTGAAGTCTGAGAGAGAGAGAGAGATGGAGTTGTTTTCAACAGTTAGTTATTTCTCAAAATTTTGAATTTGGGAATGTTTCTTTAGTTTGCGGGTATTTCGGGTTTTTATGTCCCATCTGTTCCTTGTTCACTCTAGCTCGCTTTCCCCCGATTCCCCATTTTATCCAAATTGAATAAGCGTCCTTTGTGTTGCGGATACTTCAGTTTTGTGGAGAATTCATGTCCCAATGTCCCATGGACTGATTGTGCGAGTTTGATCCGATTTATCCAATGTTTGTGTTTTGCGAAGTTTTCAACTTTCTCTGCCCCGCATGTTCCTAGTACTTCCCAGCCTTCATTTCCCTGTGGACCCATTTTTTCCGCAACTCATTCCCTACGGGTATTTTGGTCTTTTGTATCCCAAATGTACCAATTCCTCCCATTCCAGCTATAACCCGCAAACCTACATTCTCCGCATCATACAAAAAGCCACCTTTATGTTGCGGGGATTTTGGCTCCCATTGTCCTAGGCATCCCGTGTGCCAGTTGTGCTCTTTTTTCCTACCATATCCACATACCTAAGGTCCGTGCTGGTGTTTCATGTTCCCGTTCCCTGCAATACATTAAATCAAGCATTTAATGCACCCTGCCAACCTACTCAAAACTAGATATGTATAAATTCATGAGGCAATCTCAGTTTTCATCATATCCCCAAAATTGGCCTTCGTTTTCCATTCAGCTCCCTCTTTCCTATATTTCAGCCATAATAGAGCATTTTCCAGTCTTTTTAAAATTTCCAGGTGCATCTTGTTCTAGTAGAGGTTGCAGCAAATTCGAGGGTTTGAGAAGTTCATTGTAAAATTTTATTGCCATTGCCACACAAGCCCATCAGTGACTGTAAATTTATCTTTCACCAGTTGTTTGAAATTCACGCTCACCATAAAGTTTCATTTTAAAGGGCATGAACATATTTTTTTTAGAAACAACCATACCTGAGATAGGAGACAATGACGCCTAACACCTTGACCTTGATGATTTTTGGGCGTGACTCAATTGTGATAATCCTACTCCCATTATTTAGCTAATTAAGGAAAGTGGAATAGCTCATGTTGGAGGCTTTCCTATCCTTGTCCAGTGTGCTAACACCATTTTAGCTTGTGGCTCTTGCTTTGATCCCGACATAAAGGAAATCATAGATTCTGAAGGGTAGGTAATTGCCCGACTGGATGCTAATTGTATTAATATTACTTTCAAAATTCATGTGGTGGAAAATTCAAACACTCTCACCAAATATCAGGGTCAACTTCTATTTGATCAAGACAATGAGAAATATAAGAGTAGGATAAGCAAGTCATGGTTTAAAAACCCAAAGAAAGGTGCCTCAAGGATGCCCAAACCATGTATAGATTTGATTTCAAGGATGAGCTGTCAGATATCATTACCTTTCTCACTAGGGTAATGGGTCTTCTATCCACCAATGAATTTCAGTTTTGGATGTACCCTTTTATCAACATCATATGTGAAGGAAAGAAAAGTCTAAACTGATATGTGACAGTTTTAGTGAGCAATTAGCTGATGTACAAAGAACTAAGAGCTTCTACATGACTTCTTATCTAATGTATACCATAACAATGTACAAAGAATGGTTGGGAATCTCCCCTAATGTGGACAAGAAGAATGTTCCAATATATGAATATTTCCCACAACTATTTTTGAATAATAACAATCATCATTTTATAAGAATGAATGATGCATTCACCATGTACATTGTTAGAATGTTAGAGGGAAACACAACTCAGAGGGTCTCAGATGAATCCAAACAATTTATTTCTATCTATGGGAGCTATTTCACTCAATTCAGGAAGTTTTCTTATATTCTACTAGTTGGTTTTGAAGGAACACCTTTGAAACTTCCAATGTATTTTAATGATAAAATGGCTCTGGTTGAGATATGCAGGTAGCTTGACAAACTTCATAGAACCTGTAGGGATAAGAAAATTATAGGCATTCAATTCCCAACCACTCTGGGTAATTACACTTGCATGACTGCTTTAGATGCCCAAAATATTGATAGAACTATTGCCTCTCTCACTCTCCATTACTTCAAACCAAGGAATTGTTTTGACCTTAAGGGATTTATTGATAACAATTTCAGAATGGGTTTTCATCATCTTGTTGATCTTGAAGACTATTGGGTTGATTGTGCTATGACTTTGAAGCTAGAAAAAGGTACTATGGCATGTTCATCTCTTCACAAAAATCAAGGATTTTGAAGTTTATAAAGTACCAGATGAATTACAAGATGATGATTAAGAGCTTAGTCTCTTGAATATGAAAGGTCTATCAGACATACTCCTCTTGAAACCATTGATTGGTTCAGTAAGGAAAGGGATGATTTGAAGGAACTTATAAACCCTGTCTTGGTCAGAATCAAACTCTGGTTTGACAAAAAAATGAAGGCACACAAGGTAGAAAAGTCAAGTTCTTCCTCTCAAGAAACCTCCACTCCTCAGAAGGAGATTCTCTTGGAAACACCCTGAGGCACATGTAACCCAATCTATTCCTTCCTCCACTTGAATTTCAACTTTGGTATACATAAAAAAGGGGAAAGCTAAGAAGGATGAAAAGTTAGAGGGATTTGTTCTGAGGAAGAAAGTAAACAATTGCCTTCTTCTAAGAGACTGAAAATAATGTCTGAGATTGAACAGATTGTTGATTTATGATGATGATGAGAAAGAAACAGAAGGAGAAGAAGAAAAGGATAATCTTGAAGGAGGTAACAAAGAAAAGATAGAGGAAGAAGAGGATCAGCAAAAACTATCACATTTCAAAGGTTGAGACAGTAGTTGTCCTAGAGCCAACCGTCCAAGAAAACTCATGTCCAAGGAATGCCTACTTCTAGTTTTGAAACATTTGTCATTGGAAGTATCAGCTGCACAAACCCTAAGGTCAATGAGCACACTTGGCACTTGGGTCCTATTGCTCCCCTTCTTCCAGTTCTCATTTTCACTTAGGTCCAACCATTTGTAGACAACAAGAAAAGGAAAGGCTCATCTCAGTTTGTTGCTCCCAAATTTGATGCCATGGCTGCTCTCTTAGGTACAACTCCTGCCCCACCTACCAAGAAGGCCAAAACTACACATCCAGGTTAGTATCAGATTCTCAAGGTCAATAGTTTATAGAGATTTCTAAACCCAAAGTGGATAAGGATGAGAGAGATTTTTTTGAGTGATTTGGAATTGACAAGAATTCCATTAGGAGAATCCACCCTAGAGAGTGAAGTACACAATTTGAAGGAAACAATGTCCAAGGTAATTGAAAGAGTAGAAAAGGGGAAACAATCTCAATAAGAATAGCTGGAGGAACATAACCAAATATTTTCAAATTTCATGTGATCATTGTTAGCAGAAGACAATGTACTTGATCCAACCCCCATTAGCCTCAATTCCACCACTTGTTGTCCTGACTAATGATGAAGTTCAAGCTATCAAAGACATCCATAAACATGCTACTTATGGGAAGGAAATGGAATCCTTGGTTGATTATATGATAGTCATGGGATTAAACTTCATCAAAGAAGCATACAAGTCATATGATAAATTCATTGTGATACAGCTGAAGTTTATTACAACACTCAGTAGTTTGGAAAGAGAAGTAAAATTGTGGAGTGAATGCATTCAAGATCTTTGGCTGATGAGTGATACAGATGTGAAGGTTCTTTTGGAAAATAAAGTATTCGATGAGAAAAATGTTAAACAGTCTAAACAGTGGGTCTTCAACATTTATTGGAAGATAAAGGTCCTTGAGGAAGCCATTGGTGAACTCAAGAATATGTTGCAGAAAGGTGAAGTTTTTAAATCCTTTGTTATATCTCCCTTTCAAGATATTCCTGCTAACTCCTCAAAGAATATTCAAGTGAAAATTTCACAATCCAAGATATCAAGTCCCAGTTTAAACATTCATTAACGCAAATTTGTTTAAGCAAGAGACTATGTCCAAGGATAAAATGAATGAAAGATATGTATGCTTTAAGCAATGTCATCACTAAGGCCAATAAGGAGTTTCTAGAAAATGAAGAATTTGGGAAAGAAATGGAGAAATTCCTAGGTAGTTGGACTCATGCAACAGCAAATACCACTATCTCTCAAGGCATGGACATAGATGAGGCATTGAATAAATTTAGGAATCAAGTGCTCAAGGTGAAGAGTGTCACAATCACCCCTCCAAATTTTCCAACTCCCAGTACTTAATATTTTCTTTTAATCGACGTATCTAGTTAAGGTGGCTATTTCCTGTGTAGTCATGTAATATTGAAGTAAAAGACAATTTGATGTTATAATGCTTAATTAGATATCAATTGTTTGATTAAAAGAAGGGAAACTGAATAGAATCTTTTGTAACCACCCATGAGGATATTTAAGGGGATCCTCTTGTCATTTGAAAGGGTTGGATTTTGATGTCTTTGATGTAAGATTACTGAATCGGAAATCAATACAGAAGAACTTCTATCTTTTCTTGTGTTCTATTTATTTTTTATTTCTATTTGATTCATGAGACGTTATATATATATATATATATATATATATAACTTTGTGTCCTTCATTTGATGTTGTTCTTAGAACTTTATGTCTATTACATATATGTCTTGTATTCGGGTGTATATAATTTTATTCTTGTCACTTTTGCATGCATAAGTAGGATATCATTCTATAACCTATATGTCTCAAAGTGTTGCTTTCTTCATTTTCTGAATATTAATTCTTCTACTTTCTTTTTTTCTATATTGACAATTTTATGACATGAAGACATCTAAAGCATCAAAACCCTCATTGAAATATTAATATTTTGTAAATTTTTAAATAAGTAGATTTCCTTTGTTGTTGTGTGTTCAATAAGGAAACCTCTCCCATAAAGAGGAGGGATTGTTGTCCTGTTACTATTGCTTGTTCTCAAAGTACAATATAACAACCAACAATTTTTTGCACCCACTGTGGGGCACGTTTTGTGCATCCCACCGAAACAAATTCAATCATACCAACAACAACAACACACTAGCAGATACAATATACACATGAAGCCAAAGAGCGTGGGGTATTGAAGATCCATATTTTCAGTTACTTGAATAGAAAGGCTTCGATATGACTCTATAAATGAGGAATAGAAGAAAAATATCCACAAGCAATCCTTCTGATAAGGATAAGGTTGTAGAGATCATTGATTTTTAGACACAATCAAGCCCTAGCATCCATGCTTTAGTTTTAGCTAGAATTGCAGTTCTCTTGCAAACAGTATTTCCTAGAATGGCAGAACTTCTACCTTGGGGAAAATGGGTTAGACCTCTTGTTCTTCCTCAACCATTACATGATCTACCCAAAGGAAATAGGAAGAATTTCCCAAAATTCATAGGTGATGGAAAGGTGCACCCAGACGAACACATTGTTACATTTATTGTTGCATGTGGAGTGCTTGGAGTGGAGCATGAATATGTTTCTGTTGAAATTTTTGTGGAGACACTACAAGACAATTATGTTGATTGGTTCTATCATCTCCTTACTAGTACTATCACTAACTAGATTACCATGAAAACTTAGTTTGAAAATCAATTCAAACCTACTGAGGATGTGCATGCTCTTCTTGCCCAAATTTCTCAAATAAAGAAAGAACCATATAAGGCCATGTGATATTTTGTGGTAAAATTTAACAAATTGGTCAATAAAATCCTAGTACCCACTCTTCATGTGGATCAAATTCATAAATTTTTCTTCCTAAATGTTCAATTACCAAAGGTAATCTATGCATTGAGAAGGGTTAATCTTGCTACTATGGATGTTGATCAATGTTTGGCCATAAGTGTTGAGGATGATCTGATAATGTTGGGAAAATTAAAAAAAGAACCTCGTAAAGCTAAGGCTTCTTCTTCATCTGGAACCAATTCTGATCAGCTAGTCCAAAAGTTGGAAAATGATCTCATTGCCATCAAAAATCAATTGGCTCAAATTACCCCTTACAAGGATATCCCAAGGAAGAATTTTCAGCCTCGAAATCATTTTCCTCCTACTCAACCTAAATTGGAAATTGAAGGGCCACCTCTTAAAGTTCCAGTCAATGCAACATGTGAATTTTAGGAACCAGAAGATGAAATAGAAGCTAAAGAACATGAGGAACCTGAGGATGAAATAGATGAAGTGTAATAGGAAGAAAATGATTCTCAAGTTAATTCCTCACCACTGAAGGAGTTGATGATGATGAGGATGATTATAATGAGGTAGTGATAGACATGAATAGCGAATCATATGTTGTCATAACCAGAGAATAAATGAACAAGAAGAAAGAAGTGGTCTAGCCCATGAAGAAGTCCAAGGAAGTGTAGGTAACTATTCTAGTTGTTGTAAGAAGAGAAGCTCATATCCCTACCACTTCTACTCAAAAGATAAGCAATATTAATGCTCCTTTTGCTTACTCTTCTACACCTAAGGCCAATGTAGCTTCAACTCCTATGTCCAAGACAACCTCAAGTTTCAAAACTGATAGGCCTAAAGCCCCCATCTCTTCTAGTGTAAATGCCCCACCAACATCAGGATCTTTTGACATTATTGATCATATCAAGCAAACCAAGATTCAAATTTATGAAGCTGAGTTTTATCAAACCCACTCTAATGCCTTTACCCAGCTAGTCAATTTTATAAAATCCAAACCTGATTCACCATCTACCACTTCCAAAGGCATGTTTCCTACCCCTACCTTTTCACCTCAGCAAAATTTGATGGTTGCAGTGCCTTCTACAACTGAGAAGATTGATCCCTTCTATGTCACACTGCTTATAGTTGGTCATACACTTAGTAATTATGTTATCAATTTAGGAGCATCAGATAATGTGATGCCTACTAAAGTTGTTCATGATTTAGGCTTGAAGTTGTGCATTTGGTTCATGTTATTCTATGGAAATTAAGGAGGTGCCACTTGTAGGAAGGATAAAGGCTACACGAGTAGCTTTTATTGCTTTCCCAGAGAAAAGGGTCAAAGCTTCCATTTTAGTAGTAGATATTCCTTTGTCCTATGGTATGTTGATGAGCAGAAATTTTGATAAATAAGTGGGAGGGTAAATTCAAATGGATTGGTCACATGCTCTCATCCAGGTTAATGGAAAGATGAAGAAGTTGTTACCTGAAAAAAAAACTGAGTCTATTGTGCAGAAAATAGATGACCCTAAAGCACAAATTCTCTATGAAGACATCAGTCATGGTAATTACATGATCATGTCAGAAGATGAGATGAAGGATCCCATGGGTGTGATAGATGATCCTAACGTTTTTTGGATTCTTAAATTTAATGGTAGTTTATCTTCAGTTGGATCTAGAGTAGGTGTAGTTTTGTTTTCTCCTGCAAAGAAATCTTATCCTTTTTCTTACAAGCTTCAGTTTGAAAATACAAATAATACAGTAGAATATGAAGCTCTTCTTTTAGGTTTGGCAATGGAAAGAGAAATGGGAATCAAGAAACTTTGTGCACAAGGAGATGTGGAACTCATCGTCAAACGAGTCAAAGGGGTTTTTCAGGTAAAAAATTAGATGCTAAAGCGTTACAAAAATATAGTATGGGATTCAATTGAATTATTGGATGCCTTTTCTATTGAATTTGTACCTAGAGAAAAGAACACTAGGGTTGATGCCTTAGCTGTATCAGGGTCCTTGTCGATCACTCATCTTGATTTTTCCCAAGAAAAATTTACAATTGAGATGATATATAGGCCAAGTGTGCCAAATAATGTCAAAATTTGGCAAGTATTTAATGATGATCAGCACTTTCTCTCTTTTCTTGAGCTTAAAGACAATTTCAGTCAATTGTATTTTGAAGGAAGTGAGGTTGTTCCTCATGAGTTTGTAACATATTTTGTAACTAAAGAAAGAGTCGAAGAAGAATCTGATAAGGATGGTTGCATAAGACTAAAAGGTAACAAGATACCTAGAGGACTGGTAATCCTAGAGGATTTTTTTGAAAAACATGATAGGTATATCAAGTCAAAGGTATCACATGGATTTCATCAATCAAAAGAGCATGAGAAAGTTAACATTGGAAGTGAAGAAGATCCTAAGCTTGTTAATACCGGTAAATGTTGCACTCGAGAAGAAAAGAAAAGAATGATTTAATTGTTAAAAAAATATGTTGATGTGTTGGTTTATTGAACACACAAAAAATAAGCAAATCTACTTATTTACAAATATACAAACTATCAGTATTTCAATGAGGATTTTGATGCTTTAAATTTCTTCATCTCATAAAATTTTCAATGCGGAAGAGAAGAAAGTATAAGAATTAATATTCAGAAAATGAAGAAAGCAACACTTTCAGACATATAAGTAGCATAATGATATCTTACTTATGCATGTAATAATGACAAGATTAGAATTATATACACTTGAATACATGACATATATGCAATAGACACAAAGTTCTAAACACAACATCAATTGAAGGACACAAAGTTCTATTCATATATATATATATATATATATATATATATATATATTATATATATATATATATATATATATATATATATATATATATATATATATATATATATATATATATATATATATATATATATATATAACTTCACATGGATTAGATAAAAAGTAGAAATAGATAGAACACAAGAAAAGATATAACTTATTCATTGGTGAGCATGAATTTTGAACAACAGACCAAAGAGAAATTTACAGTCACTAACGGGCTTGTGTGGCAATGGAAATAATATTTTGTAATGAACTTCTCGAACCCTTGAATTTGCTTCTAAACGAACTGTGACCTCTGATAGAACAAGATACACCTGGAAAGTTTGAAAAGTTTGGAAAATGCTCTGTTATGGCTAAAAATAATGGAAAGAGGGAGATGAATGGAAAACGAAGGCCAATTTTAGGGATATGACAAAAATGAGCTTACCTCATGAAATTGTACACATCTATTTTTGAGTATGTCGGTAGGGTGCATTGAATGCTTGATTTAATGTATTACAGGGAATGGGAACACAACATGCCAGCATTGTATTTTGGTATGCGGATATGGTAGGAAAAATGAGCACAACTGGCACACGAGACGCCTGGGACAGTGGGAACTGAAATCCCCACAACACAAATGAGGCTGTGTGTATGATGTAAAAAATGCGGGTTTGTGGGTTACAGCTGGCCTAGGAGCACTTGGTATATTTGGGACACAAAAGACCGAAATACCCACAAGGAATGAAGTGCAGAAAAAATGGGTCCATGGGGAAATGAAGGATGAGAAGTACTAGGAACATGCAAGATAGAGAAAGCCGAAAACTCCGCAAAACACAAGCATTGGATAAATTGGATCAAACTCACACAATCAGTCCATGGGACATTGGGACATGAGTTCTCCACAAAACTGAAGTATCTGCAACATAAAGGAGGCTTGTTCAATTAAGAGAAAACACGGAATCGAGGAAAAGCAAGCCAAAGTGAACAAGGGACAAATGGGACATTAAAAACCCGAAATACCTGCAAACTAAAAAAAAGTCCAAATTCAAAATTTTGAGAAATAACTAACTGTTGAAAACAACTCTATCTCTCTCTCAGACTTCACAAAGGAAAAAAAATCCTATAAGAGCCAATTTACCAATGAAAGAGTGCACACCTTTTTTATTAGTAGGGAGGGGAATCTTCTGAATAGCATGGATCCTCTCTGGGTCTATCTTGGTCCCTTCTTTGGAAACAATATGTCCAAGAAAGTTTCCCTCCGTAACACCAAAGAAAAACTTATTTGGATTTAGGGATATCCCATGCTTCTTGCACTTCTGAAGGACAACCTCAAGATGTTGGAAACAATCCTCCTTGTTCTCGGAGAAAATAGTGATGTCATCAAGATATATTAGAATGCACTTTCCCTTTAAATCACCAAAATCCAAATCCATTTCCCTCTGAAAAGTGGCACCAACATTAACAAAACCAAATGACATCCTTCTATACGCAAAAGTACCCCAGGGAGTTTTGAAAGTTTTCTTGTGCTGATCCGGGACATATACTTCAATCTAATTAGACCCTAAGAAACCATCTAACATAGATAGCATCTCTGAGCCAGTGACAACTTGTAAGATTTGATCCATCATGGGGAGTGGGTAGTTATCCTTGAGGGAATCCCAGTTTAATAGGTGGAGCTATAATCATCCCTTGAGCATAGGAAGTTTGATCGACGAAAGGGATGTCCTAACTATGAGAATGATTTTTCATCTTCTAAGATGATGAAGAGAACCTGATTGTTTGTTGATACCATATAATTTGTATGTATAAGCATAAATTTTTGTATGGCTTCGTAGAACGTAGGCATAGATTTGTATTTTTCTAATGTATATCATTTTATGCCTATATGGATTTGTTTATACATTCATTTTGTTCAAATTTGGTATGCCATCATGAATTTTATAAATCAACATAATATATGAGATAAAAAAAATTAAGCTTTCAAAATTTTATAGTGGATTGCACTCTTTATATGAAGCGGACTTAAATTCCATATGTATGTTATGCTAAAATGCATTACTAATTTTAATTTTTTTCTTATATTTTGAAAATGGGTATTAAATTATATGCAATTTATCCATTATTATAATCATTCAATGTCATCAATTATAATCATATAATGTCAATGTTGATGCCATTCAATTCCAATCTCAATATCAATCTCGCAACACTATGTAGAGGTGGTTTGTTGAAAGAGGTGTTATACATTCTCGTTACTAAACACAAAACCTATAAACTATAACCCATACTTTCACTTATTGAATAAATTCATTTCTAGGAAAGCACATAAATAAGAGTGAATATAAGTTTTTTACACAAACTATTACAAGATACCTTTATGCAGATGTATGATAAGTGTAAATTTTTTATGGATGATTGCTAAGTGTTTGACCAAATTATTGAACATCAAGTGTTTGACCAAATTACTGAACATGTATCTTGGAAACTAACAAGAGTATGATGAGATTGGTGTCCATACATTGTTCTATAATTCACATTATGGTAGAAGCTAGGAGTATGTTGAGAAAGGTTGTTGTAAAGAACTATCAATAAATGATCTATCCACCATCTCTTAACATTGTATTGACTATATTACTTCTCTCTTGCACCAAGAAAACACATCCATGCAACAACAGAAGGTTTAATTAGCATTTCAATGATAAATTTTATAGTTTCCTTGAGATAGCGATCACGGCCAAGAATGTTAACCGATCATAAAAAATGATCATTTTTTGGCATAATACCGTTGAGGTGTTTACAACCCTAATCTACTAAACATGCATGGTTATATGGATCCAAAACGCTACACTACAGAAAAGAGTTTGAGAGCATCCATGCAAAATACATTTTGAGCATACCCTACAATAATGATATTCAATGAGACCACATATTTTTCGTGTCATTTTTTTTGAAGAATTCATGTGCAACAACATTTTACAAAAACCCACAACTAGGGAATTTGTAACTACAACATTTGACAAAAGCATGCTTTCCATTATGCTTTGATTGGTGTCCATGCATAGCTCTAAAGCTCCCAATTTGGTATGGGCTATGAGTATGGTGATAATAAAGCACATCCAAGATGGAAAAGGTTAGTGTGAAGAACCATAAGAGATGATATATCCTTCATCTCCAAATGTTGGATTGATTGTAAGCCCTTCTCTCATGCACCGAGCAAACACATCCAAGAAACAACCACACTTTTATGTGGCATTTTGATGATAAAATTTAGAGTTTCCTCAAGATAGCCAACACATACTGATCAATTGTAGGTGTAATTCCATTGAAATATGTACAAAATTCATCCACTAAACCAACATGGTTGCTTGCTAATAAAAAATATTGTAAACACATGTACACAATTGTTGCAAGTTTAATTGGCATTTTGATGATAAATTTTAGAGTTTTTGCAAGATAAATAGCACAACCAACAATGTCAAACATGTAGATGTAATAATAAATTGCAAGCGTAATTCAATCCCACATCAATAAGAGGGAATTTAAGTTTGACACAAAAAACTTGTTACAAGATATTGTTATGCACATGTATGACAAGTACAAATGTTTTTGGCATTACTAATAATTTGATCAAATCACTAAACATAAATCTTGGAAACCAATAACAACAACAAATTTGTACTTCACCACCTATATTGAATGAAAATTATCTTTTTAATATGTATCTTGTAAACCAACAACAAGAACACATTCTCATTTCACCTTCTATATTATATGAAAGCATCTATGAAGTTGTTAAGTGCATATTGAGATGTTTGAGCACTTAAGAGACATCATTAGACTGATGTAGCCAAGAAGGACTAAGATAGATGGGAAGAAAAATGATGCCTCTACTAGCATATAATAGCCCAACTAAATATGTGGGTGCCATTAGTTCGGTGCCGCAAGGCACCAATTGCAAAATATCTCCCTAAACACCCTAACACTGAAGCAAATTGAAGTTTGTTTCATTCACTATGACCATAGTAAAGTCAGTGGGAGATGGGATAAACTGAGATATATTATTGTAGATGGACCAAATACCTAGATGTAGGTTTAGACGAGACATTCTTCGATGCCAAATATTGCGAAAAATATCCTATCAAAGTTTGACTATTTTTTGTTCTTAGGGTGTTTAAGAGACACTTTTAAACTGATGTAGCTAGGAAGTACCAAGATAGTTGAGAAAAGAAAAGATGCCTCAAATAGAATCTACCAACCCACTTAGACATGTGGACACTATCGGTTTGGTGCCACAAGGTGCCAATTGTAAAATATCACCCTCCACACTCTAACACCGACGTAAATTGAAGGTTTTTGCAATGTTTTGTTTGTTGTGGCTATGAGAAAATTGGTGGGAGATGGGAAAATTTAGAAGAGGTTTTTTTAGATGAATTATATTCCTAGATGTAGGTCCATATGGATTGTTAGAAAACACCCATTAAAGTTTGATTGTTTTTTACTTTAAGGGTGCTTAAAAGAGATTGTTGGAATGGAGTAGACGAGAAGGATCAAGATGGTTGGGAAGTGAAACAAAATCTTTGATTGTATCTACTAGCCATCCTAGATGTGTGGGTGTCATCAGTTTAGTGCCAGTAGGTGCCGATTACAAAATATCACCCTCAACACCCTAACAGTGATACACATTAAAGGTTTTTGTAGCATTTCATTTGTTGCGACTACGAGAAAACTAGATAGAGATAAGATAAAATGAGAGATTTTTTGTAGATCGATTATATTCATAGATGTAGGTTAAGATAGGACATTCCTAGGTGACATGGATGATGAGAAATATCCTGTCAAATTTTGACTATTTTTCACTCTCAAGGTGCTTAAGAGACATTGTCAAATTGATGTAACAAGGAAGGAACAAGATGATTGAATAGAAAAATACACCTATGATAGCATATAAAATCCCACTTGAGTGAGTGGGTTCAACTGATTTAGTTCCATGAGGTTTCAATTGCAAAATATCTCTGTTAACACCCTAACACTGATGCAAATGGAAAGTTTTTACAACATTACGCTCGTTGTGACCACAGAAAAACCAACACGAGATAAGATAAATTAAGAGAGGTTTTTGTAGGTGGATTGGATTCCTAGCTTTAGGTTCATATGGGACATTCCCAAGTGCCATATATTGTGATAAATTGTATGTCAAAGTTTCACTATTTTTTCACTCTCAAGACATTTGAAAGACATCACCGGACCGATGTAGCCGATAAGGATCGGTATAGTTGGGACATGAAATTATGATTATGATAACATCTACCAAACCACCAAGATGTGTGGGGAATGTTAGTTTGGTGCCATGAGGTGCCAATTGTAAAATATTACCTTTGACACCCTAACATTAATGTAAATTAAAGGTTTTTATAACATTTCGTTTGTCATGACCATGAAAAATAGTAGGAGATAGGAGAAACTGGTAGAGTATTCTATATGTGAATTAGATTCCCAACTATAGTTTCACACAGGATATTCCTAGGTGCCAAAAATTGACTATTTTTCTCTTAGGATGATTAAGAGACATCACCAGACTTATGTAACTAAGAATGAATGTGATTGTTAGGTAGTGAAACTGATTTAGCTTAAATTAAATCTTAACCAGAGGAATGAGATAAATACGATAATATCATAATCATACAAGATATAACATGCAATGATAAGTAAATGCAAGTAACAAGAGGATAAGTGTGACTTAGCTGATAACTTGTTGTGTGTACTGGATTTGGGCTGGAATAATGATGGAACATGTTATCTCTGGAATGTATGTGCTTCTTCTAGAGGAAAGTGATCTACAAATATGATGGACGGTAGCTACTAAGAGGGGATGTGAATGCCCTGGGCGCTAGTGTCCTAGTAGTGAGTGCATATATGATTCTTAGTAGTGAGTGCAGATCTGATTCTTATAGGGTATGATCATGTCAACTTTACTTTTCTTTATGTCACATCCATTTCACTCTAGGGTTTTATTGTCATAATTTTTCTTGCAAAACAAACCCTAACTACCTGCACAAGGGTTAAACAAACATTAGAATAAATAAAATATACACATGCTTGAGTCAGAATGATTTTAATGGTCACCAAATGTGATTTTCACCGAGTGTTGCACTATAACTTAGAATCAATATAGTTCTGGTATGTGTGTGTGTGATAGAATCATGTCCCTTGAAAGTATGTCACCCTTGTCCCAGTCACACCAAGATAGCGAGCTACAACTAATTTTCCCCCAAGATAATGTGTGTGATGGAATTCATAATTTTCCCTTCCTATCCAGTGGATAATGCAACCCAAATATATTCCTCAAGTGTTCCTTTTGTCCAAGTAGTAGATAGAAATCATAACTGAATTACGTAATTACACAGTTTACCCTTAGAATAGTTAGTAAGTCATGTATATATATAATTCATTTTCTTGAATTTCATCATTAACAACCCTAAAAGATGACCCAAAGTGATAAATATAAGTTTAAGAAAAGATAACAATTGATGTGGCATTTTAAGCATAAGAATACAAGGAAAAGGGATAGAAGCACCCAAAGGGGATAATAGTGCATGTGCACTCCTAGCCTTATTGGGTGCTAATGTATGAAGAGTTCCAAAGGTAAAACATGAAGTAATGAGTTGACTAACACATTGTGTGATGTCCAAAGGTAAAATGATAATTCTATAAAATAAAAGGAAAAAATTAGGGAAATATAAAACAATGTCAATGCAAAGAAAGACAAGTGTTTTCAATGTCTAGTTTTATTTCTTAGGAATCATGCATATAATGACATACTAGAGGCATGATGTAATAATACTAGGCGCATAATTTCATGTCTACATTTTCCCCCACTTTATGTTGGTGAATGAATATTTACTAGTATAAAGTAGATTGAAAGAGTGTACCTTGTGGAGATCTGAAGGAGGTTGTAACTGATAGCATGCCGAATGGGAGTTGTAGGATGTGTATTGTGGAGTGTAAGAGGGGATAAGAACCTAGAGGTGACATGTGCACGTAATGGAAATGATGCCTACATTTGTAACTGAATATTACCTTTTCCTGAGAACTTTGTGCTTGAGATTACTCCTTGTTCTATTTTTGTTTCCTTTTGTTTTGATAATGATGAACCTACAATAGAAGGAAAAAACTGTATTCAATGCTCATGGCAGATGAAATTGAACTTTAACTTAGAGAAGCCAAAATAGAAATGCGGACGAAAAATAAGTGAATTAAGGATAGAATACACTTGAATATCACAAGAGAAAGGATAAAATTGTTCCTATGTGTTTGTTTCCTTGGAGATGGTTGGAAGAGTCGAGAGTCATCAATTCTCGAAATAATGTGAATGCCCCAAGGATTTAGGCTTCCTTCTGCTAGAGGAAGAGTATTGGGAGAGTTGTCAGGTTTTCCCTCCACTCATTAACACTGCCCCATGGATAAGTGTGAATGCAGAAGATGGTCATAGACCCAATAGAAACAAGCCACATATGACATTTTTCCAGACATATTGTTTTCTTGCATATGCCCTAGATGTCACTCGTAATTTGATATTGATAGAAAAGATATAAACTAAGAAAGAATAGTAAATAGTTCCCTTGCTCAAAGAATGAAATTTTATTAAAATTGAATAAAAGAGGCTTGCATGGAGACAAAATGTGAATGTGGGAAGGATGGTGGGAGTAATTTAGATGGTAAGTATTCTGTCAGAAATGGAGGTTTTAGGAATAACAGGATCGAAGATGGCTCTAAAGAGGTCAGCAAGGCTCATGATAGAAGTCTGAATGGTTGGTCACGCAGAAAGGATAGTTTTGAAGGGAGAGGGTCTTAGTTTCAGGGGAATTTGGGTGCTTTCAAGGAAAATGGAAAGCCACAGTCCAAAGCTAATACGATCCCTCTAGGGGATGGTCGAGGGGAACGGTGGAAATCTATGTGCAAAGGAGAGGCTTTGGATTTTTCATGAAAAAAAAAATGAAAAAAATCCCGAGACTGGTTTGTGGTTTTTATCGAAGAAGGCTGTTTCGGAGGAAAATCCCTGTCAGAAGATGGCCCTATAGAATGGCTCTTCGTTGGAAGGGTGTAAGTTGTCTGAGGACATCCTAATGTTGGTGTCTTTAGGCGAACTAAAGCTTAAAGTATCGATAGGTTCATCTAATTTGGAGGAAATTTGTGAAAGAATGTGAAATATGACTCTCATTTGTAAATTCATTGGTCTTTGGCCTTCGAAGGATGAGATTTGGAGTTGGATAGAAAATAAGTGTGATTACAGTGAACGATTGGGTCTGAGATTCCTTACAAAGAGTTTCTTCTAGGTATGTTTTGAAATTATGAGGATAGAGACAAGGATTTTTTTTGGGTCCATGGTTTCTTAAGAATGTTCGTTTCTACCTGAGGCCTTGGTCCCCTCTTTTCAATCTAGAGGAGGAACTAGTTAGGAAGGTCCCTTTGTGGGCGAGGCTTTAGAATCTTGCTCCGGAGTTATGGGGATAAGAGACCTTGAGATCAATTGTTGAAGCCTTGGGAGAGCCAGTCGGTTTGGGAAAGAAGATGAAATCCGTGAATTTTTCTTCTTATGCCAGGATTTGTGTTAAAATTGATCTAACTAAGCCCTTAGTTCAGGCTATCAGGATCAATACACCTATGGGAGTTTGGTTTTAACTAATTGACTATGAATGATTTCCATTTAGGTGTTTCATATGCAAGGATATTAGTCATAAAATGAATAAATTTCCTTTAAAAGGAAGAAAGGTGGAGAAGAGACCTCTAGAAAAGGAGTCCCCCAAAGAGAATTGGAGAGCCAGGGGCAAGGGTGGAACCAAAATAGAAAAATTGAACAAAAATTCTAAGAGGGAAGTTAAAAAGGGTGGTGAAGACTCTTTGATTAAGGTTGGGGAATGGAGTTTCCCATGGGTTAATTGGAGTGGAGTTTTCTCAAAAGAAAGGCCTAGTAAAATATGTTGAGGAGATTATATTCGATCAAGGAAAGGAGATATCCCAAGATCATCTATTAGAGCAGGAGGATTTGGAAATTTTAATGGAGGCCTTTAATTGCTCAGGCAACGGGGGAAAGAAGTCTTTTCTGAAGCATGTTTCAGGAATCCTATGTGGGAAGGAATTATTTTCAAAATCTAATAAGGAAAATGAGTTTTTTTTGATAGAGGCCAAGCTAGATTTAGAGGTGGTCTTGAAAGAAATTGATATGAATAAGAAGAGTGATGTAACTCCGTTAAGGAAATCAGAAATTTTGGCCTCATCTCATTCCAAACCACAACTAGATACGTGTTATGCAAAATCCGTTGGGAGGCACTCTAATTCTCTCAAAATTCAGTTGGAGGCAAAGCTTAATATCGATATTGGAACTTAAAGAACCTTAGTGGATTTTGTGTCTCATGGGAGGGACTCCCCTTCCCCTCGGGGACCATGAAGTCTTCTAAGTTGGAATGTCAGTGGATTAAATTACTTTGACAAAGGCCTCTTGGTCAAGCTTCTAAGAGAGTTAGAATCCCCAAATATTTTAATGATGCATGAGACTAAGATGTTGAAGGAAGATTCTAAAGTTGTCAGGAAATTTTTTTGGTTCAATAACAGGGTGATCTCAGTAGAAGCAGAGGGTAATTCAGGAGGGATAGCTATAACTTGGAACCCCAACATAATTCAAAGTTTCATTATGGAAAAATGTAGGTGGTTCATTTTCTTACAATGTGTGGATTTGTGATCTAATGATAAATTTTTGTTTGTTAATGTTTATGGACCTATCTTGGTCGAGGAAAAAATGAATGCTGATTTGCATTAATTAATTTGTTGAAAGAGGAGGATAAAAAAAATTCTAGGAGGATATTTTAATGCAATTTTTAATTTGAAGGAAAAAAAGGAGGGAAGAAATTCCTTCTTCCTTGCTCTATTGATTTTAGAGATTTTTGTAACGGTCTAGCCTTGATTGATGTAGAACCTAAGTATGGAGGCTTCACTTGGAATAATATAAAAAATGGTTCTGATGCAATTTTGGAAAGGTTAGATAGGTTCTTTCTTAGTTCGAATTGGGGCTTCAAAAATTTCCTTTTCTCCTCTAACATATTAAAATTATTTGGGCCGGATCATATTCCTATTATATTATCTTTATTTGTGGATGATCACTCAGTTGGGATTCCCTTCAAGATGGAATTCATGTGGTTTCTTAATCTCTCTTTTGAGGAAAATATCAAGCCTTGGTATGGAATCAAAGTGGATGGTAGCAAGCGCTCACCTTGGCCTTTTCATCCTTCAATTCCCATTGCCACTGAGCACTGGTTAACTTTTCCTAACTAGATCCTTGGTCAAAGTAGCTAGCTCTTCCTCTTCCTCCTTCAGATCCACTTCCAGATCCCTGATCCTGTCATTTCGCCCGAAGAGTCTAGCCTCTATCTCAATGGAGAATTTGTTAAGCGTGCTACATAGTTGTTCATCTGAGAGCTGATGGCTATCCACCACTGGGTTATCTTCTCCTAGTCCTAGAAATGTTACTATTGCCCCGTGTCTTACCTCAAACTCCGGTTCATCAAGGTGAGACTCAATTGCCTAAGAGATCATCTTCCTTGTCCGCGGATAGGCAACCTCCTTGTCAAAAGATGACATGCCTAAAATCTCCTCCACCGGAAGTGTACTCTGGAACCGTGTGTGAAACACTTCCTTGGGGTCATTAATATAACCCATTTCTAGCCTCCCCTCCTATGCGTGCCTTTCTCCCATGCGTGTACCCTTGGGTATACTTACAGTTAAAATGGGGCCTCTAGTGCTGCCGCATTCCTCTCCTACGATTTCCTCCTTCTCCTTGTTCAATACTGGCTCAACACCGTGTTCCACTTTGTCCTTCACCAGGGTCTCCATGTCCCTTGTCTCCTCTTCTTTTGCCACCTTGGTCGTATAATCTTGTGCCGTGCTTGGAACATATTGCTTCTGTGTGCTAGCCTCTTCATCTTTTCCCATGTCCTGGGCACTTCCTCCTACCTGGCTATCCTTGTGCCACACGAAAAGGAACCCTTGTTCTTCTTCTCCCCCTTCCTTCTCTGAATCATGTACATTAAAAATAGGTGGCCCTTGATCTTTCTCGGGGTCCTCCTCCCCACTTACTTATTCTTCACTATTTTCCTTTCCTCTTATGCACTTGTCCAAACTTCCATCTTCTTCCGAGGTGGTCTCCTCTTCTACCCTATGCTTCTTCCTAACCAGAGATTCTAGTGTAGGTGACTCTTTTTCTTCTTCTTTTGATGACTCCTTATCTGATGGCTCTTTTGGCTCTAGAGTCTTCTCTTTTATTAAGGGAATTTTCTTGCGTATGTACATACTGGTTTTGGTGGTTGTCCTGGGGGAACCTATTGCCTTTGTCTCCACCACACTTGGAATTTTTTTCTGGTTCTTTATCCTCCTGTTTGGGTGCGGGTATTTTCCTCTGAGTTGGATCTTGAGGTATGGATACCTCATTTTCTATATATGTGCCCTTTTTTGACATGGGTCTTATACAAATGTATACGTGTGTCGTGGATCCTTCTACAATGGAGAGAGTCATGGGCCTTGTCATCTGAACTTCATGCGATACGTACCTCTCCATATACTCACGCTTGCTGGGGTACACTAACCCTTTATGCATTTCCCTGTGGTCATAGTCTAGATTACCAAGGTCCAACTTAAACTTTTTGGACTCCTTGAACCTGTTTACTCCCGCTTGGAAGTATTGAGTTGTGAAGGAAAAGGGGAGCTTGCACCATGGGCTCCATGTCCCTTATGATAGTTTGAATCTACCCAAACAAAAATGCTGGTTCACAACAAATTCTTCTTCTCCTCTGGTGGCTGCTGACAGTTATTCATGAATTCTTCATTCTGCCTCGAATATGTTCCTTAGGTGTGTGTACCACTTTTCCAAGTGCGACTTGTGCACTGTTGTCATATTGTCACAAGTGTATTTATCAAACCTTTTGGTGGGTGAGGGTTTTTCATCAGGGTACTCCCATAAAAACTGATTTGACGCATCTGATACCCCAATCTCCGAAAACACAATGTTAGCAACACAGTTCCAAAAAGGATCTTGTCACCTTCCTTCATGCAGTTGATAATTTAATTCATGATGAATGTAGACAAATTATAGATGGTGCCCTCTGAAATATTTCTGCAAACATTCAATCATGGCTTATTTACTTTGGTCCATCTCTCTTGCCCATTTAGCTTTGACACCAGGTGCATAGCCATATTCATTACTAGATCCTTGATGTCTGCAAAATCATAATATCTTGACCCCTTCTTGCATGCAAAAGTGGTGATAGTTTCCTTAATCACTTATTTGTCAGTTAAACCATCCTCCAAACCATCTCATTCAAAGATGAGGCCTATGAAATGTGAAATTAGCTGAGGATTTATGTGCATCTTGCACCCTGCGAAGTGGAAATAGTCCTCATGTACGTGTGACATCAGCCACTGATACAGTCACTCAGGTTTCCCGAAGTAGGGAAACTCAAAGAGTTGTAATAACCCTTCCTTCTCGAACTTGAACTTCACATCATCATTATAAATGGGAAAACCCTCTGGTGTCCTCTTATTTGCTGGGCACACTAACTCCAGCGCCAAATCTTTTCTGATTGTGCTTGTCGTATGATTATAATCATTTACGGACATGTCCCTAAGATGGGATTCCCACCCCTTCCCTAACAACACTCCATCTGGGTACTACATTTCTACATACCACTCTTCATTTGTGCTTGCTTCAATTTCTTGCTACTTTCCCTTGCCCTTTCCCTTTCCCTTCTTGGGTGTACTAAACATTTTCTTGGGTGCCATTATCTAGGTCTTCTTCCCACTTCAATCAATCCTTATTACTCTGTTCTTCCACTCTCTCCAACCTTAGATCTTGAACTTGTGAAGAAATTTTCTTAAACCCATGCCCTAATTCTTCAAACCCTAACTGGGATACTCCCTTCATAAGACGACACCTTTTAACAATTTCTCATATGCCTGTGAAATCCCTTCCTCCTAGTTCACAAATCTGAACTATTTACCCATGCTTCAATCTCTCCAAGTTTTTCTTCACACGGATCAGTTTTTTGGAAGCCCTAGTTTGTAAAGGTGCAAAAAGTACTTCGTTCTTCTTATACTCAAAGTGAAAAATGAAGTGCCACGACCCCTTTATTTATAACTTTTCCCTTTTTGAGCATTAAGTGCTGCTTCACCTACCACCATAATTTTTTCATTTAATGTGGATTTTTCAAACAAAGCCTAACTTAAGCATTTTCCTTTACGTGCCCAACCTGTGCGAACAATTCTCCAACCTTCTGACGTGCAACCAATCCAACATGACAGGAGACTCTTGCGCGCACGTAACCAGCACCAAAGACACTTCTTCTATCTTGATTTTTTCTCTCGCATACCTCATGTTGCTTGATGTGCTTTCTCCTCCTTTGTACGTGGGATCTTTAAGTAGCTTTATCTTGGCACCATCCTTTTTCCATCTTTTCTTTTCAAGCACCTCTTTTAACAGGGCCATTCAACCAGGGTTTTTAACACAAACTTCCTCAGTAATTTAACCATGCGCTCCTTCAAATTATTCCACCCCAAACTAGAATGATGCGCGGTCCTCTACACTCCTCTGCGCACTCAAAAATTCTCAAAAAGTAGCAATAACATTACCGGCACCCAAGGTGCAAAACAAAACAACAACGCAAAAGGGAAACATAAGGAAAGAAATGCATAAAGGAAAATTCTAAACTAACTGGCAAAACTACCTTATTTACAAACACCAAGAAGACTTATTTATAGTAGGGCTTCAGCCTACTCCCATTGAAGTGTCCAGGAAACTTCATCCCATCCAACACTTGTAACTGGCATGCACCCAAATCAAGGATGTACGAGATTATGTAAGGACCCAACCAATGGACTTTCAACTTTCCAGGATGGTGCAGAAATTTAGAATCATAAAGTAAGACAATCTGCCTAACCTCAAACTTCTTGTTTCTTATGTGGTGATCATGCCAAGCCTTCTACTTTGCTTTCTCTATTGTCTGGCTCCACCTGGCGAGTGATCGTCTCTCATCCAGCTTCATTAACTCATTAATTCTTTCTTCCAATGTTTTCTCATTAGCCAACCCTCATGCGCACGCTATTCGCAAAGAAGGTAACATGAATCCAACCGGAAGAACAACTTCCGCATCAAACACCAACTGAAACGGTGGGGCTTTGTTCAGCCTTTTATATGTTGTCCTGTAAGCCCATAACACCACTGATACATTTTCATCCTAGTCTTATCTTCTGGCATCAAAAATCTTGGTCAGGGTATGACTCAGTATTTTGTTGAATGCTTCCGCAATTCCATTTACTTGTGGGTGATAGGGCGTAGTATTATGATGAGCCATCATGAACTCTGCTAACAGGATCCTCACGGTCTCATTCAAGAAATGCGAACCCCTATCGTTGGTTAAACTCAAACAACATCCATACCTCGTGATAATGTTATCCCACAAGAATCTTGCTACTATGGTTGCTGTGCAATCTTTAGTTAAGGATGCCTCCACCCACCTTGTCAGATAATCCATGCAAGTGATGATATAGCGTGACCCAGTCCTACGCGTCGCTGGTGCAATAGGGCCTACAAAGTCTATTGCCCATTTTTCAAATGCTTCACCCTAGGGATAGGGTGCAAAGGCATTTCATTTCTCCTTCCTGGCTTGCCAATGCGTTGACAATGGTCACACACTTTACAATTGTCTTTACAATCCTTGTACAGGGTTTCCCACCACAAACCTGCCATTAATATCTTACACGCGGTGGCATCACCTGCATAATTTCCACCTGCATTTCCTTCGTGAGCTTCTTCCATGATGGCGAGGCACTCATGCTCTAATACACACCTGTGCAAAACTTCATCACATCCCAACTTATATAAGTCTCCACTGATCAGCATATAGGTTGTGGCGCGTATGGCTAGTTGTTTCTTCTCTAATGCCTTTATTCCTTCTGGTGCCACACCTTCCTTTAAAAATACCACAATCTCTTCCAAAATTGAGGGTGTGTGTCGCATCTTAAATAGTTGTGCATCTGGAATTTTCTCCTCAATACTTTGCGCATCCTCCCTTGAATCAATTCTTGACAAATGATCAGGTCCAGAATTTATCTTCCCAAACTTCACTAATACGGTGAACTCAAACTCTTTAAATAACAATACCCACCAACATATGTGCCCTTGTAGAATGGGCTTGTTCACTAAATACTTTAATGCCATGTGGTCGGTGTAAAACACGAAGGTTGTTATCAACAGATACTATCTAAAATTGAAAATCACTTAGATCATTGAAAATCCCTCGCACTCAGTTGTGGTGTAATTCTATTCTACTGGTGTCAGCTTCCTACTTACAAAACAAAGAGGATGATCAACAATTCCTTCACCTGGATGTGTAAGCACTACTCCAATAGTAGTTCCTGAGGAATCTACATGGACATGGAAGGGCTTGTCCCAAGAGGGAAAACACAATATAGGTGCAGTGACAAGCCTATCCTTTAATGTATCAAACACCCCCTGTTGCGCCTCTCCCCAATGGAAGGCACTTTTATGTTTGAGTAGCTCCTCTAAAGGCATGACGATCTTGGCATACCCCTTAATGAATTTCCTGTAATAACCCGTATGCCCAAGGAGTCTGCACATTGTGCTTTGGCTAGTAGGCTCCCCTAACCCCACAATAATTGCAACTTTAGCGATATCTACCAGTAAACCCTCCTTACATATGATATGCCCCAATAAAGTGCCAAAGGGTGTAGTAAATACACATTTCTTAATATTGAGGGATATCCTCAATTGCCTACACCTCTCAAACATCAACCTTAAATTGTCAAAATGGTCTTTGACTAAACCATACACTGTCCAATCATCCAAATAGACCTAAAGAAACTTATGGATGAAGTCCTGGAACACTTGCACCATGATGCACGAAAAAAATGCAGGCACATTCTTCAACCCAAAGGGCATGACCGTATATGGAAAAATTCCCCACTCAGTGGTGAAACTTGTCTTCCCCTGGTCCTCCTTTGTAATCCGGACTTAGTGGTACCCCGAAAATCCATCTGTAAAGGAATATATTTCACGCCTAGCGACTCCTTCCAAAATTTCTTCAGTGAAGGGGTTTGGAAAAGGATCAATGACACAAACTACATTGAGCTCCCTATAATCCATGCAGATCCTAATCCATCCATCCTTCTTGATGTTGTTTACCATCGGACTTATACATTCTGATTCTTTTACTGCTTTAATGATCCCAGAAGCTATCATTTTATCTATCTCCTCATTAACCTTTACGTGTAAATTGGGATTCATCTGGTAGGGCCTCTTCCTGACCAGCCACGCACCGTCCTTCAACTTTATCTTCATCTCCCCCAAGGAATGGTGAGCACCTTTGAGCTCATGGTACCCGCACAGGAATAAATCCTCAAATTCATGCAACAGATCAATGATCTTAGAGACTTCCTTCTTTAACCAGTAATCTCCAATAATTGCTTCCTTAGGTTCTTCTTTTGAACTGATGTTAACCTTTTGTCTTTAAGGGATTATGGTAGGCGCACGCATGAGTATCATCACTATCCACTACCTCACACATTCCTACAGAATGTCTAACATCCAAGCTTTCCACTTCCTCCCCATCAATCATATACACTAACTTTCCTTTCTCCTTTTCCAAACACGCACGCTCAAGATGTAACTCTTCTATTTCCTCTACTTCTTCAAAGCACGCCTCCAAACCTGATTCACCTAGTAACTCCAACAACCTATCTTCCACCATGGTACTATCCCCCATGGTAAGGCACTTGATACCCTAAAAGGCCTTATCAACTAATGGCTTGGTCATCCGATACTCAAAGTTTTGAATGAGCTCAGCCGTGCCAATTCCTTGTCTGGCGGCGTGTCTCCGAATGAATGTACCATGCGTGTGCATAACCCTGTAGTGTAGAGTACAACTTGTGCACCCAGAGGGATTATGGAAAAGATTTCATGCCTTCTCTCCAGATCCTTTCACACTCCTGGATATGGAAAGAGGAGGGTTCCTTCCCATAGTAGTCCTTGATGGTGGTGGGCACGTTGCTCCTAGAGAATCTGACAGAGAGAGTAATTCTTACCTTGTGCCATTCCAAAAGGCTCTCCCGATGTGTAGTCCACCACCATGCAGTTGTGCCAAGAAGGACATAACTTAACATCCCTCTCTGTTCCTTCTCATTCGTCCACTGAGTTTCCATTTCCTGTAAAAAGATCTCAAGGAAGGATCCTCTTGAATACTTAGGCAGCTCCTTTCCTCCCAGGCACCGAACTGTGAGCACCTTTATCACCTTGGTCACCAACCTTCTTAATTGTCATCCCATCTATTCATAAGTTCCATGCACCCAATTGTCATAGGCTAGGCTGGTGGTATCACTTACTAACTAAGCATCCTCAAACTGGATAACTCCGTCGGTAGGATGTATTATCTCTGGGTCCCTGATTGAGCGCACATATATCCTGTCCAGAACTTCTTCCCCCAAAGGTTCAATATAGGGTGTTGACTTCCCATTAGCCAGGGGTATAATGACCCATTCCTCCTTATTTTCAAAGCTAATGTACCCTTTGTTGAACTAAAGGTCCGCATTGTTCTTGTAACACCATGGGCGCCCAAGTAGTGCTGGGAAATTGTCTACCTCGGCAAGTGCCAAGACTTAGAATTCCCCTGTAAACTTAGCTCCCTAGATAGTGATAGTTGCATCCTTTAAGACACCAATGGGCATCACCTTAGTCTTTTTCACCATATACATCACATTCGAAGATGGCTGTAATCTAGGTCTTCCCATCTGATGCCATTAATCCAAAGTTAGAACATTAACCTCCACGCCAGTGTCAATGAGGATATTACTAAGGATCCATCCATCCATAATTGCATTCAATGTGATCTCCTTGTCATATTCAAGGCTATGAGGGGGAAGGTTTACATGCAAGACCTACCTCTCGCGCTCTCCTCCGGCACGTGGTACTTCTCTCTCAACCATGATCCTAGCAAGGGAATGATATTCTCTTGCCTTAGCATCTTACACACCTCCTTGACCTCATCCAGGTCATCCTTTGGTGCCTCGACTCTCCTCCCTTGTTCCTCCCTCCTGGATTTCTCCTTTAGACACTAGATTTCCCCTTGTAAACTCCAAATGACATCCATAGTGTCCTGATACACCTCCTTTTGATGTGCAGGGTCTGGGTACTTTCCATGAACTATTTCCTCCCCTGAAACCAGGTTCCTCTGCCTTGGTATCTCTTTTGCACGCATGGATTTTGCCCTTGTTGTTACCAAGACAAGCTCCAAACCTACATACCATGTTACCCGAGGCATCCACTATGTTTCTACCTTCTTAATGTTGACCATTATAGTGCCCTTGTCTTTCTGGTGCCGCTAATTCATGTGCTCAAACAACTCCAGGAACTCCTCATACTTATGCTTCTTTCTACACCATGAGCACTGCAATAGGTCTGGGCACTCTCATTTGTAATGTTCTGTAGATCCACAATTGAAATACGTTCCACGCGGGAACTCACTCCTTCCTCCTCCGCGGTTACCACGACCATAGAATCCTCCTCAAAAATGTATTCCACATGTGCCTCCATCTACGTGCTCCTCATAACGGAGATCATCGCCCTTAGAATTACTAGCAATGCTAGTTTGGCGCACCCCATGATCAATGGCCTCATGGATTTGATTAATGAGCCTACAGTCCTTAGTATCATGGGTTGTAGAGGTGTAAATCTTGCAATAAAAAGACACATTATTCCAGATTGTGTGTTGTAGCAAGGGGCATCTACTTGAATCATGGTCCCCACAATAAATTTCATAATCTATTGCCACGACGCGTACTGTCCTTCGGGGGAAACTATCCTTAATGTGCCCCTCTACTTCACAATCTGTGCACCACAAACCACTGTGAGTCTCGGATGAGTTCGTAGACAACTTTTCTAACTGCTTGGCCATAACAACAATCTAAGTCTCTAGGAACAGGCTAATGCCAGTATCAACACTACCAACAACCTCGGCATACATAGTAGCTTCCAATGCCTCGTGTGGGTATGAAAAAGTTTTATGAGATAAGGCCCTTCAAAAAGGGGTTATCAATCCTCCAACAAACCATTAAGCATGCTGTGAAGGGTGAATATCATATGATGATTTAGACAAGAGAGTTTTAAAGTGTGCATCATACTCCTACACACTCTCTTCCATTCCTTGTTGAATCTCCTTCAAAGCGCTGATGCTCTTCTACTCAAACTCAGGAATGTGGAATTCTACCAAGAATGTGTTCTTTAAAGTAGTATATTACACCACTATTTGATGAGGGTCATATTTCCTATACCAGCTATACGCGCGCCCTTACAATGTTGTTGCAAATTGACTAGCCTTCCGTTCTAGGTTTGTGATACCCTTTGTGCGTCATAGCAGTTCACACTTGTGAACATGTTCCGAAACATCCTCAATACCTCTATAATAGGTCAAATGTAGAGACATTTCTAAGAAAACTTAGGGGGGTGGTTGGGGCCCGAATCCTCCTGAGCTAGAGCCTTGGTTTCTGCTTGTGTTTCATCCACCACTTGATCCACTAGGTCCTCTAGGTTCTGAACCACCAGATCCACTTGGTCCACCAGGCCCTGAACCACCAGAGCCACCAGCTCCTATTCCTCCCGAACCACTAGATTCACCATACCCACCAGGTCCTAAACCACCGGAGCCACCAGAACCACCAGGTCCTAAAGTGGTCGTTCCAAGGGTCCCCACATTTCTACTGAGCTGCGTGCCTATGGTCTACGACAATGCCCCACTGCCAATAGTATACCCCACGCCACTCTCAGATGTGAGACCAAAAGATTGTGTGTCTATAGCTTACCTGAAAAGTCCTAACACTGGATGGTGCTTGCAGCCATAGAAGGCCCAAACAAGAAATTATACCTCTTGGGTGTAGACTGATCACCTGTAATGTAACCAACTGGACTAGAAATATTTTCCACTTGATTTGAAAAACCAAGCACCAGGTTTTGGTCACTAGGTGGTCTTAGATGTGTGCCAATGGTTCTTCTCTCTCCATGTGATGAACTCTCATCAGAAGCCGAAGGGGTCTCTCTTACGTGCTTGCCAAGATGGGGTCACACAAACTACTCAGGTTCCACGTCCTCTGTGTGAACCTCAAAACCTTCCTGCAACATCTTCCGCCATACATCCATCACACCTATAACCTCACATTATCTAGCAAATCTCCCTTTCACGCGCTTCACCATACTTGAGTCTTCTCTCCTCCCTTTCTTTCTCCATCGCAACATCTGCCATCTTCCTCCACCCCAGCTTCCTCACCCAGCACTCAGAATGGTTTAGCCGGCCATTGGGAATGCCTCTAAACTCATGGTAACCATTAAGATCTTCATATCTAGAGGGAAAACATGTAGAAATGATCCTCTGGGCTCCCGTAGAAACTCAAACTCAACAACTTCTGGACAAGAATATGTGGAAATGGCATACTCCAGAGTGTAGCTAGCCAATAATCCTTTCTGCCAATGACCCATAGCGTGGGTCCACGTCATATTTGCATCCTCCAACATTTTGTATTTTTCTTGGGTCCACACACGTGATCCATAATTCCAAATTGATCTAGATGCATAGGCTGAGCGCCATTCATACAATTCCATTGGGAAGCAGTAGAATTTTTTTTCATACAGATCATGGTAGAGGTTCTCTTCTACCCATCTGCATGCATCAAAATCAGGTCCAGTGTTGAATCTCTAAGAAAATTCATCCCCCATTCTCTTGAACCATGATTCAACACTTTCCAATGTTAACTGTTCTGTCGTTACTCAATACATAGATCATGATGTATGTTATTTCCCACTACAACTTTGAAAAGAGTTCCCAAAAACAGAACCAAGATGTAGTCATTTTTACCCCTATCAGAAAAGAAAGGAACCCCATGTGCACTGGCCTATCACCTAGCGGAAGTTGGGTGCTCACCCGAGGAACGTGCGGGTACCGAGTCTCTATTTTATGTGAGTTTAGTGGGAAACATTATCTATGATTTGTGTTTACGAGATTTCAAAAGGGTTTTAGACATAAAAGAACCATAGAGCTCAGAATGACCTCTAGCTCCTTGCAGCTATCCCAGACAGAGTACTTAATAGATTATATAACTTGTACCACTCTCCCCTTATCTCCCAGTGCCTCCCCCTCTCCCTACCTACCTCCTTACCTCTCTCTCTCCTCTCCCATTATCCCTTTCCCCCCTCTCTCCCCTTTCCCCCTCTACATCCCTACCTCTATCACTTTATTTTTCTGTCTCGCTCACTCACTCTCCCTCCCTCCCCCTCTCATTATCTTTCCCTCCCTCCTTCCCTCTGATCTCTCTCCCATATGTCTCTCCTCTCTCTCACACAAAATCTCAATGTCACTCTCCCTTCTCCCTCTGTCCTTTTCCCTATATTTCCTTCTCTCCCCCTTCTCTCTCTTCTTTGATCCCTCCCCCTCCTATCTCTCTCCCCCTCCCCTGACACCCCTCTCTCCATATCCCTTCCCACATCTACTCTCTCCTTCCCTCCCTCTCTCCATTTTGTCTTCGTCTACCCATCTCTCCCTCTCGCTATCCCTCACTTCCTCATGTTATTCATGTTTTTCCCCCCGGGCAAAATATTGGATCAGAATGACCCCACACTGAAAGAACCTGAGAAATCACATTCGGTAGATCCTACAAACAGATTGCAAGGGGACTCTATAATGGAAGTGGTAGGGCCTACGAAGATCAAACAACCCTGTGCAGGAGAAATTCAGAAAATGGCTCTATCGAGTGAATCTGGGCCTTAAATCCATTCTACAGGTTATAGGTGGGCTCGAAAATAGAATAACAGGGTCAAATTTATGGAGGAGTAGTGTCATAGAGAAGCCAGAGAAAGAAAAGAGAAGAAATGATGAAGATCAAAAGTCTTCAGGCTCAAAATAGTTCAGAACGAGTCCAAAAATTGGCTAAGTATGGAGGAGGTAGTGGAGAGAGCCATGTGTCAGAACGATGCTTCTCCAAAGTTGAATCCAAGAAAGGAAGTTCAAACGAGTGCCAGGCTTCCACGTGTCTAAAGCCCCAAAAGTTGCATGGCCGTTGAAAAGTCTTCGACTAGACAGGAAGGTGCCAGGTGTCGGCTCGGCACAAATCTAAAATGGGAGCCCAAGGCAGAGACTCAAACTCATGCCAGCCCTCCACGTAGAAAATGGTCAACAAAGGTCAAAAGGTGGAAAGGGTGGGCCTCAAAAAATGCTAAGTATAGAAGTACTGGCGGGGAACCGCCAAGTGTCCAAGCGGTACATCTCCAAGGGTAGATCCAAAAGCAGAGGCTCAAACAAGCGCCAGTTCACCATGTAGCCCAAGGTCTGAAAAGGTAAGGGAGAGGTCTTTGAAAAGTCCAAAGACTTGCAGAGGCTTCCAAGTGTCAACCTGACGCTCCTTCAAAGGAAAATCTTGATTGGGCTCTCAAGCGAGCATGGAGCCTCCATGCATCCAGTCTTCAAAGGGGACAGAGTTGGGTTGAATAGTCAATGCATGGTGGTAGGCCGATGGAGAGTGCCAAGTGTCCAAATGGCACTAACTCAAGGGTCGAATAGAGAGAGGGTTCTCAAACAAGTGCCAGACTGCTGTGTGTCCCCGGTCAAGAAATATGACCCCATCGAGCAAAAGACTTAGCCAAAGAAATTGGGTAGGCTAGCGGAGGAAATGCCACATGGCAAGCCTAAACTAGGAGTGCTAAGGCAGGCCATCAGGGGAAAAAGTTGGATTTTTTTCATTTTTTGTTCCAAAGATCTAAAACTTGCAAAAGGGCAATTCTACCCAAAGGGAAAAAGTCAGCGTTTGAGCCCCAATGTCAAACCGGGGAAGTGGGGATGAAAATTTTCCTTCTGAAAAAAGGGTAGATGAAAATTAAAGAGCATATCTCCAACTAACAAGAGGATGCCACGTGTCCAATTGGAGTTGCGGGGTCACGAGAGCTTTTTGGAATTTGAGATGTTTTCAGGAAAAGGGGAAAAGATAAATATTGGGTCTGCGAATCCAATTTTTTCTCTAATTTTCCTTCCATGAGTCCCATATTAAAAAGGGGCCCATTTTTCAAACTGGTTTTCCCACCCTTTTGTACAGACCTGATACAAACTTCAAAGGGACATACCTTTTGACTCTAGGCTTGAAATATTAAAAATTTGACACCGTTGGAAATATCTCGGCCTCACCCACACCATGGAGATATGAAAATTTAACTTTGGGGAGGTTAGGTAAAGAAAAATGGAGAAAACATCTTCAGGGAAATTAATGCGGGATCTATTTGCCTCAACAACCAGATCGGATTCAATCTACTCCACTATTTTCTCCTCCTTCAAGGCACCGAACGAGTGATTGATGCAGTCAAGGAAGATTTGGGGGAAAATTTTGTAGGAGGCATTAATAATAGTGGTTGAGCTTTGACCTACTTTTCCCACTTCTCTCTCTTTCTTTCTTCTCTCTGTGATTAAATCTATAAATGTAGGGTCAGGACTCATTGTAAAGGGTTGGACATTATTTTATTTTTACAGGCTCCCCTTTCCTTCTGGCAAAGGAACTTCATGGAGTTTCAGACCTTCCCTTCAAATTGTAATACATTTCCTACCTTCTGGCTATTTGTAATGCATTGTATCAATATGCAGAGTAATAAAATATGTTTGTGATTGATTTTAGATCCTTTCTTGTCTCCATTTTCTCTCATCTGGTCTTTCATTATAAATTTGGTTATCTGTGCTTGATTATTGTATGTATTTTGTTGGTTTGTGTCTATCAGCAAAACTAATGTTCATCATTCCTTTGGTGCATCACCTTATAGCTTAGTTTTGATTTCTTGTATTCCTTTTATCCTTGTCTCCTTGGTAAAACTTAGATTAGGTTTAGGAATAGGTCCTCTGTAAGTTTCCACGCATGCACCTAAACAGAGGAATAGGAACCAACCTTTAATCTGGAGAGTTTTTCCCATTTACAAAGTCCCACACTTTGGGGAACAACTCAATGTTATGCGAATCACACCAAATGAATCTACCTTAGAAAAGTAGATCTGACGAATCATTTGGGGGTGTTGTGATTTTGCACTAACATTTTTGGCATGCCCAGTGGGACAAAGAAGTCTCCATCTTTATTACAGTAAGATCACATGCACTTGCTGTGATTCTAGCTTTTAAGAACTACACATCTGATGACTCCAAAAGGAACAAAATCCACTAGTTTCAGCAGTCCAAGTTTCCCAAGTTCATGAGAAGGATACAAACAAGGTCAAGAACAAGAGAAGAAGGACAGTTTGTACACATACACTTGTCTCCAGATAGAAGGAGAAGAGGAAGAAGAGCCCAGAAGTCTCTATCTCCACCAAACATAGCCTTATCAACACCTCCTCCTAGTAGGCCATTATTTCAATCAAGAAGGGTGCTCAGGCTGATTAGGATGGCACACCAACAACCAAATCCTTATGTCAATTTCACTGGCAGCAACCCACTCGCTCTGAATGCACAAAATCCAGTCTCGGTGGCAGCATTAAAGAGCATCCCATATTTCACTGGGGAAAACTAGACTTCTCCTGGTGACCACGTTCAAGATATTGCAAATGTCTGTACAATCCATGAGATCACTGAGATGGACATTACAGTCAAGTTGCTAGCCTCTTCACTCAAGGGTAAAGCTTCACAATGGTTAAGGAGCCTAGAAGCATGCTCTATTCAAACTTGGGACCATCTGTGCAGAGCTCTTCATGACCAGTTTGGAGAAAAGGGGATAACTTATCCTTGTTGGAGCAACTGACAACAATCAAGAGAGCTCTAAATGAGCAGTTGACATATTTCAACCTCAGATTTCAATGGACCTAGGACAGGATTCCAGCAGTAGTAAAGCCCACTAATGAAGGTGCCTTCTTATACTTTCTTAGAGCTTTAAATTTTGATATTTCTTTAATGATTTAGTCAATGGGGGGCACAACCTTACCTGCATCCTATAGCCTTTCCATAGGAGCTGAGAATCATTTAATTCAGGATGGAAAACTTGCTCCTAGGCCATCCATGCCTCTATACCCCAAATTAGGAAACCCAAGTACCAGCCAAACACCCACAATAGCTCCTATACCTACTCCCACGAGTCAAAGTTCAGCTGAAGCCTCCACCTCATCATCTAACACCTCAAAGGAGGTTCATGAGATTATGAAACAACCTCAAAACCTGGGGAATGAGTTAGTGACCATCAAAAGACAATAGGCTCAGAGTTCTAGGCCATATCAGCCTCAAGCTCAGTATCAGGCTAGACCCTTGTATCAACAAAATAGACCACCATCCCAGGCTGCAAATCATAGTCAACACCAAGGGAAACCTCAAGCTGCTAGACCTTTCAGGTCATATGATCCAAACATAGCTTCAACATTAAGGGCATTTGTTCCAACACAAAATAACATGGCACAAGAATATGATTGGTGTTTCCCATGCAATCAGCCACATAATCAATCGACGTGCTTCAATGGTGCACTAAATCAGACTTTGATGGTGAAAACAATTGGTGTGTCACAAGAACCTATCTAAGAAGAAAATCAACATCAAGGAGCTCAGCAAGAGGGAGCTCCAATTAAAACTATGTTTGTTAATTGGAAAGCTCAAGACTTATGTGGGATGAATCAAGATCCTTCTCAAAGTATAGCTACTAATACATGGTCCAAAAAGATAAATATTAGAGAAGTACATTCACCAAAATTAGGTGATCCTTAATCCTCCATTGCTCCACAAGGTATTGGCATTCAAAATACAACTCCCAATATGCAGAGCCAATCCAAGCCACCTTCCAAATCCACTCAGGCACCGGTTGTAACAGCCCATGTGCAAGAGAAAAATGTGTCAGGGAAGGGGCAACACAGAAGGATAATTTCATTTAATATCATTGAGAAAATGAAGAGGAAAAGTGTGAACATTTCACTATGGGATTCACTGGCCATTCCAGGGCAGAGGGATCTATTACAGACTGCCATGGCAAAATTGGTCAAGCTCAAATCAACCCCCTAGCTAGTAAGAGAAAGTGCTTACTAATATAACTCAACCTGAGGGAAACCATTGAGAGTAACAAGGTAAGAACTACGAAGCCTCTTCCATTGTATGTTTCATTAATCATTGGAGTAAAAATTGGTGCATAATTACATGCTTGATTTGGGGGTAAGTAGTTATGTAATGCCCAAAAAAATAGCTGATCAACTGGGTATCCAGTATGAAGTCATCTCTAGAGGAGTAATATAATTGGATGGCACATCAGTGATACCAATGTTAGAATCATCAAGGATCTGAGCCTCACTCTACATGCCTACCCTAATGTGACCATATTACATAATGTGTCAGTCATAGACCTGCCACCACATTTTGCTTTATGCTTGTCCAGGGACTTCACTACCAAAATTGGAGGATATTTGTCTGCTGACTGGTCACATATGCTCTTTAGAACAAGGTATGGAGTGAATTTCACAATCAGATCCAAGCCCATAGTGGATTATCACATTGAGTCTTATGTTCCAAGCCCAATCAATGCAAATTGTTTGGATTTTGATCAGGAGGACCTCCTAAACACTTCTGAAGAAGATACCAAGGTAGGGTGTATCCCAGACCTTGACTCTCGATGAATGGGAGGTCAAAAGGCATGCTTTTTATCCCTATAAGGAGATGGAAGAATATGAGCTAGGAGTCTACTTCCTACATGAGGAGAATCATCCTCTTCATGACATCATTAAGCCGGAACACAAAGATGACAATGAAGTATGGAAATTTTTATTTTATGGCTCGAGAAGTAGAGAAGGATTTAGAGGAGGGGCTATGATTGTGTCCCCCAAGGTATGAAGTATTACTCATCTTTCCTTTTCCAGTTTTCCTGCTCAAATAACACTACAGAATATGAGGCTTTGGTTCATGTATTGCATTGGGCTAGAAGATGAGGAATCAATAACCTACAGGTGTTTGGTGATAGTGAACTAGTTGCCAATCAAGTCAAAGGAAAAAATGTTGTCAAGAATGACCTGCTAAAAAACTACAAGAATAGGGTATGGGATCTCATTGAGGATTTCGAAGCCTTCAACATTATGTCCATACCCAGAAAGGAGAACGAAGATGTTGATAGGCTTGCATCAGTTAGAGTAACATTTGATGTAGTTGACAACATCAAGAGGGACAAAGAACAACCACATATCCATGTGATTGTGAGGCCAGAAGTGCCAGATAATAACACATGCTGGAAAGTGTTCGAGAATGATTAGCAAATCATCAATTTTTTACAAGAGGAAGCTGAATTCTCAGCTAGGAATCAAAACATAGATTAGAGTAGCAATATGGAGATCAAGTAGTGCAACTGCATACAAACAAGCTTCCCAAAGGCTTAGTGACATTGGAGTTTATTTTCAATCCCAATGATCAATTTCAAAAAGAGAATGCTAATATACAAATCAAAGGAGAATATTTAGAGTCAATTCTAGTTGGAGAAGGCAAAACACTTCAAATTGGAAAAGTGGCCACTATGCAAGAAAGGTATGAATTCATGAAAAATTTCCAAGATTTTCCAGATGTATTTTCTTGGAGCTATGAAGACCTAAGAGGGTTCAATCCAAAGTTAGCCCAACACACAATCAAACTAGATCCAGCTACTAAGCCCATCAGGAAAAAGTGGAGACCAGTCAATCCACATATTGAGCCTCTGATGAAGAAAGAGCTAAACAAGCTGATAGAGGCAAGTATCATATTTCCAATCAAACACTCAAGCTAGGTTGCAAATTTGGTCCAAGTCAGGAAGAAGAATGGAGAGATTAGGTTGTGTGTTGACTTTCATGACTTAAACAAAGCATCCCTCAAAGACCACTACCCACTCCCCTCAATGGAGCAAATCTTGCAAGTGGTGTCTGGATCAGAGAGATTCTCTCTCCTAGATGGCTACTCAGGGTACAACCAGATCATGGTGAAAGAATATGATCAGTTCAAAATGGCTTTCACCACCAAATGGGGCACCTATGCCTATAGAAAAATGCCATTTGGATTGTCTAATGTCAGAGCCACTTTCCAAAGGGCAATGGATATGGAATTCAAAGGGATGATCAACAAAATAGTATTGATCTACCTAGATGACATTACTGTGTTCTCCAAAAATGCAGTAGACCACCTTTTTCACCTAAGACATGTGTTTCAAAGGTGTAGGAGATTTGGGGTATCATTGAACCCTAAAAAATACATATTCTTGGCCCATGAGGGCATGATTCTAGGCCATATTGTGTCAAAGGAAGGTTTAGAAATTGACCCAGAGAGAGTTTAAGAAATAAGAGCATTGCCATTGCCAAGCCATAAGAAATCTCTTCAAAGCTTCTTAGGAAAAATCAATTTTGTCCGCAGGTTTGTACCAAACTTTACTGCCCCTGTCAAGCCAATAATGTTGATGTTGAAGAAGAGCTTGGCATTTTAGTGGGCAGCTGAAGGAAGGGGAAGTTTTGAGGCCATCAAAGAAGCTATATCGGAAGCCCCAACCCTCATGAATCCAAAATTATCTAAGGACTTCATACTATATGCCTTTGGTGGCAGTGACACAATTTCTGCAATCTTAGTAAAACAAAACAAAGAAGGTATAAAACAGCCAATTTCCTTCTTCAGCCAGGGTCTAGAAGATTATAAATTGAGATACTCCTTCATTGAAAAGCAAGTCCTGATAGTGATCAGAGGGTTAAAGAAGTTTAAGCATTTGGTTCCAAACAATAAAATCTAACTATTGGTCTCCCATGTAGGAGTTAAAGACTTCCTTCTCAGCAAGGATCTGAATGAAAAACATGTAGGATGGATCACTCATGTCATGGAGTATGAAATTGAGATCAAGGTTACTACGCTGGTCCATGGGAAGTGATTGTGTGAAAAATTGGCCTCGAGTCAACAAGATGAAACAAGTTGTAAAGAGGAAGTTGTTTTTGTTTTGTAAAATAGTCAAGAGGAAGAAAATGATGATGTACCCACTCCTTGTTGGACTCAGAGTATTATGCACTTACTACAAACAAGCCCGTGTCCTCCAAAAATGAGTAAAACAAAAAGGACACTTCAAACTACATGTCATCCCATACATGCTTATTGATGGTGTCTTGTTCAAAAGGGACATCAATGGCGTCTTGTTAAGATACATTGGGACAGATTAGATTGAGAGAGTGTTACAAGAGTTCCATGATGAAGTAGTTGGAGTCAATTTTTCTCCATAAGTGACATCACTCAAGATCATGAGGGTGGGTTATTATTGGCCCACGGTGTTTAGTGACTACTATACATGGATAAAAAAGTGCAAGAACTGTGCGTTCTTAAAAGGTAAAGAAATGCTAACAACACTTCCATTGCACTCAATTTCAGTTGACAAGCCATTCATGCAATGGGGATTGGACTTCATTAGGGTCATCAATCTAAATTTGAGCCAAGGCCACAAATGGATTTTGACAACAACAGACTATTTGACCAAGTGGACCGAGGCAGTGGCACTCAAAGAAGCTAATGAGTCTAGCATACTAGATTACTATGAAGGAATAATGACCAGATTTGGAGTGCCAACCACCAATATAGCAGATAATGCATTGGCATTCATAGGTTCCAAAATCACATAATGGGATGTTAGGAATGGGATTTACTTGAGAAATTCATCAAATTATTACCCTTAGGGTAATGGCCAAGCAGAGTCCACAAATACGAATATGCTCGAGGATGACCAGAAAAAATCTCGATGAAAATCAGAGGACTTGGCACACAAAACTCAAATCAACCTTATGGGATGATAGGACAACACCCAAGAGGTCTACAGGTAGCTCTCCATTCAAACTTGTCTATGGGAAAAAAGAAGTATTGCCTATATAACTTGAGTTACCAGCATTAGAACTCATGAATCAACTAAACATGTCTGAGTTTGAACCAATGGAGGCCAGGTATGCAGAACTGATGGAATTGGAAGAAACCAAAGAGCATGCACTTTAAACAATCGAGAAGGATCAGGTCTCAATCAAGAGATTCTTTGAAAAGAAAGTAAAGACAAGGAATTTTCAAGAAGGAGACCTAGTTTTGAAATGGGATGCAGACCAAGAAAACACTCCAAATTTGATGCCATCTAGAGTGGCCCTTACATGGTCACAAAATGTAAAAGTAGCAATGCTTTCATATTTTCTACATTGGATGGTGAAGAGCTATAGATTCCAGTGAATGGAATCTATCTTAAACACTACTACTAGAAGGAAAGTTCTCACATTGTATATATTAGTTTAATTTCTCATTCCTCTAAGTGCTTGTGCACATTGTCTTGTTGTAGTTTAGGTTTCTTTTCTCCGAAGTGCTTTGTACACTCTACATGTTCTACTTGGAGCATGTATGATTTCAAATTTTGTATATAGTTGTGGTGTTGTTTTTTTCCTCTTGCGCAACCCATTTAGAGACAGATGAAGCTCTGGGTCAAACTAATTTTCTACTCTCAGAAACAATCATTTTGAAATCTCTTATGAAAATTAAGAGTGTAAACATTCGGGCTCATGAATCAATATTAGACCATAATTCTTGAATCCATTCCTAATGGATACGATAAGGTAATTGGTCTTTCCATCTAGCAGACAAATACCGCTGTGAGTCGCCAAATTGATATCTATATTTTTCCTCAGGGAAAAACATTGGATCAGAATGACCCTGCACTGAAAGAACCTGAGAAATCATGTTTGGTTCCTACAAAAAGATTGCAAGGGGACTCTATAATGGAAGTGACAGGGCCTGTAAAGATCAAACAACCTTGTGTGGGAGAAATTTAAAAAATAGATTTGTTGAGCGAATCCGTACCTTAAATCCATTCTACGGGTTATAGGTGGGCTTAGAAATAGAATAATAGGGTCAAAGTATGGAGGATTAGTGTCACAAAGAATCCAGGAGCAAGAAAAAGAAGAAACGGTGAAGATACGAAGTCTTCGGGCTTAAAAAAGTTCAGAACGAGTCCAAAAATTAGCTAAGTATGGAGGAGACAGTGGAGAGAACCACGTTTCAAAACGGTGCTTCTCCAAAGTCAAATCCAAGAAAGGAAGTTCAAACGAGCACCAAGCTTCCATGTGTCTAGAGCCCCAAAAGTTACATGACCGTTGAAAATTATTCGACTAGACAGGAAGGTGCCAGGTGTCGATTTGCCGCAAATCTAAAATGGGAGCCCAATACGGAGACTCAAACTCGTGTCAGTGCTCCACGTAGCAAATGGTCAACATATTTCAAAAGGCAGAAATGGCAGGCCTCAAAAAATACTAAGTATAGAAGTACTAGTGGGGACTGCCAAGTGTCCAAGTGGCGCATCTTCAAGGGTAGATCCAAAATCGGAGGCTCAAACAAACTCCAGTTTTCCATGTAGCCCAGGGTCCTAAAAGGTAAGGGAGAGATCATTGAAAATTCAAAATACCTGCGGAGGCTTCCAAGTGTTGACCTGATGCTCCTTCAAAGGAAAATATTGATTAGGATCTCAAGCAAGTGCAAAGCCTCCATGCATCTAGTCTTCAAAGGGGACAGAGTTGGGTTGAATAATCAATGCATGATGGCAGGACGACAGAGACTGCTAAGTGTCCAAACAACACTAACTAAAGGGTCGAATAGAGAGAGGGTTCTCAAACAAGTGCCAGACTGCCACGTGTCCCCGGTCAAGAAACATGACCCCACCGAGCAAAGGACTTAGGAAAAACATAGAAATTGGGCAGGTCAGTGGAGGAAGTGCCACGTGGGGAAAAGTTGGATTTTTTCCTTTTTTGTTCCAAAGATGTAAAAGTTGGAAAAGGGCGCATAACTTCACCCAAAGGGAAAAAGTCAGCGTTTGAGCCTAAGTTAATGTCAAAGTGGGGAAGCGAAGAATTGGAGGGAAAGGTGAAAATTTTCCTTCTGTCAAAAGGGCACAAAGATGAAAATTGAAGTTGATCTCCCCAGCCAACCAGAAGATGCCATGTGTCCAAGTGGAGTTGCAGGGCCGTGGGAGCTTTCTGGATGAATTAGAGAGTTTTTCCCATTTAAAAAGTTAAACTTTGGGAAAAAACCAATTTTATGTAATACCACACATGAATCTTCCTGATAAACAGATGATCTGATGAATCATTAGGAACTGTTTTATTTTCAATAAAAATGCCTTTCTGAGATATCTCGATTCAAATAAAGAATAAGACATGAACTCAGGGCTCAAAATATAGCTCTTAAAGAGTGGAATAAAAAAATATTGGCTCCCTCTGACAGAATTTACGGTTTACATCATCAGCTGAAATGTTATTTAACGGTATCTAACTGGGTTCTCCTCCATCTAATCAAAATCTCCCTGAGAATCTTGGCTTTATGATGTCCATCTAACTCGATCTCCCTCTCCCTCTCCCTATCTCTCTCCCTCTCCCTCTCTAACTTTCTCCCTCCCTCTCTTCCATCTCTCTCTCCCTCTCCCCCTCTGCCATCCCTCTCCCCCTCTCGCCTCCCTCCCTCCCTCCCTCCCTCTCTCACACATTTATCTTCTCTCTAGTCTCTCTCTCTATATATAAATCTCTCTCTCAAATCCCATTAGAAAATGATTTCTATGAAAAATGAGTTCAAACTTCTACTTGAGAGAAGTTTAATAAATAAAAAAATTATATGTACCTTCTCAAGGAATCTAGTTCGATGTGAACTTACATATACAAATTACTTGACCCAAATTTAGATTCACATCATGAAAAATAAATCCATTCAAATAAATGTGAGTAGCTAGGTATTTTCCACATGAAATTGTAACTGTTCCCTCTAGTTCTCATTGTGATGGGATAAAGTAAATACTAAACCAATATTTCTGAAATTAAATATTTTGAGTTGCAAATTCAAGAGAAAAAATAAATAATAGATTCCTTTAGGCATTTGATTTTTGACCTACTATATAAAATTAATTTTATGCCCTCAACTGAAGCCTCCCCATCCCTTTACTCTCAACACCTACCCTATATATAAGGGAATTTTATGTTTGTATCCACTAATAAGGAAATTTTAGGGTTTATATTACAAGGAGTGGGACTAAATATAACCCTTCATATGATGCCTATATTCAAAGTTTCTCAAACAATGGGAGAGAGATAATAGTTCGTGTGTCAGTAGAGTTATGCTTATTTTGTCAACGTAAGGGAATTGAAATACATTTTATTAACTAAATCACCTCCCCTTTCTATGGATATATCATGTATATGCCTCTATAATAAAATAGGATCAAGTTTGAGGAGGAAAATGAGGAAAAGGAGTTAATTCTCAACCGATGCAAGAGTGGATATATATATATATATATATATATATATATATATATATATATATATATATATATATATATATATATATATATATATATATTCTAAGTTATCGCTTAACCAATGAGAGAGAGTTCCATATTTAGGTAGTGCAAAGTTAGTGCATTAATGATCTCAAAGTGGATGGGTGGCCCAAAAAAAAATAAAAAAGGATAGATCTATAATTCCTCTCTTATATAATAGATCCTTGATGCCCCTAGTCTACCTTTCTAATAGATAAAGAGTATTTATTCCAATTTTTCACCCCTTGCAAATTGGATTACTTGAAAAATATGGACTAAGGCAATATGATGGAGAATCAATGAAGAAATTGGAGAAAAGAGGTAAATTTCATGTTTTGATTCACTTCCATTTATTATGGGGCATTCCTCTCCCCCTTATAGGCCTTAGAAGCCCAAAAACTAATAAAATTTGTCAAAATGAGATTAAAACAATGTATTGCGAGTTTTACGGGCCTAGGAGGAATAGGAGGACTTTTTCCTTTGTTCCTCTTGTTCTCCACATAAGAATTCGGACCACAGGATGAAGTGGAAATTTTGTACACGCAGATCAGATATTTTGAGCACACAAGGAACAGTTCTTCAGAGAAAATTTTTCCCCACACTTTGGTTTGGAGCGAAGAACAAAGGACGAAGCAACATGGTACGGATCAGAAAAGAGATGTGGGTGGAACACTATTGCAAAGGAAATGAGGGTTATGGGAACTAGAGGAATACATAGAACATTCTATTAGGGAGTCATTTCTTTGCATCATCCAATCGACCAACTCATGGAACCAAGGAATGAAGAGAGGGAGTTAGAGAGACAAGAAAAGCGGTGCACAGTGATACAGACAATCCGGCCAATGTAGGTATAAAGACTTTAGGTGGAACTATTCCAAAGTTCCACCCAATGTCGGAATATCCAACCTATACAAAAATAAAGAACCATGCGGCTAAATTAGGCCTGCATGGAACAAAGCACAGTAACTATTATCCATTTTTACCCCTGGAAAAAATGGACAACTTGAGAAAATTGGACTTGAATAGTTGATGGAGATTTAATGGAGAATCTACAAGTTTATGGTAATTTTCAGGATTTTTAGTAATTGGAACTATTTTGGTGCATTTCCTTTCTTTAGGATCCATAAATTCAATACTTAGCCAAATTTGAACAAAAAACTGTAAAATTGGGAAGTTGACGGGTTTTCATAGTTGCTCTATTGATAAAAAGAAAACGATAAAAGTAACCTCAAAAACTTGATTTGCAAGGTTTCCTTCTTTGCATGTTTGCAATGAATCTCTGCTTAAAAAATAAACCAAGAAAAGTAACCCTGAAAACCCAATTTGCATGGTTACCTTCTTTGCGGGTTTGCGATGATTCTCTACTAAAAAAATAAACCAAGCAAAGTAACCTCAAAAACCTGATTTTCATGGTTTCCCTCTTTACGGGTTTATGATGACTCTCTACTTTAAAAAACAAGAAAAGTAACCCCAAAAACCTAATTTGCATGGTTTCCTTCTTTACGGGTTTGCGATGACTCTCTTCTTAAAAATGAAACCGAGAAAATCCCTCCCTAAAACCCATAAGCTAAGTCATCCTAAAACCCTGCAAAGAAAGAAAAAAAGAGCAAGAGTAACCCAAAAATGTGACCCCTAATAACTACCAAGTAATGCAGTTGAGAAACCCCGAAAACCTATGAAGAAGGAAAAGAGAAGAGTAACCTGGAAATGTGACCCATGCTAACTGCTAAGTAATACAGTCGAGCAACCCCGAAATCCCGAGTAAAGAAAGGGCACTTTGAAATCCCGTAACAAAGGAAAGTAGCAATGGACAGTCGAAACCCCCATAATAAAGGAAAGAAGTAGTGGGGATTTGAAATCCTAGAACAAATAAAAGCAATAGTGAGGGGTCAAAATCTCACAATAAAGGAAAAGTAGCAGAGCTACTCCATAAATCTGAATGGTCATAATTTTTGACTAGGTCTTCTGTTTTTCAAGATCTTGGACTTTATGGAAATGTCTCGACCTCCTCTTCACCATGCAATCATGAAAATCAGATTTTGTTGGGGAAAATTTGGTGAAAAATAGAAAAAAATACTTCCATCATTAGGTGAATAGTTCCAGGTAGCCTACTACCAAAATTTAATGCATTATGATCTCTTTTCTTCTTCAACAAGCTAAAGGACGTAGGGAAATGAGTTTTGTACATCTCACATACTCTTTTTCAGTGCATTAATGATTTTTTTTGTAGGTGAAAGGGGAATTTAATCTCTTATCTCTTCTCCATCTTCCTTTATATATTGTAAACTTCTCATTTGATAAGTGGAATGGGATATTCTAGGATTTGGGGAAACTCTGTTAAATTTGTTTCTCAACACCAATGAGATATAAACCTTCTCATGGGCTTGGCAAGTGCTCCAATGCCTCTATTCATCAGATTAAATGGAATGTGCAACCTTTTAAAGCAATAAAATTTTTCTTTTCGTGTTCTTTCAACGCTTGCTCATGTTTTATTGTATTTCCCTTGCCTTTTCATTTTAATGTTGTATTATGTGCATGTTTTGATCATTTGCAGGTCTATTTGATTGTGTTTCATGGAGAATAGATGGTGAATGGAGCCATGGTTTGTGTCATAGTTGTCTGGCCTTTCCTTGTTACATTTCCCTTCTCCCTTCTCCCTCAAATAGGATATTTTACCCCCTTTCTTTGGTGTTATCACCTCTGTTAGTGTAGGATTTCCCTTCAATGCATCTTTCTAACCCTCTCTCTCTCTCTCTCTCTCTCTCTCTCTCTCTCTCTCTCCCTGGTCCCTTAACATGGTTAGTTTAATATTATTTAGTTGTGTTCTCCCTTCTAGGAGTATTTTAGGATTAGATTTAGGTAGAGGAAGTCAGCCTTCTCTGAAGGTCCATCTCAAGTAGCAAGTCCCATAACTTGAGAGATAGTCCCATGTTAGAAAAAAATCAAGATCTGTAATGTGCAAATCCTAGGGTACTAATTTTTATGATAACAATATTGGCATGCCTAGTGGGATAAGTTTGAAGAGCTTTAAATCTTCATTTCATCAAGTGGATGTGTTCTTGGTGAGATTTCATCCTTTGGAGGCATTTTCAAGCACATCTGGTGACTCCACTGGTCCAAATAACCCATTTTTCTCATTCAGTAGACCATTTCCTTTCTTTCCATCATTTCACTTTACTTTTCCATGAATTTGTGTAACCATGACTTCATTTACTCAATGGAATCATCATTTGTAGCAATAGTGTCATTCATATCCACCTCTAAACTTGAAAAATTCTTCTTCAAACTATTTTGGCACACCTCAAGATCAATATTATGGACAAAATTAGATGGAGAATGCATGTTCTCAGGAGTATGCAGATTTTGGAGGCTATCCAACACCTTAAGATGACCTTTGGGGTATAATTCAAAGGATGGAGAAGATATTGAAAGTTTTCAAGGATCAACTACAAGTATTACAAGCTAGACAACCTAGTTTAAGGCATCCCTGTCCATGCGGAGGTCACATACCCAATTGGTTTAGTTCACAACAAAGGCTTGAGGTAATGACTGAGTCCTTTACTTAGATAGTTATTTTTGTTTCATCTTTGCAAGTATTGGAATCTAATCAGTATACACTTAGAGAAACCTGTCAATAGGATGTTCCTTTAACTTTGCAATACCATTTTTCAATTCCTATCCATAAGCAACCACCCAAGCATGAGGTTTAAGTTCCTAGCTTCCTTAAAGCTTCTCCTTTTGTTTATTTCCCACAAGAAAACACTGCACTTTCCCTTCTACCTCAACCATTAAAAAGGTTAGTTGAAACTCAACCCACCCCTCCTCTTGCATTCCCAAGTCCATCTTGTGAAGAAAATAATTAGAAAATCAGTTAAGAAGGGAAGTAAGATGAAGATCCCAATAGAGATGAGCTTGTGTAAAATTTGAAGAATTGGGCTGCAAAGTTTAAGTCCAAACACATGCCACTGCTGGTTAATCAATAGAGGTTGGGATCAAAGAAAACAAGGTGGAGGCTGTTTTTTCAAAGAAAAAGTACAAGAATAAGATGATCAAAAATCTCTATGCTCCAAATGAAGTGTGCATGATGACACTATATAGTTTTTTCTTCACAAGAGTCAACAACAGAGGAGAAAAAATTAGATTTGGAGGTCTTGGATGATGAATATATCATAGAAAACATCTTGATTTCTTTCAGTAATGAAATTTCATATTTTTCTTCTCCTTCATAGTTTATTGAATATGATTTTTTTATAAGCTTACCATGGAGGAGAAAATAAAAAAAGAGTTTGTAACCTAAATCAGTTTGCATGGGGAAGAAAGAGATGAATTTATTATTTCAGACTTCATGCTGGAGGATGAGGAATAAGATGATGACACCTTCACTAAATCAGCCATCGTGGAAGAGGCAAAGTTGTTTGTAGTAGCAGAACATGGTTTCAATTAGCTTACAAACATCTCTAATGAAGAAGAAATTGTGTCTACCATATCCATTTTTGGATTTGAATTCAAAGAAGATGGGAAAACTTCAAGGATTGGTCCATTGGCTACTTGACCAATCTGATACTTGGCTGATTTGGAATCAAATTCAACTTTTCCACCTGTCATTCATTTCAGAGCATGAGGATGAGATACAATGTGCCAAAGGTCAGCTACTACACCTCCAATCAAATGCAAAATAACTTGAGGAGGTATATGTCATTTTTGTAGCTAATACAATGAAGAATCAAGAAGTTTGGATCATGTTTACACTTCCACCATGTTATCTTGTACTCAAATCAAATACATGTTAGAATTTTGTGAGGAAGGGACACTACTTCTCCCTGTCAGTTGCAAGATTTGTTTGAGTTTCTCATTTATCTAGTTAGAGTAGATTAGGTAGGTTTGTTTTCAATAGAAGTTCTTGTGCACACTCTACATGTTTCCACTTGGGACATGTATGCTTTTTTTTTCAATTTTTACATAGTTTTTGTGAGATTTTATTTTTGTTAAAAAATCCATTTTAGAGAAGGTTCCATGGTGTTATGGAAAAAAATCAATTTTATTCAGTAGTTCCAAGTGCACTCCAAAATCAACATGAAAATCAGAGTTCTGCAATTTTCCATTAGTCAAGAAATTACTATTTCTGGTATATTTTCACAAGTTTATCAAAAACTCCCATATTTGGGACAACTTTAGCTGTCCAAGAGCACTTTTCCAAGCAGTTAATTTGACCAGACTCTAAATCCATGAGATTCGGGGGTAAGAAATTTCAAGTAATTTTTGACTCGCAGTAAAACCTTAACTTGGAAAGTATTTTAGGCTTGACATCCATGCCCAATTGATTGATTCAAGTTCATTGATCAGCTCTATATTCAACAGGTAGGTATCATGCATGATTCACCAGGGTTTGAGTTGTCCAAAATTCAGACCCCTTTCATGTTATTTTGACAACCCCAAAATACTAATTTTGGACTTGGAAAATGCAAAATTGGAAAAACTCATCGGAACATTATTTTTTAGTTTTCCACAAAATGAGGAACTTAGTTGTTCTATGGAATCTCCTAACATTGACAGAACAAAGAGAACAACTTGAGAATAATTAGGACTAGAGTAGTTGATGGAGCTTTAAAGGAGAGTCTGCAATGTTTTATGGAAATTTTCATGATTAGTGTTGGGAGGACATGGAACCATTTGGTGCATTTCCTTTCTCTAGGCTCTTTAAGTTCAATACTTAGTCAAATTTGAGCAAAACATGGGTTTTTCTCATAAAGAGTTATGACACACGGAGAACACTCCATAAAGTTGCTCTACAGAGTAAAGGAAATGAATTTATGCAAACTAACCCCGAAAATCCACAGAGCAGTCACCTAGTGTCCTACAAGTTACGGGTTTGTGATGCCTCTCTACTTAACAAATAAACCAAGAAAAGTAGCCATAAAAACCTGATTTGCATGGTTTTCTTCTTTGTGGTTTGTGATGATTCTCTGCTTAAAAAAGAAACCAGGAAAAGTAACCCCGAAAACCTGATTTACATTGTTGCCTTCTTTGCGGGTTTGTGATGAATATCTGCTTAAAACAGAAACCAAACAAATCCCTCCCCAAAACCTGCAAGCTAAGTCATCCTAAAACCCCACAAAGTAAGAAAAAAAGGGAAAGAGTAACCTAGAAATGTGACCCATACCAACTGATAAGTAATGCAGTTGAGCGATCCTAAAATCCCGCAAAGAAGGAAAGGAGAAGAGTAACCCAAAAATGTGACCCCTTCCAACTACTAAGTAATGTAGTCGAGCAACCCAAAAATCCCAAGTAAAGAAAAGGCACTCTGAAATCGCATCACAAAGGAAAGAAGTGGTGGGGGTCGAAACCCCGTAATAAAGGAAAGCAGTAGTGGGGGCTTAAAATCCCACAAAAAAGAAAATTAGTAGTGGGGGGTCAAAATCCCACAACATAGGAAAAGAAGTAGAGCTACTCCATAAACCCAAATGGTCATAATGTCACATCCCACAAAAATTCAATGTGGTCTTGAAGGGATAGGTTGTTAACTAGGTGGTTTTTGTACTATATGTTCGGTGAGGTTTCTTAGCTTGTATAAACTTGTTCTTTGATCCATTGTGATGACTTTCCTGTGCAAAGTCCTTATCATAGTCTTTGTTGTGATTAGTGATCACATATGATAAGATTTGACTCCTTGTGCTTGAGAAGTACGATCCTATTGCATGAGCTAAACAATAATGGCATTAGTAAACATGCATGTTATTAAAAGGATTCATGAACTCCGTAAATGATATGATACAAGTTTAAAAATGATTACTATGGTTTTGAACTTCATGGTGTAAGGACATTAGCTATAAATAACTTAAATTATGATTATAAATGTGACATAATTTGAAAGGGACTTAAGCTTAATCAAAGGTTGATTAAGTTGGGGTGCCTAAGCTTTAATCTATGTTATAATATTGGGCACGAATACCTTGTAAATATTGAAGGCAAAGTCTAAGTTAATATGGTGATAGAACTTATTTATTCAAAACCCTATACGTTGGGTGAATTGACACCACCCTACGTATCTTGTACACTACCAACATTAAAAGATGTAATTAATTTTTTTTTGTCCACCAACCTTTGGGGAAGATAACTTAGCTGGAAATTACTGTTTTTATGACTAGCTAAAAGTTGGTAATCTATTTGAAAGGATAACATTACACTACTAAATTTGTAAGACATGGGTTTAAGCTGAGATGTAAGTGGGAAAGTTACACCGTACACATGCATTAAATGCATAATAAAAAAACTCCACAGATTCCGGGGCATGAGATGGGAGGTTTGTGAACTTGGAGTTGGGTGTGTGGTTTTGGTTGTTTCATTCTTTCATGGTTTTTGGTGCTGTAAAGCACTACATGTATAAGGTTGTCCCTATTTTTGTGATGGATGTTTGTTTTCAATTGTTGTATGTATATGAAACCACTAGTTGAAAGTATTTCATGGGAACTTTAGTAAATTGCTTCTATATATTATAATGGGGATTCTTTGTGGGTTTAGATAGTGAAATTGACTCAAATTTCAATACTTATAGAAGAACCTTGGAAATGGGAGGAAGCCATTGGTTTCAGGCATGATATATTCTTTCTCCATCTTAAAAACTTGTCTCATTTGCTGTTTACTTAATGGAATTTCTGCAATTGATTTTGGGTGAAATAGTTGTTGTTATGGGTTTGCATGATATTGTATGTGGATGACTAATCTATTTTGTTCAGTTATTTTTGTACATATTGTGCTCACCTCATTGTTGTGAGTTACGATATGTTATTATACGATTATATTGTTATGTATATTATCTTATATACCTCTCTACGACTTCTGGGTTGTACATTTATAATACCCAGAACCTTTGGGCTCACTACACCATTACGAAGGTCTTAGATTTGAACCTGGGTGCTGATAGTATTCTATTTAATATTCAACATGTGTTTATCATTAGTTGTATGGAAAATGCATTATAAGCTTCTGTTTACTATGTAATGGGTGTTTGTTTTTTGTTGTTGGGTCTACATGATGATGTTCTTAAGCTTCTGTCTATTATTCATTGGGTTTTCATTGGCAGTTATTATGTCGACACATTTATATGCTTAGGCTATGAAAGGAATATGTACCCTGGTATTTTCCTATACTCAACCCAATCGATTTTCTGTTTGATGAATGGTGAACTCAACCCTGATGAGATTCTGGGATCCTTGTTCCACATTGTCATTAATCCCTTCTTGTTTATCCTCGCCAACTAATATCACTTCGTGGAGAATGAAAAGAGTTTGGGAGAATCGAATCGGAAACGAGGCACCATGAAGTAGTTGCACTCCAATGGATTCGTGATTGCAAGAAATAATTGATCAGTAATGGAAGAACTTGCTCAATAGAAAAAAAGCTTGCATAAAAGAAAGATAGCAGAGTGTCTTGGCGTTCTCATAAATGAATAGAAAAGGGGTACATATAGGGTGCTAAGTAACCCTAGTGCATGACACACATGAAACCATAAACCTAACCCTAAACCTAACCCATGTGAGATGACCCTCCAATATGAGAGGAGGACACATAGGATAACTCACACTAACACCCCCCCTTCATCAAAGCTGGGGTAGTGGCTGTGATGAGTCAGACGGAAGAGGAAGACACTCCTAAACAACTAAGAAAGATGTGTCAATGGGGCCTGGCAACTAAAGGCCTGATAAGGTGCCCATATACAAACACAATCTTCCTAGAAGAAGAAGAAGAAAAGGACTACATAGCCTGAAGGAGATGAGCAGCTGCAGAAGACCTCACCCTAAGAAGAGACCGTAAGTGAAGAAACTTCATCTCAGTGAAGGGCTTGGTGAATAAATCTACAATCTGATTAGCTGTCTGAATGTAATGAATGTCGATGATACCATCATGAATAAGCTCCTATATGAAGTGCATATGGATCTCAATGTGCTTCATCTGCTGATGCTGAACTGGATTTCTACAAATAGAGATAGTGCTCATGTTATCACAATAGATAATGGTAGGTCACTGAAAGTGGATGCCAAACTCTGTCAGAATACCATGTAGCCAAATACATTTTGTGGCAGCGTTAACTACTCCTTTGTATTCTGCCTTTGTAGATGATATCACAATTGCATTCTGCTTCTTGCTAGACCAACTAATAGGACCTAAACCAAGAGAGAAACTGTAGCCAGAAGTATATTTCCGATGATCTAAGTCATAGGCCCAATCAAAATATGTGAATCCAATCAAGTCAATATCAACCCCTCCATGATAGTGAATACCATCAGCATAAGTGCCACGAACATAATGAAGGATCCATTTAGCTGCTTTCCAATGTAGCTCATGTGGCTCCTGCATGAATCTGGACACGATCCCAATAGCATATGATAAATCTAGTCGAGTGTGAGTCAAGTAAATCAAGCTCCCCACCAACTGTCGATAAAGAGTACCATCAACCAAGGGAGTAGAGCAATCTGAAACCAACTTCACCCCAGAAAGAAAAGGAGTAGGAGAAGACTTGCAATCAGACATCTGAAACCGAGCTAGCAAATCAAGAGCATACTTAGGTTGTGAAATCAAGATTCCCAAGTCATATTGTGAAATCTGGATCCCAAGGAAGTAATGAAGCAGACCTAAGTCAGTCATGGAAAACTTGTTGGCTAAGGAGATCTTCACAGAATCAATAATAGAGGAAGAGCTGCCTGTGATCAACAAGTCATCAACATAGAGAACAAGAATGAGTATGGAGTCATCTTGCCGTAGAATATAAACATTTGGATCAGAGTGACACCTAGTAAACCCTGATGTAAGTAAGAAGGAGTCCATCTTGGCATACCAAGCCCGAGGGGATTGTTTAAGGCCATAAAGAGACTTCTTTAACTTACAAATGAGGGAGGAATCTTGGACATAACCTGGAGGTTGTTCCATATAGATCTCTTCCTCTAGGTCACCATGAAGGAAGGCACTCTTAACGTCCATTTGATGGACTTTCCATCTGTTCGCTGCGGCAATGGCTAGGGTCAGTCGAATAGAAGTCATCTTTGCAACCGAGCAAAGGTTTTTATATAATCAACCCCAGCTATCTAGGAGAAACCCTTAGCTACTAATCGTGCTTTAAAATTTTTGACGTCTCCATCTACTCCATACTTTGTTCGGAACACCCACTTACACCGAATGATTTTTCTTCCTTTCGGAAGAGTGGTGAGATCCCAAGTATCATTCTTCATGAGAGAGGAATACTCCTCATCCATAGCAGAATCCCACTCAGGAATACACGAAGCCTCCCAGAAAGACTGTGGATCAGAAGTAGAGGCAAAGAAAGAGTGGGGTCTAATGAAATATGAGCGAGTATGTCTCATATCCGAAGTATCTCCAACTAAATCTCCAGCACTTTGTAAAGTTTTCCTGGCCCAAAGGGGACCAGGAGGATCAGGCTCAGAGTCGGAAGATTCTTCACTTGAGTGAGAAGGGACATAGTCCTTGTCATCACTACTGTTAGAATTAGAAGACTCAAAGGTCTGATGGTCAAGAGGATCAGGAAGAGGAGCACGCTTAATAGTATCATCATCTGATGAGTCAAAATCCGAATCAACGAGCTGAACCTCAATAGGTGGGGAAGTAGAAGTCAAAGAAGAACCTCATCGAACTTAACACTTCTCTCAATATACATCTCATGTGAAGTAGTATCCATCAATTGATATCCCTTCATGCCATCAGGATACCCAACAAAGATACAAGGTTTGGATTGTGGTTCCAAGGCCTTGCCTTTCTTTTTGGGGATCCGAGCCATAGCCTTGGATCTGAAGACTCAAAAGTGCTCAACATTAGGCTTGTGTCCAAACCAGGCTTCAAAGGGTGTCATCCCTCTTACTACCTTGTGTGGAACATGGTTCTAAATGTAATTTACACAATTCACTGCTTCAGCCCAATACTGCGGAGGAAGAGACTTCGAGTGAATCATACAAGTGGCCATCTCCTTCAGAGTACAGTTCTTTCTTTCTCTGACTCCATTCTGTGAAGGGCTATAAGAAACTGTATGCTGTAAAGAGATCCCTTTAAAAGTATAGAAATCCATGAACCTATTGTTTACATATTCACCTCCATTTTCATTTTGAAGAACCTTGATAGACCGTTCCACCTATTTCTCAGCAAGAGCCTTAAAGTCCTGAAAATGTTCAAAGACTTCAGACTTAAGCTTAAGAAAATATACCCAAGTATATCGCGAATAGTCATCAATGAAGGTTAGCACATAAAGAGCTCTAGTAAATGAAGGAGAAGGAAATGGACCAAAAACATCGTTGTGAACAAGATCCAAAGGACGAGTGGCTCTCCAGGCTTTTCCTTTGTCAAAGTTCTTTTCAGGATGCTTTCCAAGGGTACAACCCTCACAAAGACCCTTAGAAAACTTGACGTGAGGCAACCCGTTGACCATTTCATTTTTACTCAATTGTTCAAGGTAGCGATAATTTAGATGTCCAAAATGCTCATGCCATAGCTTACTAACCTCATTTGCATGAGTGAGCAAGGTAGTGGGCATAGAATCAGAAGTAAAGTGGGAGAAGGTGTACAACCGTGAACGGTGATCTACCTTTCCCTCAGCCACTGTAGTGTCATTGTTAAGCTCACAATAATCACCGAGTTAGGACCAAATTCCACTCGCATTCCTTCACCAAGGTGAGTAATTTGGTAAACTGATAGGAGATTGGTAGAGAGATCAGGAACACTCAACACTTGGTTAAATGTTCCCCCATCCATCTCTACCAATCCACTACCAGAAACTGACACTGTTGTGTCATTACCCATCGTGATTTGGGACATACCACAAGGTTCAATGTGGAAAACTCAACATGCAGAGAACCCATGTGGTGTGAGGCACTGGAATCTATAATCCATGTCGATGAAGGAGCAACTCTGGCTACAAGGGCCTTTCCTTTCTTCTTATCATTTTTAGCACCTTTTGCAGCAGAAGACTCGGCCTTTGGGGCACTTTGTTTTATGGATTCAGGAACACTTATTTTATTCTTCTCAAGTAAATGAGATAAGTGATCAATCTATTTCTTAAAATAGTGTTGCTCGTCGTGACCAGACTTCTTGCAATAGGAACACAAATACTTGCTTTTCTGTGCCTTAGGCTCAGAAGTCGAAGTGTTTGTGTCATTTTTAGGTTTGGTCTTGGTTTCTTTCTTAGGTTGATCCTTTATTTCTTTCTTCTTTTCAGTCTTCTTTCCCTTGCTAGTACTTGCTACAAGGGCATGTGACTTGGACTTGAGAGACCCCATTTGAATGAGTTTTTCCTGTTCTCGAATGAGTTGGGACAAAAAATAGTCAAAGAAAGGAATAGTCCAAGTATCGCCCAAAGCAGCTTTTGTAGCGTAGAAAGTTGACACGAAGACAGAATATTCAGGACCTAGCTTAGAGAGAATCGACAAGATCAGTTGAGAATATTTCTTTTCTACTTAACATCTTTTTAACAATAATCTAATGTGGAATTTTTTTTAAAAGAAAGCTTGTAGGTTTTCAAAGTCACTAGGATTTAACCCTAGTAGTTCGTTTTCCAACTCATGCGCTCTCATGTCATCTAGTTGTCCAAACATCGCATCTAACGTTTTCCACGCAGATTTAGGTGTTTCGGATGCCTCAATGTGGAAGAGCAAGTCAAGAGAAACGGACATGCAAAGAAGACCTAAAGCTTCATCACTACGGTTTAACCACTTAGATTTTTCAGGTTCGTCGTCTGGTTCAGTCTCAGTTCCCATGGTGATGCGGAATAACCCTTTACCCCTTAGTTTCATTATTATTTTTGATCTCCATTCGAAAAAGTTGAACGACGTAAGCAAAGGAATTGAAAGTGCATCCATAGTGAGAGAGAGAGAGAGAAAGAAATGTAGAAAAGAAACACAACCACCCAGGACAATAACAACCCCCCTGCTTTTGGCACTTTATAGTTTAGTGCGTTGATTACAATCGGGTCCGTGCATGTGGTTTGAAACACTTGGTAACTCATCTTGCAATTATCGTAATAACGCACAAGAGAGGAGACCACAACAGTGTTTCATGGAGCGCAACAAAAAAGGACACCATAAACAAGCACAAGCAAAAAATAGAAAGGAGACGAAAGCCAACCCTGGTTGTGAGAAAAAGTGTCTCACGTCGCAAATGGAAACCCCCTTGCTGCAGACTGTGGCGGACGTGCTCACTAGTCGCAAGCAATAATAAGGGTGAAATACAAGGTTTGGGAACTCAAGGAGTTCAGAGAGTCTTCAAAAATGCCGGAAAAGAGCTTGGAAGGCAAGGAGGTGCTACAAGTGTCACTGCACACTTGAGCGCACGATTAGAGAAAAAAATCCCAATAACGCCTAAATTTTAGCGTTTGGAAACGCCCAATGTTACTATTTTAGAGCTATTGGAGATTTTTTTTTAAATAACAAAAAGATATGTTTAGATGCATTTTTGCAAGTTATAATTAAATGAGAGCAAATTAATAAAAAAATAGATTTAATTAAATTAAATCTAATTAATTACAAAACTAATTAAGATCTAAAAATTATTAAATCTAATTAAGATAAAAAACTTTAAATATTTAAATAAGATTATTAAATGTAAATTTACTTTAGATCTATTTTTAAAGAAAATGATGTATTTTAAAAAAAAAAGCTTGTTTAAATGTTTTTTAATTTACAAATAAGAAAAACGTTCTATTATTAAAAAGCATACAGTTTTAAAAGGTAAAAGCTTTAATTTTTTTAAAAAGGAAGATCTTTTTAGAAAATGCGATTTAAAAAAAGCTTAAAACCACGTTTTGTTTTTAAACGAATTTAAAATAAGGAAAGTGAGTTAAATTTTTAAAAAGTATTTTTAAAAGGCGTTTTTTTAAAACATAAAAACTTGAAAAAGCACTTACGCAATGAAAAAACACATGTGTTTTGGTAAAAACTTACCAAAAAAAACATAAATCTACAGTTTTTAAAACCTTACTTTTAAAAACAGAACGTTTTGAATGAAAGTTGAAATAATTACCAAAAAAAATACGACTGGAGAAGGCCTAAAACGCAGATTTTGCAACCGGTTTTGAGTGGTAGGGGCAGAGTGCGCAAAGAAAAGGCAGTGTTTTTTTTTTGGCAGTGCAGAGGTCCGAGCAGGGGTAGCAAGGGATAGGATCTGAGCAGTGGGCAGTTTGTGTGTAGAGGATTGTATTGTTAGGGCAGCCATGAGCATGAAAGGAATTTTGTGTAGGCAGAGTGTGTTTTATGGCCTGAACCTGCAACACGAATTTTGACCTGCACTATGAAAAATAGTTTGCACAATCCCTCGGAAATCCACAAAGACGCAGGGTTTTTGAAGGGTCGTGAAAAGATCTTCCACGCGTCCACAGGAAAAACAATGCAAAGATCCTCCATGAGCAACCACGGTAGAATATTTTAAACTTGAATGCTGCAATAAAAGAAAACAACATAGAGAACCCAAAAGAAACGGGAACTACAAAAAAACAGAGATCTTAAAAAAAATTCACTTCTATTTGAAAAATTTTATTAAAAAAAAGAAGTAATCTCTATTTTGGCTGAAAATCCAGATTTAGCTGTAGATAGCTAAATGTGGCTGTAAATACCCAGAAACTTCCAGGAATGCCTGCACAAGTACATAAAACAGGCACAAAAAACGACACAACTTTCCGAGAAAGCTTGTTAGAGAGATTAGCAAAATAATTCCAGAAAATAGTGATCGAAAAACTTGCATGCAGAGTAAAAAAAATGAAACCAAGAAAGAGTAATCGCAACTAAAAAATAATGAGTGCACGTTTACCTGATCTCAGCTCTGATACCCGGCAGTTAAGCGTGCCAGCCCCAGAGTAGCGTTGGGATGGGTGACCTCTCGGGAAATTCCCAGTGTCACTTCCTCTTAATATGTCGTTGGGCCTGATTGGGTGTATACCTGGCTCCATCGTGTGGGAGGGTATTGGCATAGTAACTGATTAACATGATGAGATCCCTCTCCACCATCAATTTGAGCTTTTGGTGTGACAGTAAGTCATGCAGCTCTGATACCATGAAAAGAGTTTGTGAGAATCGAATTGGAAACGAGGCACCATGAAGTAGTTGCACTCCAATGGAATCGTGATAGCTCCAGTGATTGCAAGAAAGAATTGATCAGTAATGGAAGAACTTGCTCAACAGAAACAAAGCTTGCATAGAGGAAAGACAGCGGAGTGTCTTGGCATGCTCATAAATGAATAGAAAAGGGGTACATATAGGGTGCTAAGTAACCCTAGTGCATGACACACATGAAACCCTAAACCTAACCCATGTGATATGACCCTCCAACATGAGAGGAGGGCACATAGGATAACTCACACTAACAAAGAAGCCGTGGCTTGGAAGGGTCTTGTCTCAAATTACTGTGAAAGGCCATTCATGTTCTATTTTAACTTTGCTGAGTATAATGTATCTAAACAATTTTGGTAGTCTAACAAACTCCATGACAATAAAGCACTTGTTTATCATTAATGCAAACCTTTCTTTATTGCTATTTGTAATGGGCATGATCTGGTGAAAATTGGGAAACTATATTTTGGGTTGAACTCACCTTGATTCTCTACATCACCTCTGTGAACTCCTAGAGCTTTGTTCTTAACTTGTATGCTCTTCCTATGGGTTGGCAACTTTGGTTTTATGTTGGGAAAAATTATTACATTGACTGTGTATTCAATGGTTTGTCCATGGCTTTCGAAAAATTACAATAAGTCAAGTTCCACCTTAAGGAGGTTGAGTACATATATGTACTTATAAATAAATAAATTATAAGTAAGAGACTACTATATTGTAGTCTATGTAGGAACACTTGGGATCTTATGCATGATTAGGTATGGTGTTGACCTGGTCATAGAAGTAATCGCGATCTTGAGGGTTAGTTGTGTTATGTTTTTAAGGGATTATTTACGAAGGAAAAACATAGCTAATATTCTTATTCTGTCTTTTGGGAGTAAGGGCTTCTCAAGATGGTATAGATAGAACTTGTTCTAAGACATACATAATAATTTTAAGCATATATGTTATGTTTTGCTAAGGTGATATTAATGTTGTGGTTAACATTAAGATGATAAGTAGTGAGTAAAAAGAAATGTTGATTTCTGACTGAATTATATGCTGCTTGGTGAAGAATAATTGAATACAATTACAATTAAAAATATTAAACTATTTTGAAATTGAAAATATGTTCATTTTGATTGTTATGTGTATTGTTGAGTGATAGATAATTGATTACAGTTGCAGATAAGTACATTATAAGCTGGAAATATTGTAGTGTAAAATTGTACTAATTGATATGTCATGATTTATGGTTAGTGAATTGTTTAAAATGATCTTTAAGGTTGTAGTAATTTGATTACTCAAATATTAAACGATACAAATAGTTAAGTTGGAAAATGGATGTATCACGCCAGTTTGGTTGGAACTAACCATTTACAATGGAATATTTTCCATGCAGGTTATTAACATTCCAAGATGATTATAAAGGAAGATGTGATTTACACCTTTTCTCACTGCTATGTCTTTTGATGAAATCTATAAAGTTGTTCTTCTTGTGAAAATATGAAAAAAATTATTTTAGCAAGGCATGATGTCATTATTTTGATAATTAGTTATGGACATGTATTAGTATTATTTGTTGATGATGTTATACTGAATTGAGAAATGCAATTAATCGTATTGTATTTTAATAAGAAGTGAAAGTTATACTTTGCTGTGATATTAACGACAAAAACACAGTTTTCCGATATTAATAAAGAATTATCTTTGAGAATACATATTGTATTAATGATGAATGGAATGAATTACATGGTTATGATTTTAAAAGAATAAAGTATGTAATTAGATTATGGATTAATGAAAATATTTGAATTAATCATATTAAGTATAAAACTATACTTAACACTTTATTTGAGCATAAGGATTAAATTACGATATAAGTTCTACTGTTGACATGATGCATTGCTAGTGTTAATACGTAAAATATGAATAAGAGATTTAATGTGGAATGCTAAATTAAATCTGCAACTGGAAAGTGTAATGATCATGATGGAATGTCTCTAAGCATGTCATTGGAATACGTGAAACCTTCACTTAGATCCGTAGGTTAGAATTACATAGTAGTTAGAGTTTTGATGAAACTTGGGAATTGATATGTCATAAGTTATTCAAATAACCACAAGATATGACGTTCCCATACAGAAGAACTCAGCGAGCCTACTCGGCATAGTCACTGCCATGTTGTACCTACTTAATGAATAAGGTCATTATTTGGTTACTGCAGGGCATCTGCTATGTCAATTTATCTCGTCAAGCTCCTCTAAATGAGAAGGTCATAATGCACTACAATGCAAGTATTGTCCTAGGCACGAATGCAGATAGTGCTGCATGGTTAAGTACTCAATGAAATCTTATGATGACTATGGGAAAGAGAGTGACCCATAATTATGAAAATCATTATGGAGATGCTCACTCTTCCATATTCATCTTAATCTGACATTGTGGGACTTACCCATGCAGGCTGATTTGAATAGGTACCTTGTACGCAACTTATAAATGATTGACACTTCACGATATAGTCTTAATCTAGATAACAATTTTTAGGAGTTAGGGTGAAATACATATTCTGAATGAGGATTATGTTGTCATGGAGAAAATGGCTTAAAACCTTGGCCAAGGTAGTGCAAGCTGTTGATTGTGTTTTCCATATTTCACTTAGATCTAAAGCTGTAGGATTTCAGATGGGTATTCCATAAAAGATTCCCAGATAGGCACTTTAGACTGTAACACTTGAATTTCCTTGAAGGACTAAGGAAATCATGGTATACTTAGCATACATATTTTAATGAAATAGATATGAGGGATTGGTATTATTCTGACTCATATAGTTGCGTAAGGTTTACTGTTATAGGATGGATTTACTAAGATGATGTTAGTTCTAAATTAAGTTAATTTAGAACATGGAAACATGAGAGATGAAATTAATATTATGATGGATTTAAATATATGGGTATTTAAATCAATGAAGCATAAAGTTAAAAAAATTCCCTTGTATTGAAGTCTTAAAAAGAGGTTGTTGCATTTTAGTATCAGAGCTGAAGGTTGCACTTCTTGGACTTATTGGGTCCTTACGCTAACTAAATTATGATTTTATTAAAAAGATAAAATGAATGGGGGAAGGATGTACCATCGATAACAAACCAAACTAAATTATGTTTCAGTTTCAGCGGTAAGTAAGCTAGATAACACTCTAACAATCCTTCGTGACACACGAAACCAAAAGGATACAGGGAGAAACTAATTGAGTGTGAAAATGATCATTTATTTGTAGAAAAACTTGAACTGGATGATGAAAATCAACAAGGGATTTTCTTGATTGTTAAAAATTTCATGATGATAGATTTTGGAACTTAAATCCAACATGATATTAAAACCCGTAAAGGTTAGAGAAATTAGATAGGAGTGGACTATCTACTGTAGTAACAATGATTAGAAAGATGAATCTGGCTATAGTTAAATATGTAATAAATTTTGTCTCAAAAAGAGAAAAAGTATACAAGAGCGTTAGCTCTTTTCCACCTGTAACTTTAGGAAAAGTGGTGGAAACAATGAGGCAACAAAGATAGACTTCTAGAATGATTTCAACAAGAAAGACTTGTTGTGATTTCCAGTAAGCAGCAGAACAATGTTGTGGTAAGTAATAAGCTAAAATGAAGAAACTATTTTCCTAATGACATCAGGTAAGTTAAGTAGAACTTCCTCTTCCTGTTTTAATTTAACACGAATACAACTAAGTTTTTGGTATCTAGTGATTAGCTTAAACAAAATTATAAATATGATTTAACCTTTGCATATGAAGAAGAAATTACAAATATTTAACTGTCAATGCAACAATGACATTGACATTTTCTGAGCCTCCTTATGGAATTTGGAGTTAAGGAGATATTAAAGGAATTAAGGCATAGTGATTAAATTTGACTATTTTGACATAAATCAATGTTTTTGTTGATATGATAGATAACTAGTACCTGAAGTAAGTGAGTAACGAAACAAAATAGTTTTAGGAGATAGGGAGGGTTAACAACCATATTTTCCTTGTTTATTTCTATGAAAAAAAACTTTTTTTTACTATATGATATATATATATATATATATTAAATAATGTTGCATGTATGACTGGCTATAATGACAAAATTTATGTCATATTCATGATTGGGTGATAGTTTTTGCTTCTTGATAGGCTGTTACAACCAATAAAAAACTGAATTCAGAGATGAAATTTACAGCTCTTGGACCTATGGTGTCCATTCGTTAACTAGACTTAAAATTTTTGTCTAACATAAAATGGTTAGGCCAAGAGGACATGCTATTAATAACCCACCTTTGTTTGGCGAAGTAACCACAATGTAAAAATTAGACGAAATAATTGTTGTCCTGCAAGATAAGCACAATCATTTTATCGTAATTGAACAACAGGTTGGTGGCAATGAGATAAACAATGATAGTGATGGTGCAGGGCATCCTAATGCCACTAACAATAATGTTAATGCCAGAAATAATAATGCAGTTGTCAATAAAACTTCAAATCAACATCCATATGCAAGAGCACGCTTGGCGGCTGAGTTTTCTAAATACATATAAAGAATTACTCAAACTAAGTTTGATGGTACAACTCTGGGGGATGGGGATGAGAATTAGATTAGTGAAATGGAAAAAGGATTTGCTATAAGAAACTTTTCGGAAGATACCAAGGAATTTTGGGGAGTATATAAGCTCTCCAATGAAGTGTCCTCATGATGGGACAACCAAAAAGTGGAATTGGGAGTAAATGATGTTAACATAACATGTGACCAGTTTAAAGCCTATTTCAGGAAACAATGGTTACCAAAATTATATTATGACCAAAATATGTCAGAATTTTAGACCCTAGCACAAGGTAAGATGACTGTAATTGAGTGCTAGGAGAAATTTACCAAACTCCTTAAGTACGTTCCGCAGTACCAAAATGACGATAAATTCCACATAAGGAAATTTATTATGGGCTTGAACCCTGTAATAGGTAGTGAAGTTGATGTGCATAGGCCATCAACAATGGACAAAGTATTTGAGAAGGCCATTAGGAAGGAGAATAATCCCTAACCCATTGCTACTCACAAGGATGAGAAGCGTAAACTGAATTACACTCCTTCACCATTGTCACCTGGAAAGGCATGGGGAAAGAAGGAAGAGAATAAAACTCATAATGGTGTAAACAATACTTCTGTAAACTTTAAAAATAATGGAAAAGAAAATATTATTGGTAGGAATGATGGGTTTGAAAGGAAGATGCCTTTTTCTAGTTGCTTTAATGTGGTGACAGTGGTCACTACGCTAAGGATTACCCCTTGAGAAACAAGGATAAAAGTCCGTGGAAAAGGATTCAAGCTACAATTGCAAATTGACATGCCAAAAAAGAAGTGAAAAATGAAGGATCTGAGAACTTTGGAGACAAACTATCATGGTGATACCAATTAAACTACTGGTGCAGTCTTAAAGAAATCAAAACTATGGTTTTTCTTGATATTTTAAATGACTAAAAACATTGTTTTTCAATAATTAGTTTTGTTGTCCATCATTTATTTGACATACTTGATATTGTTTCTTTCATTTGATACTATAATGACAAGAAAAATTTCATATTTCATATTGAAGACTTTGAATGATTGAATAAAAAGCTATTACAACTAATAAATTTGTGTTTCAAACCTAAAAATTGTAAAAAATTTATGAGAAATGATGACTTTCCTTCAAATATTATTGGATATAACTTGTGTTTGATTGTTCTAATTTTGAATAATGATATATAAATCATCGATATGATGATTCATTAAGGGGGGAAGTATGTCACACCCAGTAAAAAATTTAGTGTGGTCTTGAAGGGATATGTTGTTAACTAGGTGGTTTCAAGACTAGATGTTCAGAGATTTCTTAGCTTGTATAAACTTGTTCTTTGATCCATTATTATGACTTTCCTATGTAAGTTCCTTATCATAGTCTCTGATGTGGTTAGTGATCACATCTGATAAGATTGGACTCCTTGTTCTTGAGCAGTATGATCCTATTACAAGAACTAAACAATAATGGCATTAGTAAACATGCATGCTATTAAAAGGATTCATGAACTCCGTAAATGATATGATACAAGATTTAAAATGATTACTATGGTTTCAAAATTCATGGTGTAAGGACATTATCTCTAAGGAACTTAAATTAGGGTTATTATTATTCAAAATAATGGTAATTTGGACTTTTGTATAAACCTGACATAGTTAAAAGGGACTTAAGCTTAGTTAAAGGTTGATTAAGTTGGGGTGCCTAAGATTTCATCTATGTTATAATTTTGGGCATAAATACCTTGTTAATATTGAAGTCAAAGTCTAATTTAATACGGTGATACAACTTATTTTTTAAAAACCCTAGATGTTGGGTGAATTGACACCACCCTACGTATCTTGTACACTACCAACATTAAAAGATTCAATTAATGTTCTCCATTGGCCATCTTTAGGGGAAGATAGCTTAGCTGGAAATTACTATTTTTGTGACAAAATAATAGTTGGTAATCTATTTGGAAGGATAACTATACGCTACTAAATTTATAAGACAAGGGTTTAAAGCAAGATTTAGGCGGGAAAGTTGCATTGTACACATGCATTAAATGTATAATAACTCCATGGATTTTGGGGTGTGATATGGGCAGTTTGAGAACTTGAAGTTGGGTTTTTGGTTTTGGTTGTTTCATTATTTCATGGTTTTTAGAGCTATAAAGCTCTGCATGTAGAAGGTTGTCCCTATTTTTCGTGATGGTTGTTTGTTTTCAGTTGTTGCATGTATATGCAACTAACAATTGAAAGTACTATGTGGGAGCTTTGGTAAATTGCTTCTATATATTATAATGGTGATTCTTTATGGGTTTTGATGGTGAAATCAACTCCAAGTTCAGGACTTACAGAAGAAGCTTGGAAATGGGAGGAAGCCATTGGTTACATGCATGATATATATTTTCTCCTTCTTAAAAATTTGTCTCATTTGCTATTTGCTTAATGGAATTTCCATAATCGATTTTGGGTGAAATAGTTATGGATTTTCATGATATTGTCTATAACATCCCACTAATTAATCCTTTTTATTTGACATTTAATTATTCAAATGAGTATGAATAATGGGAAAATGTACGTTTATTCAGCTAATTAAGTATTTTTTTTGGATGACGGTAATTAGTCATCTAAGTATTAATTAAAGATTAAGTGCTTAGATAACTAAATATCACCTTTATTATTATTAAATGCAGTTTGATTGTAATGAGGTACTATGTAAGTCTTGTTTAGATTTTTGTGTTGGGTGTCAAGTCGATTAGGACGACACCGTCCTTAATCGATATGGTTGTTGCACAATGTTGATGTTGTGTTAGCGCCCATATGGACTAAGGGAAATGTCACTCCTAAGTCAACTTGCACGTTGCATCGTAACAAGGATGGAAGTAGTGTGTATTACATTTTGGTATATGTTTATCGTGATGGGAATCATTTTGGAGTTGACATTTTATGCTAAAAACAATAAAGCTTATATAGCCGGGTAAATGGATATGGTAACATTAAAGTTATAGTATTATTTTTAAATAATAAATGGACGGGGGCCATATGGAAATGCCCATCGAATGGTTTAGCTTATATGTTAATTGGAATTGAATTAAATCAAAAATGACAAAGAATACCATAGGGTGTGTGGATAAACATTAGTTTGGATTGATTGTTATTTGACTCAAATTAAAATTGGTGTTGAACACCATATTGACATGGATAATAATTTAATGATTAATGTCTCCAATTTTGTGGGCAACTCACATAGAGGGGCAGATTGAAATTATTGAATGAATATTCAATTTTGAATAAAGGGAATTCCCTCCCCATGATGGCACAGATCTCCATTTCCACTCAATTGGTCGGTGGTTGGTGAAAGTAAATGTAAAGCATGGTTTTTGGGATTTCGTGGAGAAAAAGGGGAAAAGAAATGGAGTTAGATTTGCATGGCATTTCGAATTTAGTTGTGCTCTAGTCATGGAGACACTCTGCCAAAATTTTGATGCATGTGTTAAAATCAATTTTTATGAATAACCCTCTATTTATTATGAGGAATACAATGCAGAGGGTTGGTTGTTTTGGAAAGATGGAATTTTTTGGCACTCACGGAAAATTGATAAGGGTTTCAGAGGGAAACTGAAAGCTAAATAAAGGAACCCAAATCAATTCCAAGCAAGGGGTTACTCTCCTTGCTTCTTTGGTTTTCTTATAAAGAGATTGATTGTCTTTGCTTGGGGTTTTGCTTTTTTTAAATGGGTTTTAAAAAATATTCTTGAAACAGTTTCTAAACTTGTTTTCTTTCAGTCAAATTGTTTGACTATTTGTTTTCTTCTATTATTGCTATGATTATTTAGGTTAAATGATATATATGAGTTCTTTACTACCCCTAAACTGCTTTGTTGCTTCCTTGCAATTTTTTTTTTTCTCTAATTTTTAAAAGGGTTTTGAGAAATTGTATGGTTGTAGGGTTTATGTAATTTAACTCATAAAAAATTGTGCGTTTCAAATTAATTTTTTTACCATGAAATCGATTTGTTATTTTGGATTTTGGAAATATGACATCTTCTTGAAGTTTATCACCATGTTTGACAAGAAATTTGGGTTCCTATTATTTTTTTGGTGTGCGAATAAGTCTTGAAATGAAGAGGAGGAGCTCAGATCTTTTAATATTGAGCATTTTCCTTTGTTCTTTTATATAAGCCTATTTTTGGGTATTGATGTCATGACTTGAAAAAGGAAGGGTTTACAAAATTATACGACTGCTTGATGAAAATTAGTTACTATCTCCTTGTCTATAACATCTTATTATGAGATTAGTGAAAGTTAGGTAGGTAATTGTATGTTCACCTGGAGTTTTTCATGGGTAACCAACGTTTTACTCTTGCACTTCTAATCACATTCTTAATATTTTTAGTTTTGTTTCCTTACAAATCTTTATTATTGTTGTTATATTTTAATGAGTAAATTGCATACAACTATATTTTATGAGAATACCTGATGTAGGGATGAAAAGTGGATCAAAATTCTTAAATAGCTAAAAGTATTTTATATTCTCATAGTGTTGCTTCCATGAAAAGAAAAAATATATTATTGTTGAAAGATGTTTGAAAATAATTCATTTTCTCAAGAATGAAGCGTGAAATCTACAATGAGGAATTCAATATAAATAGATATCTGAAACATTACTTGGGAGAAAATTGGTTGAATAGCTTGTCTCATTTTGTGATATGAAATAGAAATGGATATTATCTTTTGGATTGAAAAGAAGAAGAGAATTTGTAATTCTTGGTTATTATATAGTTATACTAACCTTCTACAGAGCCTATTGAAAATGATAATAAAAGTAATGTGCTTGTTGGGTACATTGTCTAATCACCGTGATTCCTTAAATACCAAAGTGTAGGATACAGGATGGAGTTTTACTAAATAAAAATTTAGGTAGACATTATAGGATCAGTCACATGTTCTCAATACCGCAGTGCGGTAAACCCAAGCGAGGCTAAGTATGAACATTCAAATGAATGTTAAGGGTGATCATGGAGATCAGGGATATTTAACCCTTACAACTACACAAGGTTTATCAATATGTTATAGGATGAATTAATTTATTAAGACATGCTGCATATGCTAGCTTTAGCTAGCTACCCGATTTAATTATGTAGGGGAATGTCTACTTGTTGATAATTCAATATGACTTACTACATTAACTAGATTTAGCTAGTTATATGATTTTAATATGTTGAGGAATGTCTATTTGTTATTAGAAGAAAAAAATACTACTAATTTGGGTGTCAAATTTTAGGTTGTTACATTGTCTCTGATGAGTGATCTATTTATTCACTTATTTTTGTACGAATTTTGCTCACCTCATTGTTGTGAGGTATGATATATTATTATACGATTATCTTGTTATGTTTATTAACTTATATACCTCTTTGTGACTTCTGGGTTGTATATTTGTAATACCCAGAATCTTTTGGATTACTGCACTATTATGAAGGTCTCAAATTCGAACCTGGGTGCCGATAATCTTTGTGTAATATTCAATATGTGTTCTCGTCAGCTGTTAGGACAACACATTATAATATTTTTTTTATTATGCGATGGGTGTTTTTTGTTGGCTGTTGGATCAACGTGTTCTTAAGATTCTATCTATTATTCATTGGGCGTTCATTGGATGCTATTGGGTCGACGCATTTATATGCTTAGGCTATGAAATGACTATGTACCCTGGTATTTTTCTGTACCCAACCCACTCGATTTTTTGTTTGATGAATGGTGAACTCAGCCCTAATGAGATTCTGGAATCCTTATTCCATGGTGTCATTAATCCCTTCTTGGTTATCCTCGTAAACTAATATCACTTCATGGAGAAGTCGTGGCTTGGAATGGTCTTGTCTCAAATTACCATGAATGGTCATTCATTTTTTGTTTTAATTTTGCTGAGTATAATGGATCTGAGAAATTTTGGTAGTCTAACGGACTCCATAACAATAAATCTCTTGTTTATCATTAATGCAAACCTTTCTTTATTGCTGTTTGTAATGGGTATGTTGTGGTGAAAATTGGGAAACTATATTCTGGATTGAACTCACCTTGATTCTATGCATCACATTTGCGAACTCCTAGAGCTTTGTTCTTAACTTGTATGCTCTTCCTGTAGGTTGGCAGCTTTGGTTTTGTGTTGGGAAAAATTATTACATTGACTGTGTAGTCAATGGTTTGTCCATGGCTTTCGAAAAATTACAGTAAGTCGAGTTCCACCTTAAGGAGGTTGAGTACATATATGTAATTATAAATAAATAAATAAAATGTTTATAAGTAAGAGACTACTATATTGTAGTCTATGCAGGAACACTTGGGATCTTATGCATGGCTGGGTATGGTGTTGACCTGGTCATAGAAGTAATCACGATCTTGAGGGTTAGTTGTGTTATGTTTTTAAGGGATTATTTACAAAGGACAACCATAGCTAATATCCTTATTCTGTCTTTTGGGAGTAAGGGATTCTCAAGATGGTATAGATAGAACTTGTTCTAAGACATACATAATACTTTTAAGCATATAAGTTATGTTTTTCTAAGGTGATATTAATGTTGTGGTTAACATTAAGATGATAAGTAGTGAGTAAAAATAAATGTTGATTTTTGACTAAATTGTAACCTAGTTGGTGAAGAATAATTGAATACAATTACAATTAAAAATATTAAACCATTTTGTAATTGAAAAGATGTTCATTGTGACTATTATGTGTATTGTTGAGTTATAGATAATTGAATACAGTTGCAGAAAAGTACATTATAAAGTTGGAAATACTGCAGTGTAAAATTGTATTAATTAATATGTCATGATTTATGGTCAATAAATTGTTTAAAATGATTTTTAAGGTTGTAGTAATTTGATTACTCAAATATTAAATGATACAAATAGTTAAGTTGAAAAAGGGATGTATAATGCCATCTTGGTTGGAACTGACCATTTACAATGGAATATTTTCCATGCAGGTTATTAACATTCCAAGATTATTATAAAGGAAGATGTGATTTACACCTTTGCTCACTACTATGTCTTTTGATGAAATCTATAAAGTTGTTCTTCTTGTGAAAATATGAAAAGAATTGTATTTTAGCAAGGCATGATGCTTGAAACAAGATGTGATTATTTTGATAATTAGTTATGGACATGTATTAGTATTATCTGTTGATGGCATTGTACTGAATTGAGAAATGCAATTAATTGTATTGTATTTTACTGAGAAGTAAAAGTTATACTTTGCTATGATATTAACGACAAAAAGGCAGTTTGTCAGTTATTAATAAAGCATCATCTTTGAGAAAACATATTATATTAATGATGAATGGAATGAATTACATGGATGTGATTTTAAAAAAATAAAGTATGTAATTAGATTATGGATTGCTGCAAATTTTTAGAATGAATCCTATTAAGTATAATACTATACTTAACACTTTATTTGATAAAAAGGATTAAATTACATTATAAGTACTACTCTTGACATGATGCATTGCTAGTGTTAATAAGTAAAATACGAAAAAGGTATTTAATGTGGAATGCTGAATTAAATATGCAATTGGAAAGTGTAATGATCATGATGGCATGTCTCTAAGAATGGAATTGGAATGCGTGCAACCTTCACTTAGATCTGTAGGTTCAAATTCCATAGTAGTTAGAGTTTCACCAAAACCTGGGAATTAATATGTTGTAACTTTTTCAAATAACCATAAGATATGATGTTCCCATCTAGCGGAACTCGGCCAGCCTACTTAGAATGGCCACTGCCACGTTGTACCTACTTAATGACTAAGGTCACTAATTGGTTACAACATGGTAGCTGCTATGTCAAGTTATCTCGTCAAGCTCTTCTAAATGAGAAGGTCATAATGCACCAAGATGCAAGTATTGTCCTAGGTACGAATGTGGATAGTACCACATGGTTTAGTACCCAATGACATCATATGATGACTATGAGAAAGAGAGTGACCCATAATGATGCAAATCATTACAGAGATGCTTACTCTCCCTTAGTCATCCTAAACCGACATTATGGGACTTACCCATGTAGGCTGATCTGAATAGGTACCTTGTACACAACTTGTAAATGATTGAAACTTCATGATCTAGTGCTAATCTAGATAATAGTTTTCATGAGCTAGTGTGAAAGATAGATTCAAAAGGACAATTATGTCATCATGGAATTAATCATGGAAAACATGAATTAAAACATTGGCCAAGGTAACGCAAGTTGTTGATTGTGTTGTCCAAATTTCACCTAGATTTAAAGATGTAGTATTTCAGATAGCTATTTCATAATAGATGCCCATATAGGCACTTTAGACTGTAACATTTGAATGTCCTTGAAGGATTAAGGAAACCATGGTATACTTAGGATACATATTTTAATGAAAAGGATATGAGGGTTCAGTATTAGTCTGACTCATACATCTGCATAAGGTTTACTGTTACACGATGGATTGACTAAGATGATGTTGGTTCTAAATTAAGTTAATTTAGAACAAGGAAACATGAGAGATGAAATTAAGATTATGTTGGATTTAAATATATGTGTATTTAAATCAATGAAGCATAAAGTTAAAAAAAAAGTCCCTTGTATTGAAGTTTTAAAAATATGTTTTTACACGTAACGTTTGACCAGGTGCTTCGTTTTTGAGATCTTAGACTTTCTGGAAAGATATCAACCTCCTCTTCACCATGGAATTGTGAAAATAAGATTTTGATGGGGTAAGTTGGTGAAAAATTATAAAAACACTTCCAGCATGAGGTGAATATTTATAGGCATCTAACTATAAAAAATTAATGTAGTATGGTCTCTTTTCTTCTCCAGCAAACCAAAGGACGTTGGGAAATGAGTTTTTTAGGTCTCTCATACTTTTTTCAGCGCATTATTTTTTTTTGTGGGTGAAAGGGGAATTTAAAGATTTTCATCTCTTCTCTCTTCTTCATCTTCATATGTATATTTTAAACTTCTCATTTGAGAAGTGGAATGGGATATTCTGGGATGTGGGGAAACTCTGTCAAATTTATTTCTCAACATCAATGAGTTGCAAACCTCCTCATGGGCCTGGGAAGTGTTCCAATGCTTCTATTCATCATATGTAATGGATTGTGTAACCTTGTAAAGTAATAATTTTTTGTGTTGAGGTGTTCTTTCAACCCTTATTCATGTTTTATTGTATTTCCATTTCCTCTTCATTTTTTTGTTGTATTCTATGCATGTTTTGATCATTGGAAGTTCTATTTAATTATGTTTTATGAAAATTATATGGTGAATAGAGCCTTAGTTTGTGTCACAGTTGTCTGGCCTTTCCTTGTTGCATTTTTATCCTCACTTCTCCCTCAAACAGGATATTTCACCCCCTTTTTATAGTGCTATCACCTCTGGTAGTGCAGGATTTCCCTTTCATGCTTCTTTCTAACCATGTCTCTCTCCCCCTGGTCTCTTGACATGGTTATTTTAGGATTAGTTAGCTACATTTTCCCTTATAGGATTAGTTTATCATTATAGTTAGGTAGAGGAATCTAACCTTCTCCAGAGGTCCATCTCAAGTAACAAATCCCAAAACTTGAGAGATGGTCCCATGTTAGTAAAAAGTAGGGATTTTTAATGTGCAAATCCGAGGCTGCTAATTTTTTATGATAACAGTAACCAAGTGAGGAGGGGAATAAATAATGCATGTGGAAATAGAGCTGCAAGAACCATTGAAGTGGGGTGGAACTGTTCTATATTTCCACTTGAGATTGCATTCTCTTCCCTACAAAGAGTCAACAACCCTTGCGGACAATGTGGGCCACATAAACACAAAATGAACTATTCCTCCCTTCCACAAGCTCCTCAGTTATTTGATCCACCTACACCACAAGAAAAAATACATTATTACAAATTTTGGAATCACACAGAGAACCTTATGTTCCTCCCGAGACCCATAAATCTGCATTGTCATATCTTTTGCTCCACAACTCCAAATTTGAGAAAATTGGATTATTTGGAAAGATATCTTCATCATCTACACCATAAAAGATAGAAATATTGAGTTAGGTGAGGTTAGGGTCATGAAAAAGAGTAAATAATCTCCAGCATTAAAAGATGCACTCCCAGGTAGCTCAAAAACTAGATTTTATGAAGTATGGTGCCTATTCTTTCTCTTGCAAGAAAAGTATCATGGGGAATGGCCTTGACAGGGTACCTATGATTATTTTCATACATTTAATGCATGTTATTGGTGGTTGAAATGAGAAATATGAGCTATCTATTTTATTTCTCTCTCTCACCTTCTATATGATGTAAAAATATCTCATTTATGAGAGAGGATGTTCTAAAATGTAGAGGAACTTTGCCAAAATTGTTCTGGAGCAACTGTGAGTTGTAGACCTTAATTTGATCTTGGAAATGTGTTCTTGTGCCTTTATTATTCGCATGCAATGGTCTTTTAATAATTTGAAAATAATTAAATCTTGGTTTTGTGGTATTTCTCAAACCTTAGTTATATTTTATTGCACTTCCTTGCCTCTCCATTCTTGCTATTTTATTTTGTGCATGTATTTCTCACTTGCAGGTTCATCTTGTCATGTTTCATGGAGAAAAAATGGTAAATTAAGTATTTTGTACGCATCAAATCTATTTAGACTCTCCCCTCTCCATTTTCCCTCTCCCTTTTCCCGCATTAGATTGTCTTCACCCTTTTCTTTCTTTGATCACCTCCCCTTAGCTTAGGTTTTCCCTTTTTCATACATATTTCTCTTCCCCGGGTCCCTTGGAATCATAGAGAAGGATTAGATAGCTGCATTTCCCTCCTTAGGATTATTTTATCATTAGGATTGGCTAGATAAACCATCCTTCTCTGGAGGTTTATCTCAAGTATAAAGTCCCACAACTTGGATACAATCCCATGTTACCTAAAAACATTGATTACTCATCCATACATTCATGGAAAATTAGAGGGTGTTTTTTTGTGATGATAGTTCTGGAATGCCTCATGGGACCACTTTGAAGTCATATATTTTACAAGTGTTCCATTACAACATCCTAGTGTACATTTCTAGTTTTCCAAGTTTGATGTGTTCTTGGTGAGATATTAAGCCTTTGGAGGTAATTTTCAACACATCTACTAACTCCACTTATTCAACCTACTAATTTTCTCATTTTCAGATCTTTTCCTTAATTCTTTCACCCATTTCTTCCTTTTCCTTCAGCATTCCATTTGTTTTTATGATTTCACATCATTCATGGCTCTTCATGGAGCTCTTCTATTTTTCACATTTCAGTTCTTCTCCCCTTCACTTGTAGTAGTGGGATGATATCCTTAAAAAAACCTTGATAAACTTGCCTCTTTTCAATGGAAATGGAGATCAATCTCCTATTGATCATATTAAGTACATAGTCAAACAATGTTCCATTCGTAATTCCATTGAAGATTTTTTTTGCAGAATTATTGTTCTATCATTCAGAGGCAAAGAAAAATATTGGTTCAACAATTTTGATTGATAATCCATTTTCACTTAGGATCAGTTGGGAGAACAATTCTATAATGGAACATCTCATCACAATACAACGGGCTTCAATAGAATACATCTCAAATTTCAACATTAGCTTCAAGAAGACTTGGCATATAATTCCTCAAGAATTCAGACCCTCACAAGGTATGGCATTGTTGTTTTATTTGAGGGCCTTTGATTCTGATTTGGATGCATTGAGACAATCTCTGGGAGGAAACACTCTTCCTCAAGCATTTGGCATTGTAATATTAGATGAGAAGAGTCTCATTTAGGATGGCCAATGGAAATCCATTCCCATTTCTCCCATTCTTCCATCGTCTTCCACATTCTCCATGTCTAAAAATGTAAGTAATCAACAACCCTTTTCTTATGTCTCATCTCCAACAAGTCTCATCTCCAACAAGTTTCTCCAATAATGTATGATGATTGTAAAACCATTAAATAATGGTATGATTTTGATTGGGAGGATGCAAAATTTACAAGAAGGGGGGGATTTTTTAGAAGAGAATTAGTTCTAATCGGAGGAAGATGATCCACAAGAGGTAGAGTTGTTTGTAGAAGCACAAAAAATTTCAGACTAGCTTGAAAATATTTTCCTTCAAGAGGAGAGTCTGCATGTTGATCCCATCTATGGGATGGAATTTCAAAGAGATGGGAAAACAAAAAGGATCAGTCTATGCCCAATCAGATATTTGGATAATCTAGAGCCAAAGATAGAGTTGCTTCCAGTCATGCTCATTTCAGAGCATGAGGATGAACTTTAGCACGCCAAATGTCAGCAATAATGCCTCCCAAATACAAATATAAAGCAACTAATTGAGTTTTTTTTGTTTGTTGTTGCTACTTTGAGGAGAAGGGTGGAAAAATAGCTATAAGACAATTCTTCACTCTTATTAAAGACCATGTTCAATTCTAAATCAATTACATGGTGTAATTTTGTAAGAAAAGGAAGCTACTTCTCCATTCCTGTATCAGGCTTTGTTTGAGTTTCTTTTACCTCTAGTTAGACTAGGTTAGTTTAGGTTTTTTTTAGCAAAATAAGTGCTTGTGCACACTATACATGTTTCCACTTAGAACATTTATGATTTTCCTATTTGTACATAGTTTTTTTGCCTTTTTTGTTGTTTCACAATCCATTTTGGAAGGAGTGTTCATGGTGAAAGCAAGGTGTTTGGGGATAGTTTCAGATGCTCATTCATCTATATAAAAAAATCAGTTTAAGGATGGAGAGAAACGTGTGATGAAAATATCAATCCAAAAAAAAAATTCCACTCTCATAAAACTTAATTCATAAAATTCTTATTATGAGAATGATCAATTCAAGCATGATATATTAGCTCCAAGTCCAAACAATACTTTAGGAGGATTTAAGGTGAGTGATTCATGTTTCAGATCAATTCTTAGATTTTTCACACTGAATCCATACCCAATGGATGCTTCAAGGCCACTGATCTAATAAATCTAGTAGGTAGATTAACTCGTGAGTCACCAAAATGTTATCCAATTTTGGACCCCTTGCAAATTGGCCAACTTTATAAATATGGAATAAGGCAATATGATGGAGCCTCAATGAATAAATTGGATAAAATAGGTAAATTTCATGTTTTGGGGCACTTGCATTTTTCTGGGGCATTCCTCTCCCCCTTACAGGCCTTAAAATTCCAAAAACTTAGAAAAATTTGTCAAAATGGGTTTAAAATAGTGTATCATGGGTTTTATGGGTCTGGGAGGAATAAGATGAATTGTTCCTTTGTTCCTCTTGTTCTCTGTATAAGCCTTCCAGCCACATGATGAAGTGGATAGTGTTGTGCGAGTGGATTGGATATTTTGAGCACACAAGAAACAATTCTTTAGAGTGAATGGTTCCCAACACTTTGGTTTATACTGATGATTGAATGACGAAGCAACGTGGTGTGGATTAAAAAGGAGATGTGGGTGGAATAGTGTTGTAGTGGAGCCAAGAGTTGTGAGAACCAAAGGAATACATAGAACATTTTTTCACGGAGTTTTTTCTCTACATCATTTAGTTGGATGAATCATGGAACCAAGGAATGAAGCAAGGGAGTTGGAGAGACAAGAAAAGTGGTGCACAGTGTTGCAAAAAATGCAACCAATGTGGGTACAAAGAATTTAGGTGGAACTATTCCAAAATTCCACCTAAAGTACAAATATTAAACCCATACAAAAAATAACCCTGCAACTAAATTAGGCCTAAATGGAACAAAGCATGAGAACCAAGTGAGGAGGGGAATAAATAATGCAGGTGGAAATAGAGCCACATGAACCATTGAAGCGAGGTGGAATTGCTCCAAAGTTCCACCTAAGATATGATTCTCTACCCTACAAAGAATAAACGACCCTTACAGACAAATAGGGCCTCACAATCACAAAGGGAGTTGTTCCTCCCTTCCACAAGTTCCTCGATCATTTAGTCCACCCGCACCACAAGAAAAAATACACTATCGTAGACTGTGGATTTGCACAAAGAACCCCATGTTCTTCTTGAGCCCCATAAATCCACATGGCCATATCTTTTTCTCCATAACTCCAAATTTGACAAAATTGGACTATTTTGAAATCTCTCTTCGTCCTCTAGACCATGGAAGCTATAAATCTCAAGTTAGGTGAGATTAGGTGGGTGAAAAGTAGGAACTAAAATTCATAATTAATAGATGTAGTTCCAGGTAGCTAAAAACCCATATTTGATGAAGTATGTTGCCCATTCTTTCCCCTGCAAGCAAATTACCATGGGGGAATGGCCTTGGTAGGGTACCCATGCTTGATTTCATACATTTTATGCATGTTGTTTTTGGTTGAAAGTGGAAATACGAGTTCTCTGTCTTTTCTCTCTCTCTCTCTCATCTTATATATGATGTACAAATCTCTCATTTGTGAGAGAGGGTGTTCTAAAATGTAAAAATAACTCTTCCAAAAAATTTCCTGAGTAGTTGTGAGTTATATACCTTCGTTTGACCTTGGAAATGTGTTATTGTGCCTCTATTCTTCACATATAGTTGTATATTAATTTTTTATTAGATACAAAAAAAATAGGGATCGGTTCCCATGGGCCATTACAAGATGAGGAACATAAAACAACAAGCAAGAAAGAAACGAAAAAGTCCAAAAAATGAGTTAAACATGCTTAAATCTTACAATTAAGAACCAAACTTTGAATTAAGGTGGGAAAACCAGAGAGAAGGAGAAATAGTCTCCAAAACAGAAAAACAACAGAAGTTCACCAAAATTCTTCTAATAATCCAGAACCACAAGTTAATTTTTTGGAGATCCCCCAATGCTACCATCATGGATATCTTTGATCACACCACCCTCAGCACCTTTGTCATTAATATCTTCCTCTAGCTCGTCCTCATACCTACTGATGCGCAAGTTAAAGTTCCTTCTTTTAGTACCCTCCTCCATCCCTTCCATCCTATTGCTTAGCTTATTGACCTGGTCCTCCAGCTCCAGAAATTTCTACTTGGACTTCACCTGAGTAGTGACAATTTTCTTGGAAGCGTTGATGACATCCATCATTGTTTCCCTTTGACCAGAATTGGTTTCTTCCATTGCTTAAAGCACCCCTTATAAGTACTGGACCTATCTGCTCAAATCCTCAAAATCCTTTAAATTACCATCCCAATTTATTTTTCTTGAAGTACCTGCTTCCGCATGACCACCCTCACCCATTTCTTTACCAAAATCCTCCCCCATAATTTTTCATTTTCTGGCCTTCATCTTAGTAAGGAAATATGCAAGAGTGAGGTTGTCCTCATCCACATGCTCTTTCAGGGAAGAGGAAAGAGAAGGTTTCCCATTTTTAAACATCAGAAGAATGATCCTTTCATGCAGAGGCATCTCCACTTTCTCTTGCTGGAAATCCATCAAAGAGTTAGTCAAAGACATAAATAGAAAGAAGGGGATGCTCACCATGACCTTATGGCGGAACATGTTCAGAAGGGTCAATTGGTGAGTATAGATTTTTCTGTATTTTCCTTCTAGAGTGATGTACTTCATGATTTGAAGGCACACATCTCTCCATATACCCAGAATGCACGACCTAGCAATACCATCTGTAAAGAAAGAACATCTTTCCTTGCCAACAAAGAACAACTCAATTTCCTATTATTTGCGGGTTCTATCCTTAAAATTTTTAAGCCTGTCCATTTTCATGTCTAATGGCTCAGGGTGATGGTGGAATTAGACACCTCAATGTCCATCCCTCTGACTTCAAACTTATCCTCTTTCCAAGATTTTCCAAAATCCTTAGTCAGGGAGGGGTCATGACCATGTAATTTGGAAATGAAGTTACTGAAACCCCCAATCCTAATCTTGTTCCATAGAGGCTGATTAAAAGCTTCAATGCTTTGGCTAGTAGGTTCAACTCTAATCCTATCACCCCCCCATTTTCACCAGACAGAGTTTCTTCTGTTTGCTACTAAAATTCAAAAAAATACCTTCTTTCGCACTAGCAAAAATCTTAGAAAACAAAGATATTAAGTAAGATTGTCGCCACCACAGGGCTCACTCATGCCAACATTATAAAACGTAGCGCCCTCTATCTCTACTAATGATCTCATTAATGTCTGCTAGGTAATTTATCAACTTTACACCATATCTTATAATCATTACAATTGATTCCATAATTGGCCATCTTGTCTGCACATTTGTTCCCTTGACATAAGGTGTGATTATAAGAAATTCTATCAATTTTTTTTGAAGTTTCCTTCACATCATTAAGGATATTTCTAATGGCCCAATTAATGGAACCATGAGTAGTGAGGGCTTTAATTAAGAGGAGAGAGTCACCTTTGATCTGGATGTCCTTGAAACCTTTTTCTTTAGCCAACTAAATCCCCCAGAGAAGAGCTCTAGCTTCCGCCATGTTGTTGGTTTGGTGACCTAATGGACCCGCATAGGCAAACAACCAATCTCCTTCACTATTCCTTAGAATTCCCCCCTCCCCTAGTAGGACCCAGATTCCCTTTTGAGGCTCCATCAAAATTTAACTTAACAACATTTCCCCTCAGGCCTATTCCAACTGGAGTTCTTTTTAGGAATGTGTAATTCCACTGGACCAAGGGTGAACTTGTCAAGAACAGTCTACTCACTATTTGGGCAGGGTTTCTTGACTTTACCTTTAAAGAGTTTAATGTTTTCCTTTATGGAATTCAAATTTTTTCTTCTAACTTTCAAGAGAAGAGTTTTTTGATCACAGAAGATACCATCATTCATGGATTTCCATAAACCCCCCAAAAAATGAGGGAGGGAAATATTCCAGGCCCAGATCAAGATAGGAAAATGGAAAGGGTTCTCCCATTGAAAGCAACAATCTTCAATCATCAAGGGAAGGATCCATTAGATATTGAACAAATCAAGAATAACAACAAAGACAACATGGGATAAGGAACAATGAAGAAGGAGATGGTTGACATTTTCCTCCTCTTTCTTACAGAGAGAACATCTATTGGAAATATTCATTTCCCTTTTCTTGAGATTTTCCACAGTCAAGATTTTATTCTAGGCCAGCCAACCAGAAAAAGATATTAATCTTTGGGGTGAGATCCTTCACCCAAAGTTTACCCCAATAGTCCTTATGCAAATCATTCTTAAAATTTGACATGTAGGCTAGATTTAACCAAGATAATTTACCGAGATTCTTCTTCTTTCCATTTGATGTTTAGAACATGGGGATGTGGAAAGCCTTAAGTTTACTGTTGATAACCTGGAAAGGTTAAATCTTGCCATCAAAATCTAGAGGAGGCTCAATGATTTCCCATCTGACAGAATCTTCCTTGATCCAAAAGTTCCCATGAATCCAAAATTTTCCAGATTCCTTGTAGTATCTGAGCAACGTCTTTCTAGAAATCCAAGTTAGCTAAGGGGGAATCCTCAAGCTAATTATCGAACCAAAAACTGATTCTAGAGCCCTTTCCAATTTCCCAAATCATACCTTTGGTTAAGATTTATTTAGAGGCCACAAAGGAATTCCAGAAAAAAGACCCTCTAGGGAGGTTATTTTAGTTAAAAAAGGATTCCATTCTTGCCAATATTCCGTAAATATTTCATCTTTATAATTTGCACCCAAAGAACTTCCTCTCTGGCAATCCTCCAGCCAGCCTTGGATATTAAGGCCTTATTCATAAGAGAAATGTTTTTTAGCCCCAATCCTCCACATAGCTTAGGTTTAGTAACTTTATCCTAGGCCAAAAGAGGAAATTTGAACTTCTCACTAGCTCCCATCTAGAGGAACCTCTTTTGGATTTTTTCTAAGGCTTCCTTGATTTTAGTAGGGAACATGAAAAGAGACATCACATAAATGGGAATTCCTTGAAGGGAGATTTAGTAGCAGCTGAATCTTACCAACTTAAGAGAACAAAGAGACCCTTCCAAGATGAGAGTTTACTATTAACTCTATCCAACAGAGCATTCCAAACTGTGAGGTTAGGCTTCTTATGGATCAGGGGCATACCCAAATAAGAATATGGAAAATGTTTAATTTTACAACCCAAGATGTGGGTTAATCTGGCCTAAACATGATTCTCCACATTTATGAAAAATACATAACTTTTATGGAAGTTAACCATCTATCCAGAAACCTTTTATGGAAGTTAACCATCTTTTCAAAAACCTGCTCATAATCATTAAGAACCTCCTTAAAATTTGAGGCCTCATGGACAAAGGCCTTACCCATCATAAAATTATCATCCAAAAACTGATTGAGACATATAGAGGGAATTCCATTTGAGATTTTAACACCCTGTATGTAGTTCGAAGCCATGGCAAGTTGACATATTCTACTCAGGGATTCAACCATTATGACATAGAGGAAAGGTGAGAGAGGATCACCTTGTCTTAACCCTGTACCAGTTTGGAAAAAACCTTTTGGTTTGCCATTTACCAGTACCGAGAAACTGGCGGTGGAAATGCATGTCATAATCATATTAACTAAAAAGTTATCAAAACCCACCTTTAGCAGGATGGCCTGGAGGAAAGACCAATTTATCCTATCAAAGGATTTATGCATATCAAAATTGAGAAACATAGCCGATATTCTAGAGCTTTCAATGGAGTGGATGGCTTCTTGAATCACAATAATGCTATCAGTAATTTTCCTTCTAGGAACAAAATCCCCCTGATTCCAAGAGATAAAGTTAGGAAGAACCATCCGAATCCTCCTAGCTATGATTTTAGTCAAAATTTTATAACTGGTGTTGCACAAGCTGATAGGTTTGAAATCCTTAACCTCCTTGGCTCCAGCAATTTTTGGCACCAAGACAATAAAAGTGTTATTCATTTGCCTCAAGAGATGACCATTGTTGAAAAACTCTTGGACCATTTCAATGACCTTGTGTTTAATCACCTCCTAGAATTTTTGAAAGAAAAAGGAAGGGAAGCCATCCAGCCCTAGAGATTTATCAGGTTCTATATCAAAGATCACAAAACATATTTCCTCCTCCGAGGGGTTCCTTAAAATATCTCTACTCTCAAGAGGGGTGATTACTTTATGAAAAAGATCCAAGACTTTGTTCTGAACCAACTCCTCCGACCTCTGCCCCTGATTGAAGAGCTCCTTGACGTAATTTAATATAGAGGCATTGATGTACATGCTACCTGTAAATAACTCCCCATTTTCACCACTTATTTAATTAATCTTTAGGATATTGGCTGTAGAAGTAGCAGAGAAATGGAAGAATTTATTATTCCTATCCCCTTCCTTAAGCCATTTGACCCTAGATTTTTGTCTCCAATACACCTCTTCTTTAGCCAGAATTCCATGGTAATCAGTTAGAAGTTTTTGTTCTTGATCCTTGAGAACCGGATTAAGACCAATGTTCTCCATAAGTTCCTCAATATTTATGAGATCTTCACTAATTATGCTTTTTTCCTAGAAAATATTTCCAAAAGTCTCCTTGTTGCATCTTTTAAGATTACTTTTGATGTGTTTCAGTTTAAAACAAAATCTGAAGCTAGCAACCCCACGAACCTGGATATTCCACCATTTTGGAATCTTGTTGTAAATATCCAGGTGGTCTAACCACATATTTTCAAATATGAAAGGCCTAGCTTTTTTTAGATGATATATTCCCAAATCGAGAAGAATGTGATTATGATCTGAGCCAATTCAGGGAATAATTTTTAAAGAATAAAGTTGATTGATCATACAAAGATGGCTTACCACGAATCTCTCCAATTTTATCTGAATGAGCTTAGATCTTGTCCTTCTGTTTATCCAAGTAATCTTGGATCTGTCTAAATCTAAGTTAAACAGACTATTACTGGCTAGGAAGTCAGCTAAATCTTCCATACTTTCAGAATAAAGAGATCAAACCCCCTCTCTTTTCACTAGGGGAAAGGGGGGTATTGAATTCTCCTCAAGCTATCCAATCTTCATCATTAAATAGTTGTCTAAAGCTAGAGAGATCCTTCTAGAAATTTCGTCTTTCACTGCGTTTATTGGGAGCATAAATGTTAGAAACATACCAGGATTTTTTCAAGATGATTTCTCGTGAAACTCATAGCCACATGACCAGGGGAGGAAAGGATCAGAACTCCATGCACTAAACTAGGATCCCACATAGTGAAAACACCTCCTAAGGCTCTAGAGGAGCTATAACCTTTCCAATCACTATCTTTCCAAATTTGTCTCCCCACCTCTTTAAATATATCCATGTTCATTTTGGTTTCTTAGAGCATGAAAATATCTGGTTTAGCTTTAACTCTAAGATCCTTAGCAATTATGTGTTTACTGGGGTTATTCAAACCCCTAATATTCTAAGAGAGGAGGATCATTTAACATTTATTATTACAGAGAAGCAAATTCCCCAGAGTACCCTGAATACCATCTTCTACTTCCCTCCTAGAGTTAGTCTCCCTTAATTCCTTATTAATTTTTCTACCCATAGGAGTTGAGTCCTTACCAACATCAGCTCTGGAGGTGCTTCACATGACCAGTTTAGATTTAATAACTGGGGTCTTGGGAGAGAACGCTAGTTTGTAAGTATCAACAACAAATTCTGCAAGAATTATGAAGCCATTAGACATGGGTAATAGATATTCTTGTCTCTGACCAAAGGAGCTTTGACCAATGGAAGAAACTTCATCTAACCTAATTATCCCACGCCCTTACAGT